>JAZKJV010003733.1:60000-757438 GCA_037367405.1 Ottelia alismoides | reverse complement strand
TAGTATGGCCTGTGTGGCGCTGCCCACCTGCCCACTGGCCTTGGCCGAGGCACAACGTTACCTCCCCCAACTTATCGACCAAGTGGAGGGCCTACTACAAAAGCACCAACTTTCGCAAAATGACATCATACTCCGCATGACAGGTTGTCCCAACGGCTGCGCAAGGCCCTATGCGGCAGAGATAGGCTTTACCGGTACGGCACCCGGCGAATACAACCTCTACTTGGGCGGCGACCGACAAGGCCAACGGTTGAACGTGTTGTACAAAGAGAAATTACAAGAGCCCGCTATCTTATCCACGCTCGATGATTTGTTGGGACAATACCAAGCACATCGAAGCCCCGCCGAAAGCTTTGGCGATTTTGCCATCCGACAACAATGGGTTACCGCATGATCGATTACCGGGCCATATTGACCCATCGCCTCAATGGGCTGCGACAAACAGGCAGCTACCGCTACTTTTTGGAAGTGGATAAACAGGCCGCACAGTTTCCCCGTTTCCAATACACGGATACCGCAGGACAGGCCACACGGCCATCAACTGGTGCAGCAACGATTATTTGGCATGAGCGTTCATCCCCAAGTGATTAGCGCCATGCAACAAGCCTCAGCCCAATGTGGTACGGGCAGCGGCGGCACCCGCAATATTTCCGGCACTACGGTATTGCACCGACAACTAGAGCAAGCACTGGCCCAACTGCACTGCAAAGAGGCTGCCTTGGTTTTTAACGGTGCCTACCAAGCCAATCAAACCACGCTTTGTACTTTAGGCAGGCTGATGCCCAATGCCCTGTTTATATCGGACGAACGCAACCATGCCTCCATCATCGAAGGTATTAAGGCCAGCGGTTGCGATAAAATCATTTTCCGACACAACGACACGGCTCATTTGAAAAGCACCTTAAAAACAACATGGCGGTAAACGACCCGTGATAGTGGTGGTAGAATCGGTGTATTCCATCAGCGGCACCACGGCACCACTAGAACGCATACTCGAACTGTGTGGCCAGTACACGCCCTCAGCTATGTGGATGAAGTACATGCAGTAGGCTTATACGGCCCCAACGGCGGCGGCCTTACCGAAGCAATGGGCTTACAAAAGCAGGTAGATATCATCAACGGCACCTTGGCCAAGGGCTTTGGGGTAATCGGTGGGTATATCGCAGCCGAAACCACGCTCATCGATGCCATCCGCAGCTTTGGCAGTGGCTTTATCTTTACCACTTCACTACCGCCCGCCATCTGTGCCGCCGCTACCGAAAGCATTGCATTGGTAAAAAAATCCACGGCATTGCGCCAACGGCTACACCACAATGTACAATTGCTCCGCCAGTTACTTGATGCCTACGATATTACGTATGGCGGCCACCAATCGCATATCACCCCGCTGCACATCGGCGATGCAGCCCGTTGCAAAACCATTGCCGACACACTGCTACGGCAGTTTGGCCTTTACCTACAACCCGTCAATTATCCCACGGTACCACTGGGCGAAGCCTGTTTGCGCATCGTGGCCAATGCACAACACACCCCATCGGACATACATTACTTGGCAGAAAGCCTTGCCGTGGTGTTGCAGGCCTATCTCATTCCATCAGTATCCAATACCGCCGCCTGTCCATGACCGCCCATATACAACATATCGCCCCTCGCACGCCCACATCCCCTGCCCCACAGCAGGTATTCAACGTGGTGTGCCGGGGTTCTTGGCTATCGCTGGCACAGGCCGCAATTTTTTCCCAAAGGGTCAAGCAATTTTTTCCCGAACTACACATCCAAACCATGGTACGGGAAACAGCAGGCGATAAAAACCAATCTACCCCGCTGCACTTGGTAGAGGGACAGGATTTCTTTACCAAGGACATCCAACGTAGCTTACAGGCCGGGGAAGCCGATTTTGCTCTTCACTCCATGAAGGATGTAAGCAGTGCTGATTTTTTCGACAACAGTTGCTATGCTATCGTGGACAGGGGATTGCTGCAAGATGTGGCGGTTTTCAATGCGAACATAGTGGACAAGCTGCAAACCGGACAGCCTATCGTCATTGGCACCTCTTCGCCTCGGCGCTCGTTGATGGCCGTGGATTTTTTGCAAAAAGCCCTCCCACAAACAGGCCACACCCCGGTATTAGAAGCAAAACCCGTGAGGGGCAACGTAGAAGTGCGTTTGCAAAAGCTACAACAAGGCAGTTATGATGGGTTGATACTCGCCGCGGCCGGCTTGAACCGTTTGTTGGGATTCCCGGCAGCACAAACCACGGTTCGGCAATTATTGAACGATAAACGGTTGATGCTGCTGCCCTTGTTTGAATGCCCGCCCGCCGCAGGGCAAGGGGCCATCGTGGCAGAAACCAGTCCGCACAATACCGCAGCCGTTGCCTTGTTACGGGCCATCGAAGACAAGGCCCTCACTCATGCAGTGCAACAAGAAAGAGCTGTGGCCCACCGTCACGGTTACGGATGCTCGCAACCGTTTGGCGCTTTCTTTTGGCCGCAAGGCACCCAACTGGTTGGCTTTGCCACCGGTACCAACCAACAAGGCCAATCGTTTAGCGAATGGCATTTTGACAAACCGACGGAAGCAGGTTATCGGCCTTGGTTTTCCGGCTCCGATTGGATGCGGCAGTTTTTTACCGTACAGCCATTAGCAAACAGTGTCATCGACCTAGATAAGCCGGCCCTGTTTGTTGCCAGCCACCGGGCCTTGCGCACAGAGCAGGTGGCGGCTGTACAGCACAAAACCATTTGGGCCGCCGGCACCAAAACCTGGTATGCCTTGGCACGGCAAGGACTTTGGGTAACGGGGTGCGCCGATGGATTGGGATGGGCAATTTTGCGGCAAGTGTGGGACAGTCCCCCTTTTTCACACGCCACCCCATCACCTAACAATCGTCACGCACCAGCAAGCCGCCGAACGTTGGCGGCAGCAGGGGCAGGCAGCGGTGGCCACGTATAGGCTGCTGCCTACTTTTGATACGTCGCTGATAGCCGCCCTGCGCCGGACCGACGCTGTTTTTTGGACGAGTTATCAACAATACGAAAGCTATCATTCATTTGTTCAACCCGGAGCCATACACGGTTGCCCGGCTGGTAAAACGGCCGCTTTATTGCGCCAGCAGGGTATCGAACCGATTGTATTTCCCACCATACAAGCATTTAAACAATGGAGACAATCAACCACCCCATAACGCATCGACGCTTGCGTCATTCGACCCATATCCGGGAACTGACGGCCACTGTCCGGCTCAGCCACCGCAGCTTTGTGCAACCCCTGTTTGTGGAAGAAGGGCTGTTGCGCCCCCGCGGAGTGAACGGCTTATTCGGAGTATCGGTGGATACCGTTGACACGATTGCCGCAAGCATCGAAAACTGTCTGCAACAAGGCATCAGCAAGTTTTTGCTGTTTCCGGTACCGACTACCAAAACAACCCGCCACTTCAACTTTTCCTTTGCCACACAACTGGTCAAGCAACTGAAACAACGGTTTGGACAAGCTATTTGGTTGGCCCTGGATATTTGCTTGTGCAGTTATACCACGCATGGCCACTGTGGCCTATTGAACAACGACCATACCCAACTGCTGAACAACGAAACCGTACAGCTACTGACACAATATGCGGTGCAGCTAGCCGATGCCGGTGCCGACTGCTTGGCCCCCAGCGACATGACCGATGGGCGCATTGCCGCCATCCGACAGCTATTGGACGTGCTTCGGTTAGACCATGTGAGCATCATGAGCTATGCGGCCAAATTCAGTTCGCAGTTTTATGGCCCTTTTAGGGATGCCTGCCACAGTGCGCCCAACACAAACGGCTTGCAAGACCGGAAGACCTATCAACTTTCGCCCTTTAACCTCAACGATGCCATGGCCAGTGCGCTGCGGGATGAGCGGGAAGGGGCGGATATATTGATGGTGAAGCCAGCGGCACTTTATACCGATGTGATAGCGGCGCTGAAACAGCGCACCTTGCAACCCATTGCGGCCTACCATGTAAGCGGCGAATATGCTGCCGTGGAAGCGCTTGCCCATGCCGGTTTGCTCAAACGGGAAGCGGCACACCTAGAAGTATGGGCCGCCCTACAACGCAGCGGGGCAGATATAATCATCTCGTATGCGGCACAACATGCCAAGGAATGGATAGCGCAAATGGCGCCTTAACCGTTCATCCACTTGACCGGTGCAAATAAAAAAATAAAAACATTAGTCTATTAAATTGGTGTACTAATAATATATCCCTATCTTTGCACTACTTAACGTTGAAAAAAATATGCAAATAACGGCCATTGCCAACAAAAACAAGCTCTATCCGGTTTTTTTAAAACTGGACAGGCTTTCTATATTGTTGGTGGGCGGTGGCCATGTTGCTGCGGAAAAACTGCGTTCTATACTCTCGAATGATAGCGAAGCCCAAATTACCATCGTGGCACCACTGATAAGGCCCGAAACTGCTACGTTGGCCCATTCGCATCCCCGTTGCACCATTATCGAAAAGGGCTTTTGAGCCAGAAGACCTAGAGGGAAAAGATTTGGTACTGGGCGCTACCGATGACAAGGAACTGCACCTGCAGCTCAAAACCATGGCCAACCTAAAAGGGCAATTGGTCAATATAGCCGACACACCAGAGCTTTGTGATTTTTACTTGGGCAGCATCGTACAAAAGGGCAACCTCAAATTGGCCATCTCTACCAATGGCCAATCGCCCACCGCCGCCAAGCGTATCAAGGAAGTGCTGAACGAGTCACTGCCACCCGAATTGGATGCCGTGATCACCAATTTAAACCAACTGCGTAAACATTTACAAGGTAACTTTGGGGGATAAAGTGAGACAGTTGGACGAAATTACCAAAACCTTAGTGGAAAAGGAAACTACCAAAGAAATTAAGTGGAAGCGCATTGCCAGCTATTTCTGTTATTGCCTTTGCACTGATGATCCTTGGCCATGTTTTCTTTTCGTACATACCCCTTGGCGCCATTGGCAGCAACGTGTTTCAATGGATAGGCACCCTCGACAAAAGTTTCCCGTATTTGATATTGGCCGGTTTTTTGGCACAATTGGTGGATGGGGCCTTGGGCATGGGTTACGGCGTTACCTGCTCGGCCATCTTGCAATCGACCGGTGTATCCCCCGCTGCCATTAGCGCCAGTATCCACACCGCAGAAATGTTTGCCAGCGGAGCTTCCGGCTATAGCCATTACAAGTTTGGCAACGTAAACAAAAAAATGTTCAAAGCCCTGGTAATTCCCGGTGTAATCGGCGCAGTGGCAGGAGCGGTTCTATTGGTCTTTTTGGGCGATAAATTTGGCCATTACCTGCGCCCGGCCATCGCTATCTATACCCTGTTTTTGGGTATCAAATTCATCATCAATGCTTTTAAACAAAGCAAAGTGGCCAAAAAATTCAAGCACTACCGCACATTGGCAGCAGCAGGGGGCTTCTTCGACTCTTTTGGCGGCGGCGGTTGGGGCCCCATCGTAACCAGTACCCTCATCAACGGTGGCCGCACACATAAGTATGTGATAGGCACCGTGAGCCTTACCGAGTTTTTTGTGACCTTGGCCAGTGCCTTTACTTTTTTCACTTTGCTGCAAATCAGCCATTGGCAGGTAATCATCGCACTGGTAATCGGCGGCTTTATTGGCGCCCCGATCGCCGCTAAGCTCTCTGGCAAATTACCCAAAAGAACGGCGTACCTTCTACTAGGTATTTTGGTAATCATTTGGAGCCTCAAAATTTTATATACAATCTTAACTTGACCATAATCAAAATATATGACTCCCCAATACACAACCGTAAGCAGGTCAATCGCCTACCCTTCCGAAGCGATGTCAAGTTTCTTTTTTTATGCCCTATTAGTCTATCAAATTGATAGACTAATAACCCGCTTTGGCTGTCGTCCGAGTTATGTGCCATTGTTAAAATCCAAATCAGTAGCCATCGTTATGAGAGTCGGAAGTCTAATAAAGACGGGGGCAAGACGTTTCGTCGAAAGCGTAGCAGCCGCTACGGCAAGAAAAAATTCGAGGAACTACCCGTGCTGGCAGGCATTTCGGTTCGCAATAGATTTTCGATTGCAATGGCTGGATTAAATAGTCGGTTTGCTAAATGACTATTATAAGGTATTCGTTTCGAGATACGCAAAACGTATGTATGTACAAAAGGAACAAGATAAAGCCGTATGGCCGAAAGGATAGGTATAGGTCTGCAAAACCTTTCATGTTGGTTCGAATCCAACTACGGCGTCCAAAAATGTAGCATAGTCAGTCGTAAAAAGCAAGCACCCTGATTCCTCAGGGCGCTTTACAAAGCCGCATGGCCGAGAGGATAGGTATGGGTCTGCAAAACCTTTCACGTTGGTTCGAATCCAACTGCGGCGTCTAAAATGTAGCATGGTCAATCGTAAACGCACCCCGATTCCTCGGGGTGCATTACAAAGCCGCATGGCCGAGAGGATAGGTATAGGTCGGCAAAACCTTTCACGTTGGTTCGAATCCAACTGCGGCGTCTAAACTAAGTGATGCTATCAGAGTCACTAGTCTATCTATACAACGGCCCACCTATTCTTGGGAGGGCCCTTACAAAGCCGCATGGCCGAGAGGACAGGTGTCGGTTCATAACCGGGTTACGTTGGTTCGAATCCAACTGCGGCGTCTAAAAAAAGTAAATCATGAAGCCTTGGCTAATGGCTTTTTTTGCTTGGGTATGGCCTGTCCTTGTGCAGGCACAGGTTAAAAATACGACTACTGTGCGGCAGCTATGGTTGGGCTATCTGAATCAAACCCGTTTTAGTAACCATTGGGGGCTATGGGTTGATGTGCACCTGCGCACCAAAGAGGACTGGGTGGATAACCTATCACAGTCTATAGTACGGGGGGGACTTACCTATTACATCAGCGATCATACCAAGCTAACTGCTGGTTATGCCTACGTGCATCATTTTCCGGCCGATAACCACAAAAACGTTGCACAACCCGAACATCGCCCTTGGCAACAATTGCAGTGGCACCAAAACTATCGAAAGCTGCGCTTGATGCAATGGATGCGCCTAGAAGAGCGTTTCAGGCGAAAAATACTAAATGACAATGCTCTGGCAGATGGGTATTATTTCAATTGGCGGGCACGTTACAACTTGATGGTCTTTTTGCCCTTGAGCAAGCACCCATTTAAGCCCGGCAGCCTATCTGCCTGTGCCAACAATGAGTTGCACATCAATTTTGGCAAGCAAATCATTAACAATTACTATGACCAAAACCGTTTCTTTTTGGGTCTCAACTATCATGTAACCCCTAAAAACAGCCTACAATTCGGTTACATGAATGTGTTTCAACAATTGGCTGCCGGCAACCGGTACAAAAGCACGCATACGGCAAGGATATTTTACTTTCAAAACATAGATATAAGGAAAAAACAAAACAAAACAGTAAATGGAAAAAGTATATCTTAGTGATTCGGGGCCCAAAGTATCGCCCGTTATTTATGGCTTTTATAGATGGGGCAGCAAAGACGTAACGGAAGAAAACATGGAGGCCATCGTGCGCCTTTGCCTCGATTTGGGAATCAACACGTTTGACCACGCCGATATTTATGGCAACTACCAATGCGAGGAATTATTCGGTCGGGTAATTAAAAAATTGGGCATCAAACGGAAAGATATCATCCTCTTCACAAAATGTGGCCTTACCCTGCCTCATGCCAATCGTCCAGATGTCAAAGTGCCGCATTATGATACTTCCAGTGAACACATTATCAAAAGCCTAGATAATTCCTTACGTCACCTGAGTACAGGTTATGTGGATGTTTTTTTGCTCAACGGTTTTGATGTTCTTTCCGATTTAGAGGAGACGGCCCACACCCTGCAGTCGCTCAAAGACAGTGGTAAGATAAAAAATATTGGCTTGGTGAACTTTAGTGTTTTTCAGCATCAACTATTGAGTGCCTATCTCAAATCTCCCATCGTAACCAACGATGTGGAACTGAGCCTGCTCAATACCCATGCGTTTGACAATGGGCAAATTGATTACTTGAAAAAACGCTATATGCGGCCATTGGCTACTTCGCCATTGGCAGAGGGACAGATTGCAACGGGCGATAGCGCACAGGCGCATCGGGTGAGGCAAGTGTTGCTACCCTTATCCAACCAATACCGAACGGACATAGAAAGTATTGCCGTTGCTTGGTTGATTAAATTGGGGGCCTTGCCGCTGATTGGCACCACCAATCGGCAACGCATCCGCAATGCGGCGGGCGCCTATACTATCCAACTAAGCCGACAAGAATGGTATGCGCTGTACAATGCCACAATTGATAAAGCATAAAGGCTATTCTATACTCAATTATACAATATGCACTTCAATTACCTAGGGTTGGCCATTCCCTTTTTTATCGGGTTGATAGCGTTGGAATACTATTTGGCCAAAAAAAAGGGACTAGACTTTTTTGAACTTCACGGCACTATCGCCAATATTAGCATCGGTATCGCCGAGCGCCTGGCAGATGTATTGATAGCAGGACTTTTTTACTTTGTGTACGACTACTTGCAAAGGCATATAGGCTTGTTCAACATCAAGCCCACAATAGGTTGGTGGCTATTGCTTTTTGTGTTCACCGACTTCATCTGGTATTGGTACCATCGGTTGGCACACGAAATCAATCTCTTGTGGTCGGTACACATTGTACATCACCAAAGCAATGAATTTAATTTTTCGGTTTCGGCTCGTATCACCGTTTTTCAGGCAGTGGTGCGCACTGGCTTTTGGAGTGTATTGCCCATGCTGGGTTTTCCAGCGGGGATGATCACCAGCCTACTGCTGCTGCATGGCCTGTACCCCTTCTTCATCCACACACAACTGATTGGCAAACTGGGCGTACTCGAGTACATCCTTGTTACCCCTTCGCACCATCGGGTACACCACGCCAGCAACGAATTGTATTTAGACAAAAACTATGGTGATGTTTTGATCATTTGGGACAAGATATTCGGCACCTTTCAAAAAGAACAGGAACAGCCACGATATGGACTTACCCAACCCTTGAACACATATAGCTTTTTGTGGCAACACTTTCATTTTGCGATCGAACTGTGGCTTGCCGTAAAAAGCAAAAACACCCTCAAGGAAAAGTGTCAAGTTATATTTGGTCGTCCGGGTTCACTCGACCCCGACTTACGGGAAAAAGCCGAAACCATTTTCAACATTAAACAAAGCAGCCATGTTATTGCAAGACCCCTGAACAAATATGTAGTGATACAGATGGCAGCACTGGCGTTGGGCCTCTGTCTATTTATTGGGTTGGAAGCCTACAGCGGTACTACATTTAAAACCGTGTTTACCATGGTGGTCGTTATTACCCTGATAAACTGTGGCGCTATCATGGAGCAGAAAAAGTGGGTGTTTCAGGTAGAGGCCCTACGGATTTTCATTCTGCTATTGATACCCTTTTGTACGCCTAGCTACTTTGCGCTCAAGTTATCATTATTATTGATAGCCGCCACGTTGTTCATCTCCTTTTACCCCGTTACAAAAGATAAATATTTGCGCTATGTATATGGCAATAACTGAATTTATACTACTATCCCCTTAGCTGGCGCCGCAAAACATTGTTTTTTGTTGCTTGTTTTTTCATTCTGTTTTCATTAGTGTGGCGGTATTTCTATACCGCCTTTTTCATACAATAGCCTGCAAAATCGTTTGCTGCCTTCATACGGCATCCATGCAAAGCCGGATGATGTACACAGAGGTTGCTCGCTGTCCGATACATGCAGGGCAAATATCCATCAACCGCTACCACTTGTAGCCCTGCCATTGTCAACAGAAAGCCAACAGGCACTCACACCTCCCCATTCGCCAGGGCTTGAACAGGGGTAAAGGGGCACGGCCTTTGTGGTTTTGAGCGGCTTTCTCATGGCAATAGCGCCCCCAGTTAAGGAGAATTGGCACATCGTAGTATAGGGAAGTAGGCACTTGGCCCTACAGACTCATCAAGTCTTTGAACAGCACAGCCTGCCGTTGCGAAATCTCCACTTGGTGTTTTTGGTTGATCTCGGCCAGCATACCGCCTTTATAATAAGAATCTATCTTGGTGATACGTTGCACATTGATGAGTTGCTTGCGATTGGCCCGAAAAAAAAGACTGGCGGGCAACCGTTCTTCCAACTGCTGCAAGCTGCGATGCAACAATGGCGCATGACCATCGAAATATACCTTACAATAATTGTTTACCGCCTCTACTAAAAAAATTTCACTGACCGGCACCATATAGCAGCGCTCTCCATCTTTGATGAATACCCGGCTACCCGGTTCAAAAGCAGGGGTTTGGCGGGCCGCAGCCGCCTCTGCTTCGATGGCTTGCTTTACCGTGGCCATGGCTTTGTACAGCTTTTCCGGCACGACCGGTTTCACCAAATAGGCCAGCGCATCCGTTTCAAATGCCTGTACCGCATGATGGTCGTAGGCCGTTACAAAAATCACATGGGGCGGATTGTGCAGCATTTCCAATAGGTCGAACCCCGACTGTGCAGGCATGTTGATGTCTAAAAAAATCAATTGCGGCTTCAACAACTGTATCTTTTCCGCAGCTTCCTGTACGTTTTGCGCCTCGCCCACTACCTGTATCGCAGGCACTTCCTGCAACAGGTAAATCAGCTCCTCTCGGGCAAGCTTTTCATCATCGATGATTACGGCCGTGATGGTTGACATATCTTTTGGTTTACAATCGTTGATTACAAAGGTATGGTAACCGTAGCGTTTACCATGCCACGGGTACCGTTTTTGATGGTAAAAATGCCCTTGCCCGGATACACAAACTCCAATCGCTTCTGCGTGTTTAATAGCCCCTTGCCTAACCCCTCATCGGTCAGGTACATAAAATAGCCACTGTTCTCGATGATGATCTTGGCCTCGGTTTGATATTTTTGTACCCGAATATGCAGCTCGCCGCCTTGTACCAATTTGCTGATGCCATGTTTGATGGCATTCTCGGCCAAGGTAAGTACCAATACGGGCGGCACCCGCAGGCTACCGATATCCTCCGGGGCCTGAATGCTATACACCAACCGCTCATCAAAGCGCAGCTTTTCCAACTGCAGGTATTTCTCTGCCATCATCAACTCCTCCGAAAGCGGCACCGTCATGCTTTTTTCGTAGTTGAGCGTATAACGCAACACCTCAGACAATACGGTGGCGGCTTCACGGGCCCGCTGTGGGCTAGAATGGATGAGCGACCGGATGCAATTGAGCGTGTTGAAAAGGAAATGGGGATTGATCTGCGACCGAAGCACCTCCATTTCCAATAGCTGCTTTTGCACAATGGCTTCCTTCATCTCCACTTCCTTTACGATACCCCGTTCAAACAACTTATAGGCATGGTAGCAAAGCATCCACACCAATACGTACCGGCTCCAATTGACCACATACATGAGCGTAAGGCCATTAAAGAGACTGTAGGTATCCTTGGGGCTGTAAAAATTGTTGACAACCTTGGCCATGATATACAACAGCAGGGAGATAACAATGGTAAACAGGGTAAATATACCCAACTGCAACAGCATGGGCCTTTGCCAATATCGGATAGCATATAAAAAATACCGATAACCATGTGTGAGCAAAATACCACCGATGCCAAAAATGGCGAACTGCTGCTGCATCTGCATGCTCCAATCATACCCCATTCCCATGAAGTTGATTACCTCGTATAAAATCATGCCGCCCCAACCAAACAATTGGCAGCACCCATAAACGAGCCGTTTGTTTTTTAACCTGCCCATGTGCTAAAGTTAATTCATTATCAATAGCAAAATAGCAATCTGTACAGGCTCTTAGGTGCTATTTTGCCAGTAAAGGGTTAAACATTGCTGTAACGATGGGGTCAAAAAAGCAAGCCCCGGTATTGCCAGGCCACGGCTCCCAACACTACCAGCAATAACAGCAATAGCCAATAGCCATTGCGGGTAATATAATTGGGCGGCCGCCGCATTACTTCCTCAAACTCTTGGGTATGTTCGCTATCCAACATTTTGATGATATGTTATTGATGATAAACTGTCTGTTTTATGGTGTTGACCGATCGCCGCTGGCTTGGCCAGCCCATTGCGGCCGCAACATCGGCACATCGAATGGCCGCCCGCTGCCAACCGGCTTTCGTACCGTCAGCAGCCCGCCTCCCAAAGGGATGGCCCGCAATTGCCAACTACATCCCCTACTCTCCCAACTCCAACTGGTTTTTCACCAGATGAAAATATACGCCCTTCAGGGCCGTCAATTCGGCATGTGTGCCCTCCTCCACAATCCTGCCCTTTTCCAGTACAATAATCTTGTCTGCATTTTTAACCGTACTCAACCGGTGGGCAATCACCATCACCGTCCGGTTGCGATAAAACTGTTGTAGGTTTTCCATGATCACTTTTTCGTTGTGGGCATCCAGCGCACTGGTGGCCTCGTCAAAAAAGAGGAACTCCGGGTTGCGATAAACGGCCCTGGCGATGAGGATGCGTTGCCGCTGTCCGGCGCTGATATTGATGCCCGTGCCGCCGATTTTGGTTTGATAGCTCAGCGGAAGGCTTTCGATAAACTCATGGATATTGGCGATACGGCAGGCCTGCATCAGCTTGTCAATGTCCGGTACTTCCTCGTTGATGACGATGTTTCGCATGATGGTGTCGGAGAAGATATAGCCATCCTGCATCACCACACCGCAACGGCTTCGCCAATCCTGCGGATGGATTTGCTGTAGATGCTTGCCGCCTACCCATACGTTGCCGCTGCTAGGCTCATAAAACTTCAACAACAGTTTCATCAAAGTGGTTTTACCGCTGCCGCTGCTGCCTACTACGGCCGTTACTTTTTGCAAAGGCAGGGTTGTATGCAGCCCCTCAAACACCGGGGGACTCAGCGGGCCTTTATAGCTAAAATGAAGATTGTCCACCGCAATGGCCAGACGGTCGATATGCTCGCTGGGCAAAGCTGTTACCGCTGCCTGTTCGTAGCGATCTTCTTCATCCTGCTTGATGTAAATATCATTGAGCCGGTTGATACTGATACGGGCATATTGCAACGATTGAAAAAACTCGATGCAGGTTTCCAGCGGTTGGTTCAATTGGCCCACGATCAGGGTAATGCTGAGCATTTCGCCCAACGACAGTTCGCCCTTTACCACCAATGAGGCAGCCAAAAAAGTAATCAGCAGGGTTTTGAGATGCGTAACGGCAGTACTACCGGCCTGCAGAGCCTGTTGCACCATCATATTCTTTTTGTTCACATTATAGAGTTGCACTTGCTGCTTCTCCCACTCAAAGCGCTTCACCCTCTCGGCATTGTTGAGCTTGATCTCACTCATACCATACACAATCTCAAAGAGATTATTGCGGGTCTCGCCCATGATCTCTAAACGGCTATAATTGATATAGCGTGTTTTTTTGATACAGTACAACGACCATAAGATAGACAAGGCGCTACCTACAATGAACAGCGCAAAGAGCAAGGGGTTATAGATGAACAAAACGATAGACAGCGCCGTGAAGGTAAGTGCCGAAAACAATACCTGTAGCGAGGAAGAAGACAGGAAATGCTCGATGCGGTCGTGGTCATCGATGCGCACCATGATGTCCGTCATCAATCGGGTATCGAAAAATTGGATGGGCAATTTGATGAGCTTCATCAAAAACGTAGAGATAATTTTGATGTTGAGCCTAGCGTTGACATAAAGAACGGTCCAATTTTGTATAACGGTTACCAATAGATTGCCCGCAAACAACGCCAACTGTGCAATCAACAACAGTGCAATCAACGACAAACTTTTTTGTTGCACCCCCCTATCTACCAACTGTTGGGTAAGCAGCGGGAAAAACAAGTTGATGCCAGCTGCCACTGCCATGCAGAGCAATAACTGAAAAAAATATTTCTTAAAGCCTACCACAAAATTCCAGATCGGCAAACTGGTAACGGCATATTTTTGGGTTGATGCTGCTTCATGGGCATAAAATGTATCGCTTGGTTGTAGCACCAAAGCATAGCCCACATTGCAACTGGGCGCATACCATTTTTTTAGCAACTCTTCTTTGGGCAAAACAATCTTACCATGTTCAGGATCGGCAATCACGAAATGAGTACGAGCCTTGGTGCCTTTGGCCTTTCCGTACAGCACCACAAAATGGTTTTGCTTCCAATGCAGGATAGCGGGCAGTGGCGCTTCGTTCAGCAGTTCATCAATCGTAAACTCTGCCGCAATGGTATCAAAGCCCAATGCCTCGGCCCCTTTTTGCAAACCCTCTACCGTTACACCCGCCCTATCGGAATAACAGATTTCCCTTAAATGATGATGTGTATAGAACCTACCGTAATAACTGGCCACCATTTGCAAGCAAGTGGGGCCACAGTCCATGCGCTCCAACTGACGGAAAAAGGCCCGCTTGTGACGCACTGGCCTTACCGCATCCGTTGGCTGTACCGCTTTGTCGGCAATGGGCAGGGCCACTGTGGCTGTCGGTTCGTTTGTACTCAGTAAGCTCATAGCGTTTTTGTATTAAGCGTTGCTTGCCCTATGGCCAATTCATCATCCAATCCCTCCTCCCAAGTGGCCGTATAGGGATTGTATCGGCAATGTGCCGGTTTGTCCAACCAATTGCCAGGCGTGGCAGTGAGGGCCCTGCAATCGGTGCAGATGTACCTAAACTCACAGTCGCGGCAAACGGCACAATCGTCTTTCGTGATGCGCCATTTATCGCTAAAACCCGTTCGGCCTATGGCTTCCCGAAGGCTGGTATCGTTTACATGACCATAACTTTCTGGCAAGGCCGGACAGTTTTTAATCTCACCGTTCTTATCCACCGACACCTTTCTATTGAGACAGGTATTGAACTGTTTTGCTTCGGTGAACAGCGGTAGGTTTACCACAAAATAATCGGCAAATACCAATCCACAATGCTTTTCGCTGGTGATCCGCTCTTCGGTAAAGATAACCTTGCTGAGGTTGCTATTGATTTGATTGTTCACATCGTCAAAAGGGGCGCTGTGTACGATGATATTGTTTACCCGCAGGTGTTTTTCTGCCAATGCCACCAAACGCTCTTCCTCCAATTCATCCTGCCAAGCCACGATCAAATCGATCGTTTTGATACGACTGTTGTCGGTAAAATCCAGCAGTGCTTCAAAGAAGGAGAGTGGCCGAGGAGTAAAGCACCGTAACTGTAAGGCAGTGCAGCCCAGTTCGTCCAATTGTGCCATTACGTTTTTTACATCGTACTGGCTGTGCGCATCTAGGTCAACGATGCTATTGGTTACCGCAAAAGGACTGTCCCACTCCATGCTTAGGGGCGGAAACAGTGGTAGTTCATCTTTATTGGCCCAAAAACCATATTCGGCAGCCAGTAAAAACTGATAGTACTCGGCAATCACCGGCTCGTTTTCGCTGCCATAAACCTGCACAATGTCGCCATAGGTATGCTCGCTGTGTTCGGTGAGCAATTGATAAAGTGCGTTGGGAATAAAATCGAAGTGCTGGCGTTGCACATCGCAAATGATGGAGCGGCTGGCCCCCTTTACGGGTATGCAGCAGGCAAACAACCTAAAGATCATACCAGGCTCAATCGGCGGCAATGCGGTTTCCGACAGGTCGATGGCGTCGGTTATTGGGTGTACAGGGTTGGCCATGCCCGGCACCGGTGCGATTACTCTGCTGATAGGCTTGGGGAAAAAACCCACAGGCTCGTCGTTGGTTTGGAGGGCATGAACCGTATCGGGCTTGTATGTAATGCCGCTGTAGTTGGTGGTTTGCTTTTGCTGTATGGCATTCCCCAAATATTTAAAAGAAAGCGGCAACCGATGCTGCTCTTGCCTGATTTTTTGTAGAAGCGTTTCTTTTTGCATACAATGTGTATTACGAAGCGGCTAAATACTGGGCCACTTTTCGTTCCAAAAAATAATTGCAAGGCTCGCTCACCATGCCAAACTGACCAACAGGGTTTACTTCTAAAAAAATAAACTCGCCCTGACGGGTCACCAGCATGTCGATAGAACCGGTGGTCAATTTCAACTGTTGCATCAGCAAATGTATCTTGTTGGCGATGTCCACCGGTAGCGTGAATGGTACCGTTCGGTTGGGTTTGGCATAATTGTACTTTCTAAAATCGACTTGTGTTTGTTGATCGTTTTGCGAAAAAATTGCGGCACTAAAGCATTGTCCAGCGAGGTAAAAAATCCGTAATTCGTAGCGCTTATCGACTTTGTTTTGTAACAAAGTCGGCATCAGTTGTTCTTCATATCCGGCAAGGTCTAACTGCTTGGCAGATTCTGTGTAGCTCACCACAAAGCCATCCGCTACTTGGGCAAAAAATGTTTCACTGATGGATTTGGTGATGCCATTATCGGCATGTTTTTCTAAAAAACCTTGTAATACCTGTTTTTCAGTAGAGATCACATAATCTGGAATTTGCAGGCCAACAGCAACGGCCATTTGATTCACCACCAATTTGTTCATGGTAGCGGTGAAAAAAACTGCCAGATTGGGTTTTTGCGATAATAGATAATGTAAGTAGGCCGCGGATACACTCAGTTCGCCGTGGATGTATTTCTCTATCCAAGGGCTATCAAACTGCTCGTCCACCCACTGCTTGAGGTTGAAAGTGCGTTTGCGAAACCAGAACATCTCCACTTGGCCAATATCCACTTGTACGGTACGCTGGGTACTCCATTGCCCAAAAGTTAGATGGGCATGGCCATTCACGATGGTAAAAGCCGTCATACGGTCGCATTCATTGATGCGCACCACCTGCTTGCCCATGGCCATCAGCCATTCCATTACCACCGAAGTGGTACAGTCGTTGCTTTCGGATAATATCAGTACCATAATAAAAAAGAACCCGGCAGTTACCCACCGGGTCACTTTAATTGCTTGGAATAACTTCAATTAAGCGTCGAAGGTTACAACACCATTGATGTTAGAAACGCTAGCAGTACCGCTGCCGCTACCAGAAAAATCGGCATCAGCAAACGAATCTTGGCGAGTACCAAAATTGGTTGAATTGAAACTAGTAGTTGCGCCACCACCGAACAGTTTGTTCATGTTGGCATTCTCGGAAGTTTGGAACTTCTTGGCTTTCAATGCTTCGAACTTCATGTTTTTGTCCTGTTTTTTTAAAAAACAGCAAAATTTTTGGTTAATTAATACTGCTAAATTAGCATGTATCCAAAGCCGCAAAAAGGGAAAATTAACCGAGCGAAGAAAATAAAGGGGGAAAGCAGAAAATTCATTTTTTCCACTAACAGACGTTAGTTTTTTACGCAAGCAACAGACAAAGAATGCTTGCCAGCATCGCATTTAAACCAATCATCCTATTTATTTAGTAGGAAATTAAAAATAGGGGGCGATCGTTGATTATTCACCAACGATTGAGGTGTTTTATTTTACCATTTATATAGTCTTCGAGTGGCTGACTGTTGTAGTTGCAAAAATCATACCTTTGTTGCCTACAACTACCAATCATCAATTTTTCAAGTTGTCAATACATGTCACAGAAGCCGGAAACGAGGGCCATCCGCCTACAAACGGAGCGGACAGCACAAAAAGAACACAGCACGCCCCTGTTTGTAACCAGTAGTTTTGTATATGATACCGCAGCCGATATGGCGGCCGCTTTTGCCAGCGATACACCCGAGGCAAACATATACAGCCGTTTTTCCAACCCCACGGTGGACGAGTTCATCCACAAAATGTGCGCCTTGGAAAATGCGGAGGCGGGCATTGCTACCGGCACGGGCATGGCAGCGGTATTTGCCAGCTTTATGGCCTTCTTGTCGAGCGGCGACCATATCATATCTGCTTCGGCGGTATTCGGCAGTACGCATACCATCCTCACCAAGTACCTGCCCAAATGGGGCATTACCCATAGCTACTTCAACATGGCCCAGCCCGAGCAACTAGTGGCGCTGGTACGGCCCAGCACCAAAATGCTGTATGTGGAAACGCCCAGTAACCCCGGCCTCGACATCATTGACCTGGCTTGGCTGGGCGGTTTTTGCAAGGAGCGGGGCATTTTATTGGTAGTGGACAATTGTTTCGCCACCCCAGCGGTGCAGCAACCCTTACAATACGGCGCCGATTTGGTGATCCACTCGGCCACCAAATTCATCGATGGCCAAGGCCGGGTATTGGGCGGCGTGGTAGTGGGAAGGCAAGAATTAATTCACCCCTTGTACCTGTTCGTGCGCAATACCGGCCCCAGCATGAGCCCTTTTAACGCTTGGG
Source organism: Ottelia alismoides (assembly GCA_037367405.1). NCBI lineage: Eukaryota > Viridiplantae > Streptophyta > Magnoliopsida > Alismatales > Hydrocharitaceae > Ottelia > Ottelia alismoides. Next base: position 739,205 of record JAZKJV010003733.1, on the reverse strand, counting down.
TATTGAGCAAAAGCCTCGAAACCCTACACCTGCGGATGGACAAACATGCGGGCAATGCACTGGCGTTGGCCACGGCCTTGCAGGGCCACTCCGCCATCAGTTGGGTAAAGTACCCTTTCCTGCCCACCCACCCACAATATGCCATTGCCCAAAAACAGATGCAAAACGGCGGCGGCATCGTTACTTTTGAATTGAAGGGCGGACTAATGGCCGGACAGCGGTTTTTGGATGCGCTGCAAATGTTGTCGATGACCAACAACCTGGGCGACAGCCGCAGCATCGCCTCGCACCCCGCCAGTACCACCCACAGCAAGCTCAGCGAGGCCGAGCGTACCGAAGTGGGCATTACCCCCGGCCTCATCCGTATCTCCGTGGGGCTGGAACATATCGACGATATCTTGGCAGACGTGGTACAGGCGCTGGGGCAAGGTTAACCTGTTCCATCGCTTACCTTGCGCATACCAAATGTTATTTAAACCCAGATTACGCAATAGAAAATCTACTGCGTAATCTGGGTTAAACGGGGCATGATCAACGGCCCGTCAATGGAGCAAATATGAAGAAAGCAGTCATCATAGCGTTTGACCAATTTACCGATGTGGACGTGTTTTTGCCTTGGGATTTGCTGAACAGGGTACGCTTCCGCGACAAATCTTTTTCGGTAACCATTGTGGGCAGCCAGCCCGTACACCGTTCGGTATGTGGTATTGAACTGGCCATGCAAGGGCCGATAGAGGCCGCCAACGAAGCGGACTTGGTATTTTTTGCCAGTGGCCCCGGCACCAGGGCCCTGGTCAAAGACCCTGCCTACCTCAGCCGCTTTGCCCTCGACCCCAGCCGTCAACTCCTCTGCTCCATGTGTTCCGGCGCACTGCTGATTGCGGCACTGGGCCATCTCAGCGGGCTGTCCGCTACCACCTACCCCACGGCCTTTGAGGCCCTGCGCAGCTATGGCGTGGACGTATTGGAAGACAAACACTTGGTGGCGCACGGCAATATCGCCACGGCAGCGGGTTGCTTGGCAGCGGTTGACCTTATGGGCTGGGCCATCGAAAAAATGTACGATAGCCAAGTGCGGCAGGACGTGATTGCCTCGGTATTGCCTGTGGGACAAGGACAGGTTTGTATTTACTAAGGCAGCCCCATCATAAATGGCAATATCCACCCCCCCCCAAAAAAAATGGCCGCCTCCAGGCAACGATTTCCGCAACCTGATTGTCAGCATTCCCGGACAATCAAAATAATCAATTGATGAAAAGATGGATCTTGCTGGCCTACACGGCCATTGCCCCGATGCTATTTTCCTGCAACCATTCCGATAGCGGCCCTGCCGATACGGAACTGAAGGGTTCTTGGCTACTTATAGCTGTAAAGGATGTGACCAGCGGTACCATTATTGCCAAACCGGCCTCGGAACCAGGCGACGTAACCGTTAATTTTTGCTGCAACAACCTTTCGGCGGGCCAGTTTTCGGGAACCAGCCCCAGCAATGTCTTCAACGGTGAGTATAACAAAGGGGCCGACCAATCGCTGCGCATCCATGCCTTTAGCACTACCAAGGTGGCCGAAAGGCCCTGGGGCACGCTCTTTGCCACCAACATCGACAAAACGGTGTCGCATCGTTTTGACAATAATGACCGCCTGCAACTGATGACCCCGGAAAAGATATTGTTTTTTCAAAAACGTTAGCGCCATGTTCACCATATACAAACGGGCCTGTACAAAATCTGCACAGGCCCGTTTTGTATATACCCAGTTGATTTATACATTTTCTATGACCATGGCACTGGCACCGCCGCCGCCGTTGCAAATGCCCGCAGCACCATATTTGGCCCCATTGGCCTTGAGTACGTTGATGAGGGTAACAATGATGCGGGCACCGCTGCAGCCTAGGGGATGGCCCAGCGATACGGCCCCACCATGTACGTTCACCCTGGCGGGGTCTAGGTTCAGGCGTTTGCTATTTTCTATGCCCACCACGGCAAAAGCCTCATTCAGTTCCCAATACTCGATATCGGCCATGGTAAGGCCCGCCTTTGCAACGGCCTTGGGTACCGCCAGCGAGGGTGCAGTGGTAAACCATTCGGGGGCCTGTTCGGCATCGGCATAGCTTTTGATCTTGGCAATAGGTTGCAGGCCCAAAGCATCGGCCTTCTCTTTGCTCATCAACACCAGGGCCGCGGCACCGTCGTTCATGGTGCTGGCATTGGCCGCAGTAACCGTACCGTCTTTGGTAAAGGCGGGGCGCAGTTCGGGTATCTTGTCAAATTTTACGTTATAGGGTTCCTCGTCCTTGGCAAACAAAATCGGTTCGCCCTTCCGTTGTGGGATGGCCACCGGTACCACTTCGTTGGCAAAACGACCCGCTTGCCAAGCCGCTTGGCTACGTTGGTAGCTTTCGATGGCAAAAGCGTCTTGCTGTGCACGGGTGATGCCGCAAGTGCTGGCGCAAAGCTCAGCGGCATTGCCCATGGCCTTGCCGTCATATACATCGGTGAGGCCATCTTTGGCCAACCCATCAATAAAAGAAACATGGCCGTATTTGTTGCCCCAGCGCAGGGCATCGGCATAAAAAGGCACATTGCTCATACTCTCCATGCCACCCGCCACCACAATATCGGCATCGCCCAGTAAGATACTTTGGGCAGCCTGTGCGATGGCTTTCATACCACTGGCACACACTTTGTTCACCGTGGTGCAGTTTACCTCGTTGGGCAGGCCTGCAAACTTGGCCGCCTGTCGGGCCGGTGCCTGGCCCAGGTTGGCCTGTATCACACAGCCCATCAGTACGTCTTGCACCAGCTCCGGGGCTATGCCCGCCTTTTCTACCGCTGCCTGGATGGCCACGGCCCCCAATTGTGTAGCCGAAAAATCTTTTAAGGCCCCGCCAAAACTGCCCATGGGCGTGCGCACGGCCGATATAACATATACCTCTTTCATTGCAATCAATTCGTTTTAGGGTGCAAAGGTACAAGGAAAGTGGAAAGATTGTTGGGGAAGGTGAGTTGACAGGTGTTGACCGTAGGCCGGGCAGCGACCGCCGGGGAAACAACACCCAGAAAGCCCAACGGTACACACCCGATGCGTTGTTGGCCAGTTGCGCAGACGAGGCTCCAAACGTTTGTTGATCAACCGCCAACCACCAGCGTTCTTCAGATCGTGGAGCTACGCCCACAACTGCCAAAATTGTTTTGGCGGTTTCAAATAAACACATAAATTTGCCCCCTGTAGAAACAGGGGGCGTAACGATTGCTTGCTATATGAAAAAATTGTTAAGTTCCTCTTACTGTACCGGCAGTTAACCGGCAACTACGATTGTTTTCCATTTTTTCGATTGCTTGCTATATGATTTTTAGCTTTGCTGATGTAAAGGTAACTGGCTTTGCTTTTGCGCCAACAGCAAAAAATGGGGTATTTTATGATGCCGAAAGGCCGCATATCCGCTCAAAACCCCTGCTGTAACTGGGTTTCAACCATTTTTGATTATTATGTCCAACCGTCAATCAGATATACTTCATCAGTTGATCCACTCGTTGGAAAAAGCTGAAAAAAGGCATTTCAAGGTCTATATCAACCGCAATGCCGCAGGGTCTGAACTGAAAATTGTACAACTATTCGATGCGTTGGCCCGATTGCCGCAGTATGATGAGAAATTGTTGTTGAAAAAGCTGAAAAATACCGAAAAACCGCAACTGCACAATCTAAAGGCCCATCTATACAAAGAAATCATGGCCAGCCTGCGCTTGTTAAAAAGTGCCGACAGCATCGACTTGCAATTGAACGAGCAATTTGACTATGCGCATATCCTATACAAAAAGGGCCTGTTTGCACAAAGCCTGCGCATCATGGAGCGGGCCAAAGAAATTGCCCGGAACCATGAAAAAATTTACCACCTCAATCAACTGTTGGCATTGGAAAAACGCATCGAAACACTGCATATCACCCGCAGTATGCAGGAAAAGGCGGATTTATTGGCAGATGAGGCCCTACAGACTGGGCACAGGGCCCTCCGGGTGGTGCAATTGAGCAATATGGCCCTACAACTGTACAGTTGGTACGTGAAACACGGGCACGCCCGCAACCACGCAGAGGAAAAAGATATCCAACATTTTTTTAAGGAACATTTGCCCGCTGATGCACATCGGCTAACCGGTTTTTATGAGAAACTCTACCTTTACCAAAGCTATTCTACTTATGCTTTTATCCGGCAGGATTTTTTACAATACTATCGCTACACCCAAAAATGGGTGGACCTGTTTACCGACAACCCTTTGATGATTAGGGTGGAGACTGGCCATTATATCAAAGGATTGCACAATCTGCTAAATGCCCACTTCGATTTGCGCAACCACCAACAATTTGTGAAAGTGCTGCAACGTTTTGAGGATTTTGCTACAACGGACCGCGTTACCCATCATGAAAACTTTTATATCCAAACCTTTATCTATATCCATGTGGCCAAGATCAACCAGCACTTCATGCAAGGCACTTTTAAAGAAGGATTGGGCTTGGTAACCGACATCGAAGAGAAACTGGCCCAATACGAACCGATCATCGACCGCCACCGTGTGTTGGTGTTCAACTACAAAATAGCGTCCTTGTATTTTGGCAGCGGCAACTTTGATACCTGCATCGACTATCTGCACCGTATCATCCATGCCACCGACGACCTTCGGTACGACCTTCAATGTTATGCCCGCTTGCTGCATTTGCTGGCTCATTACGAACTGGGCAATTTTGATATCATCGAGCACCTTATCAAATCGGTTTACCGTTACATGTCGAAGATGAAAAATTTTACGGTAGTGGAAGAAGCCATTTTTGCCTTTTTGCGACAAGCATTCAAACTTACCCGACACCAGATGCAGGCTGCTTTGGAAGATTTTTTGAGCAAGGTAAAGCAATTGGAAAAAAACCGTTTCGAGACAAGGTCTTTTGCCTATATGGATATTATTTCTTGGGTAGAGAGCAAAGTAAATCGTTTGTCCCTTAGCGAGGTAATCCGCCAAAAGCATTTACAAAGTAGGCAGCGGCGATATTGAGAGGGGCAATGGCCCGATACCAACACCCGGTAACGCAGTAAAAAAACAAAAAACAGTTCATCTGTCGTATCTTAGCCTTTCAATTAACTGGTATAAGATGAAAATTGGTATTTTGGGCGGGGGGCAATTGGGAAGGATGTTGCTACAGGCTGCGGCAAACTATCCGGTACAAACTCATGTAATGGAAAACGATGCCAACTGTCCAGCGGCTCATCTCTGTCATCACTTTACCTTGGGCGACATCACCAACTTTGAAGACGTGTATCGTTTTGGCAAAGGATTGGACGCCCTGACCATTGAAATTGAAAGTGTAAACGAAGCGGCACTGGAAAAATTAGAGAGCGAGGGCATTGTGATTTATCCAAGCCCTGCGGCATTAAAAATCATCAAAAATAAAATCACACAAAAACAGTTTTACAAAGACAACGGAATCCCTACATCGGATTTTGTGATTACACAACAGCGCAGTGATCTCATGCAACATACCGCACTCCTACCGGCTGTACATAAGTTAGGACAGGGCGGCTATGACGGCCGTGGCGTACAATTGTTGCACCACGAAACCGATTTGGCCAAGGGCTTTGACGCGCCTTCGGTATTGGAAAAAATGGTATCCATTCAGCAAGAGATTTCCGTGATTATCGCAGTGGGCAGGGATGGCAACATGGCAATGTACCCTCCAGTGGACATGCTGTTCGACCCCCACCTCAACCTCCTAAGCTACCAGATAAGCCCTGCCAACATGCCTGAAAAAACGTTGTGGCGGGTGGAGGCCATTGCCCGTAAGGTGGTGAAAGACCTGCAAAGCCACGGCATTTTTGCCGTAGAGATGTTTATTGACCGGGAGGGCGAAGTATGGGTAAACGAGACGGCCCCAAGGGTACACAACAGCGGCCATCATACGATCGAGGCCAATTACTCATCGCAGTTCGATATGCTGTGGCGGGTAATGCTGGGCTATCCGCTCGGCAACACCGACCCTATATTGCCCGCAGCCATCGTAAACTTGATTGGAGAAGACGGCCATAGCGGCGCTGCCCACTACCAAGGGCTACGGGAAGTATTGCAAATAGACAATTGTTTTGTACATATCTACGGTAAAGCCGAAACCCGGCCCGGCCGCAAGATGGGCCATGTTACGGTGCTTAGCAACGAACGGCAAGAACTGATCCATCAGTGCAACCGTATCAAACATACATTAAAGGTGGTAACGGTGGATGCCGGATGACGAACAACGAAGCCTGTGGCGCATTAAACGGCTACTTTTCCCTGTGGCATGAAACGATGTGTGGCCGATACAATCATGCCTTGCCCACCCTTCCGTATGCGCTGTTGCACCCTCTTTGTCGGGGTGGCGGCACCCTATTTACGTTTCACTTATCTTCGCAAAAAAATTAAAGCAATGGCAAACCCGATTGTAGGTATCATCATGGGCAGCGACAGCGACTTAGCGGTTATGAACAATGCGGCATTGATACTGGATGAATTTGGTATCGAATATGAGTTAACCATTGTATCGGCGCACCGCACCCCCCACCGGTTGTTTGATTATGCTGCCAATGCACGGGATCGGGGCATTAGGGTGATCATTGCCGGTGCTGGCGGTGCTGCCCACCTGCCCGGCATGGTAGCCGCTATCAGTATATTGCCCGTTATCGGCGTTCCGATTAAATCGTCCAACTCCATCGATGGATGGGACAGCGTATTGTCTATCTTACAAATGCCCAACGGCGTGCCAGTGGCTACCGTGGCCCTCAACGGTGCCAAAAACGCCGGCATATTGGCCGCCCAAATTTTGGGGCTCAGCCATCCTGCCATCACCGAAAAGCTCAAGGCATACAAACAGTTTTTGAACGATGAAGTGATGATAAAGGCCGAAAACCTAAAGAACAATCCGTAGCGTAAAAGTTGCCGCTGGCACTTATGCCATGGCCGCCAAACACCGGCGCAAGCCGTCTTGCCAATGCGGTATCGTTAAACCGAAACGTTCTTCTATATTGGCGGTATCCAGTACGCTGTAGGCGGGGCGTTGGGCCGGAGTGGGATAACCACTGGTGGGTATGGGATTTATCTGACAGGTGCTTTGCGTCATCGCTTGGATAGCCACTGCAAAATCGTACCAGGTGATCGCCTCTCCGGCATTGCTAAAATGATAGGTACCACCCAGTTTTCGAGGGTCGGTGTGGGTTGGCTTGGTGGTCATAATCTGCAAAAGTGCCGCCGCCAGATCCATGGCATAAGTAGGCCGCCCAATTTGATCATTGACCACGTTAATGAATGAACGCTCTTTCATTAGCCGGAGCATCGTTTTCACAAAATTATGGCCAACAGCCGCATATACCCAGGAGGTACGGACAATGATACAATCGGGATGCCCTACCATGGCCAACTGCTCGCCCAACAGTTTGGAAGTACCATAAACGTTGATGGGATTGACGGTGTCCGTGGGCCGATAGGGTTGGTGCGCCTTTCCGTCGAAGACATAATCGGTTGACACCTGTATGAAGCCGGCACCGTTGGCATAGCTGGCGGCTGCCAAAAAACCAACGGCCGTACCGTTCACGAGCATTGCGGTTGACCGCTCTGTCTCTGCCTTGTCAACCGCAGTATAAGCCGCACAGTTGATACACCAGGCAATCGGCTCGCTTGCAAAAAAGCGGTTGACGGCTTCCCTGTCGTCGATGGCCAGTTGCGCATGTGTTGCAAACAAAAAATGATATTGTGGCAAGGATGGCGCCAACAGTTGAAGGCAGCGGCCCAATTGGCCGTTGGAACCAGTTACCAGTACGATGGGCAATTTACGCTTCAAACTCAAAATTGTTTGTACAGTCGGCAAAAACAGGATGCAACCGATCTTTATCGGAAACGATGATTTTATCAGCAGGGAGTTTCCAATCGATGGCCAAGGCCGCATCATTGTAATGGACACCGCTTTCGCTAGCCTTGTTGTAAAAGGCATCACATTTATAAAACACCTCTGCAATCGGACTTAATACGGAATACCCATGCGCAAAACCCTTTGGCACCAACAGTTGTTTCTTGTTTTCTGCCGATAGCTCGATGGTGAATACCCGACCGAAGGTAGGCGAACCCTTTCGCATGTCCACCGCCACATCTAAGATGGTGCCGCTGAGCACCCGGAGCAGTTTGGTTTGTGCATGAGGCGCCAATTGATAGTGCAAGCCCCTTAGTACGCCATAGGAAGACCGTGATTGGTTGTCTTGCACAAAATGAAAAGAAAACCCTGCTTGGGCAAAGACTTGCTCGTTGTAGCTCTCAAAAAAATAGCCCCTGCTGTCCTCAAAAACAGCAGGCTCATATATCATCAGATCGGGAAACGCAGTTTTGACAAAGCCCATTTTAGTTGATATTAAATGTATTGAGGGGTTCCACTATGAATACAACTGCTCGAAATAAGCAATGGTTTCCGTAAGCCCCTCTTCAAATCGGCGGGTAGGCTGATAGCCCAGCAAATCTTTTGCCAGGGATATATCCGCCAATGAGTGCCGCACATCCCCAGCCCTTTCTTCGCGATAGGTAGGTTCAAAATCGCTGTTCAAGTAGGCTTTTACCGCCTGGTATAGCTGATTTACCGAAAACCTTTCGCCCACTGCCACATTATATGCTTTGTTGAAAGCAGCTTCATTGTCGGTTAACATACCTTTTATGTTCACCTGCACGGCATTGTCAACAAATGTAAAATCACGGGTCTGTTCTCCATCACCGTTGATATAAACAGCGGTGCGGTTGAGGATGCCCTTTACAAACAAGGGAATGACCGCGGCATAAGGCCCGTCTGGATCCTGCCGTGGCCCAAAAATATTGAAATACCTGAAACCCATCAATTTTATTCCATAGGTATGTGCAAAAACCTGTGCATACAACTCGTTGGTTTTTTTGCTTACCGCATAAGGAGATAAGCAGTTGCCCACCCTGTCTTCTGTTTTGGGCAGATTGGGTTCATCCCCATAAACCGAGGAGGAGGAGGCATATACAAAGCGTTGCACATCATTGTCAACAGCCGCTTTGAGCATGTTTACAAAACCTCCTACATTGACATCGGTGGTATTTTGTGGCTCCTTGATCGAACGGGGCACCGAGCCCAAGGCCGCTTGATGGCTGATATAATCGATACCCGTACAGGCTTGCTGGCAAATATCCAAATGACGGATATCGCCTTCTACGAACTCAAAAGCCGGGTATTGGCGCAGGAGATCCAAATTGCGTTGAAAACCGTTGGACAAGTTATCAAGCACCCGCACTTTACCGGCCCCGTTCTTCAATAAATACTCGGCAATATGGCCACCGATAAAGCCAGCGCCACCGGTAACCAAAAAGCGGCTACTGCTAATGTCTTTGGTATGAAAAGTTGTACTCATCACAATGGTTGATGTTATGTGGTCATTACTTTTATAAACTCCAATAGGTACGGCTACCGATTTTATTGCGATAGATACCTTTTAAATCGGCTATCAATGCTTGTGGTTGGGTGATGGAGGCAAAATAGGCATCGTCTAACGATCGATAGGCCTGGTGCGGCACTGTGATTATCACCGCATCATATTCGTTGCCAATGGCTTCGGTGAGGCCAAAGCCGTATTCATGCTGTAGCTCGCTGCTGCTGGCATGTGGATCGGCGACCTCCACGTTGAGCGAAAATGACCGCAACTCCTTTACCACATCGGCTACTTTACTGTTGCGAATATCACTTACGTTTTCTTTAAAGGTGGCCCCCATTACCAATACTTTGGCCTGCTTGATATTGCTGCTGTTTTGGATAATATGTTGCAATACTTTTTTGGCCACATAACCCGCCATCCCATCATTGATTGCCCTACCGGCCAATATCACCTGGCTATCATAGCCTAGCTCCTTCGACTTATAGGTAAGGTAATAGGGATCCACGCCGATGCAATGGCCGCCCACCAATCCTGGCTGAAACTTTAAAAAATTCCACTTGGTGCCGGCTGCTTCCAGTACCTCATAAGTGTTGATACCCATCTTGTCGAAAATGATCGACAGCTCGTTCATGAGGGCAATGTTGAGGTCGCGCTGTGTATTTTCAATAATTTTGGCGGCCTCAGCCACTTTGATAGATGAGGCACGGTGTACGCCCGCACTTACCACCAGTTCATACACTTGTGCTATCACCTCCAAACTGTCGGCATCACAGCCACTGACCACTTTTACAATACTGGATAGCGTATGCTCCTTGTCGCCCGGATTGATGCGCTCCGGCGAATAGCCCAGCTTAAAATCCACTACGTTTTGCAAACCCGATAGCTTTTCGATGATGGGCAAGCAGTCTTCCTCGGTACAACCCGGATATACCGTGCTTTCAAACACCACATAGTCACCTTTTTTGATCACCTTGCCAATGGTTTCGCTGGCTTTTTGTACCGGTACCAAGTCGGGTACATTGTGTTCGTCCACTGGCGTGGGCACGGCCACTATAAAGAAATTGGCCTCCCGCAACACGTCTAAGCTGTTGGTAAACGTAATGTCACATCCTGCAAACTCGGCCGCTTCCAATTCTTGGCTCGGGTCGATGCCCTGTTTCATCAGTTCGATACGCTCGGCATTGATGTCGAACCCGATGACCTTTAATTTTCTGGCAAAGGCCAATGCAATCGGTAGCCCCACATAGCCCAGGCCAATGACCGCCAGTTTTTTCCTTTTATCGAGTAAGTCTTGATACATTGATGATTTTTTTTAACACGATTTTTTTACACAAGTGGGGAAACCATTACATCACATTGTTTCACCACAAATTTGTTACCGATTATAAGCATTCTTTTTTATCACGAATCGGCGCCGAAAACTGCTGCCGATTGCCTGTCCTACATCAATTACCCCGTATCCATTATCCGCTATCCCCTTCTACTTGCAAACTCCTTGGGCTGCTTTGCCCACTCCGCTGGCGGCAATGCCTTGAAGTAATCGTATGTAATCTGGAGGCCCTCTGCCCGGCTTACCTTGGGTTCCCAGCCCAGCAATGATTTGGCCAAACTAATATCGGGTTGACGCTGTTTGGGGTCATCGGTGGGCAAGGGTTTGTGCACGATCTGCTGACGTGTGCCGGTGAGGCGAGTGATCTCTTCGGCAAATGACTGCAGGCTGATCTCGTCGGGGTTGCCGATATTGACCGGCTTGGCATAATCGCTCATCAACAAACGGTAAATCCCCTCCACCAAATCGTCCACGTAGCAAAAACTGCGGGTCTGGCTACCGTCACCAAATACCGTTAGGTCTTCGCCACGCAGGGCCTGACCGATAAAGGCGGGTAGGGCTCGGCCATCGTTGAGCCGCATACGGGGCCCATAGGTGTTAAAGATGCGCACGATACGGGTTTCCAGCCCATGAAAGGTATGGTAGGCCATGGTGATGGCCTCCTGAAAACGCTTGGCTTCGTCATATACCCCCCGCGGGCCTACCGGATTCACGTTGCCCCAATATTCTTCGGTTTGCGGATGCACCAGCGGATCGCCATACACTTCGCTGGTACTGGCCACTAGGATGCGGGCCTTTTTGGCCAGGGCCAGGCCCAAGCAATTGTGCGTACCCAACGAGCCGACCTTTAACGTCTGTATCGGTATCTTTAGATAGTCGATAGGACTGGCGGGTGAGGCAAAGTGCAGGATATAGTCCAAATGCCCGGGAACATGGATAAACTTGGACACGTCATGGTGATAGAACTCAAACGTGCCGAGCTTGAACAGGTGCTCGATGTTGCGCAGGTCGCCGGTAATCAGGTTGTCCATACCAATTACCTGATACCCTTCCCGGATAAACCGGTCGCAGAGGTGCGAACCCAAGAAACCCGCCGCCCCGGTAATGAGTACCCTTTTATTGTTTGTTGCTGATGACATTTTTAAGTTAATAGTTGACAGTTGACAGTTTTTGAAACCGATACCTATTTACGAGGCATGATGAATGAGGCAAATCAGCAATTGGCTTGTTTTGCCGTTGCGACATCAATTAACCACTCTTCTTCCCACACTTACGTACCGGTATCCCAGCTTTTCCATCTGTCCCAAATCGAACAGATTTCGGCCATCGAATATCACTTTGTTTTTTAACAGGGCCGTCATCTTGGCAAAGTCGGGCGTTCGGAACTCGCTCCACTCGGTAGCGATTACCAGGGCATCGGCAGCTTTCAGCGCCTCGTATTGCCCCGTGGCATACTCAATCTTATCGCCCACCACCTGTTTTACGTTGTTCATGGCCTCGGGATCGAAGGCCGTTACCGAAGCACCCGCTGCCAGCAATGCCTCGATGAGGTACAAGGCCGGAGCCTCCCGTATATCATCGGTGTTGGGCTTGAAGGCCAGGCCCCAAAGCGCTACATGCTTGCCTTTCAAATCACCGTTGAAATAGTCTTTTATTTTGGGAATGAGGTGCAGCTTTTGGCTTTCGTTCACATCCATCACGGCTCCCAATATGCGAAAATCGTAGTTTACCTCCTCCGACGATTTGGCCAAAGCCTGCACATCCTTGGGGAAGCAACTGCCGCCATAGCCGATACCCGGAAAGAGGAAGCGCTTGCCGATGCGTTCATCGCTGCCGATGCCCCGGCGCACCATGTCCACATCTGCCCCCAACAGTTCGCACAGGCGGGCTATCTCGTTCATAAAGGTGATTTTGGTGGCCAAAAAAGAGTTGGCGGCGTACTTGGTCAGTTCGGCCGACTTCTCATCCATGAAGATGATGGGGTTGCCTTGCCGCACAAAGGGGGCATACAGTTCGTTCATCCACTTACATGCCTGCTCCGAAGAAGCGCCGATCACCACCCGGTCGGGCTTCATAAAGTCCTCGACGGCCACGCCCTCCCGCAAAAACTCGGGGTTGCTCACCACATCGAAAGCCACTCGGGCATTTTGGGCAATGGCGGCCTTCACTTTTTCGGCCGTGCCCACCGGTACCGTGCTTTTGTCCACGATCACCTTGTACTCGGTAATCAGTTTGCCCAATTCATCGGCCACGCCCAGTATGTACTTAAGGTCGGCGCTGCCGTCTTCGCCGGGCGGCGTGGGCAGGGCCAAAAAGATGATCTGAGCGTCCGCTATGCCTTCTGCCAATGAGGTGGTGAAGTGCAGCCGCCCTTCTTTTAGGTTGCGCAAAAACAATTTTTCCAAACCAGGTTCATAGATCGTAATCTCGCCCGATTTCAGTCGCTCCACTTTACCGGCATCGATGTCAACACAGGTAACCTGGTTACCGGTTTCGGCAAAGCAAGTACCCGTTACCAAACCTACATAGCCCGTTCCTACTACTGCTATATTCATTATGCTGTTCTATTATGTTTTATTGATTGATGAATGCTACAACATTCGCTGCGATAAAAGATTGTTGTTCGGAGTCCAATTCCGTATGGATGGGCAGGGAAATCACCCTTTCCGTTAGCCAGTCGGTCACGGGCAGTTGATAGCTGCTGCCGCCAAACGCATCAAACATCTTCTGCCGATGGGCCGGTACGGGGATAATAGATCATGGAAGGCACGCCCTTTTCGGCCAGGTATTGGTGCAGGGCATCCCTGTCCACGCCGTTGAGCGTCAGCGTATATTGGTGATAGACATGATTGGTGAACTGGCTGGCCGTGTAGGGGACGCTAATTTTATCGATTGCCGCAAAAGCTGCATCGTACACCGCTGCTGCTTGCTGGCGGGCCGCAATATATTCGTCCAAGTGCCGCAGTTTGATATTGAGTATAGCCGCTTGCACCGCATCCAACCGAGAGTTGCAGCCCACCACATCGTGGTAATAGCGCCGGCTTTGGCCATGAGAAGCAATCATGCGCAACTTATCCGCCAGCGCATCGTCTTCAGTAAACATCGCCCCACCATCACCGAAGGCCCCCAAATTTTTGGAAGGGTAAAAAGAAGTGCAGCCGATATGGCCAATGGAGCCTGTTTTTTTCTTTGTGCCGTTGCCAAAAGTATAGGTACAACCAATGGCCTGCGCATTGTCTTCTATTACATAGAGGTTGTGCCGGGCGGCAATGTCCATAATGGTTTCCATATCGGCCGCTTGGCCATAGAGGTGCACGGGCACGATGGCCTTGGTTTGGGGCGTAATGGCTTCCTCTATTTTGGCGGCATCGATGCAAAAGGTTTGCCGGTCCACTTCCACAAAAATGGGTTTAACGCCCAGCAGGGCCGCCACCTCTACCGTGGCGATATAAGTAAACGAGGGGGTAATCACCTCATCGCCGGGGCCGATACCCAGGGCCATCATGGCAATTTGCAAGGCATCCGTGCCATTGGCGCAGGGAATCACATGCTTGCTGCCATTGTACGCCGCCAAATGAGCCGCAAAATCGTTCACCACTTTGCCCCCGATAAACTGGGAACTTTCCAACACCTCCAATACCGCTTTGTCCACCTCTTCTTTTATCTTGTGGTACTGGGTTTTGGTATCCACCATCTGTAAAGGCCTCATTGCTAATTTTTTAAGTGGCGCAAAGATAGCAAAATGAGGCTATTGGCCCAGTATTAAAAAGGGGAAATGATAGAGCGCCGTATTCCTTGGGCCGAGGGCAAAGATGCGGATAACCGTCAACCGCCAGGCATCATCCGTTAACCTGCCCGGCTGCCGCTCCATTTTATTGGCACCAATCTTGACCATATACTCCCATGGCCCCCTAAAACGTTATCGAGGGCAAGGATATTGACATTTTGACCGATTTTAAAAACGATATGGACATACAGTTATTTATGCAGCGACAGGAAGATGAAATGGAGTTTATGCCGATAATACCCCTGAACGAAGAACCCGATGGAAATGCCGACGAACAGGACATTCCAGCAGAAATAGCCCTTTTGCCACTGCGCAATACGGTACTTTTCCCGGGTGTGGTCATCCCCATTACGGTGGGACGCGACAAGAGCATTTTGGCAGTAACCGATGCCTACAAGACTGACAAATTGATCGGCGTGGTGGCACAAAAAGACAGTGACATACAAGAGCCCGCCGTGAGCGATTTGGAAGATATCGGCACCGTGGCTCGTATCATCAAACTGATCAAAATGCCCGATGGGGGCAATACCATCATCATTCAGGGACGGCGGCGATTCAAAATCGACGAGATTACGACCGAAGACCCCTATTTTAAGGCCAACATTTCGCTGATGGCAGATGAGGAGTTGCCCGAAGATCAGGATTTTGAGGCCATGGTGAGCAGTATCAAAGACCTGGCCTCGCAAATCGTGAACATGTCGCCCAACCTGCCCAGCGAGGCGGGGATCATCTTGCGCAACATCGAAAACCCTTCTTTTTTGATACATTTTGTGAGCAGCAACCTCAACAGCGATATCAAGGAGAAGCAGAAACTGTTGGAAATCAACAACTTGAAATCGAGGGCCGAAGTGCTGATGAACCTGCTCCACACCGAACTGCAATACACCGAGTTGAAAAACAAGGTGACCAATAAAACCCGTGCGGAACTGGACAAACAGCAGCGGGACTATTTTTTGCAGCAGCAGATGAAGGCCATCAAAGAGGAACTGGGCGGCGACAACGTGGCCGAGGTGAAAGAGATGCAAAAGAAGGCGGAGGCAAAAAAATGGCCGGCTACCGCTAAGGAGGCTTTTGAAAAAGGCATAGAAAAGTTAGAGCGGATGCACCCTAGCACCCCCGATTATTCGGTGGTGTACAATCATTTGGATCTGATGCTAGACCTGCCCTGGGACGATATTACCGAGGATATGTACGACCTTAAGCGGGCCAAAAAGATATTGGACAACGACCACTACGGGATGCAAAAAATCAAGGAGCGGATACTGGAATATCTGGCCGTATTGAAGCTAAAAGGCGATATGAAAAGCCCGATACTTTGCTTTTTAGGGCCACCCGGTATCGGCAAAACCAGCTTGGGCAAGAGCATTGCCGCAGCCATCAACCGCAAATACGTGCGGGTGAGCTTGGGCGGACTGCACGACGAAAGTGAAATCAGGGGCCATCGCAAAACCTATATCGGTGCCATGCCGGGCCGCATCCTACAATCTATCCGCAAGGTAAAAAGCAGCAACCCCGTAATGATTTTGGACGAGATAGACAAAGTGGGCAGCGACCACCGGGGCGACCCCTCCTCTGCCCTGCTGGAGGTGCTTGACCCCGAGCAAAACCACTCGTTTTACGACAACTATCTTGAACTGGAATACGACCTGAGCAAAGTATTGTTCATTGCCACGGCCAATAATATCAGCAATATCCAACCGGCCCTCCGCGACAGGCTAGAAATCATCGATTTGAGCGGTTATGCCGTAGAGGAAAAGATAGAAATTGCCAAACGGCACCTCATGCCCAAGCAAAAAGAGGCCCATGGGCTGGCCCAACATCCTTTTAAGGTGAGCGATAAAGTGCTGGAACAGATCATAGAAAACTATACCCGTGAGAGCGGGGTTAGGGAGTTAGACCGGCAACTGGCCAGTATCATGCGCAACCAAGCCAAAGAATTGGCCCTAAAGGATAAACTAAAGGCCACTATCACCGCACACGATGTAGAGCGTATCCTGGGCAAATCCCGCTACAGCAACGAGCTGTACAAAACCGTGAACCTGCCAGGCGTGGCCATTGGATTGGCCTGGACCTACGTAGGCGGCGATATCATGTTCATAGAAACATCGCTGAGCGAGGGCAAGGGCGACCTAAAACTGACCGGCAACCTGGGCAATGTGATGAAGGAAAGTGCGGTAACGGCCTATACCTGGCTTCAGAGCAATGCCAAAAAGCTCGGTATCGACCCCGCCCTGTTTGGCAAAAAAACGGTTCACCTCCATGTGCCCGAAGGCTCCACGCCCAAGGACGGCCCCAGCGCTGGTATCACCATGACCACCGCCCTGGCCAGCGTATATACCGGGCGAAAGGTAAGGCCCTACTTTGCCATGACAGGCGAGATAACGCTCCGTGGACAAGTGCTGCCCATCGGCGGCGTTAAAGAAAAAGTGCTGGCAGCCAAACGGGCAGGGCTAAAAGAAATCATCCTGTGCACATTGAACGAAAAAGATGTACTGGAAATTGACAGCAGCTTTATCAAGGGCCTCAAGTTCCATTATGTAAAAACCATGCAACAGGTATTGGAATTGGCTTTGGTTTCTTAAAAAAAAATTTTATCTAGGCATGAACATTTTGCTTCATGTGCCGTTATAATCATATCAACATCTTCTTACATGTTGGTTGTTTTAAGGGTTAAAGAAGTTCCCCCCGCCTCTCGGGGGGATTTTTTTTTGGCCCTCCCATCGATTTGTTGAATATTTTGTGCCGCTGCCATCCAAATCATTTATCGAAATCATTTATCCGCATAAAAGCAAAAAAAAACCATATTCACAATAAACTTTTTTTTACGAAGCCTGTTAATATTATATCAACATCTTCTTACATGTTGGTTGTTTTAAGGGTTAAAGAACTTCCCCCCGCCTCTCGGGGGGATTTTCATTGATAGCCAGTCCTGCACAGTTGTACGACCTAGCTCACCCCGATCCGGCTATCGGCTAAGTGGTTACATCGACTAACCCTGCGGCATGGTTGCCCCTTCGCCCAAGGCAAACGCCCCCAGCCGCCACAGCTACCCCCAACCCCAATCACGCTGTTGTTCATCTAAGGGTTCTATAAAGGAGCCAACAGTACCGATACGGTCGCCCTTCCGACCATCATGCCCCGTGCTGCCATGGCCGAAGGGTGACAGTGGCCTTGTTGTTCAATTAGGATATGCGAAACGATCAGCCGACCATGCCAGTAGGCGGAGCCGAGAGTTGCTATCCACTACTCGTCAGCTACCTCAAAAACGCAATACTCAAACAGGCTGCCCCACACTTGGAAGTAAACGATTACATGCGTTTGCCCGGCCGCTTCGCCCATACCAGCCCTACAAATCCGTCAAAGGCCTTATCTTGCCAGCCATTATATCAACCATTCAACCCAACTACATGACCAAGGCCCAACTGTTACAAGAATTGTCCGCCAATACCTGGTGTATGTTGCGGCCCTCGCCGCTGCATGGCATTGGCGTGTTTGCCCTGTGCGATATTCCCCAAGGTTGCAACACCCTTTTTTCTAGCGGCGTAGGCAACTGGATACCCGTAGCCAAGGCCGAGGTAGAGCGTCTTCCGCCCCATAGCCGTGCATTGATAGAGAACTACTGCCTGTATGATGAGGAAAACTATTTTGTGGCCGATTATGGCTTTAAGGTGATGGACCTGGTCAACTTTCTCAACCATAGCGACACGCCCAATATCGCCTCGCAAAACGATGGTGAAACCTTTGTGGCCCTGCGGGACATTGCCTGCGGCGAGGAACTGCTGGTGGATTACGGGGCCATCGTTTAACCCAACTCTTGCCGCTACAAAACCAAGGCTGCTGCGCTTTATTGCAACACCTATCTCCCAACGGCCTATTGCCCCTGCCGTCCGGCCCCTCATCTTATACCAATTGTACATAGGAACCAGTTCAACCATTGGTGATATAATACCGACCTCCCTTGGATTGCCCCGGAATGACTGGACTGTTGAACCCAGATTACGCAATAGAAAATCTATTGCGACCCGAAACTCCTGCCAACACGGGCATTTCCTCGATTTTTCTTCTTACCGTAGGTATGTTGAACCCAAATTTTGTAGTTGCAGTGCTATGGCACCTTATACCAATTGTAATTATAAAATAGCCCAAAGCTATTTTATAATTTTACAATGGTTAATGCCGATATAACAAATTAATAGTACAATAAGGCGAAGCCGAGATTGGACTATATAATTTGTATAATCGGTATTACAACTGCTGCAAAGGGGCAGCTTTCAGCACAGCCTTTGACCTCAAAATAGTTGACTAGAGGATTGGGCCGATACCAACTGGCAGGGTCGTGCGCATCCATCTGCAAATATTCTCCAATAGCAGACCGAGCGGTGGCATTCGGTCGGCGAAACAGCGCCGCGCACTACCACATAGCCGTTGGCTTCCCAAAAAGCCAGGTCTTCGGACAGTAAAACGTCATCGGAGGGGATCGCTGCCGGTACTAGCCCATGGCTGTTATGCAAGGCACTGCTCCGCTGTACCAAAGTACACGGGCAAGGTACTGCCATGCTGGGCCACTACCCATTGCTCAAATTCCTCAAAACTGGGCCGGTTGAAATGGAGATAGTGATAGGTGGGCCGTAGCACGATAGCCAGCAAATCGAGCAGACAACTGTATAGCGGCCACTCATCGCTTATTGACTGTTGACCAGGAGGGCAATACAAGGTTTTGGCCCAGAAACGCTTTAGATGGTAAATGCCCAGATGGCTGGTTTCGGTGCAGGCAGGCTAGGTACTGGGACTATTGTCCATACTACAGTTGCAATTATCTGTTCAGTGATCGATTACCCATTGCCCAGCAGCATATCGCTGTAAGAATGGGCCATATAATCGGACGGCAGAATACCCAAAACCGCTGCATACCGATCAAATTGATCTTGTAGTGTTTGCAATGGCACCTCCCCGCTACGGTCAATCACTTCGATCTCTACAAAATGACCCAGCCCTTCCAAGGTATCAAAATGGAATTTCACGTTATCGATAAAGTAGATGCGGCGTATTTTTTGCACCACCACTTTTATGCCCAATGCAGCCGTGAGTGCCGCCTTGAGGTTGGCATCGGGTTGATGCTGGTACAATATCACCTGCGACAGTTTGGCACTGGCCGTATTCTCCCTTTGGTAATGGATGAGGGCATTCTCGATATTGCCTTCCCGCAATTTGAGCCTGCCCTGATGCACGTTGAAATAAGTATCGCATTGGCGGTCTTCGCCATGAAAGCGGGGGTTCAGCGACAGCAACTTAGCCTCGGCTGCGGCGACGTCTGCGCAGCGGGCCTTGCATTCAAAGTTTTTAGGATACATGGCTTGCCTGATTGCGGTTGTTGAGAATATGTTCCGCCACCAACATATCCGTTGGCCATGTTATCTTGATATTGTCCTGCTCGCCTTCGAGCAAGTGAATGTTGAGGCCAAAGGCTTCCACCACGGCCGCTTCGTCGGTAAACCGCTCCTTGTAATCGATTTGGAAGGCAGGCAGCAGTATCTTGCTCAAAAAAGCCTGGGGGGTTTGTACCCGCTTGACCGTTTCCCTGTCCAACGCCTCGTTGCCATCGGCGTTGACGCGGCGCAGGCTGTCGTGGCACGCCACTACGGGCACCACGGCGCCATGCTCCAAGGCAGCCTCATAGCAACGGTGAACAAGCTGCTGGGTAAGTAGGCAACGTACCCCATCGTGTACCAACACCACCCCTTCTTGCTGTACCAACTGCAACCCGTTTTGCACCGAATGAAACCGGGTGCGGCCACCCACGGCAAGGGTAACACGCTCGTGGTCAAAAAAGGCATCCACGATCTCTTGCCCCAGTTGCAAATGCACCTCGGGCAACACCAATATTACTTGTAAGTCATCGTAGGCATTCAAAAACACCTCGATGGTATAGTACAACACGGGCCGGCCGTTGATCAACTGAAACTGCTTGGGCAAGCTGCCGCCCAACCTACTGCCAGTACCGCCGGCCACGATTACCGCATACTTCTTCACGTCTTATTTATTTTGGTGCAAATGTAAGGCTTTGTAAATTGCAGCTATGAGGGCCTATCAAGTATTTTTAGGGATGCTGTGCTGCTGCATCGCATCGGCCTGTGGCAAAAGTAAACCGGCCAAAGAACAAGCCATCCTGGCCTTGCGCAACATGAGCGATTTGGTAACGGCGGAATATGTGGTTACCAAAATCATCAAGGCCAACGACGACCAAACCTGGTACAAAGCAGGCGACCGCAAAATATTGATGAGCTGCCGGGCCTCTATCCTGGCGGGGGTTGACCTTTCGGCCATACAAGCTTCCAGCATCAGCCTAGAGGGCAAAAGCGTTACGTTGCAGTTGCCGCCGGCCACCATCATAGCCGTTAATATGCCGCCCGAAAACATCGTGGTAGAGTATCAGGCGATCGACTTTTTCCGCTCTCCTTTCAAGGCGGGCGAAAGGGATGCATTGGCCGCACAGGCCGAAAGCCAAATACGATCCGGGGCGGCCGCCATGGGCATTTTGCAAACGGCGGAATCCAATGCCAAGCAGTTCCTTACCGGTTTCTTGCAAAAGCTGGGCTACGAACAAATCATTATTCAAACCGGTGCCACTCCGCCCACTACCCCCTCAAAAAACTGATATGAAGAAACTGACCCGCCCACTGCTGTATCTGGCCATACTGGTTTTGGCCTATTGGGCACTTGGCCAAATGAACCTGCTCCCTTCCTTTAGCGGCCTTTTTAAAGCCAAACCGGTGTTGATAGACGACACCCCCGTGCTGGTAGAGCAAATCAAACAGCTTTCGCAACTGGTAACCATTACAGCTTATGACGAGGTGGTGGTGCACGAAACCATCACCAACACCCGTATCATCAACAACCCCGGCAACCTACTGCCCATACCCCTACAAACTACGGGGCAATTGGTGCTGGTGGGGCGTGGAAAAGTGCTGGCGGGTATTAATTTCGATCGACTGAAAGCCACGGATTGTTTTATCAAGGGCGATTCGGTGAGTATCCGGCTACCGGCCGCCGAGGTGTTGAGCGCCATCATGAACCCCTCCGATTTTGAAACCTTTTCAGAAAGCGGCAGTTGGTCGCCGGAAGCGGTAACGGCGGTGAAGATAAAAGCCCGTGAAAAGATGGTGAGCAGGGCCATTCAACAGCAAATATTGTCCAAGGCAGGTGCGAAGGCCCGAGAAACGGTGACGGGTT
This sequence comes from Ottelia alismoides, assembly GCA_037367405.1. Classification (NCBI taxonomy): domain Eukaryota; kingdom Viridiplantae; phylum Streptophyta; class Magnoliopsida; order Alismatales; family Hydrocharitaceae; genus Ottelia; species Ottelia alismoides. The sequence continues at coordinate 717,416 of JAZKJV010003733.1, read as the reverse complement.
TTTTACGGCTGATGGGCTTTGTGCGCATTCATGTACACGGGGCCTGATTGTTCATTTTTTCCATAAAACCCCACAAAGGGGCCGTCCCATCTGCCCAGCGCCCTACTGGATGGCTCACCAGTAGGCGGAGCGCTTCGGCGGCGTTTAGTCTCGATAGATGCTTATTTCCGTAAGCCCATTGCTGTTGCGCATGGCCCGGTACATGCCGGCGCTGTTGAGTACCATGGCCACATTGCCTTGGGCATCTACACCGATCATACCGCCCTCGCCCTCCATTTGCACCAACTTACCGTTTACGATCTCGTTCATGGCCTCGTAAAGACCAAGGCCCTTGTACTCCATCAAGCAACTTACGGAATGAGCGGCTACGGCCCTGATAAAGGGTTCGCCATGGCCGGTGGCAGAAATGGCGCAGGTTTGATTATTGGCATAGGTACCCGCCCCAATAACGGGGCTATCGCCGATGCGGCCATATTTTTTATTGGTCATGCCGCCTGTACTGGTGGCCGCAGCGATATTGCCGTCCATATCGCAGGCCACGGCCCCCACGGTACCAAATTTCTTGTCGCGCATCAACTCTTCCAATTGCTGGTGGGTATGGTCTAACGAGTAGTTGTCGGAATCCCGCATGGCCTTCCACTGATCGTAGCGGAACTGGGAGAAAAAGTATTCATCGGGCTCTAGCTTGATCCCCTGTTTGATGGCAAAATCGTTGGCTCCCTTACCGCTCAAAAAAACATGGTTGCTGTTGCGCAGCACTTCGGTGGCCAATTCGATGGGGTTGCGCACATTGCGGATACCGGCCACGGCACCAGCGCCCAAATTGGCACCGTCCATAATGGCCGCATCCATTTCCTGAACGCCTTTTTTGGTAAACACACTGCCCCTGCCTGCATTGAACAACATATTGTCTTCCAACACCACCACGGCGGCTTTCACGGCGTTCACGGCACTTCCGCCCTCTTCCAATACGGCATAGCCCGCATTCAGGGCCTCTTGTAGCCCTTCGCTGTATGCCTGCTCCAGTTCGGGCGTCATATCTTCCTTCAAAATGGTTCCGGCACCGCCGTGTATGGCCAACGCAAATTGCCTCATGATATATTTTTGTTAAAGCACTGCGAAATTAGTTTTTTTAAAAAAGGAAACTTTCTAAGTTTTTTTCGGGATGCTTAAACGGTTGTCAACAATCGGGCAATAGCATTGAATTTTTTGGAAGTTGCGATGGGCCGTAGGGGCAACGGAAAGCCAACATAGGGTAACGGTAAAAAAAATCCCCCGCAGTGCAGGGGAAAAAACTTGGCTACCCAATCGGCTATCCTTGGGGGTATGAAGCCGGTGGTACCTTGTAGAGGTTTGGGTTTTGATATTGTTTTAAAGCGGTCTCTATCCCAAAAGCTTTCAACTGCCTTCACTTGCAAAATTACGGTCCTTTCACCAAGGCCAAATACCCAATTCGGGCGGCAACATAACCGTAAAAGACATATATAAGAAAAATATATGCAACAACGATTCATAGCTCGCTGGGCAAAATGCCAAACTCCTTTTTGAAGGCGATGGTAAAGTTGCTAAGATTGTTGTAGCCCAGTTGCAAACCCGTTTCCTTCACGGAATACTTGCCGCTTTGTAGCATAAAGCGGGCCCGCTGCATACGGTTTTTTTGATAGTACTCGTAAGGGCCGCTGTTGTATATCTTTTTAAATTCGTTTTTGAACTTGGTTTCGCTCATGGCACTGTGCCGGGCCAGTTCGGCAATGGTGGGGGCCGGTACTGAAAAATCGCTTACCAGCAAAGCCTCGGCATCCATGATACGTTGTATTTCGTCGTTGTTGATAGAAATGGGGCCTCGCCAGTTTTTCATTTTTTCATACAGGCGGGTAAAAAAGCGTTCTACCAACAGCATGATGCGATTTTGGATGCGAACCTGCTCTAGGGGGCTGCTCGCCTCTCCGTTATTGTCGAACAGCTCGTTGATCAGCTCACGGTAGCTGGTATCCAGCGGCTCGAAATTAAAACTGGCCGTTTTGAGCGACAGGTAATGCCGCAGCACTTCGTCTTGGCTCTTAATGCCCAGATAGCGCCCAAGCCACTCCCGGTCGATCAGAATGTTCACGCTCCTAACACTTCCGCCACGGGTACCCAGATAGGTTACTTCAAACAAAGAGCTGGTAAGCATGGCCGCGGCCCGATGTCGGTCTTGATCGCTGAGGGTATCGCCATCAATCTTCAACGTTAGGTTGTCCTTGATGGTCATTTCCTCAAAACGCAACGAATAAAATTCTTCCCGGCTGCGTTCCCGCTTCAGCATAAAATCCTGATAAATGGTATAATTGGACAGGATTACCTGTAGGCCGTTGCTGAGCAAGATGGAGCTGAGGTAGCCCTTCCCAAAATCATCCGGCAGGTTGAGCCGGTTGTTCACAACGGTGCCCCCTACCGCATCTGCAAATTTTTGCAGGATGGCCGTGTAAGATTTATCGTTGTAAATAACCTGGATCATCTGCTTTCGTCTTCCTGTCCGTTACCGGTGGGCAGCAAAGTGCCCGGCAGCATACCGAACTGCTTTTTAAATGCCGTAATAAAGTTAGAAGTATTTTCGTAAGCTACCGCCTCGGCAGCCTCTTTTACGTTATATTGTCCCGTTACCAGCAGTTCGCGGGCCTTGTTCAGCCGATATTCTTGGTAATGTGTGTAAACGGGTTTGTTGTACACCAGCTTGAAGTTGACCTTAAAGCTGGAAATGCTCATGTTGCAATGGTGGGCCAACTGTTCGATAGAGGGCGGCCGCATGGCAAAATCGTGTGTCAACAAATGCTCGGCCTGCATGATGCGGTTGATGTCGGCATTGCTCAGCTTGAGGTCGAGCGTTTTTTGGTGGGCCAATTGATGCAACCGGGTAAAAAACTTTTCGATCATCAGTTGCAGTCGGTTCAGCAGGTAAAGATCCTCAAAAGGCATATTAGCCTTTGTGTAAAGCACATCGTTCATCCATGCCGTGTAGGCCTTATCGGGGGGAGCCATGCTGTAATTCTCCGATTGGAGGGCGATATAGTTGCGCAGCAGGTCGTCCACGCTGCCGAGGCCCAGGTATTGGCTCAAAAAGGCCGGTTTCAGCAAAATATTCACGCCCCTAGCCCGTGTTCCCTTGGTGCCCAGATAAGAAAAATCGAAAAGGGAAGAAGTAAGGTGTACCAACATCTTGCTGGTATGCCGCTCGGTTTGGCGTTGGTTGTCGAACGATACCACCAATTGGCTGGGGATGATGAACTCATCGAAGCGCAAGGTATAAAACTCCTCTTGCGAACGTTTGCGGTGGAGATACCAGTTGCAGTTGAACGTACAGTTGATAAGGTTTACCTGCAGGCCGTTAGGCAGGTTGAGCAAGCGGTAATAACCATCCGCTATGGCAGTGGGAAAAACCAGTGTATCGTTGACCAGTTCTACGCCCAACTGATTGGCCATGTCCCGCATCAACAGGCTGTAGTCATCGTGCTTGTATTCAAATGCAAACAAAGTAGGCTTGTTTAGACATTGGGGCAAAATTGCCATTTTTGATTACACGGGCTAGAAGCAGCAATTACAGGTATCGCAATGGGTTGCGCCTAGCGTTCAATATGTAGTTTTTGATGTTCATCCAAAAGGCTACGAACAGATAGAATATCACCGGCGAGCCCATTGTGAGGAACGACATATAGATGAAGTACTTACGGATGGTGGAAGTGGCGATGCCGATGCGCTCGCCGATAGCGGAGCAAACCCCGAATACATGCCATTCGATGAAATACTTTAACCGATTCATTATGCTAATATAAGAAGTTGGGAAGCCAAAACCAAAAAATGTTTGTCAAAAAAGCCCCCAACGGTTGCTGGGCCGTTCATTTTTCAGTAATTTTGCGCCACTTTAGGGGTGATACCGTTGCTTTTATTCAATAACGTAAAAATCATGTTTGTTTATGGCTTTTGATATCGAGATGATCAAGAAAGTGTATGCCAATTTTGCCGAAAGGGTGGAAGCTGCCCGCAAGGCGGTGGGCAGGCCGCTTACGCTTACCGAAAAGATATTGTATGCCCACCTGTGGCAAGGCAATGCCACCACGGCCTACCAGCGGGGCGGCAGCTATGTGGATTTTGCGCCCGACCGGGTGGCGATGCAAGATGCCACTGCCCAGATGGCGCTGCTACAGTTTATGCAAGCAGGGCGCAAAGCCGTGGCGGTTCCCTCTACCGTACATTGCGATCACCTTATCGTGGCCAAAGACAACAGCAAGGACGATTTGCAAAGGGCCATCACCGACAGCAGCGAGGTATTTGATTTTTTGGCTTCGGTGAGCAATAAATATGGTATCGGCTTTTGGAAACCCGGTGCCGGCATTATCCACCAAGTGGTATTGGAAAACTATGCCTTTCCCGGCGGCATGATGATTGGCACGGATAGCCATACGGTGAATGCGGGCGGTTTGGGCATGATTGCCATTGGCGTGGGCGGTGCCGATGCTTGCGACGTGATGGCGGGCCTGCCCTGGGAGCTGAAATTCCCCAAACTGATCGGCGTGAAACTGACCGGCCAACTCAGCGGCTGGACAGCCCCCAAGGATGTGATATTGAAAGTGGCCGGCATACTTACCGTAAAAGGCGGTACCGGTGCCGTGGTGGAATATTTTGGTGAAGGCGCCATAGCCATGAGCTGTACCGGTAAAGGTACCATTTGCAACATGGGCGCCGAAATAGGGGCCACCACCAGTACTTTTGGCTACGACGAAAGCATGCGCCGTTACCTGGTGGCAACCGGCCGCGAAGAGATTGCCAACCTGGCCGACGGTATCAAAGCACACCTGACAGGCGACCCCGAAGTATATGCGAACCCCGAACATTATTTCGATCAGGTAATAGAAATCAACCTCAACGAACTGGAACCCCACTTAAACGGCCCCTTTACGCCCGATTTGGCCACGCCTATCTCCCAAATGAAGGAGGCGGCCGCAGCCAACGGCTGGCCTACCAAGATTGAGGTGGGCCTGATCGGTAGCTGTACCAACAGCAGCTACGAAGACATCAGCCGGGCCGTGAGCCTCGCTAAACAGGTGGCGGCCAAGGGCCTCAAAACCAAGGCCGAGTTCACCATCACACCCGGCAGCGAGCAGGTGCGTTATACCATCGAAAGGGATGGCTTTTTGGACAGCTTTGCCCAAATCGGGGCCAGGGTGTTTGCCAATGCCTGCGGGCCCTGTATCGGCATGTGGGACAGGATGGGCGCCGAAAAGCAGGAACGCAACACCATCGTACACTCCTTTAACCGCAACTTTGCCAAAAGGGCCGATGGCAACCCCAATACCTTGGCCTTTGTGGGCAGCCCAGAAATAGTGACCGCCTTGGCCATCGCCGGCGACCTCAACTTTAACCCCCTAACCGATACCTTGACCAACGAACAAGGCGAGCAAGTGAAGCTAGACCCGCCGGTGGGCGACGAACTGCCGCCCCGTGGCTTTGCCGTGGAGGATGCGGGCTACCAAGCACCCGCCGCCGATGGCAGCAACATACAGGTGCAGGTAAGCCCCACTAGCCAACGCCTACAGTTGTTAGACCCCTTTGCCGCTTGGGAAGGTACCGATCTTAAGGGCCTCAAATTACTCATCAAGGCCAAGGGCAAATGTACCACCGACCATATCAGCATGGCCGGCCCATGGCTGAAGTTCAGGGGCCACTTGGACAATATCAGCAACAACCTGCTGATCGGTGCGCTCAACTATTTCAACGAAAAAACGGACTCGGTTAAAAACCAGTTGACCGGCGAATATGGCCCGGTGCCTGCTACCCAACGTGCCTACAAAGCGGCCGGTATCGGCAGCATCGTGGTGGGCGACGAAAACTATGGCGAGGGCAGCAGCCGCGAACACGCCGCCATGGAACCACGCCACTTGGGCGTGAGGGCCGTACTGGTAAAAAGCTTTGCCCGCATTCACGAAACCAACTTGAAGAAGCAAGGCATGCTGGCGCTTACTTTTGTTAACAAGGAAGACTACGACAAGATATTGGAAGACGATACGTTCGACATAGAAGGTTTACTGGCCTTTGCGCCGGGCAAACCGCTGCAACTGGTGCTGAACCATGCCGATGGCAGCAACGAAACCATACAGGTAAACCATAGCTACAACGAACAACAGATCGAGTGGTTCAAGGCCGGTGGTGCGTTGAACATCATTCGCAGGGAGTTTGCAGGATAACATATTGTCTGTTGAAGCGGTATGGGTTCGTGAAGCACGAACCCATATTTTTTTATCACACCTTCCACCCATCTGCTCGGCCCGATCAACCTGCACTACTGCTCTTGCAAAAGCCGACCAAAGCGGCCAAAGGCATCCGGTACGGCCTCTTTCCACTGGTCTTGCATGTGTATGAGGTATAGCTACAAACGGACGCTGCTACCACCAATAAATCAGGGGGTACGGCTGTTGCCGCTTCTGGGAAAATCCGTAGTCGGTTTTGTGATGGTTGCTTGACCATCGCAATTAAACCCAGATTACGCACTAGGAATCGTTATGAGAGCCGAAAGTCCAATAAAGACGGGTATTCCCGCAAGATTTTTCTTCGAAAGCGTAGTAATACCTACGGTAAGAAGTAAAATCGAGGAAATGCCCGTGTTGGCAGGAATTTCGGGTCGCAATAGATTTTCTATTGCGTAATCTGGGTTAACAGTAAGGACCGGTTTGATTTTTATTGATGCGATTGCCGATAGCGGATTTTTGAGCGAAATCCCGCTTGAGGCGGAGCAGCCAAAAGGGGCATGGGTAATCCATTGGATCAATTTTAAACAGGCGTTAACACTTTTTAACAATAAAAGTATGCCTTTGATAGTTATACTGGCACGTTATTGGGATTGGTGTAGAGGTTTTTTGCAAAAAACGATTTTATTGATACATTTAACCCAAAATTGAAAGGATGAAACAAATCAATGCCTTTTTGTGTTTGATGGCTGCGGCCCTTGGCGTACAGGCACAGCCCGACCAACCTGCCAAGCCATTGCCCAAGGATGCACAGGTAAACGTGTCGATTATTGACATGCGCACCAAACAGCCCCGCAACAATGAGCTGATCGTGTTCCACAGCCAAAAGAACGACAACAAATACCAAGGTATCAGCGACGAAACGGGCAAATTTAGTCTCCGCCTGCCCTCTGGCGACAAATACGAAATTTATATCATGGGCTTTAAGGATTCTACCAGCTATAACGTATTGGATATTCCCGCTTTGGCGGCCAATGCCTTTTACAAGAACCCCTTTAGCGTGGATATCGAGTTTGAACCGGCCAAGGAATTTGTGCTTGAAAACGTGGAATTTGACTTTGCAAAAGCCACTTTACGGCCAAGCTCTTTTGCCACCTTAGATGAATTGGTGACTTATTTATTGAGAAAAGACGACGAACGGATTGAGATTGGCGGGCATACCGACAATATCGGCACCCCTGCCCGCAACCAAAAGCTGAGTCAAGAGCGGGCCCAAAGCATCGTTAACTACTTGATTTCCAAGGGCATCGGTGCCGAAAGGCTAATTGCCAAGGGCTACGGTGCCACTGACCCTATTGCCGAAAACAATACAGAAGAAGGACGGCAGCGAAACCGACGGACGGAAGTGAAAATTTTATAAAGCACTGGCCACCGCCTGTTTTTGCCCGCTTTTTGTACAAACAACCTGCCACAACATACATGGCCCCGAAAAAAGGTATTTTCTCCGGTCAGCCATGCCAACAAAAAAGCATTTACTGCAACCCGCTGCATACGGCTGCCGGTTGCAGTAAATGTTTCGTGCAAGGATTCACTTACCGATTAAGCGCTTCGTTGGTATGCGCCAGTAAATAACCCCTGTGTGCTTTACGGCCCAACAGCATCATTTTGTACCGATGCTGCTTCTTCAACGGTCCCATCCTTCCTGCGCTATTTCAACCGTAGGGCGGCATGATACCCCCGACAGTTGGACTGATTCATCGGTGTAATGGGGATAATTGTTTAACCCAGATTACGCAGTAGGAATCGTTATGAGAGCCGAAAGTCCAATAAAGACGGGTATTCCCGCAAGATTTTTCTTCGAAAGCGTAGTAATACCTACGGTAAGAAGAAAAATCGAGGAAATGCCCGTGTTGGCAGGAGTTTCGGGGCGCAATAGATTTTCTATCGCGTAATCTGGGTTTAAGGCCAAGGCCCTCCAGAAAACCTCAAGAAAAAAGGCACAACGCCCCTAGCTGCCACGGCTACCCCTTACCCGCATCACGCAGTTGCTCATCAAAGGGTTCCGTAAAAGAGCCAACAGCGCCGATACGGTCGCCTTTTCGGTCGTAACGCCCCCTGTCATGCCGAGCCAGCCGGGGCAGTGGCACGAGGCATCTACGCCCACCGGCAGCAGCAAGCAGCACGCAACTTTATAGATACCCGGTATGACGGCACGGGGCTGCACACCGCAATGGCTACAGCCTGCAAAGGCGGAATGGTGATGGTAGCCTTGTTGTTGGGTTAAACCCAGGCTTTGCGGTTGAAACCCTATTACGGCTTCCAACCGCTGCATAGGAGCAGCTTTCTGCACACTATTTGCCCTTAACAAAGTTTACTAAAATAGCCTGCACCTCACTCCTCGATTGCATTTGCCCCCATCTTGAAGCCGACTGCGACATCTGGGTTAAAACGAGGTAAACGATCGGCTATGCAAATAGGCGGAACGGCGGGCTTTTGGTCACTACACGCCGGCGACCTAAAAAATGCCATACCGGAGTAGGCTGCCCCATACTTGGAAGCAAAAAATCAGATGCGCTTGCACGGGTGGAGAACATTTTTTGGCCAGCTAAAAGTTTTCCGTATCTTCACGGTGTCTAAACGAAACAGGAGGCAGACAAGGCATATAGTTGCGGCCAGCAAAATATCGATACCCCTCTTTACACAATTTACGCAAACCAGCCATACCGAGTGCATCTACAGTGGTGTATGCACCCGATGGATGATTGATGACAAAAAGATATAAACATTTTATCGGCTCAACATAAAAACAATGAAAAAGCTACATGCTCACGAATTGAAGAAAATCATGGGTGGTTACGAAGACGATACCGCCTGCTTGATGGGCTGCGTAGAGGCATTTAATGTTTGCTTGCAATATTCCACCATTGCTTATTGCAAAAGCTATCGCCAACGGTGCATGTGGCGTTGCCAAGGTTGCAACCCCATCTGTCCATAGGCAACTTATTCTCACCCAAAAACGAATGACGATGAAAAAAATCGAAAAAAAGCAGCAGCAAAAAATCGTGGGTGGCATAAGTTGCCTCCGCATCTGCCGCTTTGAGTTTGACCGCTGCCTACAAAAGGGCGGCACCTTGACGCGATGCGCCATGGAAAGAACTTATTGCATCGACTGCGACTGCAATGGGATTTGTTAACAACTTAAAAAAACAATGTATATGAAACGACTTCATCCAAACGACTTGAAAAAAATCAAAGGGGGATTTGCTTTTTGTAACAAAACATGCAGATCGCAATACCAAAGTTGCCTTGCAAATGGCAATAGCTCAGGGGCTTGCGACCGAGAATTTACTTTATGCAGTTATTGTGGCTGTCACGCCAGTTGCTAAAACAGGCTTGACTTGCACAAATAGATAATACCAATTGTAATTATAAAATAGCCCAAAGCTATTTTATAATTTTACAATGGTTAATGCCGATATAACAAATTAATAGTACAATAAGGCGAAGCCGAGATTGGACTATATAATTTGTATAATCGGTATAAAATGAAAAAGTTACCACCCAACGATTTGAAGAAAATCAAGGGCGGCAACTAGCAACGCAATACAGGTTGCTTTACCGAGTACAGGCGCTGCCTTGCCTGCGGTGACACGCTCACCGAATGCGAAAAGCCCATAAGCTTGCGTGCAATGCTTTTGTAATGGCTTCAGCCAGGCTAGCGTAAAAGGGCCCGCAACGGCTTCCATTGGACGCAGGGGCGGCGATATTTGTTATGCCAACAAAAATCACAACATAATGAAAAAGTTAAGCAAAAAAGAGCAAAAAAACATTCAAGGCGGCAATTTTAGAGAATGTGCCCGCACTTGTATCCTCGATTTTCCCTGCACGGGCAATACGCGCCAAAGCTGTGGCGATTATTACAACTGTTTACAAACACGCTGCGATAACTACTAAGGCCATCGGCAAGCGCCAAGCAGGGCCTACCCTTTAAATTATTGCTCCCAGCGGGGTGCACATGACCACCAAAGACTGTCTCCTTAACTGGTGACGGTCTTTTTTTTACCCAATAATGCCACGAAGTTGCAATAATTTCGGTGTTCATTACGATAAAAAAAGTAAATTTGAATTAGCATATCGCCCTCAATAACCTTAACCGCTCCCCTATACGGCCTTTACTGCAAATCTGTTTTGGATGGTTGCTTTTGCCAAAAGCGATACAGCAGAAAAGATGTACCACAAAGAATGGATCGTTTTTTAACCTAGATTACACAGTAGGAATCGTTATGAGAGCCGAAAGTCCAATAAAGACGGGTATTCCCGCAAGATTTTTCTTCGAAAGCGTAGTAATACCTACGGTAAGAAGAAAAATCGAGGAAATGCCCGTGTTGGCAGGAGTTTCGGGTCGCAATAGGTTTTCTATCGCGTTATCTGGGTTTAACCAATCATAAATCGCAACACAATGAAAAAGTTAAGCAAAAAAGAACAGCAGACCATCCAAGGCGGCCTTTCCTGCTATGCCCAATGCAGGCATTTCCTAGAAGAATGCCCGGGCATCCAGGCCAAATCCGACTGTCAGATTTTCATGGACTGCATGAATGGCTGTACAGGTGGAGGTTGGTAATGGCCAATGACCATACACCGGGCAAGTCCTGCTTTTCCATCCAACAGCCAAGTTCCGGCCAGTTTATTTTTTAACCAAAATACATAGTAGCACAATGAAAAAGTTAAGCAAAAAAGAACAAAAATCCATTTTAGGGGGCAATTCTTACCTGGACTGTATCAGGGGATGCCGCTTTTTACTCGCCTATTGCACGGGGCCGCTCAAATCCGACTGCGAGGACTATCTAGCCTGTTTGGATGGTTGCAACAACGAATATTAACAACTTTGTTTTGCGCAAAAAGCTGTCTTCTAGGCAAGACAGCTTTTTTTATACCCTACACAATAAAAATTCCAATAACACGTATAAAGGTGCGGCAGGTATAATACCAGCCTACTTAGTAAACGGTTCAATCATCCCAGGGCTCATCCCAAGTAGGTCGGCATTCTACCACAAACAGTTGGCCTATTTCATATATGCAATAGGCCTAATGTGTAAACTGACCCAACTGCCTACTGTCCATTTGGCACGGTATTTTCACTGGTAAATCAAATCAAAATACCGCTTACTTAATAATTAAGTTGGTATTTTGAAAGTTTTGCATAACTTTGAATTGGTTGAAAAGATTATTAACGATATTAATTGTACTTATTGGATTAAATTTTACGGTTTCTGCTCAGGTTAAAATGGCCACTTCGGTGGATCCAACATCAAAACTGATAAAATTTTACCCCAACCCTGTTACCACGGTGGTTACTTTTGAGTTACTACGTGGATACGACAAGGGTTATACTTTTCAAATATCCAGCTTTATCGGCAAAAAGATATACGAGCAAAAACGCTTTTCCCAGCGTATCACCGTTAACCTCACTGATTTTTACAGGGGGTTTTACTTCTATAACCTATTCGACAAAAGCGGTAAACTCATCGAGTCCGGCAAATTCCAAGTAGTTCGCTAAGCGACAGATAGGATCCACATGCAAGCGTATCGGGTTGGGCATGTGTCCGTTGATTGCACGGCACCCATAGCCCACCGGAAAAGTCATTCCAGCAGCCAATCAACCCGTTATCGCAGTATGCGGGCAGCGGCGGTCAAACCACTTCCGCAATCAAAAACTTAAGGTAATGTGTATTCTCCAGCCCCCGAATAATAGGGTGGTCGGCCGATTGGGCATTGAACACCACCTGCCGTAAGCGTCTTTTGGCATCTTTGGCCGCCATGTGGATGATTTCGAGAAATAGGTCGGGCTGCACCAGATTGGTACAGGAAGAAGTGACCAAAAAGCCCCCTGGTTTTACCAGTTTGATACCCCGAAGGTTGATTTCCTTGTAACCCGTAATGGCCTTTTGGATATTGTCGCGGGTTTTGGTAAACGAAGGCGGGTCCAACATCACCACATCCCATTGCCGCCCTTCCTTGGCCCACACTTTCAGCACATCGAAGGCGTTCACCGCCTCAAAGCGGCATACGTTCTGCAAACCGTTCAGCTCGGCGTTGCGGCGGCACATCTCCACGGCCTTGTCCGAAATATCCAAACCCAGTACGGATCGGGCACCATAATGGCCTGCGTTCAGTTCAAAACTGCCCGTGTAGCAAAAAGCACCCAGCACATCGGCCCCTTTTACGATATGTTGGATGGCGCGGCGATTGTCTTGCTGATCCAGAAAAAAACCCGTTTTTTGTCCGTTCGCCACATCCACATAAAATTTCACCCCGTTTTCGGTAATAGTAATCTCGGTATCGAAGGGTTGGCTCAAAAAGCCTTTTTGTTGGGGCAGGCCCTCCAGTTCCCGTACCGGCACATCGTTGCGTTCGTAAATGCCCGCCGGTTGAAAAATTTCCTGCAAGGCGGCCACGATGGCCGGTTTCCATATATCGATGCCCAGGGCAAGGGTCTGTATCACAAAATAGTCGCCAAATTTGTCGATGATCAGTTGGGGCAGTTCATCGGCTTCGCCAAAAACCAGCCGACAGTTTTGCACATAGCCCAGCCGTTGGCGGTACTGCCAAGCCTGTAAAATGCGGTTGTAAAAGAAGCGCTCGTCCACCACCTCGTTGCGGTTGCGGGTAAGCAAGCGCACCATGATCTGCGATTGGGGGTTGACATAACCCCGGCCGATAAAGCGTTTGTCGTGGGTAAACACATCGGCCACTACCCCACCCGTAAGGTCGCCTTCGGTGGTGTTTACCTCATTGGCAAATATCCAAGGGTGGCCCAATTCAACCCGGCGGCTGATTTTTTTACGCAAAAAAACCTTTGTCATGCCGCAAAAGTAGCCCTTAACCGGCCATTTTTGGGTTTTTATTGACATTTTGACGTTAAAAAGGGCTTGGCAAGCCGTTTGAGTGTACTATTTCACAAGCCCAAAGTGGCATAAAACTGACATTTGAACAGGAAAAATCAAAGCAGCATTACATTATGACAGAAGATGAAAAAATAGTTGAAACAAACGGCCAGACCGAAATGGACATCAATGCGGACGCTGACGTGCCGGGCCATACCCACCTGAGCAACCCCGAAGTGGACGAGAACACGCTGGAGCAAGTAAGGGCCGAGCTGGATGAACAAAAAGACAAGTACCTGCGGTTGTTTGCGGAATTTGACAATTTCAGGCGCCGCAATGCCAAGGAGCGGCTGGAACTGGTACAAACGGCGGGCAAAGATGTAATCGTTTCGCTACTGGAAGTGCTGGATGATTGCGACCGGGCCGAAAAGCAGATGCAGGAAGCAACGGATGTGGCCGCCCTAAAAGAAGGTGTTCTGTTGATTTTCAATAAATTGCGCAATACCTTGCAAGGCCGGGGCGTAAAGGCGATGGACAGTATCGGTAAGGATTTTGATGTGGAGAGACACGAGGCGGTAACCGAAGTGGCCATGGGCGAAGACAAAAAGGGCAAAGTGGTGGACGAAGTGGAAAAAGGATACTATTTGAACGACAAGCTGATCCGATTTGCGAAAGTGGTGGTGGGCAGCTAGGTGGTCGTTGACGGTTGCGGCCGGCCTCCCCTTTGTACAGGCGGGCCAGCCACAAAGACAGGTTGACAGGAGGCGGCGCATAGAAGCGCCGGACGGGGGGCAAACAGTAAGTGGCGGGAGATAACAGAGAGAAGCGACGGATGCGGGCTACCGCTGTGGCACCGAAGACTTAAAGCATGGTTCGCCGATCTTTGTCCTTCGGGAAAGCCGTTCACTTATCACCAACGTGGATCGGGGAGATATAACGGTGGAGGTCAACTAACAACAAGCGAATGAGGCAAGAGGTCAATGGCGAGGGAGTGCGGGGTACTGTTACCCCGTTGCAACCAGTAAAACCGTTCGGCACATTGGGCAAATAGCTAATTAGCATATCAATAAAGATGAAAAAGGATTTTTACGAAATATTGGGGGTAACCAAATCTGCGTCGGCCGACGAGATCAAAAAGGCATACCGCAAGGTGGCCATGCAGTATCACCCCGACCGTAACCCTGGCGACAAGGCAGCGGAGGAGAAATTTAAGGAGGCTGCGGAGGCTTATGAAATACTGAGCGACCCCGAAAAGCGAGGCCAGTACGATCGTTTTGGCCATCAGGCATTTGCCCAAGGCCGCGGCGGTCATCCCGGCGGCGGCATGAACATGGACGATATCTTTAGCCAATTTGGGGATATTTTCGGCGGCGACAATCCTTTCAGCAGCTTCTTCGGCGGCGGGGGCAACCGGCGCAGCGGGGGCGGCCGTACCCGTGGTACCCGTGGCAGCAACCTGCGCATCAAGCTGAAAATGAATTATGCGGAGATTGCCAAAGGGGCCACCAAGACCATCAAGGTCAAAAAACATGTATGCTGCAACGTTTGTGCCGGCAGCGGTGCCAAAGACAAAAACTCGATACAAACCTGTAGCACCTGTGGCGGAAGTGGGCAGGTACGCAGGGTGCAAAATACTTTTTTGGGCCAAATGCAAACGGTAACGGCCTGCCCTACCTGCAACGGCGAAGGTACCGTTATCACCAACAAATGTACCAACTGCAAGGGCGAAGGCCGGGTGTATGGAGAAGAAACGGTTAACCTCGACATACCCGCCGGTGTGCAAGAGGGGATGCAACTGAGCGTAAACGGCAAAGGCAATGCTGGCGAAAGGGGCGGCCCCAATGGCGACCTGATTGTACTGATTGAAGAAGAGGCACATCCCCAACTGCACCGCGACGGGCTTAACGTGGCCTACGACCTACACATCACCTTTCCCGATGCGGTGTTTGGCACCCAATTAGAAGTGCCGACCATCGACGGCAGGGCCAAAATAAAGATACCACCCGGCACCCAGAGCGGTAAAATCTTCCGCCTTAAGGGCAAGGGATTCCCTTCGGTGAACAGTTACGAAAGAGGCGATCAACTGATCCATATCAACGTATGGACCCCACAGGCCGTAAGCACCGAAGAAAAGGCCATGCTGGAAAAAATGCAGCATTCGCAAAACTTCCACCCCAAACCAGAAAAAAACGGTGCCTCGTTTTTTGACAAAGTGAGGGAAATGTTTAGTTGATAGGGCAAAAACGCAGTAGGATGACCCGCCCTTGAACAAGGGCGGATCCATACAGGTCAATATAATAAAAAAAGCCACGCTTCCGAACAGGGCGTGGCTTTTTTATGCTACGATCAGCACCGGTTGAGCCACCAATAGGCTGCATTGAGCGCCGTGGCAAAGCACACCCATAACAGATAAGGCAGGTTGAGCCAAGCGGCCACGGGGTTCACCCGGCGGAAACTGTACAACATACACCCGATGGCGGCCAGCATGACGATGATCTCTACCAAGGCCCATCCCATCTGCTTGTAATAAAAAAACAAGAAGCTCCACGCAAAATTGAGGGCCAACTGCAAAAAGTACCAGCCCATGGCCCGCTGGCGTGCCGGCGAGGGCGGTTGGCGCCATACCAAATAAAAAGCGATGCCCATCAGCAGGTACAAACTGGTCCACACCGGTGCAAACAACGCATTCGGCGGATTGAACGCCGGTTTGTTGAGTTGGGCATACCAACCGGGAATGGCCGATGCGGTAAAACGAGCGGCCACACCACCCACTGCCAAGGGCAATAGCAGGGAGGCCAATAGTTTGAAGATTTGTGCTAACATGATACGTTAACAGTACAATCCAGATTTTGTTTCGGCACAACAACTGGGCATATCGCAAAAACACGTATCTTTTCGATATGAAAAGAATATATCTGTCAATGATATGGTGGCTGTTAGCATCGGTGGGCATGGCGCAAGCCAAGAAGGGGCAACCGGCCGCCCGATACGATATGGCCGTACATTTCAACAGCATCTGCTGCGGCCCACCCGACCCCGCTTTTCTGCAAAAATTTTTGAAGCAGTTTGCCAAAACCAACAAGGCCAGGCCCAAGGCATGGTTGCTGGGCGGTTGCGGCAGAGAGGGCGAGTTTAAGATATTACTGTCGCACAATGGACTGAATGCCAAAAGCAGAACAAGGTTGATGGCCCAACTCACCGCATTGGTGGCCCAACAAAATACCGCCAACAAATCGTCCAACAGTAGCAGTGGCAACATAGAACTACAGCAAAACCCGTCGGCCAGTGATTGGGAAGGTTGCCGTGCCACGATTACAACGTGGAAATATTGAATATCGTTTTAACCCAAATGCGCAGCAAATGAAGTTTGTACAATTGATTGGGGCAGCCATTTGGCTCACATTACTGGCTTTTTGCTCGCACCCCAACAGGTATAGGATAACCCTGCAAATAGAGGATACGCAGTTTACCACCGGGCAACTCGACAGCAGTATCGCCGAGCTGAAAAAGCGCCTGTACCGGTTTGACAAGGGTCATACCTTGGTTCAAAAAACCAATGATGGCCGCAGCCTGAGCCTGCAAACAGCTTGTAACGATACCGCATTTATATCGAGTCAACTGCTCGTACAAAGCGATTTGGTCATTTATGGGTGCTACGGCCTGGACAATCCGCTTATCCTGGAAGCCTTGCAGAACACCAACAAGGCCATGGCCACTGCGTTAACAACAGGTAAACCAGTTGTAGCGGGGGTGGACAATTCGGTTTTTCAAAAAGAACATCCATTGGAGGCATTGTTGACAATCAGTCAGCCTTATCAAACCCACTCCGGCAGGTCCGACTGCTTGCCCCATATTGGCACTGTAACGGACAATTCCAAATCGTTGTTGGAGGGATGTATGCCGCTGATGAATAGCTATTTGCCCATCGATAGCAAGGTAATCTTGAGCCCCTCCCAATACGAAAGGTACAAAAGCTGGAATATTTACATCGTAGAGGCGGGCGATAAGGCTTTTGCCGCAAATCGCTATATCGCACATGCAAGAGCCGATCTGGATGGACAGGATTATCCTTGTATTCAAATCGATCTCAATAGTGTAGGCACCCAATTATGGCACCGCATCACTACCCGAACGGTTGGCCGGTACTTGGCCTTTGTGCTAAACGGCAAGGTGATGATCGCCCCTAAGGTGAATGAACCCATATCAGGCGGTAAAATCCAAATCTCAGGTGTTTTTAGCATGAAGGAAGCAAAACTGATGGCCGATGCGCTCAATCAAGGCAATTTACCATTGCGGTTGCGCCTAATAGAGATAAAGCCGGATACGCCATAAAATGCCCTTGGCACTGTCCCCAAGCCGGCGGTGCATCCAAATAACAGAGGGTTCAGTCTCCTTCCATCGCCCCCGGTATCAGCACTTTACAACTGTCTAATACGGTGGTAAAATGGCGCCGCAGGTCGGGTTCCCATTTTTTGTACAAAGCCGAATCGTACTTATATTTCTCGTCCGATTGGCGCAATACATTGGCCCAACCGAGGGCCAAGTTGTATTTGGTCAGGTTGCCGAGTAGCCGGGCAGAGGCATGGTCTAAAAAAATGCGGCTTGTCAGCGCATTTTCGCAGGCCGTTGTAATAAAATCACGCCGCACGATGCCCTGCTGATAATGCGGCAAAAAACTTTGCTCCAGTATGGCCTTGTTTTCAACGACCTCGATGCGTACCGCCCGCAGCATGGCCCGGTAAGAATCCCTATCGTGCCGCTCCTCCGACAACCTGTCCACCCAAAGGGCGATGAACACACCGATGGCCGTGGCCGCCAAGCCAAATAAAAAACGTACCGATTCTTCTTTGATCAACTGTTTCATATTGCAGTAGCTATGTTTGGGCCTTCAATATAGGGATTTTATGCAATCCTTGCACAGTAGCCGATATGCCCATTTTTTTCCCCATCTTTGCACCATGCAACCCACCGTACAGCAACAAGCTATTTTGCAAACCAATCATCACTTGGTCATCAATGCCGTGGCGGGCAGTGGCAAAACCAGCACGTTGATGCAATATGCGCAAAGCCGTCCTGCGGGTAGCCGTATCCTTTATTTGGCCTTTAACAAAACCGTCAAGACCGAGGCGCAGCAAAAATTCGATGCCGCCGGGCTGGGCCATGTTCGGGCCGAAACCGCTCACTCCCTGGCGTTCGACCATATCATCAAATACAGCCCCTACAAGGTAGTACAGGGCTATAAAAGCCACGAATGGCTGGAGCGGCTGGACATACAAACGGGCGACCGACATGCGGATCATATCATTGCCTCGCACCTCAATCGCTTCATCAGTTTTTTTTGCAACAGCAAGGCGCTGAAGGTGCAGGAACTGGATTATGCCGCCACTGTGGCCGACCCCCAAGCGGCCGCTTTTGTAAGCCATTTTTACGGCGCTATCGAACATTACACCCGGCTAGCACTGGCCAAAATGGAAAAGGGCGAGCTGCCGGTGACACATGATTTTTACCTAAAAAAAATGCAACTGGCCCGGCCCGTGCTGCCCTACGACTATATCCTTTTTGATGAGGGACAGGATGCCAGTGCCGCCATGCTGGATGTTTTTTTGCACCAACCGGCCATCAAGGTCATCGTGGGCGATATGCACCAACAGATCTACGGCTGGCGCTATGCCGTTAACAGCCTGCAACAGGTGGACTTTGAACGCTTGCACCTGACACAGAGTTTCCGCTTTGACGAGGAGATTGCCTTGGTGGCCAACCGCATCCTGGAATGGAAAAAAATCTTGGGCCTGCCGCCCGCCGAAAAGATCATCGGTGCCGGGCAGCGGGGGGCCATCGCCTCACAGGCCACACTGGGCCGCTCCAACCTGCAACTGTTGCTCAATGCCATCGTTCAAGTGGAAAGGGGCTTACGACACCTGTATTTTGAGGGCAATATCAACAGCTACACTTTTGCCGACGAGGGTGCCTCGCTGTACGATATCTTGAACCTGCAAAACGGCAAACGCTCCCAGATCAAAGACCCGCTGATAGCCGAAATGAAAGATTTGGCGGAATTGGGGGATTATATCGAAAAAACAGAAGACCATGCCTTGGGCCTGATGGTGGAAATGGTGAAAGAATATGGGCCAGCGCTGCCCGGCCTCATCAACCGGCTAAAAGAACAGCATACGGGCCATCGCCACCAGGCCGAAATGATATTTAGTACGGTACACCGCTGTAAGGGCATGGAGTACGACAGCGTGACCCTGCTGCCCGATTTCATCAGCGAAGACAAGCTGCAAAAAACAATGGCCGCCGAATCGGCCAATGCCCCTCGGCCCGCCGGGCATTACAACCGCTTGGCCGAAGAGGTGAACCTGCTGTACGTGGCCGTTACCCGTGCCAAAAGCCAGTTGCTGCTGCCGCCCAGTATCAACCCGCTGCGCAGCGTGGCCATGGCCGATGCCTTGCCGCCGCCACAACCCCGCCGTAGCCCGGCCGATCAATGGCACCCAAGCGATTGGCCCCGCAGTACAACGCAACCCGCCCCCCAACGGAGCGGCACCGCCCGTAGCAAACCGGGTAACAGCGGCAAGCGCTGGAGCGAGGAGGAAACCAACCACCTCACCGACCTATACCTGTCTAACAAAACCTTGGCCAATATTGCGCAGACCTTGGGACGAGGGCAAAACGCCGTGCGCATCAAACTGCAACAAATCGGGTTGTTGGAGGAAGATGATATTTTTTAACCCAGCATTTGCAATAGAAAATCTACGGCCAGCCGAAATGCCTGTCCACACGGGTATATCCTCGATTGTTCTTCTTGCCGTAGGATTGATTACGGTTTGGGATAAGCGCAGGAATGATGGGACTATTGAATCGGCAGAGCCGGTATTACAATTTAAAATTCCAGGTCACCGCCGGTATCACCGGAAAAAGGCTTACCTGCTTACCCTGTACCCGCAACGAGCCGTCTAGCGGGCTGCCCGTTTGGTCGAAATAGATGAAATAGGGGTTTTGACGGCTGTAGGCATTATAGACACTGAACACCCACTCGGATTTCCACTTGCGGCGTTCGTTCTTTTTGGGTGTCAGCGTAGCCGCCAAATCGAGGCGGTGGTAAGATGGCAGGCGATATTCGTTGATGCGGCTATACTCTTGGCTCAACACGCCGCCCACGATGTAAAAGCGCTGGGGCAAGGTGGCCGCATTGCCGCTACCATACACAAAAGTGGCACTTACTTTCCATTTGGGGGTCAGTTCATATACCGCTACCACGCTCATATCATGCCGTCGGTCGTATTTGGCCGGGTATTTTTCACCAAAGTTCAGTTGCGGAAACTGTCGCCAAGTGTAGCTTAAGGTATAGCCCAACCAACCGGTAAGGCGCCCCTTGGTCTTGTTCAAAAAAAGTTCGGCCCCATAGCTCCAGCCACGGCCAAATGTAAAAAAGTTTTCCGTGTCTTCTAACGTATTAGGCGTATAGCCTTCTTGGTACTCAATCTGGTTTTGCATGTCCTTGTAATACAGCTCCAGCGAGGTTTCGTACATATTGTCGTTGAAGTTCTTGAATAGCCCAGCGGCATAGAGCCAACTGATTTGCGGTTTTACCCGGTAGGTACTGGGCACCCAAAGATCGGTGGGCAGTGTGGTGCCCGCATTGCTCACCAAATGGATATACTGTAGGTTACGGGTAACCGAAGCCTTGACAGAGGTTTCATCATCCAGGGCATACCGTACCGTGAGCCGGGGTTCTAAGCCACCATAAGTCTTTACCGGTTTGCCGCGGCCAAACACGGTACTGTCTAACCGGTTGCCATTGTCGTCCGTTTCATAAATCTTGTATGGCCCGATTTGCTGAAAGAAACTGTACCGAAGGCCCGCATTGATTTTCAGCCGGTCGCTCAGTTCCCAATCGTCTTGGATGTACAATGCCCCTTCGTGGGCATATTTCACCTGTGCATTGTTGGGGGCAAACAAAATCGAATCTTGTTGGCCACTCACCACCGAAGGTGTAAAGCGGTGATAGGTATAGAGTGCCCCAAATTTCACTTTATGGCCCGTAAAGGGATAGAGGTCAAAATCCTGCTTCAAGCTGAGGTCGCGGATACCCGAGGCCAACTTGACCGAAAAACTGTTCTGCGCCGCACCAAAAGTAAAATTGTAATCGTTATAGACCGCCGTGGTATTACCAAACAGCCGCTTGTTGAACACATGGTTCCAACGAACGGTGCCCGTGGCATTGCCCCAAGGGATATTTACCTTCAAGGAGCGGCGGCCATTGTTGAAGTCGAACACATCCCGCCCAAAATAGCCGCTGATGTACAAGCGGTCTTTTTCGGAAAAGCGGTAGTTGACCTTGGCATTGAGGTCGTAAAAATAGTAGCCAGATCCATAAAACTGGCTGGTACGTTGTACAAAAGGTTTCACCAACGCATCGATATAGGTACGCCGGGCCGATACGATGAAGGAGGCCTTGTCTTTTTTAATAGGCCCCTGGATGGACACACGGGAAGCGATTAGCCCAATGCCACCATCCACCTGCATCTTCTTGCTATTGCCTTCCTTCATCGAAATATCCAACACACTGCTGAGGCGGCCACCATATTGGGCCGGCATACCACCCTTGATAAGCGTAGTGTTTTTGATGGCATCGGAGTTAAAAATGGAAAAGAACCCAAAAAGGTGGCCTGTATTGTACACCACTGCATCGTCTAGCATGATGAGGTTTTGATCGGGCCCGCCGCCCCGCACATAAATGCCCGCACTGCCTTCGCCCGCATTGCGCACACCCGGCAGCAATTGGATGGTCTTGAGCAGATCCACTTCGCCCAAAAAAGCCGGCACGGCCCGTATCTGCTCCTGCGAAAGCGAAAAACGGCCCATCTGCGCATTTTTCACGTTGGCATCCCGCCGTTTGCTGCTTACCACCACTTCTTGCGAGGTGGACAGCTTGGGCAACAGACTGATATTCAATTGTTGGCTACCGCTGAGCGCTATCTGCACCACTTGTGGCAGGTAGCCCACATACGAGCATACCAAGGTATAAGTGCCCGGTGTAAGCGTTAAAGAGAAAAAACCATACTGGTTGCTGCTTACGCCCCTGCCCTGCCCTTTTACCGACAATGTGGCCCCTATCAAAGACTCGCCATTGAGCGAATCGCGGATATAACCACTGAGGGTATGCCTAACGGGGGAAGTGCTTTGCGCCCTTGTTAACAAAGACAGCAGCATGAGCAGGATAAACGGAAAATATCGCATGAACGTTGTTGTTTGGTATGATGGTATGGAGGTAACTAGATATGGAATACCCGAAAACAGGGAAAGGCACTGACAGCTTCGCAACCAATCAGAAGGCATCATTGCATTCCGCTATTTCAATGCACGCAACTGATTGACAAACCTACCCCCGTACTGGCCGGTATGCATCACTTCTACCGAAAGGAACGAATCGGGATTGGCCTATTCGTTAAAGCGAATCCACCACCATCCCGCAATGCAACATGGTACCTTTGTATTCGGGATGATTGGTACCCAAATACGGATTGATGATTTCTTCTTGATCGCTGAGCCATTCGGCGGGCACATCATCACCAAAAGCCATGGGACACTTGTTCCAGTACAGTTTTTTACCCTCGTACTTGATGGTACGCAAGAAGGGATATACGTTGTCGCCCACGGCCTTGAAGTCGCGGCGCATCTCCGTTATATCCGTTTGTTGCAGCAGGCTTTGGGCATTGCTCTTGATATCGTTCAATTGTGCGAGGGCCGTTTCAAAGATGTCCGTCGTATCCTTTTTCAACTCCGTCAAACGGATGCTATCGGCTTTCAGCAGCAGGGCTCGACTGGCCGTTTTGGCAGCGGCCGTATCGGCGTTTACCAATGCCTTGCTGATATCGAAATAGGCCGTCAGTGCTTCTGCCACACCCTGATTGAACCCGGCAGAATGTTTGCCCACCTTCAAGGGTTGCTGCTTGGGGGCCTCGGGACCATTGTTTTTGCTGCGGATAAAAAACCAATAACCGGCAAAACCCAAACCGGCCAGCACCAACAAAAGCAATATTTTTTTCATATTTTACCCAAATTTTGTGTGCAAAGGTACGGGGATTTGTTGGATTAGCGGAGGCGGTGACGGGGCAAGGAGTGGGTGGAGGAATGAAGCCCGTGACCGAGCGATATGCCTGATGCAACGGTTTTTTGAGAAAGGGGAAAGGGGTGAAATTCAGGATACAATAAACCTGAATGGGGCAAGGTTTTCTGCGACCATAATGGTTCAACGGATATCAGCGGCTTTTATCCGCTTGATTTTGCCGTTTTCAGAAAAAATAAGTGTGCTGTTTTGGGCTTTTTCTGTTGCAGCAATCGCTGAAAGGTCAAATCTAACCCTTTACTGATTTTTGCCCTGAGCACTGTTATATCAATACTATGTTGCTTCATGTAGGGGATTTTTAAATTTTTGCCAACAGGCTGTATTATATATTTTCAATTCAGTTGCTCCTTGACTTTCTGCTATATAACTATATGCCGCACCTGAATTATCGATTACCAACCAATAATCACATACAGGAGTGAATTTATGTGCAAAGTTATACATTCCCCTGCAATATCGCCTTTTAATAGTTTCCACCGGAATATCATGGCCGCCCTCGTTTACCCTGTTCTTCACACGCTCAATGGCCAAGTTTACATCATTCAACCAAAAGTAAAGCAGCGTAACCGAATAACCGAGTTGCTTGGCCAACTTAATCGTATTCAAATGAGACAAGGCGGTTAAAGTAGTTTAATAGTAGGAAATTAGAAACGTGAGATTAGCCCCCCATAATAGTCTCCTATCTAAAATGGCAATGCAGACAGACCGTATAACACAAAGCAGTAAGTACCATGCTTATTACTATTTGTACGATAGAAACTAAAACTGAAGATAAACTGGCATTACCGGTTCTGTTGACTTAATTTGTAAAAAAATGAAAGTGAAGGTAATTGCAATTAACACTATCACAAACAAGGGTAAATGAGAAATAGTTTTCTTAACCCTGCATTCAAATGACTTGGGAATAGCATGGAGAATAAAACCAAGTAACATTATTCCTAGGACATTTCTGTAATTATAAAAAATTTCACTCAAAACACCAGCATTAAAATTTTTTGCAATCTGCCTTAATAATAGGAAGGCGTCGTCAATCGTATCGGTACGAAAAAAAATCCAGCATAAACAAACAAAATGAAAAGTAAAAATAATCCCTAACAGCTTCATGAAAAAGCTATCTGTAAAAAAATCTAGTTTTTTGGCTAGGTATTCCTTTACTTTATCGAGACCCAATGCAGTTCCTTGCATGCCCCCCCAAATAATATAATTCCAACTTGCACCATGCCAAAACCCTCCCAACAACATTGTAATAAGCAAATTTACATATTGCCTTAACCTACCTTTCCGATTTCCTCCTAGTGATATGTATAAATAATCCTTTAACCAAGAGGACAAAGAAATATGCCAGCGTCTCCAAAATTCCGTAATAGATTTGCTTTGATAAGGAGAATCAAAATTGGGAGGTATATTAAATCCACACCATCGGGCTATACCAATTGCCATATCTGAATATCCTGAAAAATCACAATATATTACCAACGCATAACCATAAACACCCAATAAACATTCAAGCCCCACATGTTTGCTAGGGTCATCAAAAATATATGTAACGAAGTTTACATTAATGAAGTCTGAAATTACAATCTTCTTAAATAGTCCTGAGAAAATCAAAAAAAAACCTTCGGCAAAATCTTGTTTACTAACAAAATAAGGCTTATTTAATTGTGGTAGAAAATCTGCTGCCCTTACTATTGGCCCCATCATCAATTTAGGAAAGAAGGAAAGGAAATATAGATAGTCCATAAATCTATTTACCGGTTTAAATTTACCTCTATATACATCAATAGTGTAACTTAGATTTTCAAATGTGTAAAATGAAATACCAACAGGAAGCATGAGGTTTAAAAGACTATATTGATGACTACCAAAGTCATTAATTATCTTAATAAAAAAGTCTGTGTACTTAAAATAAAATAGCAATCCAAGATTGAGTACTATACTCACAACAAGTAAAGACTTTTTTTTTGTCTTCTTTTGTGCTTTATAAATGTTATTAGACAAAATAAAGTCAGCGATGGCAGAAAGAAATACGAGAAGCACAAACCAGCCGCATGCTTTGTAAAAAAAATAAAGCGAGAATATAGTAAATGTTAAAACCCGGCTATTCCTTTTATTAGCAACTACTGAATAAATGACAATAAAGATTGTAAAAAACCATACAAAAAAACCACTATTAAATAATAATGGGTCTTTTGGATTATACAATAATACTTGGCAAATTTTTTCATAATCAAGTGAACTCATAATTATATTTTCCGTTAATAATAATTAAGTTTGTGACATACAATTCACAAAAGCTTCGAACAGCCATTGTGAAAATTTATCATATCCCTTTGCAGTATAGTGAATCCTGTCGGGAGATGCAAGTTTTTGTAAGTACCAATTATTTATTGTGTAAGCCCCGCCCATTATTTGATACAGGTTCCAGCAAGCTATGGACTTATCCTTACAATACTTTAAAATAACATTTACCGCATTAATAAATTCTGGCAAAATTGTGTATGTCCCATTAACATTTTTAAGGGCATCTGGTGGTGTTGTTATTAGAATAGATGACATTGGTGAGAGGTTTCTTATTTTCAGTACCAAATTGTCTATTTTCTCATAAAAATTTTTTTGTGATGAGCCTGAAAATGCATCATTCGTTCCTAGAGAAATAATTATAAGATTAAATTTACTTTTTACCAGCTGGCTGTCTAATTCTGCAAGCTCATTATAATCTGAATATTTTGTACCTGTTTTACAAAATTGTTGAAAACTAAAAAAAAGGTTCCCGTTTTTGAGTGGACCATAATAATTGTTAAGTTTCTGCATTAGTGGTTCTGAATAAAATCCTGACTTTAGATGAGAGTCTCCAATATGCAATACATTAACTAAATGTAAGCTAGTATTATCAAAACTGTTTATGATTTTTCTGCAAGCATAAAGACTGTTGCAATTAGTTATAATATTGCCTAATTGTGAATATTTTTCAGGCATTTGCTCTAACCGTAGTAGTGCGTCACTTCGCCTTTTGAGAGAAGAATATTCGTTTGCAGAATTATTAGTTCTATTACTACACGAAATAAGAACTAAGGAAATACTAATCATGATGCTTTTGATAATCATTCAATTCGTTTATTATTGCACTGTATATAATCTCTGCTATCTTTTTCGCTCCCCGGAAGTTAACATGGGTAAAATCCCTATTGGCTAATGGAGGGTTTGAATTTACCCAACTTACCATAGAATTTTCACCACCCATTGCTTGGTAGAGGTTAAAAAAATCAACTTTGCACTCATTCGCTAATAAATACTGAATATCTACTAATGGCTGAACACCCTTTTGAGTATTCCATTGACCTGAGTACTTATAGGCTTTATCTGCCGTAGATATTATCAGAATGCTGGCCTCTGGAAAAGCATATTTTACTTTTCGAATGAAGTTTGCCATCTTTTTTTGATACCATTTAAAATCAACTAGCTCACCTTTGAATAACAAATTGGGACCATAATGAAAAATTAATAAATCATACTCTCTCCTGCTTTGGATTTTCGATAACCAATCTTGAGATAGTTGATCTAATTCAATTCCACTTATTCCCCTGAATGAGAAATTATCAACAAAAACTCCCGATTCACTTTCAAAAGACACCCCAAAAAAAGGAATATTAGTAGAATTGCATTCAATTTTTATTTCGCTACAGCTTTCGATATTTACTTCTTTAATGTTGAAATCATCAGATGCGATAAGCTTCATAGAGATATTATTTAATTTAATGTCAGCAACAGATTCAGTTTTGGGCATCCCATAGAGTATTTCAATCTTACGAAAACTATCAAGATGCGGCTGATTGACTACCTTGTATTTAACCCAGCTATCGTCAGTAGGAAAAAAACTATGTCCAGAAAAAAAAAGGGGTACATCTGATTTACTCTTTACTTTTAAATTCTGATCTTCCCAGTTCTTAGAATAACTATGATTTATTGTTTGCCTGAATCCTGATACAATTGAAGTTATAGGAACAAAGCCAACTCCATCCCCTCCAAACTTATCCTGTAATGCTTTTCTTAAATCTTGTGTAATAAGATCACCTTCAATCATAGAATCACCAAAATAGCCGATACGGATTTTTTTGTGATTTGTCTTTTTTAAAACACATAGCTTCTCCAAAAATTTGCTTAGTGCATTCTCCACTCCGGATGAGTTAATCAGACCACTTACAGTAAGATAATCCTTGACAAAAAAGAGTTTCTTGGTAGTATCAGCCTTTGCTTTATCTTTATAGTTATGAATAACTTTCTTTTCGCTAGTAACTTCAGACAATATGTTAAGGGGCTTTATCCATCCTGATTCGGATGAAGGAAATAGTTGAAAAAAAAGTGTACCCAAAATAAGGGATACCAAAAAAGATATATTAAAAAGAAAAACT
Source organism: Ottelia alismoides (assembly GCA_037367405.1). Lineage (NCBI taxonomy): Eukaryota > Viridiplantae > Streptophyta > Magnoliopsida > Alismatales > Hydrocharitaceae > Ottelia > Ottelia alismoides. Next base: position 689,773 of record JAZKJV010003733.1, on the reverse strand, counting down.
TTTTTTTGATAGTTCATTTTCCGATTAAATTAAGTTATCGTATTTCACTAAATTATATTTTACAATAATATTTGTAATACGTGTTATCCAAATATTCTTTGCTGTCGCATAATTCGAATGATTCATCGATTTGAGCCAACTACGGTAATTCATATTTCTTTTGAGTCCAGGGTAAAACTTTTTACGTGATATCATTCTGCAAAAATCTTTAAAGGATTCTTCTGCTGATAAATATTGCTTATACATGGAGCGTCTGTTCTTTAATTGATTTTTACCGGTTATACCAAAATAATTATTCAATTGCCTACAATTGATACTTGTTCCGCTACCGGATTCTAAAATTGAAACCCCAAGTATAATGGATACAGGTATTCCCCATTCGTTTTTAAGAGTAGTGGCTAAGGGTCGGAACTTGCTTATGAAATCATAAGTTACTTTTTGCCCATAAATAATGGTATTTACAAATGAGCATAGGGCTATAAATATTATTGTCGGTTTAAGTTTCATTACTTATAATTTATTTATCTTTCAAATCTACTTTCCTTGCGATTGTTTTTTAAACTCAAGTCATAATAAATCAGTGTATGAATCGGGTTGAAACTTAAGTACCTAAACAATTGTTTGTAAACAAGATGCCTGTTTTAGATACATCATTACCTAGGCGGTAAAATGGTAAAGAAACTCAGCTGACATTGTTATCGGAAACGGAATTTCAACCACCATGTGTAACTGTTTCCTATTTACCCGAACATTTATTTTTTTCAGCAAACCGGCTAACTGCTTCTCCCTAGATAGGTTAATAGTTGCAATGGATTGCTTTTAATGACCTCCATGATTAAACCCATAATCTGCTTCTTTTCTTCATTGCCCACCTTGTCCCCTTTTTCGTCAATCAATATCACATGCCTTTTCAATATGCTATACGTATTGATTTTATCTCTTCGGTTGATAATTTCTTTAATGGGAAATGCGGTAAGAGTAGAAATAAACACCCATCCTATATTAAAATTTTTTTTACTGTATCGGTTGGAGCCAAACTGGCCCCGAATAAGACCAAGAGGATGCCTACACCGAATACCCCAACAGCAAAATACCAATACATCCGCACAGCCGATTTTTGGCCCTGTATCAGGCTTTCGATATCTTCTTTTTGAATCAGTAACAGCATAGCTCAGTATGTATCGTACATCATCCGTCTAAATATCCTCTTCCGCCAGCAATCTACTGTTAGACAACTGCTTCGTCTATATGTATTACATGGAATATTGGCCCCTTCACTGTTAACCGGCGCTGGCGGGTGTCGGCATAACAATTGACAAATTAGCATCAAATTTGTGCATTACCAAGCCTTTTTACCGATTTTGATAAAAAAGGGTGTTTTTCCCCTACTAACAATAGCGGTTACCGCTTCATCTCGTCTCCTATCTATGTAAAAAAATGCCTGCCCAAAATTTATCCAACCGTAACTTTTATCTACTTGCTACCCCTATCTAATGCCAACGCTGCTGCATATAGGCAAAGTTTGCATTCCGTTATTTACTCCCCACCCAAAACAACAAGTGCCCGCTATCCAAATGCCCCACCGGCTCCAACCGCAAATCCCGCAGCCACTGCATCCTGCCTTGGTTCCACCAATCGTAGTAGGCCTCCACGCTTACCAACACCTTGCCCGTTACCGGTTGTACTGGCTCATACTGCACATCGGGGTGCCGCCGCAGATATTCCTGCACCAGTATGCCCGCTTCTTGAAAATAGATGTTGGAATCGGTAAAAACGGTATGGGCATCTTTTTTGTGCCACAACCATTCGTTGGTGTAGGGCAAAAAATGCGGAAACCACCGGCCCACGCTCACCAACTGCGCTGCCAGCAACAAGGCCAGCAACCATGCCCGTAAACGGTTGTTGATAAGCGGGGCTACGCTGCCACAACACACCAACAACAATGGCTCTACCAACAAGGTGCTGCGGATACCCAGGTACATGGTATTGCAACAGATGAACATGACCGCAATGAACAATACTGGCCACAACAAAAACACGCCGCTTTGCCAAAAATCTCGCTTGCGCCGCCTGCCATAGCCCCACAACGCCACCATCACCAACAGCCCAAAGCCCAGCGGCATCTTGTACCACCAGCACAGCGGATAATAATACCAGAGCCATCGGCCATCGGTTTTTTGGCCCAGCACATAATTACTGCCATACGAGGAACGCCCCTCAATGCCCGGCCCCGTTGCCACGTTAAAGGCTACATAATCAAAGCCCTGTAGATAAGGTGCCGGCAATGGCAAGGGCAGTTTGCTGAACCAGCCAAGATGTTGCTGTAGGCCCTGGTATGGGGCCGACACAAATTGATATTCTTTCAGCGCCTGCCCACTGCCCTTGCCCCCAAAACCGATGTTGATAACCACCAGCGATACCAAGGCCACTGCCATCATTTCTTTTGTCCAGCGTACCGCTTTGATGCCCCAACGGCCAGGCTCACCGCTTATTGGGCGCAGCAGCAGCAACACCGCTACCACCGGATACAGCAACAACAGCGATTGCTTGATGAGCTGCCCCAGCCCCAGCCAAAGGCCCATATACAAAAATGACTGCCATCCGCCATGGCATGCATAGCGCCACGCATGGTAACAGGTGGCCATGGTTGCCAGATAGCTAAACGCATCGGTGCCCACCAACTGTGAATGGGCCAACAGATTGGGGCTGCAACAGTACAACAACAACGACAGCAGTCCCGCCGACCGTCCGTATAACTGGGTGGCCCATACAATGATATACAGGCCCAATAGCAACGCCGCCGCTACCGACACCAAGCGCCCATGGTAAATATCACGGTTGGCGGCCGCACCCGATTTCTGCAGGCCCGGCCGCAATACCTGCTCCACGGCCCTGGGCAGGGCATGCAACGCATTCACCGGCATTTGGCTGTTGAAGATGGGTATGCCCTGGGCATTGAGCGTTTTTTGAGGTTGGCCCTTTAGCATGTTAACACCGTAGGCATAATAGGCCAGTTCATCGCCGGTAATGCTGAGCCGGGTGGTACAATAAATATTGATGGCAGTGTGTATCAACAGCAACGCTGCGGCCAGCCAATGATAATATTTTTCCAAGAGGGTTTTCATGTGCCGCTTGCAGTGGTTTGGTACAGGTCAACCAGTTGCTGGGCCACGGCCGCATGGCCAAAGCACTGGGCAGCCGCAGCGGCAATGGCGGGCCGGTTGTACCGCTCGTATGTGTTTATCAGTTGCACCATGGCATCGGCCAGGGCGGCCTCGTTCTCCGAAGGCACCAGCAATCCGTTGGTATCGTTGACCACTTCGGCAATACCCCCTACCCGACTGCTCACCACGGGGAGGCCGCAACACAAAGCCTCCAATATCACACAGGGCTGGTTCTCGAAACGGCTGAACAACAGTAGGGCCGAAGATTGTTGCATCCATGCCGCTACCTGCGCATGGGACACTGCCGGATGGAAGAACACCGTGTTGCCCAGCAGGCCACCTGCCGCTGCCATGGCCATCAGCCCGGGCGCTTCGTTGCCTACCAGCCATAGTTCAAACACGGCACCGGCCTCCACCGCCAATCGGCAGGCCCGCAACATGCCTTCGGGGTTTTTTTGGTGGTTGAGGTAGGAGGCATGGATAAACCGAAATACAGGCCGCTCTGCCGGTTGGTAAAAAAACAAGTCCGTATCCACCACGTTGGGCACGGCGGTGTAATCCGTTTTTGCAAAAAACCGGTTCACCGTTTGGCCCAGATGTGCCGAAACCGGCAAAAAATGCTGCGCCCTTTGCAGTACCCGCCTGTTCAGCCATCGGTACAAGGCATTTTGTTGATAGATAGAGGGGGTACTATCGGGATAATACCCCGTCCAATGCTCGGTAACGACAAAGGGTATGCCCCGGCGGCGCAGCCACAGGGCCAGCAGGCCCGCCTTCATGGCCACTTGCACATGCACCAAGGTAGGCGCTCCCTGCTCGGCCACCAACAGCCGGTAATATTTTTTCTGCAAGGCAAAATAGCGGCGCAGCGACAATAGCTTTTCCAGCGCCCCGCCCCAACGGCCTTTCATTTGTGCGGTACCGTAATACACCCGGTAAACGGTGAGCCTGCCCTCGGTGGTTTTTTCAACCTCTTCGGCACCGTTGGGCAGCCGGGCATCCTTGGCCACAAACAATACGGTAACCGGCAACCGCTGGGCCAAGGCAAGGGCCTGCCGCTCGATGAAATCTCCATCGGAAGGGCTTGTTCTGCCCGGATACCAACTTGCTAACCACAGTACGCTCATTGCTATTTTGCCAAAATTAACACGGAATATCCGCCCCAAAGGTGGGCGCTATAACCCGGACTGATGCGGTAAGACAGATTGCGGAGCCATTTTTTTACCCTTGCCTTGAGGCCACGGGGCCGATCTAGGTCGATGCGGGGCTTGGTATAGTGCCAGTCCTGCACGGTATAGCCACAGTCGGCCAAAATCCACCATACCTGCTCCTTGGTAAAATAATGGATATGCCCCACGGATTGGCGCTGCTGCAGCAGGATGTGCGGTTTCAACAGGGTACGGCAGCTCATGTCCAACGGTATATGAAACACAAATTGATGTGCCCTGCCCTTTAGCTGCCGCAAAAAATGGTAATAATCCTGCACATGCTCAGCCACGTCGATCATCAACAGCAGATCTACCCTGTCGTATTGCTGTGTCAAAAAATCTTGGTTGTAAAAATGTACCTGTTCGCTTTGATGTCGTTGTGCCAAGGCGATGGCCTGCGGCGAAATATCGAAGCCGCTGTACTGGCCATCCCCCATCCGTTGGTGTAGCCCCCTTAGCACACCGCCCGCCCCGCAGCCTACTTCGGCCACGGTACGGAAGGAGGTACCGTGCTTGCGCAACAAATCCGCAATCATGCCCGCCTTCCAGTCGGAATCCTCCGCCGACCAATCGGGGTTTTGCTGTAGGTAGCCCCCCGCTGTATATAATTGTTCAAACCCCATGTTATTTGTTTGCCAGCGCCGCCATCAACAAGCGCCAATCTTCCTTTTGTACCACAAAACAATCCTGCAACCGGAGGCCCTGCTCTTGCTTGAACTGCCACAGCACCCATGCCTGATAGGCCATATAGCCCAAACTGCTGGCCAATGCCGCCCCCCGTATGTCCCACAGCGGTATCAATAACATATCTGCCACCACGATCACTGCCAGTGCCAACAGATTGCCCACGATATTGAGCCGCAGCCGATTTTTGCCCGCATAATAAGCCGTGTAAGGATATAGCGTGGCGATGGCAAGGATACCCGGTATCAACAACACAAAAGGGCCATACATTTTGCCAAAGCCCGGGCCAAAAACAGCCGGAAAAAACCAAGGGCCCAAGGCCACCAGCAAGCCACAGGCCAGCAGTGCCCCGGTGAAGATCAACCTGCCCAAGCGCTGCACGGTTTGCGGCATGGCAGCTTTTTGACCCGTTGCCGTAACCGAAAAGACCGTGGTGGCCACGATACCCGGCACTATAAAAAAAGCCTGCGCCAGTTTGGATACTTGGATATAATTGCCCAACAGCGCTTTGTCGGCACAAAAGTAGTTCACCAGCCAATAATCAACCCGATACACCAAAAAGAAAAGCAGGTTGGCCGCAAAAGCCTGTAAAGAATAACGCAGCAGCTTGCGCAGCAGGGATGCTGTCGGCCATCCCCCCAAGCCTTTGCCGTAACGGGCCATGAACACCACGGCCAGCACCAATCCCTGTAAGCCGAACACCAGCAGGTACCATTGCAGGAAACGCCCTACCGCTGCCGTGTCTGGCCGCAAGGGCAACACGGCTATCAGCAACAGGTTGGCAACCACCGCCACCGCATTGGGCAACACAAAATTTTGCCGGGCATAGAAGAGGGCCGTAAAAAACACCAGCAGCAGGTAACCGCCCAGGTACAGCAGAAGCCAGGCATTGAACCCCGGTACGGGCAGAACGGCCCCTTGGTAGGCAAACCAAGGCAGCAGCAGCGCCAGCAACGCCGTGGCCAATCCTGTCCAGCACAGGGCGATGAGGCCAGCACCCACTGCGGGGAGTTGTTGATTGGCCGTGAAAAAGCCCAGCCCAGCTTCGCCGCTAAGGCCTGCCACCAGTAGCACCAGGGCATAAAAGTTAACCACCCAAAATACCTGCCCCGAAGCCGCCGCCCCCAAGCAACGGGCCATGCCCACCGTAAGCACAAAAAAGCTCAGCAGGTTAAGGCCCCGCCAGAAAACGTTTTGATATAACAGTTTTTTAAAGTTCATGTAACCGTTGCACTGTTGTATGGCCTATGTTGCATTGCCAGCGCCACCGTGGCGGGTTCAATGCTGGGCTGTTTGACACTGCCAGTGTCCACCACCATGCCCATCGAAATGTATCGACCAATCAACTAAATCAACTAATATTGTACAAATAAACGCATAAAAATCTATTAGCACACATGGCAATGCGGCGCAGGATCAACAACAGGGCCAAAACAGAGGCCAATACAGGCTTTGGCATCAATACGGCCGATTATGGCGGTCGTTTTTTCAACAAAGACGGGCGCGCCAATGTTCAGCTTCATGGCGTGGGCCTGCTGGAGCGCATCAGTTGGTTCCATACCATGCTGGCCATGCCCCGGTGGGAGTTCCTCTCTTTGATTTTTTTGTTTTTCATCGCCGTCAACCTATTGTTTGCCATCGTGTATTACCTCATTGGGGTAGATCACTTGGGCGGTATGTTAACCAGCTCGCCATGGGAACAGTTTGGCGAGGCCTTCTTTTTCAGCGCACAAACCTTTACCACGGTTGGCTATGGTCGCATCAACCCGGTGGGCTTTTTGGCCAGTGCATTGGCGGCGCTCGAGGCGTTGCTGGGACTGCTGAGCTTTGCATTGGCCACGGGTTTATTATATGGGCGCTTTAGCAAACCCAAAGCCTATCTGCGTTTTTCCGAAAAAGCGCTGATAGCACCTTTCAAAGACGGCATTGCCCTCATGTTCAGGATGGCCCCTTTTAAAAATACCCACCTCACCGATGCCGAAGCCAAGCTGACCCTTGGCATGGCCGTGGAGGAAAACGGCAAACTGGTAAACCGGTTTTTCCCGCTGGAATTGGAGTACGCCAAGGTAAACGCCCTTACGCTCAGTTGGACAGTGGTGCATCCCATCAACGAAAACAGCCCGTTGTACCGGCTGGGGCCTACCGATTTTGCCAACCTCCGCGGCGAAGTGCTGATATTTATAAAGGCATTCGACGATATGTTCAGCAATACGGTGGTGGCCCGAACCAGCTATACCTTTCCCGAGATTGTGGTAGGGGCCAAGTTCCTGCCCATGTACCACAGCAATGCCGAAGGCAGCCACACCGTATTGGACTTCACCAAACTGGGGGCCTATAATACGGTGGACATCAGTGCCGCCTTTGCTACCGAGGAGGCTGCGGCAACCGGTTAAGCTGGGTGGTAGAGGCCCTGCGTGGTGAGTGGTAGCAATCAGTGTAGTTTACGCCATTCGTTTGCCTCGGTGTTCAACCCAATCAACATACGATCAGCCCTGCTTTGTACAGTGTATTCACCGGTTTATTGTCCCAAAACAGTTCAAAATCTTCCAAACCGGCGGCTTCGTAGCTGTCCTTTACCTGTTGCAAGGTGGTAACACGGGGCTGCTTTACCGACAGTTGCGGCAACAGTTGCGCCAGCCAAAGCCCCTGTGCTTCGGGAACCTGTATCGCGAAAGTGTCTTGGGGGGTAACGAACTGGAGACTGGCCATTGTTCGTTGGCGGCCTTTTTTAGATTGGGTAAAACTGCTTACCTGCGGCGGGTGGCCCAGCCATACCACCCTTGCCGTGGGTTTACAAGCGGGCAGGGGCACCTCCTCCAATACCTTGCGGATATAATCCGGTGCCACACTGGGTTTGGGTACTTTTGACTCAAACCATTTTTGCAGCGGCTCGTCCAAGCAAAGGCCGTACATATAATTGAGCAGCGATTTTTTGAGGCCAAAAGAAAAGCTGTCGTGGTCGGCCCCGATAGGGTCGTGGTGTACAAGGTCGTTGTTGGCAAAACTGCCCGGTTCGGGGGTTTCGTTCACCACTTGGTACTTGTGCGGTTCCAGCCCAACGGGGCTATGGGCCGTCATGGCAAACTGGTGCCAAAAAGCCGATTGCAGGATGCCCAATGCAAACATCTGCCGCACCATTTCCAGCGAGTCGATGGTTTCCTGTACCGTTTGGGTAGGAAAACCATACATCAGGTAGGCGTGTACCATGATGCCGGCCTCGGTAAAGTATTGGTTCACACGGGCCACCTGTGCTACGGTGATGCCCTTTTGTATCAGTTGCAGCAGCCGGTCGCTGGCCACTTCCAGCCCGCCCGACACGCCCACGCAGCCCGCCGCCTTCAGCAGTAGGCAAAGGTGGCGGGTAAAGGCTTTTTCAAAACGGATATTGGTCCACCAGCTCACCACCAGGCCCCGGCGCAGTATTTCCAGCGACAGTTCCCGCATCAATGCGGGCGGGGCCGCCTCATCCACAAAGTGGAAACCGTTTTGCCCCGTTTGCGCCATGATCTCCTCCATGCGGTCGCACAGCAGGCCCGCCGTCAGCGGTTCGTAGCGGGCGATATAATCCAGCGAAATATCGCAAAAAGTACATTTGCCCCAGTAGCAGCCGTGGGCCATGGTCAATTTATTCCAGCGGCCATCGCTCCACAGGCGGTGCATGGGGTTGGCCACTTCGATGGCCGAGATATAGCGGTCGAGCCAGAGGTCGCTGTAATCGGGCGTGCCCACCTGTCCTTGGCGGTAATCGGTGCAGGCCGTGTTGTTGATATAGGTAACCGTACCGTTGAGGCAGGTAAAAGTGCGCTTTAGCTCGGGCAGTTTTTTTTTGACCCGATAGGTGCGCCAGAAGGTTTTCCAATGGGGCTTCGCCATCATCGAGCGTAACAAAATCGAGCATTTCAAATACCCGAGGGTCACTCAACGAGCGCAGTTCGGTATTGGCAAACCCACCGCCCATGGCCACTTTGATGTGGGGATGGTGTTGCTTGAGCCATTGGCCGCAGCGCAGGGCCGCATACAGGTTACCGGGAAAGGGCACCGAAATGGCCACCAGTTGGGGCTGCAGCCGTTGGATATGCCGTTGCAGCAGTTGCAGCAATATCCGGTCAACATGGGTGGGCGGTTGGTGCAATGCCGTGTATAGCGTGTCGAAGCTGTTGGCAGAGCGGCCCAACCGTTCGGCATAGCGACTAAAGCCAAAATGCGGGTCCACCCGTTCGGCAATGAAATCCGACAGGTCTTCGAGGTAGAGGGTGGCGAGGTGCTTGGCCCTGTCTTGTGTGCCCATCGAGCCAAAGGCCCAGTTAAGGTCGTCCACTTGGGCAAAGCGCCCTGCTTCGGGCAGGTAGCCCCGTTGGGCGATAAGGTGGGCCATGGTAGGGTTTTTGCCCTGCAAGAACAGCACCACCGCATCGATGCTGTCGATATAGGCCCGTTGCATCAGTTGCAGGCGGGCGGCCAGGGCGCTGGGCGGTTGCGGGTTGGCGGCGGCCTCGGCAAAAATATCGGCGAGCCCTTGGCGGCAAAAGAGCGCCAGCGTTACTTCGATGCCGAGATCGGCTTGAAAAGAGGAAATATTTTTGGTGTTGAGAAAACCCTTGAGGTAGGCCGTAGCCGGATAGGGCGTGTTGAGTTGTGTGAACGGCGGGGTAAACAAAAATGCGGTAACGCTCAAAGTGAATGGTTTTGGTGCAAAAGTACCGAATAATAGGGTTTCGAGGTTCGTTGACCGGAGGGCAGAGGGGCGATGACCGATGTGCAGGGTACAAATTATTTTTGGTTGTTAGATTTTAAAGTTGTCGCAAAGAAGAAACCGCCTACTACCAAAAGTCCTATTCCACCATAAAGCGGCAATGACTTTTTTGATGAATCCTCAACAACTGTACCGCTGTCGTTCTTATGTTCCGTCTGAACAATTTGGGAATAGATAATTGCAGCAATCTAAAACTATTAGGATAATGCTAAGTGATTTATTGTTCATTGATTGAGAGTTTTGGTGATTGAAATGTAGTGAAGGCTTTCAGCCAACGTTTCGGGTATTGCCGAAGGCGGGGATTTTTAGTACAAAAGTTCAATAGAATTACTGCTGTTGAACCTTGCACTAATCTTTCACAAAAGCACTTCAGCCCCGCTTTTGGCAATACCTTGTTAGCCACAGTTTCTTTCTTTCGTCAATGTATCTAATTTCTTTAAAGTTGTTGGTATTCTATATTGTCCACTCATTTTAATTATCAAATCTTTGGCTTTGTCAATGTCAATACCAATTGCTGTAATGTATAGAGGATTAATGCTTTTGCCTCTCAAAAGTTCCCTCTTGTTTTTTTCTATTGTTGCAAAGTTTGTTTTCGCTACACCAATTACTGGTATTTTTGAATTTAAACTTTTATATAAATGTCCACCCAAACCTAATCTATCATTGTCATCTAAAAATACAAAACCGTCAATAATAATGGCTTCCACATTTTCAATATTGATTTTTTTATATAAACTCAAAATACAAGGTAATTCTCTTTTATAAAATTCTCCTGAAACATAATCCTCAATTTCCTCAAGTGTTTCAGAATATATTTCATATTTTTCTGAATTTGTCCAACTTTCAAAAGCCAAACAAACCGTTTTTGCTTTCTTGTCATAATAATATGTGTCAAACGCTAAAATCATATTGAAACATCTTTAGAAATTTTTGGAAATAAAGTGTCAGCTAAACTAATTGTATAATTTAAAAATGGATAATTAAAATTCAAACTTTTATTCTCTTCTCCTCTATACTTGAAAAATTCCTTTTCTTGTTCTTCGTTTGCCATTTGTAATTGAACTCCATTTATAAAATATGGTAAATTGTTTTTAAATTCAAGATATGTTTTAGAAGTTCTAAAAGTCATACCCAACCATTTATTTTCAATTATTGGATTTTTTGATTTTGTGCCAGTATCTAAAGCAATTTTATGTTGAAATTTAAAATTGGTATCGGTTGAAAATAATATTACTGAATTATGAGTTAACGAAAATTCAAACTCTTCATTTGTTGTTTTATCTTTAATTTTAAGTTTTCTTATGTGTTGAGCAGAAATTGCATCTGGATTTTCATAGCACGAAAAAAGTGCAATAAATGAATTATTTTCTATGTCCAAACATTGGTCAGAATGAAAGTTCATTTTTGAATAACTTAAATCATACACTTCAATAAGAGCATTATTAAAATGCTGAAATGGAATGTTTGTTAGATTGTTGTCTATGATTGTTTGGTTAATTGATTTTATAATATTTGTATGAATTTCTAAAAAAGATTGAGCTGGAATATTGTATTTGCTTGTTGTCCTTACAATTGGCACACGATTATTGTCTATAAGAACCAAATTATTGGCAATTCTTCCCTTGATTATTTTGTCAAATTCTATTGAATTTGACAACTCATTAAATAAATTATTTTCTAAAGGAAGGGTGATTTTATAAAATTCTGAAACTTTCATATTTTTTAAAATATTGGTTTTTCATAATCGCCTAAATTCATACTAAAATGCACTTTACCATATTCAACTAAATTTTCTGTTTTATTTTCTTCAACGTAAGAAGTTCGCAAATTTTCAATAGATACAGAAGTCATTGGTTCAAGTTTTACTAAATTGCCATTTTCTTTAATGAAAGTTTCATTATTAATAAACTTCGCTTCCACGTTAGAACAACGCACAACATAACCCATTCTTACTGGTATTCTTTCAACATTTAGCATTGATGGTCTTATTTCGTGAGTATATAATCTATTTGTCGAAAGCGGTATTATAAATGCCGAGTTAGGGTATAAAGTCACACTAAATTCTTTTTCTAAACTGTCATCATTGACGGTATTTTTCAACTTGAAATGAAGTTTTGTTAACCCCGTAATTTCTTTATAGCACAAATCAAATTTATCTGCTTTAGAAGGGATTAATTCACCAAATTCGGTTCTGTCATAAAAAGTACAAAAGGCAATAAGTCCTTCTCTTGGCATATCTTTGGTTTTGTCAGAATGTGCTTTAATTTTTGCTTTTATCTCTTTATTGCTTTCTTCAGATTTTTTAGTATTTTCATAAATTTGAGCTAAAACGTGATTAAGTTTAGTTTTCTTTTCAAAAATATATTTTACACACTCATTTAATTTGTTAATTATAAAATGGTCTGTTGTTCTAAAATTATCGGTTGGTCCTGTAAAATTACTTGAGCATCGTAAAAGATGAAAGTTTAATACTTCTGTATTGTTTTCTACTTCCTTCAAAATTTCTGTTAAATAAATACCTTTTCTAAACGCTTTTGATTCTTTTGTAGATTCTGTTAAATGTTGAAACTCGTGTTCAGATTTAATTTTGTTGAAATAATCTTTTTCAGAAAATAAGTTTCTAAAATAAACACCTGAATTACTAATAATGATTGGAACTTCACCTAAAGTAATTAATTGTGTTTTTTTCATTAAGGCAATTTTCATAATTTGAAGACAAGTCTTCGATAATATAGAATTCGTTATCTAAAATTTCAAGATTTAAAAAATCGCCACATCCATATACTTTAATGTCATTTTGAATTTCCTCGATTTCGGGCAAGTTATTTATTACTTTACCACAAAAGTTATCAATTAGATATTGAAGTTCAGAATTAGCTTTTCTGTCGTTACTTAAATTGACAAGAATGTTTTTCTCTTTAGAAATTTGATTTTCAAGTTGTGATGTTATCATTTTTTTTGATTGTCTTAAGAATTTGCAGTGTCTCAAGGAAATTGTGGCTAACTCGTAAATATACGAACCTTTTTATCGTTAACTAATTGATTTTCAATCTAAAGCCTATTGCGCCAATATCCGTACTCAAACGTTTATAGTCGTTTGTAAACGCTTACAACGACTATAAACCACTCAAATCTAACCCAAAACCCCCACTCGCCCCACCGGAAAAAACACCCTTTTACCGCCCCATCTCCCTTCTCATCTTCTCCACACTCGCCTTCCGCAATTTGGTTGCTTTAACAATATCATCTATTGACAGCCCCAATTCAATTAGGCGCCTAGCAATCTCCATAGAATTTGCCTCCTTTACCTTCTTCGCCAGCTCCTCCTCCCGCCACCGCTTCACCTCCTCGCTCTCCTTCTGCGTTACCTCGTACAGCCCACTCTTGGCCAACGCTTTCATAATACCCTCGGCGGCAAAACTGTAAAAACCCTTTTCGGTAATGATCTGGTGGTCGATTACTTTAATGTTCAACAACAGGCCCACTTTCATCATCTTGTCGGTAAAATCTTTGTCGGATTGGCTGGGCACGAGGCTGCCGCTGGGATGGTTGTGTACCAATATCACATTGGCCGACGCTTTGTAAATTGGCACCCGAAATATTTCCGGCGGCTGCGTATGCACCCGGTTGGCACTGCCGATATTGATGAGTTCGATATTTTGTATCCACAGCTTATGGTTGAGGCTTACCACCCACAGGTGCTCCACGGAGCGGCGCAATTTGTCTTGCCGCATCAATACCTGCTGCATAATGGGATAAAGGTCACCGTAGGTGCGCAATTGCTTGGCCTGGTCTTTTTTTAGTACTGTCTTCATATTTATGTGATAAAGATAACCCTTTTTGGTAAAACTGGGCAATTTTTGGAAGCAAGTTAGGTCCGCAGTAATATGCTTTGCCTACCGCCAACCCACTGGGCCACCACCCTACCCCACCAACCGCTCCAATACCGCATACACCGCCGGGCAAAAGCTGGAATTTTTCAACGTGATGGCGGGCCGTTTCAGCAACACATCCTCATCGGTATAGGGAAAACGGGCGCAATCGGAGGGACGCACCTCGTAAACGCCACAACGGTTGTCGCTGCCCAAAAAAGGACAGGGCTGGGCATTGGCCACATAATCGCCTTCTTCGTCCAGCAGCAAATATTGGTCGATGAACACGCTTTCCTTTAAGCCGAGGTGTTTGCTGATGCGCTTGATGTCGGGCGTTTTAAACCGGGGCGAATAGTTTTTGCAACAGGCGGCACAGGTAAGGCAATCGATTTTGGCAAAAGTCTCCTCGTGCAGTTGCGGCAATTGCTTGAGTACCTTGTTCTTGTCGGCCCGCTTTAAAAACTGCTTGTACTGCTTCTGCCGCTCGGCCGATTTTTTTTGCCAATCCTTGTCCATGGGGCAAAGTTCGGGGTTTTTGCCACGCCGGGCGCAAGGGCCTCGTACCGCTGTGGGGGGGCATGATGCCAAGGGGCTGCGGCACAAAACATCGCCCCCCGTATGCCACATGACCAAAATCATTTATTTTGTGCAAAATTTTAATTATGGCTACGGTTATTGTTCCGCTCGATTTTTCCGAAACATCCTTCAACGCTGCCCATTATGCGGCCGCTATGTACAAGGGCCGTACCGATAGTACGCTCATATTGTACCATTACTATACCAGCGAGGAGGATACGGACACGGCGGCCGGTTTCCTCAACAGCCTGCGGGAGGAATTGCTGCCCTCCTGCCCCCACATTGAAACAGAACTGGAATCGGGTGATAATTTTATCGATAGCCTAGCGGCTTATGCCCACATCAAAGGGGCCGGCATGGTGATCATGGGCCTTACGGGCAAAACGCCGCTGGCACAGCGTTTTTCGGGTACCAACACCCTGCGCATGGCCGAACGGGAAATTTGCCCCGTGCTGATCGTGCCGCCCAATGCCCGCTACGAAGGCGTGGCCAATGTGCTGGTAATGTCGGAAATGAAATACGTGGAAGAAGGCCCCGTGCTGCTGGCCATCAAACGGGTACTGCAGGATTTGCAAAAACCCTCGCTGCATATCCTCAACGTGGACAGCCACCACTATATATCGCTGACCACTTCTTTTAAAACGGAACGCGACAAGATGGAGCAATTGCTGGCAGAGTTCAACCCCGAATTTTATTTTATGCGCCTGTTCGACTTCCACGAATCGGTGGAGCTTTTTGTGCGCGACAAAAAAATTGACCTGATTATCATTGCGCCCCAGCACCACAGCTTTTTTGAACGGCTGTTCAAAACCCAACATACCAAAACACTGGTATATCATAGCCAAGTACCAGTGCTGGCGGTGCATGAGTAAGAGCCGGATGATGCGCAATTGATGGCGAAAAAGCCGATCGGTCAATCTGCCATCCGTTATCCTGCCCTGCCCGCCGATGGGGCATCGTCTGTCAACTCCTTCACCACTGCACCAACGTTCCGCCCAAGTTCAGTGTACCATGCTCGGCACCGGCGTCTATCACCATGTGGGATTGATGGTAAAACGGTTCCCGCTCGGCCAATTTTTGTGCAATAAAGGCTTCCAACTGATCATCGTGGAGGCCATGCAACAGCGGGCGCTGCGCTTTTTCATACCGGAGTCGCTGGGCCAATAGCGCCGGGCTGGCTTTAAGGTAAACCGTGGTGCCGTGGGCGTTCATCCAGGCCATGTTATCGAAAAAACAAGGGGTGCCGCCGCCCGTGGCTACCAAGCTGGGCTGCTGGCCACCGCTGGCTTTCAACAGCGCACTTTCCCGCTGCCGAAAATACGCCTCCCCTTCTTCGGCAAAAATCTGGGTAATCGGCTTGCCGGCCTCAGCCTCTATCCAAGCGTCCAACTCCACAAAACGCCAACCGGCCGCCCCGGCCCATTGACGGCCCCGGTACGACTTACCGGCCCCCATAAAACCGATCAGGAAAAACATCTGCATGGTTGCCTACTATTTTTTTCGTCCGCACTCGCCGGGCTTGCCGCCGTATGGCCTTTTGCGGTGGATGACTGCGGCTACACTAAAGGGTGCTGGTTATTTCTTTTTCTTAAAATCGCCCCGCTTCCATGCTTTTACAAACTCCGACCAAGCAAAGGGGTTAAAGATATTCTGCGGCGGTGTTTGCCCTGCATAGTAAGCCTTATTGGCGCTGCTGCGCAGGTAATTGCTCACCGCCTCTCGCCCATCTACGGGCATGGAGGCCATCAAAGTGCGCCGCTTGGCCTCGTCGTTGTTGCGCCGGGCCACGGCAATTTGGTCATCGGGTACCTGTGTATTGACAAAATCCCGCTCAAATTGCTGGCGGGTGGGCCTCGGTTTGATCACCGTGGCCGGCAGGTAAATGGTATCGTTTACCATCAACTGGATAATGCTGTGCTGGTTGCCCTCCAAATTGTTGGGGATGGTAACCGTTTTGGGTTTGAAGCCCACACTGGTAAACTCTACCTGATCGCCTTTTAGCACCACAATGCTAAACACGCCCTGGTTATTGGTGATGGTGCCCCGGTTTTGGCCCTTTACCACCACGCTCACCGATGGTATGCCCTTGAGGCTATCGGCCGTCATCACCACACCATACAGTTGTACCACCGAGTCTTTAAAAGCCTCGAACTGGGCTTTTACCGCCACCGGCAACAGCAACGTAGCCACCAACAGGCATTGTACAATTTTCTTCATGTTTCTTTTGATTTATTCCCAAACCACCGTCCGCCGTCCTCACCACAAAAATACGGCGCATTTACGAGCATTTCCGTATTTCTAAACAAAGTAAGCCGCTGAAAGGTTAATATTGCGGCAAAATTGTTTTTTTTAACAAATTCTATACACGGATGACGACCGAAGATATACTAAAAGCCCTGAGCAATGTGCAGGAGCCCGATTTGGGCAAGGACCTGGTAACCCTTAACATGGTAAAAGATATTGCCATCGACGGCTTGGCGGTTTCCTTTACGGTGGTGTTGACCACGCCCGCCTGTCCACTGAAAGACATGATCCGCACGGCTTGCGAAAATGCCGTGAAGATACTGGTGAACAAGGAGGCCCGAGTGACGGTACACTTTACGGCCAATACCAGCAGCAATCGCAAGGATGCCAAGACCCTGCTATCGGGTGTTAAAAATATCATTGCCGTGGTGAGCGGCAAGGGCGGCGTGGGTAAAAGCACGGTGGCAAGCAACCTGGCATTGGCGCTGGGCCGGGGCGGTGCCAAAGTGGGGCTGATGGATGCGGATATTTACGGCCCCAGCGCCCATATCATGTTTGGCATACGGGGCGAAAGGCCGATGATGAAGGACAATGGCGACAAAGGACTGATTGTGCCGATCGAAAAATATGGCATCAAAGTGATGAGTATTGGCCTGCTGATAGACGAGAAGCAAGCCGTGGTGTGGCGGGGGCCGATGGTCAGCAGCGCCATCCGGCAGTTTGTATCGGATGTGGATTGGGGCGAACTTGACTATCTGATATTGGATATGCCGCCCGGTACCGGCGATATTCATCTCACCATCGTGCAAACCGTGCCTGTTACCGGCGTTATTGTGGTGACCACCCCGCAAACGGTAGCCTTGGCCGATGCCAAAAAGGGCATTGCCATGTTTGGGCAGGCCCAACTGAAGGTACCGGTGATTGGACTGGTAGAGAACATGAGCTATTTTGTGCCTGCCGAACTGCCCCACAACAAATATTATATTTTTGGCAAGGATGGGGGCAAAAACCTGGCCGAGGAGTTCGATATCCCCTTTTTGGGGCAGATACCGCTGGTGCAAAGCATCCGCGAAGGTGGCGACATCGGTGTGCCGCTGATGGTGGGCGACGACCATGCCGCCCAACAACCCTTCTTGGAATTTGCAGGCCGGGCCGCCAGGGGCATTGCCATGCGCAACGCCAATTTGGCCCCTACCGAAATCCAAGAAGTGGCGGTGTAGCCCAAGGCCCCCTACTATCGAACAAGTTGTAACAACATGGTACGATTTTTTTTCATCGCTGCTTTACTGGGTACGGCCTGCAATCCGCCACGGCACGCTACAACGGTTGCCCCCACCAGCAGCGCTCAAACCCTTCCCATGCAGTCATCATTCGATCGACAAGGCCACCGTGGTTGCCGCGGACTGCTGCCCGAAAATACCATCCCCGCCATGCTCAAAGCCTTGGATTTGGGCGTTACCACCCTTGAAATGGATGTGGTGATTACGAAAGACGGGCAAGTGATACTATCGCACGAACCATTTTTTAACCACGAAATCAGTACCAAGCCCAATGGGCAGCGGGTGACCGAAGCGGAGGAGCGCAGCCTAAACATTTACCAGATGACTTACGCCGAAGTGAGTAGCTACGATGTGGGGCTGCAACCCCATCCCCGCTTTCCACGCCAGCAGAAGATGAAGGCCACGAAACCCAAACTGTCGGAGGTTTTTGATGCGGTGGCACAGTATATGCAAACGGCCAAGCGCCCCTACCCTTTGTTCAATATCGAAACCAAGTGCCTGCCCGAAACCGATAATACCTATCATCCCGAACCGGGTGTATTTGTGGAAGCCGTAATGAAAGTGATCAAAGCAACAAACAGGGAGCAGTATGTAACGATTCAATCGTTCGACTTCCGCAGTTTGCAATACCTTCACCAACACTATCCTTCTATCAAAACGGCCATGTTGATCGAAGACACGGATACCTTGCCCTTTGAGGCACAGTTGAAAAAACTGGGCTTCGCCGCCAGCGTTTACAGTCCGCACCATTCATTGGTGACCGAGCAACTGGTGCAACAATGCCATGCCCGGCAAATGCTGCTGATTCCTTGGACGGTGAACGACCGGCCTAACATTGATAGGTTGAAAGCCATGGGGGTAGATGGTATCATTACCGATTACCCCGATTTGTTTTAGACCGCTGTTGCCGGTGCAGCGAAAGATTTTCCAAGGCTGCGTACCCATCTAAAATGCAGCCTGTGCCACAAGCCTAGCGCTGCCCATATAACCATGTCTTGGCATTTTGGTGCAGCAGCTTTTCGCGGAGTGCCTCCGCAAAGGGCATGGCCGCAATCAGCCCGCCCGGGTGGTGTTCGCCTAGCGGAAAGGGATAGTCGCTGCCAAGGCATATCTTGTCTTCCCCTATCAGCGCTACCACATATTGCAGGGCCTTGGGGTCGTGTACCAAGCTGTCTATCCAAAACTTACCCATATAGTCCCTGGGGTTAACGGCATTGTCCACCGCCACCAAGTCGGGCCGCACATGAAAGCCATGTTCGATGCGGCCGATGGTGAAAGGGAAGGAGCCTCCGCCATGGGCAAAAGCCACCCGCAACCGGGGAAAGCGTTGCAATACGCCGCCAAATATCATACTACAGATGGCACGGGTTGTTTCGGCGGGCATGCCCACCAGCCAAGGCAGCCAGTAGCGCTCCATCTGCCCTTCGCCCATCATTTCCCAAGGATGCACAAACAATGCACAGCCCAATTGCTCGGCCCTTTCGTAAAAGGGGAAAAACCGGGTATCGCTGAGGTTGAGGCCATTGATGTTGGTACCGATTTCCAAGCCGGGCATACCCAGTTCCTGCACACAGCGCTCCATCTCCCGTATGGACAAATCGATGTCTTGCAGCGGCACCGTGCCCAAGCCGATAAAGCGACTAGGATGCAGGGCCACCGTATTGGCAATATGATCGTTGAAAAACCGGGCCGTTTCCCAGCCATCCTGCGGCTTGGCCCAATAGTTGAACAGTACCGGGATTGTGGAAAGCACCTGCACCGTTACCCCTGTAGCCTCCATGTCGCGCAACCGCTCTTTCACCTCAAAGCAGTTATCGTCCACCTGCCGGAATACCTTGTCGCCCTTCATCATGCAAGCCTTGCAGTTGCGATGCTCCAAATGGATAAAGTCGCCATAGCCAAATTTTTGTACCCAATTGGGCATATTGGCAGGCATAATGTGCGTATGTATATCTATTTTCATTGAATGTACAAATGAGCAATGGCCGAGAACAAAATTAGGTTTTCAAAGGCAGCAAGGTTGTTGACAAATGGCCTTGCGGTAAAGCGGAAAGCTGTCCGCCATCTCGGAGCCGCCATTTTCAAGTAAGCATCAACAATTTAACCACCCTCGATTTCATCATCCGGCGATCATCGATTTTATGGTTTACCTGTACCCAATAATGGGGTGCTTTTTTCAATACCCACGCCTCCGTAAACCGACCGCCTTTACTGGTGATGGCAATTTTATAGGTATCATATTTTTTGCCATCAATGAGCAACTGCTCCTCCCCCAACACTGTCAGTTCATTCTGCTCAAGCTGTCCCGTTTTGGGTGCTTGCCCACTCCACCTGTTCAGCTCGTAGTATCGTATGCGGTAATTTTTCTTCAAAGGCAGGCTTCCCAAAAAAATGGTAGTGCCCGGGCCCTCCGGTGCCAGCATCGCAGGGAGTTGGACGTCGTACTCCATGGTGTCGCGGGGCGTTTTTATCGACAGATGGGCCTTTTTTTCCGTAAAGTCGATACGGTAGTTGGTAAAACCCGTATGGTACATGTGGCTGATCGCCGGTCTCAACCCTTTCTCCTCGATGAGGTAGTAATCAAATCCATTGCCTACCGTGTCATCCACTTGCGGGCTTCGATGAACCACGTTCCAATAAGCATGGGCACTGTCCTTGGAGGGATAGATTGTTTCAATGGTCAAATAAGCGGGGTCCCCAAAATCCCAATACAATATTGCAGGGCGCAATTTTTGGGGGCGCAAATCTTGTGGGGTCAACAAAGGTTGTGCTAGCGACGGGATGGGCAATGTAAAGCCCAGTAACAAGCCCATCATTAATTGCTTCCTGTTCATATCGTTATGTTCTTTGCAAAAGTATTTATACCAGCCTGTTTTTTTAGGATACCGTGCCATTCCGGTAACGGTGCAAGGCCATCAAAAAAGTATGCCATTGGCTAGGCAAACAACGCAGCGGCCGAGTGTAAAAACGGCCCTGTCTCAAAAATCAAAAAGCTCTCCCCAAATGCTCTTTTTCTTCTTTTCGCGGTAGTCGTGATCTTTCGATTGGTAGGGCCTGCCCTGATACTCATCCGCCGAACGGTTTTTAACTTGTGGGGTAGAACGTTCGATGATTTTGTCAAGCTCGCCCCGGTCAAGCCATACCCCTCGGCACTCGGGACAATAATCAATTTCTATCCCGCTGCGGTCGGTCATCACCAAGCTAACATCTTTGCAGTTTGGACACTTCATATTTTACATTTTTATCGTTGCCATGCAAGCTACTCTATTTTCTCTATTGCCCCATCCGCTCCACCCGTCTCCAGCGGAACCGATTGGGCTGATCAAATGATCGCATCAAGTCCCCGTCCTCCCATCTCGCAGGGCCTTTTTCTTGCCTTTGTTCTTTTTGTCCCATTCCAGCATTTCGGGCGTTTTCTCCGGCTTTTTCTTTTCCGTTGGGGTGGCGGCTGGCGTGTTGGCCATGTTTTGCTTGTCGCCCGGCCTCACCAGGTTGTTCACCATGTACTCCTCTTGCTTGATCAAGCGGCCCGTGCCGGGTTCATAATAGCGCCACTCACCGTGCCGAACGCTGTAGGGCTCGGCCTTGATGATTTTGTAGCTCACCACTTCGTTGCTGCTGGTACCATACACCGGTACGGTATCGTAAGGCGCATCGGGGTTGTAGCCCCGCCAATTTTCTTCCCGTATCAAATCGCCCAAAAAACTAAAGTACTGTTGCAGCCCGTGCTTGCCGCCCAACCAGTAGGTTTCTATGCCCAACAAATCGCCGTTGAGCGAATATTTGCGCCACTTGCCTTCCTTTTTGCCATCTTTAAAAAAGCCTTCCTCCTCAAAGCCCGGTTCGCCGCGCAACTCCTCGGTCCGTATGATCCACTTGCCCTGTTTTTGGCCTTTTTTGTCGGTGGCATTCAGCGTGTCGCCGTTGGCAGAAAGTTGATAGGAGGCATACTGTGCAGAAGCATTGCCAAAAAACAATAGCAACGGCAGTGCCATTATCAGTATTTGACGTACTTTTAATACTTGCATAGTTTAAAATATTTTATGATACAGTCAACCAAAATTACTGCTTTCGCAGTTTTGTTTCTTGTTAATTCTTTATGGCTTACCGCACAAATCCTGCCAACCCCGGCAGCCGAAAGGAATAACGGCCTACAAAAGCGGAAATTGCAGCCTTCGGATACTTTGTTGAAAAATATTCGTTTCCGCAATATCGGCCCCACGGCCATGAGCGGCCGGGTGGTGGACTTGGAGGTGAACCCCCAAGACCCCACGGAGTTTTACCTGGCTTTTGCCAGCGGCGGGCTTTGGCATACCACCAACAACGGGCAGAGCTTTGTGCCCATCTTCGACCGGGAAGCGGTCATCACCATCGGCGATATTGCGGTAAACTGGGGCAGCCGCACAATATGGGTGGGCACCGGAGAGGTGAACAGCAGCCGATCTTCCTATGCCGGCAACGGTGTATATCAAAGCACCGACAACGGCAAAACCTGGAGCTACTTGGGCCTGCCCGAGAGCCATCACATCGGCGAGGTCGTATTGCACCCTACCAATAACAACGTGGCTTGGGTGGCAGTGTTGGGCCACCTTTACAGTGCCAACAAGGAACGGGGCATTTACAAAACCTCCGATGGCGGCAAAACCTGGCAGCATACCCTTTACATCGATGACAATACGGGCGGGGTAGAAATGGATATCAACCCCAACAACCCCGATGAACTGTATGCCTGTATGTGGTACCGCACCCGCAAGGCGTGGGATTGGGTGGAGGCCGGCGCCACCAGCGGTATCTACAAAAGCACCGATGGCGGCAACAACTGGAAGCTGATCACCGGCCCCGGCAGCGGCTTCCCCACCGGCCCCAAGGTAGGACGCAGCGGCGTGGCCGTGTTTGCGGGCAACCCCAATATCGTATATGCCGTGGTGGACAACAACAACCTTAAGCCCGATACCGCCAAAAAGAAAGTGGATACGGCCCAATACAACACCGATGGTTTTAAAAATATCACCAAGGAAGCCTTCTTGGCGCTGAACAATAAAAAACTGGACAGTTTCCTTTACAACAACCGCTTTCCGGCCAAATACAATGCCGCCGGTATCAAGGAAATGGTAAAGACCGACCAACTGAAGCCCACCGTGCTTTACGACTGGCTCATTGCAGACGATGGCTTCCAAAATGCGGGCATCTATGGCTGCGAAATCTATCGCAGCGACAATGCCGGCCAAAGCTGGGCCAAAGTGAATACCAAGGATATAGAAGTGTTCAGTACGTATGGCTATTATTTTGGGAAAATATTTGTATCGCCCACAGACGATAAAAAAGTGATCACTTTTGGCACCAGCCTGATACTGAGTACCGATGGCGGCAAAACCTTTACTGCGGTGGACAAGGACAATACCCATGGCGACTGGCACCATTGCTGGATCAACCCCCTACGCGACGGCCACTGGATTGCGGGCAACGACGGTGGTGCCAATATCACCTACGACAACGGCGAACACTGGTTTAAGGTAACCAGCATACCGGCAGGACAGTTTTATGGCATTGCGGTGGACGAGGCCAAGCCGTATAATGTGTACGGTGGTCTGCAAGACAACGGCAGTTGGTTTGGCCCTTCCAAAGTGAGTACGGGCAACGGCTTTTCGTTTGCCGAGGAAAAAAAGGAGGCCGACCCCGAGGACTATACCTGGAAAGTATTGGGCGGTGGTGATGGGATGCAGGTACAGGTGGACACCCGCGACAACAAAACGGTGTACTCCGGTTTTCAGTTTGGTTATTACCAACGCAAGAACGTGGACGGGGGCCGGGGCCAAAGCATCCATCCCATGCACGACCTAGGCGAGACCAAACTACGCTACAACTGGCAAACACCCATTTTGTTGAGCAAGCACCAGCAGGATATTTTTTATTACGGCAGCAACAAGCTGCACAAGAGCCTCAATAAGGCCGAGACACTAGAAACCATGGGCGGCGACCTGACCGGCGGCAAAAAGCCCGGCAAAATCCCCTACGGCACCCTCACCTCGCTCAGCGAATCGCCCCTGCGGATGGGGCTGCTTTATACCGGTAGCGACGACGGCTATATCTACGTTACCAAAGACGGCGGATACAGTTGGACCAATATCGGCCAAAACCTGCCCAAAAACGTACAGGGCCTTTGGGTAAGCCGGGTAACGGCCTCCAAATACAAGGAAGGCAGGGTATATGTAACGCTGAACGGCTACCGGTACGACCACTTTATGCCCTATCTATACGTGAGCAACGATTATGGGGCCACCTGGACGGCCTTGGGCAGCAACCTGCCTCCCGAACCGCTGAACGTGGTAAAGGAAGACCCGAAAAAAGAAGACATTTTGTACGTGGGTAGCGATAACGGCTTGTATGCTTCCTTTGATGGGGGCAAAACCTTTATGAACTTGGGCCACCAACTGCCCCGTGTGCCGGTGCATGACCTGGCCATTCAGGCTAGGGAAAACGAACTGGTGGTGGGTACCCACGGCCGCAGCATTTTTATCGCCGGGCTGGATGCGGTACAGAAGCTGTACGAGAAAGTGGCGAAGTTACCTTGATGCTGCTGATTGATTGTATGACTGCCCCTGGTGTAGCCCGTGCCTATACCAGGGGCCTATTGGATACCGTGCATTTCACATTTTCGCTTTCCAGTAGCCAATCAGTTTATCGGCAGCTTGCTGTGTTACTTTTTTCCCCGCCGCTGAGGGCGGGATTGGTAATACCGATGAGACATCAAAATCACCCTTTTGTCCTTGGCTATCGTGCTAGGTCTATCGGCATTATACCAGCGTGAGATGAGTGTACATCTAATACCAATTGTAATTATAAAATAGCCCTAAGCTATTTTATAATTTTACAATGGTTAATGCCGATATAACAAATTAATAGTACAATAAGGCGAAGCCGAGATTGGACTATATAATTTGTATAATCGGTATAAAGTCCAAACGGTATAACTTGTCAAAAAAAAAGCAACCCCGCCCTTGCCGGCCGGCTAGGCATGAAAGGACACCGCCGCCGATTACACTCCCAACCGGAGGACGGAAGGAGCCCTGATCTAGCTTCGATGATACGGTAACCGCAGCTTTCGTGATGCTACATCGACACAAGAGCATTCGCTTTGCTGGTGACTGCGAAAATTTGACATGCGCCCCATTGTACAGGAATCCGCCACGGCGCCCGCGCTACGGCTGAAGCCCTTTGCTGGCCGACCCGGTATCGGACTAGAAGCGGGAGCGGGTGAGCGGCGACGCGGTGCAGAGCAGCCAGGTAATACCAATTGTAATTATAAAATAGCCCAAAGCTATTTTATAATTTTACAATGGTTAATGCCGATATAACAAATTAATAGTACAATAAGGCGAAGCCGAGATTGGACTATATAATTTGTATAATCGGTATAAAGTATCTGGAGGCGTGGAACCCCAATGAGGGGTTGGATGAGTTCAAATACAGCAAGGAGGGGCTGTTCCATGACCAGGGGGATGCGATGTCCACGCCACCTGAACGTTTCCCCGCTACACAAATAGATGATCTTGTGTTTGGTATCAAAGCCAAAGACCATCACACAGCTTTCATTGCGGCCCCGCAGTAGGCCGGGGGGCGATGTGTATGCCCGCCCTAACCTTGCAGCTTAGCCGCATATTTGTGGTGAACCACCTGTTTGATAAAGCGGTTCAGGCCACGTCCGTCCAGCGCCTTTCTTTTCATCAGCTCAATATTATAGCCTCCGGCGCTCTCGTAGTTGTACAGATAGGTGCTGCCATCATTGAATGCCACGATGATGAAATCCAGTCCGCATTCATAGGCACTTATGCCCGAATTGCCGCTTTTGTTTTGATACCTAACCATATTAGGATTGTTTAAGTAGCCGTCCAAAAAAAATGGCGACTACAAACCTACGCCATCTCCCGTTGCCCCGTAACCGGAAAAACCCGGTTTTTTGCCCAGTGAAGGCCCTTACCAACAGGGCGCATCGACAGTGCCGCCAATCCTTGACAGGCAACATTATACATAAAATCATCAATATATGAGTATATTGTTCAAATAATCCCTACCTTTGTAACGGTAGCTACAGGAACACCCGGCAAGTTGTGGGCCGCTGTGGTGATTTTTAAACAATCCGCTGTGTAAGAACACGCAACGTCTCATCCAGCTTAACAAACAAGTTCCTAAAAAATGGACTTCTCTCAATTGGGCCTTATCAGCCCCATCCTCAAAGCATTACAGGCCGAAGGCTATCAAACCCCCACGCCCATCCAGCAGCAAGCCATCCCCATCGTGCTGCAATGCAAAGACCTGCTGGGCTGTGCCCAAACAGGCACGGGCAAAACGGCTGCCTTTGCCATCCCTATCCTGCAACTGTTGCAGGAACAGAAACAGCCCGGCGACCGCTCCAGACATATCAAGACCTTGGTGCTGACCCCTACTCGGGAACTGGCCATCCAAATCGATGAAAGTTTTGCCGCCTATGGCCGTAACTGCCATATCAGTCATACGGTTATCTTTGGCGGTGTATCGCAGCAAAACCAAGTTTTGGCCCTCAAAAAGGGGGTGGACGTATTGGTGGCCACGCCGGGTCGTCTCCTCGACCTGATCAGCCAGGGTTTTATCGACTTGCGCCACCTCGACATATTTGTGCTTGACGAGGCCGACCGTATGCTCGATATGGGCTTTATACACGATGTAAAAAAGGTAATCACTAAACTGCCCGCAAAAAGGCAAACGCTCTTCTTCTCGGCCACCATGCCGCCGGAGATACAGCAACTGGCCAATAGCCTGTTGCACAACCCCAGCAAGGTAGAGGTAACGCCTGTTTCTTCAACCGCCGAAACAGTGCAGCAGTACCTGTACCATGTTGACAAGCCCAATAAACCGCACTTGCTGTTGCATGTGTTGAAAGACGAGGCCATCAAATCGGTATTGGTATTTACTCGTACCAAACACGGGGCCGACAAATTGGTGAAGATATTGGAGCGCAACAAAGTGAGTGCCGCGGCCATCCATGGCAATAAATCGCAGAACAACCGTCAGCGGGCCTTACAAGGCTTCAAGAGCGGTGAGCTAAAGGTATTGGTGGCCACGGACATCGCGGCCCGGGGCATCGACATAGATGAACTGGGGCATGTGATCAATTACGAACTGCCCGATGTACCAGAAACGTATGTGCACCGCATCGGACGCACTGGCCGGGCAGGTGCCAGCGGTATCGCTTTTACCTTTTGCGATGGAGAAGAAAGGTTGGAACTGCGCGACATCCAAAAATTGATTGCCAAGAATATACCCGTGGTGAGCGACCACCCCTTCCCGATTGGCACGGCCGTACAATCGGCACCGGCGGCCGAGCGCCCAGCAATGCCACAGCGGCCACCACAGCGCTCGCAAAGGCTCTCATCGGCTACGCCACAAGGACAGCCCAGCCGGGATGGTCAACTGCGCCCTCAAGGCAGTTTCAACCGGAATGCCCCACAACAAAAGCCACAACAAAGGCCACAACAAAGCCGCAACGGGCAGCGGACGCTGGAACACGCACAGCAAGGCGGCAACGCACAGCAACAGGGCAAACAACAGCAGAATGGCGAGCAACAACGGCAACCCCTGCGCGGCCAACAGCCCACAAAGCAACGCCACAACAGTCACAATCGAGAATTGCATACCCATGGCGAAAGCAAGTGGCAACCCAGCAAGGAACCTTCAGTGATCGCTGGCCCCATCGATTTGGGCGAGTGCGAACGTTGGTAACCATATCATTGTTATACAAAGAGGCTGTCTCGTTAATTTGAGACAGCCTCTTTTATTTTGGCGAGTGCCGAAATGCCCATCCAACAACATGACACCTCACCGCCTATCAACACAATGAAATAACTAATACAATGACTCCGCCTTATCAAACGCCACAATATCCATCATACCTATTTTATCGTTCCGCAATTTGCGCCTTATTCCACCACCACTTTCTCCACTACCCTTGCATCGCTGCTGTGCAACACAGCCGTGTACAAACCGGGCGCAAGGGCCGGCAATGCTACCCTAACGGCCCCCACTTGATTGTTCAAATTAGAGGCAAGCACCCGTTGACCACTGCTGTTGAACAATTGTAAGGCCGTGAAAGGCCGTGCCAAACTCAGTTGCAGCACTTGCCCCCTGATCACTGTTGGGGCAATCAATACGCCACCACTGCTCCTTGGGCTAACCGATACCGTTGGCGAATAAGTAAATCGGCCATTGTTATCAACCATCTTCAGGCGATACAAGGTTTTTTGCGACAAGTTAATGTTATGCGACCACTGGTAATTACTGCCCCTGCTATTACCGGTAGCCACCACCGTACCCGCCAATTGCCAACTGCTGCCATCGGTGCTGTATTCCACTTCGAAGCGGTTGGATTGCTCTTCGTAGCTGGTTTGCCAATACAATTGAGCCTTGCCACCATAGTATTGTCCATTGAACTGTACCAAAGTAACCGGTATGGGATTGGTGGCATTCACCTTGTACAGCGTACCACCCAACGATAGCGCATACAATGTACCGTTCTCCGACTCGCCGAAACTCACGATGCTACCGGGCAGACCAGCCTGTATGGCCGTATTCCACCCGCCCAATCCGTTGGGCCATATCAGCCAGGTGTTGGCGGATACATAATCGGCACAGATATAGTAGCCGTTCAAAAATGAAAACTCCGCCCCCCGATAGACGATACCGCCGGTTACAGAAAAGCCGCCCGTAGTATTGTTGCGGGGATACACAAAAATGGGCCCATCGTATGTATTTTGCGGCTGGCAACCACTCGTGTTATAGCTGGCCGTTCCTTCATAGCAACGCCAGCCATAGTTTTTGCCCCCTGTATTGGCAGCAGGCATAAAATTGATTTCTTCTAAGTTGCCCTGCCCAACGTCTCCAATCCACATATCGCCTGTTTGTCGGTCAAAGCTCCAACGCCAGGGATTGCGTAGGCCCAAGCTCCAAATCTCATCCAGTACATTGGGATTGCTGATATAGGGATTGTCGGCAGGGATGGTATAAAAAGGCGAGGTGGTAAAATTATCTACATTGATACGCAACATTTTACCCCAATAGCTATTGCCGTTTTGCGAAAGGTTACCGGGATCGCCACCGCTACCGCTATCGCCCAGCGCAAAGTACAAATTGCCATCAGGGCCAAAATTCAGTTTACCACCGTTGTGGTTGCTATATACCACAGGTTTGGCAAAACTCATGATATTGGTTCGGCTGGCCGCATTGGCCACATTGGGATCAGTCGCCGATACCTGAAACCGGTCGATGTTTACACCGCCTGCCCCATTGGTATAGTACACAAAAAAGTAGCCGTTGGTCTCATAGTTGGGATGAAAAGCCAAGCTCAACAGACCCCTTTCGCCACCGCTGGTAAAATTACCGCTGAGGGTGAGAAAAGTGCCGATAAAAGCAAACGTACTGCCGTTATATACTCGGATGGTGCCGCCACGTTGCACCAGAAAGATGCGGTTGGTACCATCGTCCGCATTCACCATATCCACTGGCGAACTGAGGCCGGTGCTGATTACGGGACTGTAACTGAGCAATGGCTGTGCAGCCAATCCGCTTATCAATACGAAAAAAGCTAAACATAACGCCGATAGGCGCAATAACCATCGTGTAGAAATTAGCATAGATACTTTTTTTGTGTAAGATACAAAACAAAATCTATGCCTAAAGAAACCAGCAGTAACGCCCAGGGCAAACGCATCTAATATCTACGCTACTTATTCAATAGCCCCCCCATTCCTGAACTCATCCAAAGTGGGCGGGCATTATACCGCCAACAGTTAGCCTAATTTATAGGTATAATGGGGATAACCTGCACTTGAACCCTGATTTTACAGTTGCGGTTCTATGGCGGCTTCCAACTGCTGTATATGAGCAGTTTTCGGGATCCCGGTATTGTCACCGGGACGGGCTATTTTTTGACTTCAACATAATTGGCTATTGCTTCAGCCCGAAAACAATACCGATGAGACCTCAAAATCACCCTTTTGCCCTTGGCCATAGTGCCATGTCTATCGGCATTATACCAGCTTGAGATGAGCGTACATCTAATACCAATTGTAATTATAAAATAGCCCAAAGCTATTTTATAATTTTACAATGGTTAATGCCGATATAACAAATTAATAGTACAATAAGGCGAAGTCGAGATTGGACTATATAATTTGTATAATCGGTATAAAGTCCAAATGGTATAACCTGCAACCCACTCCTCTATTGCATTTGAAACCCTCAAAACGAATCCTACTGCATGAACTGCCCCAAATACCTACCCGCTGCTAGCCACTTTTCAATAAAAAAATCCCCGCCAGCCTACACCAACGGGGATTTTTATTTCGGTTTACGGTGCACGGTCAACACGCTCACCCATCATCTGCTTCCTGTCAACCGTCACCTGTCATCTAATTACTGTTTCACAAACTTCAACGCCTTGGTACGCTCGCCGTTGATAAGGCCCATTACCTGGTACATACCGTTGGCCAGTTTGTCAACATTTACCTCAACGGCATTGAAACCGCTGATCAGGGCATTGCGCTGGCGGGCCACTACCCTACCGCTCAGGTCGGTCACCACCACTTCCATGTTCAACTGCTCGGCGGCCGAGATGTTCAGTTTGAAGCGCCCTTCCGTAACGGGGTTGGGGGCAATGTTCACCAGTTCAAAGCCGCTGGCGCTGTTCAGCAGTACCACGATTGGGCTGTAGGTAACCACCCCATTGTCGTCCACCATTTTCAGGCGGTAGTAGTTGGTTCCTTTCAACAAATTGTTGGTACTGTGGCTAAAAGGCTGCAACATGCGGGTGGCACTGGCCGTGATGCTGTACAAACTGGCAAAACTGCGGCCGTCGCCACTGCGTTCGAGGGTGAGGGTACCGCTGGCCGTATTAACCGGCACTACTTTCCAATCCAATACATGGCTGCTGCCCTGCTTGGCACCGCGGAAATATTCCAGCTTGATGGGCACGGCCGTTACGGGCGCCAAGGAGAACAAGGAGAAACTGGCAAGACCGGTTGACGTTACAAACTTGCCATCGGGATCGGTGGCATTGCCGCCACCGATATTGTTCCAAGCGGCTACTCCATCCCGTTTGATACCTTGCAGTGCGGCATCTGCAATCTGGTTCTGCTCTGCCAGTGTATAATACTGTTTGAAGTCGTATGTATAACCGCTACCGCCCGTGGCCCTTACATCGTGGTGGGTATTGATGGCACTGGGCAAGGGCAATACGCCCGAATAGTATTTCCAGCTTACCGATGTGGGCACCGTTCCAGCGGCACCCCATACGATTTCACCAATCTTCCTACCGCCAAAAGTATAGGTGGTGGTGGTGGTGGCAGCAGGTGCTGCTGAAGCCGTGGCATCGGGCGGCAGCACACCCGTATTGGGCGTAAACTCGTCCGAACCAATATCGGTTGGCATACCCAAGGTTGTACCACGCATATCACCCGTAAAATCGTTGTTCACACTACCGCTAACCGTACCTGCGATGGCCTTACCGTTGGCATACCAACTCACGGCATTGGCCGGGTTGATGCTCAAGTTGCCCGCAGCGGCATTTACAAACAATGTACTGGCCGGAACCATGGCACTGGTAACGCTGTAGCTGCTGGTATCGGCCAGCGAACTGGTTTTCCATTGGGCAAAGTCGCGGTTGGTAGCAGCCCCCCACTCACCTACCGAATTGGCATCGGCAGTGATGTACAGATTGTAGTTGGCCGAAGCTGCGGTGAAATTGGTGGCGGGTGTACCTGTTGTATTGCCAATGGCATAATGCCTACCGGTACCGCCTGTCCTTTCGTTGTAAACGATGTTATTGAAATAAGTATTGCCGCTCGAACTCGTACGCAATATACCATAGCTGTTGTTGGCACCCGCAGTATTGGCCCCGTTGATGTAAACGGTATTGTAGCCGATCAGCGCACCGGGATTGGTGGCACCCGCACTTACAATGCCCGCCACACGGGTTTCGTTGCCACTACCGTTGCCAATGGCTATCTGGTTATTGACGATCGTTGGGTTGCCGGTACTGAAATAAATACCGTAGGTAATGGGGGAATTGTTGCCCGTAAGCGTACCCGTGGCGGTTAAATTGGTAATGCGGTTGCGGCGGATATTGCCAATATTGCCAACGGTCCAGTTGATGCCCAAAGCGCTGGGGCCACCCGTGAAAGCGCTATTGTTATTGAAGTTCTGTATCCCATCAATGGTATTGGCTTCAATAACGGTACCCAAAACGGAACAGAGAATACCGGTCAAGGTAAAGGCGGTGGGCAATGCCGATTGGTTGTTGCCTTTTAGGTTGCGGATGGTATTGTTGCGAACGATATGGCTACTGCCGCCCCCGATGGTGATGCCCGCATTGCGGTCGTTGGCCAAGCGGTAATACGACCCGTTGGTGATCAGGTTGTTTTCCACTATACAAGTGCCGCCCTGTATATTGATCCAGCCATTATCGTAGTTGGTAACCACAGTATCGCTGGCCACGCCCGTTACCACGGCACCGCCAATGGTATTGGCGCCCAGGCTGCCCACGTTTACATTGCCCCCGTTTACCAAAATACCATTGGCAATGCCCAAGGTACCCGTAAGGAAAGTATTGCCAAAATTAGCGATGGTATTGTTGTACACCTCGGTGACAGGGGCAGGACCTGCGGTAACCGAAATGCCATTAATCGTACTGCTCACATTGTTCAGCAAAGGGTTTCCGGTACGGTTGGCATTGCTGCCGCCAATACTGTTGTTGCGGATGATATGGCCGGTTCCTGCGCCTGTAACCTGGATACAGTTTACCGCACCGCCCGTATTTACACCGGCAGTTTGGTAAATATTGTTATACCCTACCAAATGATTGTTGCCCGTGGTAAGGCTGATATGATTGAATGCCGTGGTACGGGCCGCTTCTTGGTACACATTGTTGCCATCGGCAGCAGTAGTACCGCCCACCGTCCAGTTGTTGCTGTTGGCCGTTACCGACAAACCATTGCCGGTAAAGTTGCGCAGCGTATTGGCAATCAGTTGGTTGTTGTTGTTGGGTGCAGTAGTTGAGCCTGCAGATGCCACCAGCGTATGCGGCACGCCCGCCACATCACTGCGGTCGCGGATATCGTTGTTCTTCAATACGTTGAAGCTGTTGCCCACGCTGAGGGTGCTGGTACCAAACAACACCGAAGCCTGTGCGGCAGCGGTATTCTGCCCCTCAATCCTAAGATATTGCAGGGTATCGTAGGTGGCCCCGTTTTGGAACACAAATACCGAACCCACGGTGGCAGCGGTACGGGTATTGCGGAACAACCATTCAATGCTGCTGCCCACACCACCGGGGCGCCCGTCGAATGTTAAGCTGTCGGTACCATTCAATACCACCAAAGCGTTGCCAGAGCCGGGGTCGCCAGCGGTTATCCTATTGGTTACGCCTGCCCGGGGCCTGATGGCTACCTTCCAGTTGCCGCCTACCTTTGTAATAGGTATAAAATTAATGGGGAAAGTTTCACCAGTGGTACCATCGTAATCGGGCAACAATTCAAATACAATATCTCCGGTAATAGCTGCTGTACTCAATACCGCAGCCACCTGTGTTAATTTTTGATAAGTGGGGGCGCTGTTGCCGATGGTGTAAGTGCCGCCCGACAATAATTGGTCGGTAAAGCCGATGTTAAAGAAGCCCAGTGCAGTAAGCGGGGCCGCAGAAGCGATGGTGACACCCGAAATAATACTGCCCACATTACTGTAAGCGCCTGTTTGGGTGGCCGACTGGCCCAAACGGTTACCGCCGCCCAATGGGAAGGTTACATCGGTCACCCTTACGGTGCCATTGGTATAATTGGCCGCCCCACTGGTAAAGCTGCTGCTCCAGTAACGGTTGGTTAATAAAGACGACATACCGGTTCCTGCGGTACCGCCGCTGGCGCTTTCAAAAGCTTCCACCCTTACCACCACCGTACCGCCGGCATTGGTGATGGGGTTAACCAATTCGTATGGGCTGAAGGTGGATTTGCCCACCGGGAAAACATAGGTGGTACCCGTTGCCAATGAAGCAGGCAAGGTGCGCTCCATCGGCCCGTTTACATAACTGGTGGCGCTTGCGCCCGTAACAGCACCTGCTGCGGTAGAAACAACGGTAAGCAAGTTGGCGGCCGAAGTGGTGAGGATACCATTGCTAAAGGTAAGCCCCGTTGCACCCGTAAGGGTCAGCGGGCCGCCAGCAAGGGTAACCCCGTTTGAATTGCCAATCAACAAGCTAGCGGCAGTTCTGGTTGCGGGTATTTCATTGCCCGTGGTAACAGGGTTCAATGCAGTAGAATAGTTAAGCGTCAAGCCACCTGTTCCAATATCAAAGGTGGGGGCCACATCAAAGTTCCCCGCAATTGCAGAGGCAGTACCGCCCACCTGAATGGTTGGTGCCGAAGTTCCTCCAAAGCCGATGGTAATATTGTTGGCATTGTTTACTTGTCCGGTAAACAAGTTCACCCTGTTAACCATCGTATTGGCCGCTGGCGTATTAAAGGTTACGCCAGCAATGTTGGCAATGTTCAATCCGGCAAATGCAAGGGCAGGCGTACCCATGATACCCGTGCCATTATAGGTTTGTATGCCAAATGAACCGCTGAACTGCAAACGGTTGGTACCGGTTGCCGATGTATTGGTAATGGTACCGTTATTCAGCACATTACCGGTTGCCGTTGTATTGCCCCAAATAGAAAGCGTGGAAACCTGTGCATTCAAGGTAGAGCCGGGGTTAACGGTAAGGTTACCGAATACATTGGTAACGGCGCTTAACAAAGCCGTTTTATTGTTGCCGGTATTATCAATTACCAAACTGGGCATTGCCCCTTGTATGGCAAAATTAAAATTGGCAGCGGTAGCGCCCGTACCCACATTGAGGGTACCGCCCGATATACTGGGGATGGCCGCTACGTTGTAATCAAACTGGGTGGC
The DNA here is from genome assembly GCA_037367405.1 of Ottelia alismoides. Lineage (NCBI taxonomy): Eukaryota > Viridiplantae > Streptophyta > Magnoliopsida > Alismatales > Hydrocharitaceae > Ottelia > Ottelia alismoides. Next base: position 655,018 of record JAZKJV010003733.1, on the reverse strand, counting down.
ACCCGTGTTACGTTGTACCAAGTTGATGGTACCCCCCGACATATTGAAAGTACTAGAAGCGGAAGTGATGCCAAAAGAAGACGCAGCCGATGCCGTACTGCCTACTGTACATACGTTTACAGTGCCGCCGCTTTGCGTATAAGTTACCGCATTGCCGGTGTTGAGCCTGCCCGCAATATTCAATGTACCGCCTTCTATCACAAAAGCAGCGCCAGTTGCGGCACCCATGGCATTATCCGCTGCCGAACCCATATTGAAAGTGCCCTGCGAAATGCGTAAAAGGCCATTGTTGGTGGGCGATCCGGCTTGCCCTACTACCGTGGCATTGGGATTGTTTAACCGGAAGGCACAGGCCGCTGGGATACTATAACCTGCTGTTGCAAAAACGGGGTTGCTAAAGGTATTGCTGCCTGCTATCTCAAAAGTACCGCCCGAGCCAAAGCCCAAGAAACCTGCGGTGTTGGCACCCAGCACGGTAAAAGTACCGCCGGGCGTAAATACCATTTGTGCAGCTTGGGCATTGCCCTTGTTCATTACAACCGACCGTACATCGGTTACAGAACCCGTACCCAATGTAAAAGCGCCATTATTGGGGGTATTGAATGTGATGGCCGCACCCGCCGTATTGGCATTGGTACTAAAATCGAGCGTACCATTGTTTACCAAGCTTTTGGCAATGGTTACACCATGGCTGGTTTGTGTGCCGGCCGCATTGCTTTGAAACGTACCGCCCGTATTGATGGTAACCGATTCGCCCACTGTAAGGGCCCTGGCCGTGGTTTGCTCAAATTCCAACGTACCGTTGATGGCGATCGAATAGGCGTTGGCCGGTACATCAATGGTAACCGTATGCCCCGCCCCTATGGTTACGGCATCCGATACCGTGGGCACCACGCCCGAACTCCAAGTAGCGGCCGCACTCCACAAACCTGACCCGGTGGTGGTAACGGCCGTTGTGGGCAATGTGGTCTGGCTGCCCGATAAGGCAGCCGATAAGGCTTCCCTAATGGCATGTACCCGGAATAAATAGTTGGTATTGGCAGCTAGCCCACTTACCGTAAAGCTGGTGGCATTGGCCGCCGTAAGGGTTTGGAAATTGTAGGTGGCCCCGCCATCGTCCGAACGGAAAACGGCATAGCCCACTTCATCCGAAGCGTTGTCCGTCCAGTTAACGGTCATGCTGCTGGCGGCAACGGCCGTAAAGTTAAGGCCGGTGGGCGCATTGGCACCGGTAGGCACAAAGCGGTAATACCGGCGGCTGCCGTCTGCCGCACTGTTGAGCGCTGTAACCACCCCGTTGCTAAGGGCATTGTCTGTACCCGCTACGGTGGTAACCGTATGAACGGAAAAATTGACCGTGGCAAACAAGTTGCTGCCGGTATTGCTGGACATACCGGCCCTAACCGTGCTAAAGGGGCCGCCCGCACTGATGTTCATGGCACCGTAAATCAGTTCAATGGCATTGCTGCCCTCATACAAACGCACTTGAAAAGTGGCGTCCGCATTGGGGCTGCTGCTATTGATACTCATGTTCAGCCATTCTGCAACCAACGTGCGGTTGGGAGCCGTACCCACCAATTTGTAGTGTACTTTGCCAATGCCCGAAGTACCCATATTGGTACCGGTAGTACCGTTTACAAAGGCACCGATCCTTGGACCGGCACCAGTACCTAGGTTATTGCCCGTAGTGATGAGGGTGGTTAACCCCAGCAAGCCGTGCGAAGTAACATTGAAAGTGGTATTGCGGGCCCCCATGAACCAAAAATCGAAACCAAGGGGGGTTGCAACCGATGCAAAAGTGTTGGTATTGGGCCCAATCAGTTGGGTGGTACCCGTTGTCATATCCACCGTGTTACCGTTCATGTCCACCACCATTGACCCATTGTTGTTGGTGGTAAAGGCATAGTTGACGCTACTTTGCGCAAAAGTACCTGCCATTAAAAAAAACAGTAATAGAGTGGTTGCGAAAAATTTCCTCATGCTGTATATGGTTTAAATATCAAACGTAGTTTGCCGAAAGGAAAATTGTCCAATTGGCTTGCCGAAATCGACTGGTAGCAGATGCCGTTACACTGCCCAATCAATAATCAACAGCCCTCTTGAATCGTTGGGTTGCTTTTTGGTTAGTCTGTCTTACATCCCAAACTTGGCAAACACCCAAGTTCTACCTCGTAAACCGTTGGCTGGTGATGAAACAGAAAAGACACAGGACACAAACGACCTAATACCGATTATACAAATTATATAGTCCAATCTCGGCTTCGCCTTATTGTACTATTAATTTGTTATATCGGCATTAACCATTGTAAAATTATAAAATAGCTTTGGGCTATTTTATAATTACAATTGGTATAATGTGGCACGCAACATAAACCATTTTTTTTTACCAAACAAGCTACCGGAACAATTTCGGGCAAAAAAATCCCCGCCTACTTTCGCAAACGGGGATTTCTATTTCGGTTTACGGTGAACGGTCAACACGCTCACCCATCATCTGCTTCCTGTCAACCGTCACCTCTCATCTATTTACTGTTTCACAAACTTCAACGCCTTGGTACGCTCGCCGTTGATAAGGCCCATTACCTGGTACATACCGTTGGCCAGTTTGTCAACATTTACCTCAACGGCATTGAAACCGCTGATCAGGGCATTGCGCTGGCGGGCCACTACCCTACCGCTCAGGTCGGTCACCACCACTTCCATGTTCAACTGCTCGGCGGCCGAGATGTTCAGCTTGAAACGACCTTCCGTAACGGGGTTGGGGGCAATGTTCACCAGTTCAAAGCCGCTGGCACTGTTCAGCAGGGCCACGATTGGGCTGTAGGTAACCACCCCATTGTCGTCCACCATTTTCAGGCGGTAGTAGTTGGTTCCCTTGAGCAGGTTGTTGGTACTGTGGCTAAAGGGCTGCAACATGCGGGTGGCACTGGCCGTGATGCTGTACACACTGGCAAAGCTGCGGCCGTCGCCACTGCGTTCGAGGGTGAGGGTGCCGCTGGCCGTATTTACGGGTACCACTTTCCAATCCAGCACATGCGTGCCGCCCTGCTTGGCACCGCGGAAGTACTCTACCTTGATGGGCAGCGGGTTCCTGATTTTGGCCGTGAGCCAGAAGCCGCTGAAGCTGGTGGCGGGGACTGTGATTACCCAATAGCCGTTGCTAAACGTAATCGTTAGGCCATTGGCAGTGCTCCATGTTTCCAAAGCACCGGTATAGTTGGTGGGATTGGTACCGGTTCCATGATATTGCTCGATGCGCACACTGTCGGTATTGTCGGTAGGCAATACGGGCAGCGGGAAATGGGTGGCAATTGCGCTAGGATTTGCGTTAAAGGCCGCCATTTCTGCGGGAGAGAAGTACAGTACCACATTGCCCGATGAAGTGGAAGGCGCCACGGCAGGCTCAATATCGTAGTGCCTGGCCACATAGTACTTGCTGTTGTAGGTGGGTATGCTGTTCGCTACCTGTACGCAACTGGTGATGCTGCCGGATACCGGCGAGCCGCCAGCAGGGATCACCGTGGCAATGGTATTGCAACTCGGGTCGTTGTAAGTGGCACCGATGCCCACTACCTTGGTTTGGCAAACCTGCGGGCCACCGGGTGTACCGGCCAATAGGCCAGTAGTGGTGATGGTGAGGGTCATGTTGCTGGTAGCATTGGCACAAGGCGCATTGCCGGTTGCCGTCAACGTAAGGGTTACCGTACCAGCCAAAATATCCGCTACACCGGGGGTGTATGTGGGCGTTAAGGTAGTACCGTTCAAGAACGTACCGTCGCCGCTGGTGGTCCAGTTCACACCGCTGTTGTTGCTAGCCGTGGCACCGCTGGGCGTAAAGGTATTGCCGCCGCAGATGGTTTGGTTGCCGCCCGCATTGGCCGTGGCCGCAGGGGTAACCGTTATGGTTGCGCTGCCTGTATTGGTACAGCCGGCAGCGCTGGTAGCGGTGGCCGTATATGTCTGCGTTGCACTGCCGCTGAAATATACCGAAGTGGCGGGCGTACCGGTATAGGCCGTAGTGGCACCTGCATCGGTAAACAGTCCGGCTATCGGGGCCCAGGTAATGTTGGCGGCGTTGCTGAACGTAAAGCGCATATTGTTGCGTTGAGCATAAGCGGCAAAACTGGCCGTAGTGGCGGCATCTACTGCGGCTGCCGTATTGTTATCTACCCTGTAGAACAAAGTAGTGGCAGCACCCGTTGTACTGAACTGGGCCACGTTGGTGCCCGTACCGCCGCCATCGTTGTTAGAGAAGGTAACCTCCACCAATAGGTTACTGGTACCATCCCAAATGTAGTTGGTATTGAACGGGATCGTATTCCAACCTGAAGCAGGGGTATAGTTGGCCGCGTTGCGTACCACGGTGCCAGCGGGTTCAAAAGTGGTACTGGCAAAAGCATTCAACGCTGTGTTCGACACTTTCACTACCAGGTTCTGCAATGTACGGGCTTCTGCGGCACCCAAGTTGAATGCAACCGCACTAATCGTAGAGCCATTGACCATGCCTAAACCGCTCAATTCAGCAGCCGTTACAATCATCTGCTGTTTGCTGCCGCCATAAAAACTCTGCAAGGGGTTGGGGCCGAGTGCGACCGTAGTGGTAGATGCGCTTGTAAGCGTAGTGCCAGTGCCCAATTGTTGCACACTTACCACATCGCCGCCGCTCGCTGTAAGTAGTTGGATATTACCGGCGCACACGGTAAGTGCAGCGGGGCTAACCGTTACCGCACCGGGCTGTGGGTTCACGGTTACCACTACCGCAACAGAAGTATCGAAGCAACCCGTTACGCCATCTACCACCCTTACCCTATACGAACCCGAGGCTGCGGCCACATACGTTGCATTGGTTTCACCCGCAATGGCAACCGCCCCGTTGATCCACTGATAAGTAGGCGAGGCCGCATTGGTACCACTGGCATCCAATGTTTGCGTGGCAGGCACGCAGATATTTACAGACCCTGCTGGCGTAACCGGCGCCGTTGGCCTAGGGTTGATGGCAATGGTTACAACAGTTGAAGAATCTACACTTGCGTTGGTGGCGCAGGCCACGGCCAACTTATAATAGGTTGTGGTGGTGATGGCGGGGCTAATGGTATAAGAAGCAGGGTTAGTAGCACCGGCAATGACCGTCCAAGGACCTGCCGGGTTGGTGGCCGATAACCACTGATAAGTGCTGCCAATACCTGTGGAATAGTCTGATGCTGTAATAGTACCTGCATAAGTTACACAACTGGCGGCACTACCTACCGCACTGCCACCCATAGCGGTAACACAAGCTGGCACAGTAAACTCATCGGCACCTATATCGGGCGTGGTAACGCTGCGTACATCGCCGTCTATATCATCGGTAATGCCTGCAATGGGCGTACCCAAATTGTCGAGTGCTAGATTGCTGCCCGGCACCAGGTGTGCATCGGAGTTGGATACAAACACCGGTGCGATGTTTACCGAATTGGCTTCCTGCGCTGTGGCCGTTTGCCATGCAGCCAGTGTGGCATAGTTCGTACCAGCGAAACGTCCAACATTATTGGTAGCACCCGTGCCGTTACAATGCAGGTCATTGTGGTTCAAAATGGAACCTGTCAACGTGGCTGCCGCAGAGTAATAGGCCCAGAAATTACCGCCACTGATGGCGCTGGAACCGGTAAGGCTGAAGATATTGTTGCGTACATCTATATTGGTACAAACAGAAGTGACATTCGCATCCCCGTTGGCAAAAGCAGCCACAAGACCCGAAGAAGAGTTGGCTACCTGCCCGGTCATGTTTACTGTATTGTAATAATATTTATCACCAAAGCCCGCACTGGCCAAGATACCGGTAGTATTCCACACGGCACTGGTACCGGTAGAAGTAATCCTGGAAACCATGTTGTTGTAAATACGTGAATTGGACGGATTACCAACGGTGTTATAGGAAGTGCTGGTAACCGCAATACCGTATATTTTGGAGGTACTGGCATTGGTATAAGCCAGGTCGTGGACATTGTTTTTGTAACACAAACCATCTTTAAAGTCCAATAACCTGATACCGCCAAACGGTGTAGAAGAAACGTTGGTGGCATTTACCACATTTTGCACTTCGTTGCCGGCAACTACCAGATTTTGCTGCTTGTCGGCATTGATGGCCAGTAAAGAGAACCCTTCGCCTACCGTAGCCGTACCAAAATTATTGTTGTTCACAATATTGTTTTGGTCGGGGGAAACAGCAGTAATGCCTATCATCGTTACACCATATTGCGATTTGCGGAACAGGTTATTGGTAACCGCATTGTTGTTGTTCCTTTCATTGCCCGCCGTGGTGATACCAATGGTCGTGTTACCACCGATATGCACACCGGTAAAGGAAGTGGTGGCGCTGTTGCCTTCGATGATACAGTTTTTAATAGTATCGTTGTTGGCACCATTGCCCAAGGCCGGTGCAGCCAACCAGATCACGGCATTACCAGCAACAGTTGCCGTGGTATTTTGGATGGTCATGTTGCGGCTGTTGGTACCGTTGTTGCTGCCATCGATGGTTACAAAATCGGCGCCGTTCAGTTTGATGATGGCACCTGAACCCACGGCACCCGTGAGCACGGTCGTAACACCGGCATCGGGTTTGATCAACAATGGATAAGGGCCTGCTGCGCAACCGTTGTAGTTGATGGCGTTCAATGCGATGGCACCGGTTTCGGCCACACTGGCATCGATGATATTGGCCGTAAGGCTGCTCGACATACCGCTTGCATTGATGGCGGCAAACAAACCACCGGCACCCGTGATGCTGGGATAGGTACCCGTTGCGCCAATGGTTACCGTGCCGGAGAGCCCTGCGCTGATGATACGGTATCCGTTTACCGAACCTGTCAGCGGAAATGCAGCGGCCGTAAGGGCCACGCTTGTAGGTGCTGCGGCAAAAGTACCGCTGTTGATACCGATATTGGGGGTGCCTGCCAAGTCTTGTGCTAGCACAAAATAAGAAATGCTGTCGCCCACTGCCGGCACACCGCCAAAAAGCAATGCGTAGTTGGTAGTGAAGCTGAAGGGGCTACCGCCAGTACCTGTGGCTTCTACATATTTCCAGCCATCGGTGGCATTGGTATTGTCAACATACGTGTTGGCATTGGTTGATTTTTTATAATACAACCGGGGCCTTGTACCTGCGGCAATGTTTACACCGCTGGCATCGTTGACGTTGGCCGGGGTAAGGGTAATATCGGTGGGGCAGCTCGTATTACTCAATGGTGTGTAGGTAATGCCGGGGCCAGAAACATCTGCCAGCAGGAAGTTGCCTTCATCAGCGCCGATATCAGGCGTGGAGGCATTACGGGTATCACCATCGTAGTCGTCGGTAATGCCCGAAATACTTGCGGCACCGCTTTCCACCTGCGTGGCCACAGTGGTACTGATGTGCAGGAAGTTGGCCGAAGCGCCTGCTGTACTCAGGAAGGGCGGGTTTTCCGTTACGGAAGCCCCATCCCGGGCAGCTACCCTTGCCTTATAAGCGACCAAGGTTTGGTCGCTATTGGTACCATCGCTAAAAATGAGGTTGGCCGCACCCGGCGTACCGGCAAAGAACAGGTTGTTGTTGGAAGCGGCGCTGTAGTTGGTAAGCGTGGTACTGCTCCTTCGGTAAGCTACGGTTAGGCCCGTACCCGCCGGGGTACTGGTATTTACCACAATATTGTTGCGCAGGTTCAATGCGCCCGTAGTGGCAGTGGCATTGGTGGCGTGGAAAATGCCCGAACTGCCAAAATTGGCACCGGTTGAACTGGCATTGATCTGCACCGTATTAAAATAAACATTGCTGATGGTGTTGGTGCCGGTATTGATAACCGAAATACCGCGGACGGCATCGGTAGAGGCCGCCGTAGGGGCTTTCAGGTCGCCCACCAGGTTATTGTACACATTATATGTGGTGGAGGTAGCGCCCGATAGCACAATACCATTTACACCGGGCGTAGTGGTGAAGGCACCGGTGGTTTGCAGGTCGTATATTTTATTTTTGAATACGGAAACGCTCACGCCGCTGCTCACCAAAATACCGTTGGTGATGCCCGAAGTGGTGCCCACACAGCTCAGCGTATTAATCGTGTTCCCGTTGATGGTAACGCCGCCGCCGGAAGACTGGATGCCGGTTACGGCAGCCGTAGTGCTGGTGGAAGAAAGGTTGTTGATGGTATTGCCGGTTATGGCATGTTGCCCCAACCCGGACGCTGCGGCACCAAAACTAAGGCCGGTTACTGCGCCGCCGGCACCGGTAGAGGATAAGCCGGTTACCGTGTTGTTGCCAACCGTCATGGGGTTTGTTTGCGTACCGCTGCCGCCTATCAGCAGGCCGGTGATAGCACCTTGGCCGGTGATATTGGTGGCCGAGTTGCCGGTAAAGCTGGTGGTATTGCCAAAGTTGGCTTGCAACGCAATCACAGTGCCGGTACCGCAGGTCCAGTTGTTGAAGGTATTGCCCGTAATGACTTTAGCGGGTGTTGAACCGGTACCATCATTATTGAACCAGCCGTTGATGGCGGTAGCGCCGGTAACTGTAATATTGGAGAAGTTGTTGTTATTGTTTTGAACCGTTGTTCCGGTTGTGGAAGAACCGCCATCGAGGTATAAAGCCACCGTACCACCTGCGCCCGTTTTATTAAAAGCAGTTACGATACTGTTGCCGTTAACGGTCTTACTGCCGTTGGCCGGCGCTGAATAGCTGGCGGAAATAAATGTAAAATTACCTGTCGTATTCGTAGTGATGTTTGTAAATTGGTTGTTTGAAATACTCGTAGTTAGGTTGGTACTCGCAATTACAATACCCTGGATAACTGCCGTTGCGGCCACCGAGTGGTTCAGTTGGGTAAAGTTGTTGCCGTTTACATTCAATACACTCGTAGCAGACGCCGAGCCCGTAGGGTAATTGATACCGTTAACGGCGCCCCCAGCCAACCCGCTTTGCAAAGCAATGGTATTATTGTTGATGTTATTGGTAAAGGTCCCTGTAGGCGAGGCAGAAGCCCCCGGAACCTGGATGCCGTTCAATGTGCCCACCGTAACGCCGCCCGCTGAACTGGTAATATTGTTGTGCGAAATCGTGAATCCGTTCGAGTTTCTTACCAAAATACCATTTACAGAGCCCGATACGTTGGCATAGCTCGAAAAAGTACCGGTAGTGCCAAAATTGGAAATGGTATTGGCAGTGCCCGCAGTGCCGCCCACTTCGATACCCGTTTGGGCATCGGCTGCCCCAAGGGGACCAACAATTACAATACCATTGTTTACATTGCTTATATTGTTGCTGTATATTCTTAACCCGTTGTTGCCCCCGGCAGCACCTGTAGCCGTGGTGGATGCGGTTACTGCCGTAGCGCTGTGCGTGGCATTGCTGTATATGCCAAACGTATTCTGGTAGGTGCGGTTCAGGGTAATGGTATTGTTTTGGATGGTATTGTTTTGTGCACCGTCGGTTACCGTGGCATACAGCAGCGCAACGCCCCATTCGGTCATATTGTTGGTAGCCGCTGCGGTGGTGGTGTTGGCCGCATTTTCCAGCATGGTAAACCCGTCGATGGTGATATGGTCGGCACCGATCAGTTTAAAGATCGCATCGTTCAGTGCACCGGCCGTTAAGGCGGCAGAAGCGGTAATGGTGGGATTGGTGCCCGTACCGCTTTTTACAAAACGGATACCGAGCGTGGAGGTGCCCGTGGCCGTGATGGCAAAACCGCCCGCCGGGGCCGTTTCGGTATAACCCGCCGCCACGTCAAATTGTACGTTACCGGTGCCCGTTACGCCATTGGTATTGATATAATTGACGGCATCGGCAATGGTGGAGAAACAACCCGGGATGGCATAGTTGCCCGCAGGCAGCGCACCACTGGTGGGGCCGCAGAAGTTAAAGGTGGCCCGGTAATTGGCCCCGCCGTTGTTGGAAAAATGCGTGCCCGTGCCGCAGCCTTGGAAATTGGCAGCGGAATATACCTCCAATGTGTAATTGCCCGGCGTGGTAAGCCCAGTAATGATATTGGCGGCCCCGGTGGTACCTTGCCAGCTTTGATCATTGCCACCGCAACCGGTGCCTAAGTTCGCCAGGAAAGGCTCGTTGATGCTGGTAAAGATGCCGGAAGGCCCTGCCGACGTAAGCCATACACGGTAAAAGAAATTGCTATTGGTAATGTCGCAGGGCGCACACTTGAACGTTTTGTTCTGCCCGCCCCTTACTACCAGCGACTGGCTGGCATTGAAACTACCGAGATTGGCCCCGTTGAAGTCGAGGTTGACAGTGGTTGCCTGCATGTCGTAAAATACATTGCCGCCGCCGTTGATGCTCAAAATAGCATAACTCTCGAAAATGCCGCTCTGGGCAAAGGATTGACCGGCACCCAATAATCCTGCGGCAATAAATAAAAGACCTAAAAGCTTTGTGTAAACTTTTCGCATACTTGCTTGGTTTTATTAATAAAAATTTGAAGCATTTCACAACAGGCCAACATTTGGCTGCACAACAGTACCACAATGACGGCAACCTGACAACCGTGGTTGGCAAATGGGTTTGTTATGGGATATCAGAAAAAACTGCGATAAAGATAGGGAGCCGACCCATTCTAGCCAACTTATACCAATTGTAATTATAAAATAGCCCAAAGCTATTTTATAATTTTACAATGGTTAATGCCGATATAACAAATTAATAGTACAATAAGGCGAAGCCGAGATTGGACTATATAATTTGTATAATCGGTATTATCATTTACCAACAGCTCTGTACGTAAGCCACAAACACCGTTGGCCCTGCGCAAAAACACCCGTCACCACAAAATGTAGGCAGTTTGACAAGCTGGTTTTGAAGGCCGCCTTCTGGCGGTCGCAACGGTAAAACCAGTTGGCGCAAGGTTTTATCGTCCCCTAAAAAAAGCACCTACCTGCAACATAATGCATTTTTGTTGCCCGAACAAGCTGTTTGGCCAATTTTTTGGCAAAAAAATCCCCGCCTACTTTCGCAAACGGGGATTTCTATTTCGGTTTACGGTGAACGGCCAACACTTTCACCTATCATCTGCTTCCTGTCAACCGTCACCTGTCATCTATTTACTGTTTCACAAACTTCAACGCCTTGGTACGCTCGCCGTTGATAAGGCCCATTACCTGGTACATACCGTTGGCCAGTTTGTCAACATTTACCTCAACGGCATTGAAACCGCTGATCAGGGCATTGCGCTGGCGGGCCACTACCCTACCGCTCAGGTCGGTCACCACCACTTCCATGTTCAACTGCTCGGCGGCCGAGATGTTCAGCTTGAAGCGACCTTCCGTAACGGGGTTGGGGGCAATGTTCACCAGTTCAAAGCCGCTGGTGCTGTTCAGCAGTACCACGATTGGGCTGTAGGTAACCACCCCATTGTCGTCCACCATTTTCAGGCGGTAGTAGTTGGTTCCTTTCAACAAATTGTTGGTACTGTAGCTAAAGGGCTGCAACATGCGGGTGGCACTGGCCGTGATGCTGTAGATACCGGCAAAGCTGCGGCCGTCGCCACTGCGTTCGAGGGTGAGGGTGCCGCTGGCCGTATTAACCGGCACTACTTTCCAATCCAATACATGGCTGCTGCCCTGCTTGGCACCGCGGAAGTACTCTACCTTGATGGGCAGCGGGTTGCGGACCTTACTGGAAATGAAGTAACCGCTAAATCCGTTGGCCGGGAAAGTTATTTCCCACCAGCCGCCACCATTGTTGCCGGCGGGGTTCCATACCACCGACACGCCGGGGTCGGCCGTTGACAGTTCTTCTACCGAACCTGAATAGTTACCGGGGAAGAAACCGCCCGATGGTGCGCCATGGTAAATAAGGATGCGCAGGCTGTCGGTATTGCCACCACCGGTTAAAGGCAGCGGGTAATAGCCGCTATCCAATGCCTTCAGATTATAATTGTCGAACTCGTTTTGTACAAAGTACAATTTAACGGTACCGGTTGCAGTGGCGGGGTTGTTTACCGGCAGCAGATCGTAGAAACGGGCAGCATACAAACGGGCCGTACCCATTTTGTTGGCACCTGTATCGATACGTACCCCGGCGGTTACATTACCGCTCACCGGCAAAGCACCCGATGGGGTTAGCGTGGCAATGATACGGTCGCAGAAGTAGAGGTAATCGGTAGTTCCGTTTACCGTGTAACGCACCGATTCGTTGGCGATAGCACCCGGGCTAACCGTACCGGCCAGTGTAGTAGTAGCGGTAGCAGTAGGATTAAACTCGTCTGCTCCAATATCGGGCAAGGTAGCACTGCGTCCGTTGCAATCATAATCGTCCGCAATACCGGTGATGGGCGTGCCCAATCCTTTAAAGGTACATACGGCGGGGTTGATGTGCAAATCGTTCAGCGGATTCACAAAGCCAGGGTCCACTTCTACTGAATTGGCATCATCTGTTACAGCAGCAGCCCAAAGCGCCAGTGTGGCATAGTTGGTGCCGCCAGCAGCGGCCAATGAACCCGTACGGAACCCACCGTCGTTGGCACCGGTGCTCCAGAAAGCGTTGTAATTGGAATTGAGGTTGGTAAATGTAGTACTTACCATGCCTATGGCGTAACTTCTGGCATCTACACCGCCACCAGAAGCAGTTTGCGAAGTATATAAAATATTGTTACGCAAATCAATGGTAGGGTCGGCACCTGTGATGGCAATGCCATAACTGGGGGTTTGGGCGGCTACCGTGCCCCTATCACCTGTCATGGCCACTGAGTTATGGTACAAGCGGGTGTTTGACCCCGTAGCTCCTACTACATAAATACCGGCAGGAATATCTGGCGATGTTGAAGGCGCTGTTACACCCGTAATCATGTTGTTGCGAATGGTGTTGGCACCTGCATTACCACCAGCTACCGTTATACCAGCGGCAGAAAAACCTGTGGTACTCAAACTGGCCACACCGTTTATTTTGTTGTTGGCAACCAAAGCATTCACCACTTCGCCGGAAATAGTAGTCGTAACGTCAATGGCCTGCGTACCGAGTGCTATGCCTATCGCATCAACACTTTCGGTGGTTTCGATACCGCCAATGCTGTTGTAGGAAATTTCGATGCCGTCATTATTAAATGTCAAGATACCTAACCGCTTGATACGGTCGGTAGTGGTAGCAGACAGGTCATTCCGTGTTATTTTACTGCCCGTATTGCGGTTGGCCGCATTAATACCACCGTTATAAACACCAAAAATCGACCTTCTAAAACTACAGTTATCAATGGTAACATTGTCGTTATCTGCCCCTACCGTACCAAAAGTATTGCCACCTACGGCGATACCAATCAAGCTGGTGTTGGGATCCTGGCCCAAAATATTCACGTTTTTAATGGTGTTGTTCTGTGCCCCGTTTACCCCTGTGGCGATAGACATAACACCAGCCGCAGTACCCACATTGGTATTGACAATGGTCAAATCCCTGATGGCAGCATTGCCACCTACATCGCAGCTACCAGCAGTTGCCCCGGCAGATGAACCGTCGATGGTGATATAATCGGCATCCAGCAACACAATGGCAGGACCATTGAGGTTACCGGCAATGGTTGTTCCGGCAGCAGCAGGCCTGATGGTAAGCGTATTGGTACTGCTGGCCGTTGGATTGGCCCTTAATGTATCGGAAGTGATTGTATAAGCCGCATCAATGAGGCTGAATACAACCGGACCGCCCAAGCAACTGGTATTGTATGCATTGAATGCGGCAGTAATGGTGGGGTAAGTACCTGCGGCACCTACGGTATAAGTACCAGCAGCCAGTGTGCCCACCACATTGTAATTGTTAGGCGTAGTGGGTGCCGTGGTAACCGTATTTACATCGGTGGCTACTAGACCTGCGCCTGGGTTTGAAGCGATATTGGGTGTGGGTGCAACATCCTGTGCAATCACATAGTACTGCACATTATCGCCGGTAACCAAACCGCCCATATCCGCTGCAACGATAGTAAAATTCCAAGTACCGTTGGTAGCTGTTCCGCTGGCCAAAGTACCTTGAGATGAGAACCATGTGCCCGCATTTTTTCGGTAATAGATCCTAGGCTGTAATGGCCCGGATGTGGGAACACCCGAAACATCGGTGATGGTAACGCCGTTCAATGCACGGTCGCCAGTGGTACAAGCAAAGCCCAATGCGGTATAAGTGATGACAGGTAGTGCCAAATCGATACCCACATAATTACCTGCATCGGCACCGATGTCCACAGGGGTTAATGAAGCCCTTGTTTGTCCGTCAAAATCATTGATTACACCCAAATCAAAACCATTGCCCTCTGCAACAGTGGGGTTGGTAGGATGCAAGTGCAAGTCGGGCACTGCATTGGTGGGATCGAGGTATTGGGGGTTACTTTCATAACTGCCAAGGTCTTGCCCTACAGCAGTTCTCCAAGCAGCTATATTGGCCACATCCAACGAGTTATAGAAACCAAACACCGCACCCGTTCCGTTGGCAAAATAAATGTTGTTATTAATGGTTAAGCCCGTGGGATTCGCTGCCGTACCATTTATTTTAACGGCATAGTTTTTACCGGTAGCGCCGGCATTGCTACGTGCGTTAAAGAAAATATTGTCGCGGAAGCTGCGGGTATTGGTAGTTTGCACACCATTGAGTGCGTAAGAATTACCGGCACCGCTGGTAGCAGTACCACCGATGTAAACACTGTTATGGATAAAGGCATCGGTACCCAAAGCACCGTTAAAGCCGTTGATACCCGCTGTGCTGCTGTTGGATGCCACTGTACCAATGGCTATGGCCTGATTGGCCCCCAAGGCGATCATATTGTTGCGGTAGGTGGTTGTACCGCCCGCCACACGGATACCGTTAATTTCCGCTGCGATGCTGGTGGTTGGCGCAAGCAGATTGTAAATAAAGTTGCGCTCCACCACGTTGCCCGTACCGCCCGTAAACTGGATACCGGTAACCACACTGGCGCCCGTAGGATTGGTATTGGTAAGGTTGGAAATGGTATTTTGAGAAACCGTTTGTATGGGTGTGGTACTGGTAAAGATGATACCCGCAACGGAAGCTGCGGTAGTGGTACCTGTTCCAATATTGGTTGTAAGGTTGCGGATATTATTTAATGTCAAGGTAGAAATAGCGTTGGGCGTTTGCATACCTACTACCTGCGATGCAGTACCCGTAGCATTTAACTGGATGGAGTTGGCCACCGTACCGCCAATATTGTTTTGGCTGGCGCCCCAAGTAAGCGTTGTACTCGTATTGGCCCGCATGCCATAAATGACAAAAGTACCCGATGTACCAGCATTGGTAACCGATATACCGCCAATATTGTTGCTATTGGAAGTCCAGTTATCCAAGCTGAAATTAAACATACCATACACGTCGGTTGCAGCGGTTGTAGTGGTAGATAATACCAACGAACCAGTGGCCGATTGGCTGCCAATGGTATTGTTGTTGGTGATGGCTACCCCGTTTTGCACCAGTATGCCTATCATAGGACTGGCAGTACTGGTTCCACTGGCAGTAACACCGGTAAGGCTTACGGCCGCAACGGTATTGTTGTTGATATTGCTTACCGTACCTATGCTAATGCCATTTAAAACGATCCCTTGGAATTTACCCGTGCTACCCGTTAACGTATATACGCCTGTTTGTGTATTGGATGCATAGCCCACAATATTACCAGTAACCGTCATACCCTGCACACCGCTGGTAGTAGTGGAGCTGTTCAGGTCAATCGCCCGGTGGGTGGCACCAGTGGTCCAAGTACGGGTACCAGTTTGGTAAAAACGGTTGTCGGTAATGCTCCAACCGTTACAGCCGCCATTGATGGCCACGCCCGAGCTGGTTACCGCAGCGCCAAAATAATCGTAGATATTGTTGTTGTTGATAACGATACCGCTATTGCCTATGGCCGTGGTGGTGGTAGAGCCGTTGCCCAAGATGGCCTTGGTGGGCAGTATCACGCCGGCGGGGCCAATGTTACAGTTGGAGATGGTATTGTTATCGTTGCCATTGGCAGTATTGGCATCCGTAGAGAAGAAGATGGTAGCACCGTTGGTGGCCACGGTCATGGTGGCCGAGCCCAATACCGTGCAATTGGTAATGGTATTGTTGGTGGCACCGCCGATGAAGCGAATGGTGGAAGTGCCCGAGGTGGCCGAAGTGGACAGGTTGGTAATGGTCAACGAATTGCCGCCCGTGTTCAACCCATTAAACGTTACATTGTCCGCACCGTTCAGGTCGATCAGGGGGCTACCCGCCGCTATGCCGCCGGTGATGCTGGAGATGGTACGTGCACCGCCGCCATTGGGATTTACGGCAATGGAAGTATAACTGGCCATACTCGTTCCACTGGCGTTCAATACAGCCGGTAAAGTTTCAACGGTATTGGCATTGATGAGTATGGTGATGGTGCCGGTGTGTGTACCTGCGTTGATGGCATCGAAGGCACCCTTCAAATCGCCATAACCGGCCGTGGGCGTACCGCCGCTGGCATTTACGGTAACCGGGTTGGTGCCGGCATTTACCGTGTAAGTGTAGTTGGCCCCGGCATTGTTTTCGAGGTTCAGCGTGGCCATATCGTAGCCCGCCTGTCCGATACCGGAGGTACCTACAATGGTTGTCAACTGAGCCAAAGAACGGTTGCTGGAAAAAATGTAATAACTAACGTTGCTGCCGGCCGGCAGGCCGGGGATGGTGGCAAAACCGGTTGTCAACGCAAAAGTGGCCTGTACCACCGATGAGGTTACAAAGCCATTGGTAGAGTAGCGTACAAACACGTTTTCGCCTGTGCCCAGGTTGGCGGATGAGGTAATGTTCACATCTACTGTGTTACCGGGGTTTACACTGCCCGCAACCGGAGTTTGTGAAATACCCGAAAACGTAACCGGGTTAAAGCTGGTGCCCCAAATAGCAGAAAGATTGTCTGCACCAGCATTTTCCTGGATGTTCACCGTGTAATAGGTGCTATTGGAAAGGGCAGCCAAATTACCGTCGGCACCGCCGCCAAAACTGTTGTAACGGGCACTGTTGGCCACGGAGGCTGGCACTACCACCGTATTGAGCGGATAGGCAATGCCCGTGGCATCGCCAGGCGTGTAAGGCCGCCAATTGGCATTGTAATTGGGAGTACCCGGTGTGCCTATATGAAAGGCATAAGTTTGGGTAGCAGGCGCAGGGGCAGCCGTGGTTTGAAAACGGCACTGCCGGAAGGCGCCAAGGTCGGTAAGGCTTAACCTTGAGTTGGTCAAAGCCGGATCGGTCGTGCTGGTCAAGTTGGTATAAAAAACCGTTGGCTGGGCCATTACAGCGGCCGACAACACCAAAAAGACAGCAAGAAACGGCATGTAAATCTTCCGCATACTTGTTTGATTTTGTGAATAATAAATAATAGGGGCATCAAACATAAGCGAGTCAACCGTTGCCATATTGATTAATATGGTTAACCAATCGGAGTTATCAATGTTACGGGAGAGGTTATTGAAACTGGATATTAGAGAATTACTGCAATGAAGGTAAGCAATCGACGTTTCCCTGCCAATTTACCGCTTAACATTTTTTTAACATTAGTCAAACAATTGAAAATCATATACTTATATAATCTTCAAAACAATATCTGAACCGTTAATGTGTATTTTCAGGTACAATCTTCCGAAAAACCACTGGCCCGCTTTCGCCTGGCACGGGATCTTTTTTCCACAACTGTTGATATTGCACAACCAAACACCGACGTTTGCGTTAATGAAAAGTTACCAAAACCTATTACATTTGTAGTGATGAACTTTGCAGACAACAAATCCATTCGCATCGCCATCCTAGACCTCAATGAGGGTAAACCCAATCAAGGCATGCGCTGTATCAGGGAAATCGTGAACCAATTTGCCGATCACAGTGGGCTAGATGTGGTGTGGGACGAATTTGACGTTCGGGTAAAATTGGAGGTTCCTGATACCAGCTATGATATCTTTATCTCCAGCGGCGGCCCCGGCAGTCCGCTCGAAAGCGAGGGCAGCGAATGGGAAAATCGCTTTTTCAATTGGATTGCCAGCGTAGCGAACTGGAACAGCAACCCCGCCAACCTTACCAAAAAATTCGTCTTTTTTATTTGCCACTCCTACCAACTGGCCTGTCGATATTTTAAAGTGGGTACGGTTTGTGCCCGCCGCAGCACGGCATTTGGGGTTTTCCCCGTGCACCTGATGCCCGAAGGCAGAACCGAGGAGGTGTTTGAAGGGCTAAACGACCCCTTCTATGCCGTTGACAGCCGCGACTTCCAGGTTATCCAACCCAACCATGCCCACTTGCGTGAAATGGGCGCCAACATTTTGGCCATTGAAAAGGAAAGGCCCCACGTAGCACTCGAAAGGGCGGTGATGGCCATCCGTTTCAACGCTTACATGATCGGCACCCAATTTCATCCCGAGGCCGATGCCATCGGTATGACGCTGCACTTGCAAAGCGAGGAAAAAAAGAAAACCGTAGTGGAAAATTATGGTTATGAAAAATGGCGCAACATGATTGACCACCTCAACGACCCCGAAAAGATTTTGTGGACTTACAGCCACATCCTTCCCAACTTTTTACATATTGCCGTAGGGCAGTTGGCGATGGTGGAGAGTGAGTAGCGGGATGCGGGATAGTAGGTAGTCAATGGCGAGCAGTGTGCCGTCTCGTTTTTCTATTGGCCCCTACCAATCGATGGAATCAACACATTCGTGCAACGATACATTAGCAGAATTACACATTATCCCATAATTTTACCCTAAACAGTGTCAATATGCAACAAAGCCTACGCAGTGAGTACAATAGCCGATTTGATGCCGCCCAATATGCGGCCTATACCGATGAGTTGAAGCAAAAGTTTCCAGATGCCCTTCAATTTAGGGTGGCGGAAACGCCCATTTTTGTGCCCCGTGCCTTCAAACAACAGTTGTTGGATGCCTGTGAGGCCATTGTGGACGTGATTGTGCGGCCCGATTTTAAAGATCTCACCCGCAATGCCATCCCAACCGGCGAAACGGTGCCGGGCGAAAACGGCCACTCTCATTTTATCTGTTTCGACTTTGGCATCTGCGAAAACGAGGCCGGCGAACTAGAACCGCAACTGATCGAAATGCAGGGCTTTCCCTCGCTGTTTGCCTATGAGGCTTATATGCCCATTGTTTCCGACAAATATTTTCCCACGCCGCCGGGCTATAGCCCATACCTGGGTGGTTTTGAGTTTGACAGTTACATTGCCCTGCTGCGCAAGATTATTTTGGGCAACCATGCACCCGAAAACGTGGTGCTACTCGAAATAAAGCCCCATGAACAGAAAACCCGTGTTGATTTTTATTGCACCCAAGAATACTTGGGTATCCCTATTGTATGCCTTACGGAACTGATACAGGAAGGAACCCAACTTTTTTACGACCGGGATGGTATCAAAACACCTATCCATCGCATCTACAACCGGGTTATTTTTGACGAACTGAAACAGCAAATAGACAGCTTAGGCAAGGTGGTGGACATCACGCAACCGCTAAACGTGGAATGGGTGCCCCACCCCAACTGGTTCTATCGCATCAGCAAATACACACTGCCGTTTATCCGGCACCCCTATGTACCGGCCACATATTTTTTGAACGAACTTACCCAAGTACCAGCAGATTTAGAGAATTATGTGTTAAAGCCACTGTTTTCCTTTGCCGGTCAAGGTGTGGTGATCGACGTAACACCCGCCGATGTGGAAGCCGTGAAAGATCCACACAATTGGATATTACAGCGCAAGGTGAAGTATTCAGATGTGATTGCCACACCTGATGGCCCCGCCAAGGCCGAGATACGTATTTTTTATTTTTGGGAAGATGGCCAAGCCCGGCCTGTGCCTACCAATAACCTCGCTCGTCTTAGTAAGGGTAAGATGATCGGTGTGCGGTACAACAAGGACAAGGAATGGGTAGGCGGTAGCTTTTGTTTGTTTGAAGAGTGAGCTGGTTGATAAGTTGATTAGTTGACAGAGTGAATGGCGGGCATTTGCTCGAAACCAGATTTAACAGTCGAAAGCCGCAATGGCCCTCCGCTGCTGGGCAGCAGCGGCTTGCTGAATCCCCGTAGTGCCACTGGTACAGTTTTTTTTTGCATACCGATGCCACTTATTGAACCCAGATTTTGCGGTAGCAATCGGTATGAGAGTCGGAAGTGCAACAAAGACGGGGGGCGCAAGATTTTCCTTTGATAGCCTAACTGCGCCTACGGCAAAAAGAAAGATCGGGGAAATGCCCTTGTCGGTAGATTTTCTATGGCAAATGTTGGGTTAAATAGTCCAACCATTCTCAAGCCCATCCAAAGTAGGCCAATATTATACCGCAAACGGTTGTATCAACTAGATATATGTAATTGGTATAACCTCCAGACAGGCCAATTTTCCACAGCCCAAAAAACAACCTGAAACCCGATCCACCATTGCATTTGAAACCCTCATAACGAATCCAACTGCAAAATCTGGGGTGAATGGCCTTTTTGACTATGGTTGTCAACAAAAAGAGGCTGTCTCTAAAGTTTGAAGAAACAGCCTCTGCTATTTGATTGTTGTGCGACGCGTTTTTAAAACGGCAAATCGTCGTCGGGGGCTGGGCCTGTGGCCACTGCTGGCGTTGCGGCATAATTGTTGGCCGGGGCAGATGCGTAGCTTGTGGCCGGGGCAGATTGCTGCATGGCGGGCGCTCCGCCACCGCTTCCGCTGTCGTTACCGCCCAACAACTGCAAGCTCTGTACACGCATACGCAGGGTGGCCGCTGCTTGGTTTTCTTTGTTCATGTAGGCATCCGCTTCCGGGGTTCCCTCTGCATATACCGTTTTTCCTTTTTTGAGGTACTGGGCTACGGCGGTACGGTCTGTCCAATAAGCACATTCCACCCAAGTGGTACGTTCCTTTTGATTGCCCATGGTATCCTTGTAACGCTCGGTGTGCGCCACGCTGAAGTTGATCACGGTCTTACCGTTGATTTCCTTCATGATGCAGTCTTTTCCAAGGTTTCCTACAATTTGCAACTTAATCATAACTTGTTTTTTAATAAATGAATCGATGTATCTGAAATCGGTTAAAGTTACGTCTTTTCAAGCCTGTGTGACCCGTGGTTGAACGGGCGGTGGGCAATTTGTTAATTAATACATGGCGACTTGTTGATTGGGGCAGGCCAATCGCAGTCGATCCAAAACAGGTTGGCCCAAACGAGGGTCTGTTGAGCTAGTATGTCAAGCACGAAGCCGGTGACACCGCAACAACGGTCGGATAACTGTTGAGGTGTATGGATGTGTGCGGCGCCCTTTGCGTTGCGGCGTTACGACATCGGGGGTACGTTGCAGCGGCCAACCGGGGCCGCTGGGTACGGAAAAGGGTTGCCAACGGATTTTGCGAAGTTGCCCCATGACCAGGCTGCCGTGCCCAGAGCAAAACAAGAACTAGTCCACCAGGTACGGTTCTGGCATATCCATCGCCAGCAAAAAACCCAGCAACTGCCCATACTGTACGCTTTCGTGATAAGCGATGCGCAAGAGGTAGTCGCCCAAGCTGCAGCGCAATCGTTGTGCCGGGCGGGATATAAAAACGGTGCCCAATTCCTCCGCCGTAAAGCTGTTTACCATTTGTAAAAACTTTTCGCGATAGGGTTGTGCATAGCGTAACTCATCGTCCACACTACCCAAGGGATTGTTGGCCAGTGGGCTTACAAAATGGCCCAATTGCCCCCGGTTTAGTATGATGTGATGGTAAATATTTTCGCTTTCCAATACATGGCGCACCGTTTCTATCAGGCTCATGGCATCGGGCGCAGGCCGCCAGTGCAGGCATTCGGGTGGTATGCCATTCCATAAACGGATGCTGCGCCGTCTGATTTCCTGAAAATTGATTATCAACAGTTCCTTTGCGTCCATATTACCCGTGATTGTTAAGTTGAAGTGGCCCTTAGCCACCCGATTCTACTAACTGTTTGATCGTTTCTAGTAGGGTTTGCCAGCCGCCATCTTCGCACACTTCGGCATATCTTTTTCCGCCTTGGGCCACCGTGGCAAAGTCTTCCTGTGTTACCGAAAGCCGTGTGCATTCGGTGGCCGTTTCCCAACCGGTACCTAACCGTGGTGTAGTTGTCCGGCAAATCGGGCATGGTTGTACTGTTGGGGTCGATGGCGGTAAACGATAACCAACGGTAAGGCTCAAAACAGATTATTTGCCCTTTTACAAAAATGGCCTCTTTGCCTTGACAAATACCTTACCAAGTACCTTACCAAGTACCTTGCCAAAGAAGCGGGCTACCGGGTTGCCAATCGGTTACCGGTACGCAGCCAAACATATATTTGTGGGTATGTTGCGGATTGACTAGATAATCCCATACCGTTGCGGGGGAAGCCGCGACGGTAACAACGTCCGATGCTATCAAGCTCATACAGCAGTGTTGGTTGTTGAATGATGAGTAGTTCCCAAAACGCCGTATTGTATCGCTCTGTTTTTCAAAAACCTTTATCGAGAAAGGATTTTGAAATTTGAGCTACTTGATTTTTTTTTGAACCTACTGTATGACAAATCGCTCAACTAGCGGTATAGGCTAACCGTTTGATTAGTGATGGGCTACCCTGTACAAGCGTATTCATAAACAGCGGCCCCGGCATGACCATGGCTATACTCTTATTATCCCATGCCAGGGCCTTGCTGTCAGTCAACGCTTGTTGAGTAGGCATAAAACGGTCTTTGCTCCGGGCAAACTATCCGGGCATGACTGTTGGGCGAATGGCACACCTACCCTAGTTCATTTTCTTTTTCATCACGCTTACCTGATCTTGCAGGTTGCTCACCAGATTGGCCAGTGTGTTCACGTCCCATCGTTGTTGGGTGCTTACCTTGCTGATGACGTTCTGGGCCAACCAAACTTCCAATACATCCTCGGCATTGATTTGGTAAGGCTGGTAACTGGGGTTGTCGCTAACCAGTGTGAGCTTGTTCTTGACCTTGTTGTTTTTAACGATGCGCTTGTACACGATGCCTTCGCTGCGACTCACAACAATGTAAGCCATGTTGTTTTTAACGTCTTCCACCCCGCCTTCCACCTTTTCGCCCACGATGATACTGCCACTGGGCGTAGGCAACATGCTGTCGCCGATGATCTCGAAAGCCCTGTAATGGCCGCCGCTGAGCATGGGCAGGGTAAACGTGTTCAGTTCGTCCAAGAACTCATTGTCGGCATAACCGGCCAAATAACCGGCCGCCGCCTTTACCGGCACGAAATAGATCAGGTTGCGTTCGGAGGTGGCCATCTTAAGCTGTCGCCGCTTGGCCATGTAGCTTTCGCCCGAACTGCTCAGATCCTTGCGCAACAGGTCGTCGAGCGAGAGCTTGAACATGTCGGCAATGATTTCCAATACTTCCAAACGGGGATCGGCCCTTTCTTCTTCGTATGCCCCTACCAAAGAACGCTTGATGCCCAATTTTTCGGCAAATTCCTCCTGCGTAAATCCCTTCAACTTGCGCAGGTATTTGAGGTTTTGACCAGCTATTGACATATCGCAACTAATTTGATTAGCACAAATATACTAACATTTTTAGTTTTGCCAAATTTATTTGCATTTTTTTTGTTGCGGCTTGTTGGGTGTGCGGTCATCCGCCATACGTGAACCGTTATCCACCATCCAACTTATCCAGCATTCAACTATCTTTGCGGCAAAATCTTTCCACATGCAAGCAGTTCTCGTTTTCCATAACATTACCCGTTGGGCCGTTTTGCTCTTTGGCGTTTGGGCCCTGTTGAACGCCATTACCGGCTTGAGCAGCAAACGCCCCTTCAGTGCCAACGACAAACGCAGCGGCCTCCTGTTCATGACCTTTTGCGATATCCAGTTGGTACTGGGACTGATTCTTTATTTTAACAACAATTGGTTTGGCTATCTCAAAGACATGGCCAACACCATGAAAGACGGCAGGCTCCGCTTTTTTGCCGTGGAGCATTTGTCCATGATGATCCTTGCCTGGCTGCTGGTACATATCGGCTACAGCGCCGTAAAACGGGCCGATACCGATGCCAAAAAACACAAAAAGATGCTCCTTTTCTTTGGCCTTGCCCTGCTACTGATACTGGCCGCCATCCCTTGGCCCTTCCGCCAACAGATTGCCCAGCCCCTTTTCCGTTGGTTCAACTAAATGATGGGATGATTAGACCATCTGCCGATGGCCGAAATGCCTGTATATCGTATGACAAAAAAGAAAACAAAACAACCGCCTACCATCCTCATCACCAACGATGACGGTATCACCGCCCCCGGTATCCGCCATCTGGTGGATGCGGTACGGCACCTGGGCAAAATAGTGGTGGTGGCCCCCGACAAGCCACAAAGCGGCATGGGCCACGCCGTTACCATCGGCACGCCCCTGCGCATGAACAAAGTGGATATTTTTGAAGGGGTGGAAAGCTGGCAAACCAGCGGCACTCCGGTGGACTGCGTGAAACTGGCGGTGGACAAGATACTGCACCAAAAACCCGACCTCTGCCTGAGCGGTATCAACCACGGGGCCAACCATTCCATCAACGTGCTGTACAGCGGTACCATGAGCGCCGCCATGGAAGCGGCCATCGAAGGTATCCCCAGCATCGGCTTCTCCCTGCTCGATTTCCGCTTCGAGGCCGACTTTACCGCGGCCCAACACCATGCCACCCAAATAGTACAAAGTATCCTATCCATGAAAAAACCTCAACACCTGTTACTGAACGTTAATATACCCGCCGTGCCGCTGGGCGAAATAAAGGGCGTAAAAGTATGCCGCCAAGCCTACGCCAAATACCAAGAGGACTTTGACGAACGGCTTGACCCCCATGGCAAAAAATACTATTGGCTCACCGGAGAGTTCCTCAACTTCGACAAAGGCAGGGATACCGATGTGGCAGCCCTCCAAAAAAACTATATCAGCGTGGTGCCGGTTCAGTTTGACCTTACCGACTATACGCTCAAACAATATTTAGAAAAAAATTGGCATATCGGATGATCAAAAAAGACAGCCTGGCCTTGGGTATCCTCCTTGGCCTCCTTGCGCCCCTGCTCAGCTTTACGATCTATAAATCGGTCAAGTTCGGCAGCATCCCCTTTTCCGACATCTTTCAACTGATGCGCAGCAACCCCAGCCTTGTCAGTGCCTCCATCATCGTTTCCCTCGTGGGCAACCTGGTATTGCTTACCTTTTTCTTCAACAAAAAACTCGACCGCTCCGCCAAGGGCATCTTTGCCGTTACTGCCCTGCTGGCATTGGCGGCCCTGCTGTTCAAATATTTACCTTAATCCTAACCGTCTGCCGATGGCCATTAGCAAAACCTTCCGCTGCACAATCGAAAAATGGGGCAATGCCCATTGCATCCCGGTCAGCGCTGCCGTAGCCAAAGGGTTCATCCAACAGGGCCACCGCCGGGTACTTTGTACCGTTAAAGGCGCCCAACCCATACATGCCGCCCTCCTGCCCCGCAAGGCCATGGGCGACTACTACATTTATGCAAGCAAGGCCTTCCTTAAAACGATACAACCCTTTTGGGACAACCGCAAGCCCCTGATGGTAACCCTATCGGCTGATGAAAGCGCCTACCAATTCGACATGCCCGAAGAACTGGCCGAGGTATTGCGCACCGACCCCGAGGCCCATGACCGCTTTAAAGCACTCACGCCCGGTAGGCAAAGAGGGTTGATGCACCTGGTGGCCGTTGTGAAATCTACCGACAAAAAAATCGAAAGGGCCCTGCGCATCGCCGAAAAAATAAAAGTGGGCATCACCTCCCCCGCAGCCGTGTTGAAGTAGTATTTTTGTCTCGGCCGCAGCACAGGCTGCAACATCGCTGTGCCTGCTTGCCCATAGGCAGGCCGCTCACTTGCACGGTATCGCTTTGTGCAGCAGGTTCCGGCCATCCATCATCATGAAATATTATATCATAGCGGGCGAAGCCAGCGGCGACCTCCACGGCA
Organism: Ottelia alismoides; assembly: GCA_037367405.1. Taxonomy (NCBI): domain Eukaryota; kingdom Viridiplantae; phylum Streptophyta; class Magnoliopsida; order Alismatales; family Hydrocharitaceae; genus Ottelia; species Ottelia alismoides. Next base: position 629,112 of record JAZKJV010003733.1, on the reverse strand, counting down.
GCAACCTTATCAAAGAACTGTACAAGCTGGACGAAACGGCCCAGGTACGCTGTTGGGGCGGCGATAAAATGCAAGCCGCCGGGGCCACCGTGGTAAAGCATTACCGCGACCTTGCTTTTATGGGTTTTGTAGAGGTACTCAAAAACCTGCGCACCATCTTCAAAAACCTGGCTTTTTGCAAGCAGGACATATTGGCTTTTGCGCCCGATGTGCTGGTGCTGGTGGACTATCCCGGCTTTAACCTCCGCATTGCCCAATGGGCCAAACAACAGCGGCTGAAAGTGGTGTATTACATATCGCCACAGGTTTGGGCCTGGAAGGAAAACCGCGTAAAGATGATGAAACGCTGCATCGATAAAATGCTCGTTATCCTGCCCTTTGAAAAAGATTACTATCAACACAAATGGAACTGGCCCGTGGAATACGTAGGACATCCGTTGGTGCAAGTAGTGGAGGAATTCAGGACACAGCGCATTGACCAAGGCGCTACTACCCACCACCCAGCAGGGTTGACCACGGACAACACTTCAATGACCGAAGAACAGGCCAGGTCAATGGCCCCACTGTCCCCTGTCAACGGTACACTGTCAACCGCTTCCACCATCGCCCTGCTGCCGGGTAGCCGCAAGCAGGAGATACTGAAAAAACTACCCGTGATGCTGGAAGTAAGCAAGCGGTTTCCCGAGTATCAATTTGTAGTGGCCAAGGCCCCCGGCGTAGAAGAGGGCTTTTACGATGAACTGCTGCGGCCCTACCAAAACGTATCGTATGTTAGCAACCAAACCTATCATTTGTTGCTGCACAGCAAGGCCGCGCTGGTAACCAGTGGCACGGCCACGCTGGAAACGGCGCTCTTTGGCGTGCCCGAGGTAATCTGTTATAAGGGCAACCCCCTCAGCTACCAGATTGCCAAACGCCTGATCAACATCAAATTTATCGGCTTGGTAAACCTGATCATGGACAAAGAAGTGGTGAAGGAACTGATCCAACAAGACTTGACGGTGAACAACCTGGCTGCCGAACTGAACCTGCTGTTGCACAACCCCCAAAAACAGGCCCAAGTGGCGGCGGATTACACGGCCCTCTGGAACCTGCTGAGCAAAGACGGCAACGCATCGGCCAAGGCGGCGGCGTGGGTATGGCAGACCGTTCTGGCCCCAACAACCGAGCCGGCTGCTTCGTAGATGGACTCATCCCAGTAAGGCTTGATGCCGAGTACAACAGGACTGGTAAATACCCGTTGTAGATGATTGACAGACAACCGGTGGCCACCTATTGAGAAAAGGGCGCATACAACAAAAAAAGCCGCCCCGTGTGGCAGCTTTCTTGCACGGGGTACGGGCTGTTGTGGAAAACTGAACAAGTACCTGCCTTTTTACAGCAGGTCAATTCGGTAAGCGTTAATATAGTTTAATGATGAGATTTATATTTGTAAAACGCCGTGGCGTCACTACCCATTCTACCTTTCAAAGTAACCCAAGGGTGTACTTTTAACCTTGCCTCGCCTCGGTGGCCGTTGAATTGAAATTGGCCATCGACGATACAAAGAAAAGCCAGTCGGGGTAATTGAAAAAGCCCCATTTCACCAATATGCAGGTATGCGTACAGGCGTGTCAATTTTACCCATAACTGTGTTGGCCTATTGGCCAAATTTGGCTAAAAACTCATCGCGGCGGCGACTGGCCACCTCTATACTGGTGCCATCGTCCATCACCACATAGCCCCCTCTGCCCTTGTGGTATTTTTTAACACGGTTTAGGTTGATAATGTGTGAGTTATGTATCCGGCAAAAAATGGTGGACGGCAGCACTTCCTCGTATTCCTTGATGTTTTTGGACACGGTAATTTTTTCACGGTTGTTGCAATGCACCTCGGTATAGCTGCCGTTGGCCTCGAATCGGACGATCTCGGTTACGTTTACGAAAATGATACCATCGGCTGCCGGCAGCGCAATCTTTTCCAAACCGGGCTGGCTCACCTTAAGGTTGCCCAACAGGTTGGCGAGCTGCTGATTGATGTTTTTGACGGCCACCCGCTCGTTTGCCCTGTCCACGGCCCGCTTCAGTTCTTCTATGTCAACCGGCTTCAGCAGGTAGTCGAGCGCACTGTACCTAAACGCCTTGAGCGTATATACGTCAAAAGCGGTGATAAATATGACCTCAAAGTTTACCGGCATCAACTTGTCCAAGAGGTCAAAAGCATTACCATAAGGCATCTCGATGTCCAAAAACACCATATCGGGTTTGTGGTGTCGGATGGCAACGAGCGCCTCGTTTACGTCGCCCGCTTCGCCTACGATATCAACTTCGGGGCAAAATTCTCCCAGCAGGTTCCTGAGTATCCTGATATTCCGCGGTTCATCGTCGATAATCAAAGCCTTGGACATATATTCGTTTTTATATCGGTAGGCTGATGGTTACCTTGGTTCCCATGGCCATCCCCTGCGCATCCTTCATATCCTCTACCTGCAAAGCTATATCATGCTTGGCATTTATGTTGATGAGCGCTATCCGCTGGCTGGTGAGCAGCATACCCCTGCTTTGGTACTCGATATGCTGGTTGCTTTTGTATTGCCGCGCCACTTCCCGCCCCACCCCATTGTCAACCACTTCGCAATTTAATCGATTGTCCGCTAATGAAAGGTTAATATTGATTTGCCCCTTACTGCCTTTTTTTAACCGGATACCATGCCGGATGCTGTTTTCCACATAAGGCTGCAACAGCATGGCCGGCAAAAACACTTCCTCCTTGCTGATGGCCGGATCAACCTGTACGTTGTAATCAAACCGGTCTTCAAAACGCATTTTTTCCAAAGCCAGATAGGCATTCAAAAATGCCTCTTCTTCCCCTACGCTGATGAGTTGTTTGCTGGAGTTTTCCAGGGTCTGTCGTATCAGGCGAGAAAAACCGGTGATGAACTTATTGGCCCCCATCACGTCTTTGTCCATTACATACTGTTGGATAGAGTTGAGGCAATTGAAGATAAAATGGGGGTTCATTTGTGCCTTGAGGGCCTGCTGCTCCAACAGGGCGATGCGTTGGTTGGTTTGAATCTTTTCGCGGTAGCGCCTACGGATGCGCCGGATACGCCAGTGCGCAATGGCCCAGGCCAACGCCACGGCCGCCAATAGCACCGTTAACCTGAACCAGTTTTCCTCAACCAGCTTTTTCTGGATGGTAAAAGGTATTTCCCGCACTTGGCTTTTTACGCCAAAGCGGTTGATGGCCCTCAACTGCAGTACATAGGTGCCCGATGGAAGGGCTTGGTACTGCAAAAAATTGTCGCGGGTATTGCGCCACTCCTCATCGATACCCAATAAACGGTACTGATAACCGATATGGCCGCCCGACTTGTAAGAAATACCCACAAAATTGAATCGGATATCGTTCTCCTGGTTGTGCAGGTAGAGCCGCCCGGCATCCAAGGAACGCTCTCGACCCGAAACCGTAATGCTCACGATTTGTAAGTTGCAATGCGACTGGTTGGACATTTTTGTTTCGTCAAAAAAGTTCAGCCCCGCCGGGGTGCCTACATATACCCTGTTCTGGCTTACGTACACCGCATTGACCATATCACTGGCCAGTCCATCGGCCGCCGTGTATTGGGCTACTATCGGCAAACTGGTATCGCCCATGTCGATTTTGTTCAGCCCCATGTCGGTACCCACCCAAAGATACCGGCCATTGGCATGTAAGGCACGCACGATATTGCCGACAAGGCCCGTTTTCACCGATATTTTTTTAATGATCTTTTGCCCATCGTAGCAAATAACGCCGTTATCGTTGGTGCCAACCCAAAGCCTGTCCGCCGCAAACAACAGTTTGGTGATGCGGCTGGCCAGCAAAGGCATACCGTTGCCCAAATAGGTAGATCGTTGGGCCGTATCAATCCGATAAAGCCCTTGTAGTGTGCCGATGTACATGTCTCCGTATGCTACACACACGGCCGTGCTACGCCCCGCAAAAACCGTTTGCAGGGCGCTGGGCCCCGTTTGGTCGCCGTCAATAATCATGGCACTGATATGGGTGGCAAAAAGGAAGCGGTTATTGCCCAATGGCACCGCATCCTTGTAAGAAAGCCCATGCCGTATCATCGCCGGCACCAGCCGGATGGATTTACATTGGCTATCGGCCGCCACAAAGGTCCAAGTGAGCAAAAACCATAGCTTGCCCCCCTCGCTTACGATGCCCAGTACCTTGTTGCTGATACCCTTGGGCAACGCATGGCCCTGTAGGGCAGTACCCGTTTGGAAATCAACCGTATAAACCCGGTCATCCCTGTCGCCCGCCACCACCATCCGGTTGCCGGATTTACACAAGGCGGTCACCGAGAACGGGTTGATACCCAAATCGATCTTCTTTACTTCGGGCGACAGTAACCTGAACACACCATTGCCCAAGGTGGTAAACCATCGGTTGCCTTCGGTGTCGTCCATTGTGCAGGAAACGTTTTGCCCCGGCAAAAAATTGGTAGTGGTGCCGGGATGTTCAAAATCGTAGGTATTTACCCCATTGCTACCGTTGATGAATACCAAACCTTTCGAGTTGAAAGACAGCCTATTGAACCCGACGGGGATGGGAAGGGTATCTTTACGGGCGCTTTGCATATCCCAACAATGTAGCTGCGTGATGGGCTTTTTATTCAAAAACTGCTCCATCGGCATCACAATACCCCGTTGAAAAATACCGAGATGCTCCTCGGCGATGCTGTGGATCAATTCTTTTTGGCCTTGTACCGCCACAATCGTCAACGCTAGCCGGGGGTAGGTATGGAGGCGCAGACAGGTAAAAATCGATTGCCCTTTGTCGGTGACATTGGCCATAATGTAGGGCCGCGATAAAGCATCACATCCAATGGATGATATCACGATGGGCGCACCATCATATTGTCGCACACTGCTGATGTGTCCATTGGGGTGCAATATGTATAGTATCCGTTCGCAGTGCAGGATGATGTTGTGGTAGTTATCCTCCACAACAGCCTTTACGGGCTCGGTCAACTGTAGGTTTTTAAGCACACTGTCGGACCGGGCATTGTATATTTTTCCTTGATAATAATAGGATAGGGTGGGTTTAAAAGGGATAATCCATACCCTGCCCTTGCTGTCGGCAAACAACCGCACGATTTCGTTGTCGGGCAGCCCCTGCTCGGTGTTGAAGTTCTTGAACTGGGTTCCGTCGAAGCGGCTCAAACCGGTTTCGGTGGCAAACCACATAAACCCGTCCTTGTCCTGCACGGCGTGGTACACATGGTTGCCCACCAAGCCATCCGTTATATCGTACTGCTTATAGGCGAACTGTTGCCCGCTTACCGATGCTTGGCACCACAACGCTATGCCAAGCCAAACCGTTTTCAATTGCCATGTGTTCAAGCTATCTCCGATATGATTGGTAAGATTGGCCCGCTTGCGTCATTCGCCTTTTGTTTGTTTGACCTCACCCTTTATCCCCGCCAAACAGTTGGCTGGCATTTAATACCGATTATACAAATTATATAGTCCAATCTCGGCTTCGCCTTATTGTACTATTAATTTGTTATATCGGCATTAACCATTGTAAAATTATAAAATAGCTTTGGGCTATTTTATAATTACAATTGGTATAAGGTGATTTATGCAAGCGGTCTGTTGCAAAATAGGTTTTTTTATACAATATGACCATAAAAAAAGCCGCCCTGGGGCAGCTTATACGTTCAACGCACACCATGGGTGCAGCGATAGCTTAGTATTCGTCCTCGTTGAAGAAGAAATCGTCTTGACTGGGATAATCGGGCCAAATATCTTCTAATCCTTCATATACCTCCCCCTCGTCCTCCAATTCTTGTAGGTTTTCAATCACCTCAATGGGGGCACCACTCCTGATGGCATAATCGATCAGTTCATCCTTTGTGGCCGGCCAAGGCGCATCTTCCAAGTGAGAAGCCAATTCTAACGTCCAAAACATCTGCTAAGAGGTTTAATTTTTTGCAAATGTAGATGTTCATACGAAATAACCAAAAGTGTTTTTTTTACCGATGGGTTGCGGCGTTTGGCTGAGGGGGCTTATGGAATAAATGTGTAATTTCGGCGCATGTTACAGGCAAGGGACATTTGTAAAAGCTATGGCAACCTACAGGTGCTAAAGGGGGTGAGCGTGGCAATCGGGCAAGGCGAGGTAGTGAGCATCGTGGGCTCTTCGGGGGCGGGCAAAAGTACGCTGCTGCACATTTTGGGTACTTTGGACAAGCCGAGTAGCGGATCGGTTTTGCTGGGCAAACAACCCATTCATGGGTTGACCGGTCGTAAACTGGCGGCCTTCCGCAACCGGAATATCGGTTTCGTGTTTCAGTTCCATCACCTATTGCCCGAGTTTACGGCACTGGAAAACGTATGTATCCCCGGCTGGATTGCGGGCAACCGGCGGCGGGACGTACAGGCCAAGGCCACTCAACTGTTGGAAACACTGGGGCTGGCAGACCGGCTGCACAACAAACCGGGGCAATTGTCCGGTGGCGAGCAACAGCGGGTAGCCGTGGCCAGGGCCTTGGTAAACAGCCCACAAGTCGTTATGGCCGACGAGCCCACGGGCAACCTCGACAGTGCGAACGCCCGGGAACTGCACCAACTGTTTCTACAACTGCGCCAACAATTCAACCAAACTTTTTTGATCGTAACCCACAACGAGGAACTGGCTACCCTTAGCGACCGCACTCTCCACATGAAAGATGGGTTGATGTGCTGATGGGTGCCGGCTGTTGGGCGGGGGCTGGGTGTAAGAGAGTAGCGGCTATGGCGATCGTTCACCACTTGGTCAATTACCCGCAGAAGTGCGTGTTTGGCTATCAGGATAAAGCGGTGCCTCTGTATAGTTGAGCCCTGTACAGGGTGATAAACCCAGTATTTTGATGCTATCCATATATCCAGTATCGCACCATCCCTCGCTTGCCCCAAAACCCAACGACTGTTACCCGTCAACGGTCACCGATTTACCCCTATCACTTCCACTTCAAACACCAAAATGGAATTGGGCGGTATTTTGGCGGCACGGGTGCGGATGGCGTATGCCTGACCAGAGAGGATGACCAACTTGATCTTACCGCCTACCCTGCAAAGCGGCAACCCCAACTGCCAACCCTTGATGAGGCGGGCCAGCGGAAAACGGGCGGGCTTTTCCTTGGTTTGGTCAAACACCTTGCCGTCGCCATACAAATACCCCTTGTAAAAAACGCTTACCGTATCGGTAATGGCCACGGTAGGGCCGCTACCTGTTTGCAGCATTTCATAAAACACCCCTTCTTTCAGGTAGCGCACATTGGTTAAGCCAAGTGCCATATCATGGGCCACACGGGCTGAGTCCTGTGCAAACTGCTGCACACTATCGATATTGCTGAAGGGGGGCAGCACCGGCGGTGGCGCATCGGTTGGCGATAAGGGCATCCAACTGCCGTTGCTGCGCTGGCACCAAACCGGACCCAACTTCAGCCCCGTAGCCTGTTGGCGGGGCATAGCCTCCAGGCGATAAAGGTCTTTAAGCGTTGTCCACTGATGGGGTACCCGACAAGTACCAATCAATTTCCATTGACGTGTTGAAGGAAAATGGAGATAGCCAGAATATAACATGAAGTTTTCGGCAGAATCACCTGCGGCAACCAGTAACAGTTGGTAAAGTCCTGAACCCTCCGGTTGAAAAGACCAGTCCAGCGCCTCTTGGGTGGCCGTCACATCCAGCCCTTTGGCGGGTATGTGCAAGCCCTTGGCAAAACTTAACCGCACTTGGTGGTTGGCCTTACCGGTGTAGAGTGCCAACGACACTCCGTTGGCCCCGATACCCGCTACTTGCTGGCGCATTTCGGCTGCTGCCGGTACCTGCACAGTGACCATCATGGCCGTAGCCTTTATACTGTCGGGCAAGTTCAATGGCAAAGTATCCTTGATGGGTTGTGCGTTGGCACAAATCGCTCCCACGCAAGCAATGGCAATAATGGCAACCGGCTTCATACGATGTTGTTTGCGTGAAAGTACAAAAGTTTTAAAGGCGGCGGAAGTGGACAGCCTGCCAGGGTTGGTTGGCCGGAATTGGTTGACCAAGCTTTTTGGCCGGTTATCGACCACCTCTCCCCTACCACAGGATCTCGTAACCCATCCTTACGCCAATCATCCGGTAATCTTTTGCTGGGCGCATCCAATATTCGTAGCGCAGTGAAATATCGAGTTGATTGCGGCGGCCCAAATTGATTTTGTCGCCCAAGCCGATGCTTAGCACACCATTGTTGGCCTCGGTAAAGTTGCGCAGCACTACGGTGCCGCCCTCTGCTGCCGCATAAAAGGTACCCACATAATAGCGTATGCCCAGCTTGAACGGTATGGCCGAGAGGGATTGGTAACGGAGTTCCTTTCGGGCAACCGTATCCAAATACGTGGCGCCCGGCAACGAGGTAAACCCCGTGTTAAAAGTAGCACTGAGGTGCTTGCCAAAAGTATATTCCGCTTTTATACTGCCGCCAAAACCGGTGCGGTGCGTATTGCGCAAAACGCTCTCTGGCACCAACAGGTCGGGACCTATATTCAGCGAAAAACTATGCTGCTTGTTGGCCTGTGCCGATGCCTCTTGCAGCCATCCCATACAAAATAATCCCAGCAATACCGTTACCTTTTTCATATCTGTTTTTTTGTTTATACAACTGTACCCAAAGGGCCGTGTATGCTTCATAACAGCTAACATGGGCCAAGTGTTCAGTACGCAACCGATCTACCTGCCCTGCGTTGGCGGCATTATACCGGCTAGCGCAAATATAAGCGGTACCCACACGGTCAATGTCGTACTGTACCGCATATTGGATAATGTAAGCCATTCGATAAAAAAATCCTCCTGCTTGCGCAAGAGGATTTCTGTAAAGAGCAATATCGTTGATCAATAATTCGTCACTTTCATTTCCACGCGGCGATTTTTGGCACGTCCAGCGGGGGTTTTGTTGTCGGCCACGGGTTGGTCTTGTCCATAACCCGTAGCGGTCATCTTGCTTTCGGCCACGCCTTTGCCTTTCAAATAAGCCAGTACCGCTTCGGCCCTGCTTTGGCTCAAGGCTTGGTTTTTATCGGCCTTACCGGTATTGTCGGTATGACCATCAATGGCCAATTTGAGCGACTCATCGGCTGCCAAAATCTTGGCCACTTCGTTGAGCGGCTTAAAGGATTGGGGCAACAGTTTGGCACTACCCGTTGCAAAGAAGACGTTCTTGGCGGCAAAGTTGATCTTGTCCACCACGGCCTTGGCGATCTCGGGACAACCGGCGTTGCTGGCCGGGCCGGGCTTGTCGATACATTTGTCTTCTTCATCGTTCAGGCCATCGCCATCGGTATCCGGTACGGGGCAACCTTGGTAGCGGGCCACACCGGCCTTGTTGGGGCATTTGTCCTGTTCGTCATTGATGCCATCGCCATCGGTGTCCGGCACCGGACAACCCTTGTACTTGGCAGAGCCGGCCACGGTAGGGCAACTGTCATCGCCATCGGGCAAACCGTCTCCGTCTGTATCGGGGCAACCCTTAAAGGCAGCCAACCCTTTTACATCGGGGCAGGCATCTTCGGCATCGATGATACCATCATTGTCCCTATCCTTGGGCTTTTCAATGGCCGGGGGCGGCGGAGGTGGGGGCGGCGGGGCCTGCTCTTTGCGCTTGAACACGTTACCCGCCAAGCCGATGCTATGAAAAAGGTTATAATTCACGTTCTCCGTTACTGGAATGCGGTACTGCGAGTTGATAAGGATATAGGCCTCATCCAAGATATTGATTTGAAGGCCCATACCGGCGGGGATAAAACCTCCAAAATAGCCGCGGTATTTAGATGCACCCACACCCGCAGTAAGATAGGGGGTTACCCAATAGCGGTCGGTAGTAAGCTTCAAATTGGCCATGGCAGTGGCTTCCAACAACAAGCCCTCAACACCAGAAGTGGTTCCGTTGCGGAAGGGATACTTTAAAAAAGCACCGTTGAGCGATCCGGCAAAATCGATATGGTTGCCCAACCCCTCCAAATAGGTAATGCCCAACCCGATGGCCATACGGTTGGTATTGGTAAAGTTATTTGACCTGATCACGTTACTCAAACCCACTGTGCGAAGTTCATTAGCGGTTTTAAAGTCTGTCAAGGTAAAATTAACCCCGATGGCTGGGTTTTTACGGTAGTCTTTTTGGCCAAATACCGCTGCGCAAAGCAATACGGCCAGCAAAGACAATAATGATTTATTCATATTATTCTATTTCTTAGTGGCAGCAAAATTAAACGCTTGGGGGCAAAACGTGAAATAATTTACCAACATAATTTAAACGCCCGCCAAGCGCCCTATGGTCTTTAAACGCCTGTTCAACCCAGCATTTGCAATAAAAATCCATTGCGAGCCGAAATTCCTGCCAACAGGGGTATTTCCTCGATTGTTCTTTTTACCGCAAGGGCTGTTACGCTTTCAAAGAAAAACCTTACGCGCCTCCCCGTCTATATTGCACTTACGACGCTCATAACGGTTGCTGCTGCAAAAGCTGTATTCAAAATCCCTCCTATCAACTCCCCTGGCCCTTTACGGACGTACTGCATCGATGCGGGATTGGATTTTGCGTTGTCGTGGGGGTTACGCTGGCTGCAAAATACGGCCTTGGGGGGTTCCGGCATTGGCTACGGACAATCTCATCAACACAATTGAAAGCAGCGCTAAGGTCGATAGTTTTTGCCCAGAACCTCCGCTTTTACACGGGTAAGCCCCGACTTTACATAGCCTAGTTTTTGGGCACCGTTGCGGGTAAGGTCTAGCAATCGGCGCATTTTGGGGTGAAGCCGGTCGTTTACCTTTACCACCACCGTTTTGCCATTCCGTAGGTTGGTAACCCGAACCCAAGTGCCCATCGGCAACACGTTACAGGCGCAGGTAAGTCCGTTTTGCCTGAATATTTCGCCACTGGCCGTTTTGCGGCCATCGAATTTGTTGGCATAAAAACTGGCCGTTCCGTACAGGATTTTGGAAACATTTTTTTTGGCCGGGGCTATGGCTTGCGCCCTCAAATCCGCACAAAGGCCGCAACACAGCAACAGCGCCGTCAAAGCCACTATCCATTTCCTTGATTGTTGATGTACCATAAATATGTAAACTGCTTTTATTGGCCCTTAGCGGTCGGCAAAATATTTTTCCCGCAGGGCCTTGTCGTCGCCGTAAATATCCTCATAAAATTTGATTTTCCCGTCCTTGCCCTCGCAACCGAAATATTTGATGTACAGGGGTATCTTGGTTTTCACCTCCATGCGGTAATGACGTTTGGCGGCCAACCAGTTTTTGATGGAATCGGTGGTATAGCGCAGCGAGTCGGTGGGTTTGGCATTCACGCTATCGAGGGTGGCAATGTAAAAAGCCAGCTTTTCCCAGTCCTGCACCCTTACGCAACCGTGGCTGAGCGCCCTTGCACTGTTTTTAAAGAGGTAACGCTGGTTGGTATCGTGTAGGTACACTGCAAAAGGGTTGTCGAAGTTGAACTTGAACACGCCCAAGGCATTGCCGTCGCCACTGCCTTGCTGTATCCTAAAGGGTATGCCCTTTGAATACTTGGCCCAGTTGATGGTGGCCGGGTTAACGGGCTGTCCCTTGCCGTTGAGCAGTTTATAGCCCCGCCGCGTAAGGTAATTGGCATTGCGCTTCAAGCCCGGCAACATTTCTTTGGCAATGATACTGGTAGGCACCGTCCAGGTGGGATAGGTTACCATGTTATCGATAACGCTGGTAAGCTGTGGGGTGGGCGTGGCCGTTTTGCCTACGATGGTGCGAGACTCCAGGGCCACCGTATCGCTGTCCCAAACCTGCAGGTAGTAGCCCGGCAGGTTTACCCAGATATACCGCTCCGGCATTTTGCCCGGCAATTGCTTATAGCGATCCAGCGTAAGGGCGATGCGTTTGAAGCGCTCTACATCATTGGTGTTCATCACCCGCATCAATGCCGCATTGATTTTGCCATCGGGCTTCAGGCCCTTTTGTTTTTGGTATTGCCTTACCGCTGCCGCTAGCTGGGCAGAATCGGGGCGTTTGCTACCCAGGTCGATACAACCGCTTTCGTGGAGCCTTTTTTGCAAGGTCTTCACGAAACGTACAGAATCCGTTGAATCTTTGTAAGGGTAGTTCACATAGGTGTAGGTACGCCTGTCCATGCTGTCTAAAAAACGGCGGATACCCTTTTTCAGTTCGGCATAACCCCAATGCTTGGGCTGGAGGCCCTCTAGGGTAGGCGTCAGCTTTTTTTGTTCCAACAACGCATTGGCCTGCTTCACAAAAAACTGCTCTGCCATGCCCGGCTGGTGGGCCAAGCCTTGGCTATCGGGTTGTAAGCGCCCTTGCCGGAGGTCTTGCATCGCCCGCATCAAACCATCTGTCAGCAAGAGGTCGGCCTTTGTCCACATTGCTTCGCTAGCCTGGCGCAGCGAGTCGTTGTCGAGCCTGTATTTGAGCCCTTGCAATTGTCGATAGTGATAATCCTTGGGAAAAAGGCCCTGCAATTCAGCCGTTTCGATAAAGCGGTACAGCGAGTCGGCCAGCGGTTGCCATTTTCCGCCACGGCTCCATACCTTTTCATGGTCGCGTTGCCGGTAAAAAACATCCAGCACGGCGGTCATCCGCAAACGGGTACTGTCGTCTATTTTGCCACCGTGTTGCAGCGCATATACCAATACTGCTTCCAAATCGTCGTTGGCGGCCACCTCATCGCCGGCAACGGCCTGCGCCGCCGCCGACTTGCCCTTGTTGCCGCAAGCCGCTATAAAAAAAACCATGCACGTCACAACGAAAAAAAGTGGGGCATTTCTATGATAATCCATATCGGGATAAATTGTTACCTTGTTGTATGGTCATTCTAAGGAGGATAATAATGAACAAGATAGTACAAGCCGGTCAATTACCCCTACTTTGTACGGCATTTTTTTTGTCCACAGGGTATCAACCGGCGCTGGCACAAGACAGTTTGCCCAACCGGTATGGACTGCGGGTAATTGGCACGGTGGCTGCCCTACAAAAAACGGTGGCCCAAAACCCCGCCAAGGCCATGCTGAGCCTCACCCAAACGGTGCCGGGTATTTTGCTAGACCTACGCTATGCCAGCAGCAATAATTTTTTACATACCCGCATCTATGGGCCCCTTTCCACCACCTATCTGCGCCGTCCCGCCGCCGAGGCACTAGCCAAAGTGCAGGCTTTTTTACGCACCCGGGGGTTGGGCCTGAAAGTATATGATGCCTACCGGCCTTACAGTGCCACCGAAAAAATATGGGCAGCGGTGCAAGACGAGCGCTATGCCGCCAACCCCGCCAACGGCAGCGGCCACAACCGGGGCACCGCCGTTGACCTAACCCTCATCAACCTACAAACCTTCACCGAACTGCCGATGGGAACCGCATTCGACAACTTTAGCGACACCGCCCACCATGGCTTTGCCGCCCTGCCCCAACCGGTGCTGCAAAACCGGCTGCTGCTTCGGCAGGCCATGGAAGCGCAGGGCTTTAAGGCGTTGGAAACCGAATGGTGGCATTACAGCCTGCCCGAGGCCAAAAACTATGAACTGCTCGACATCCCTTTTGCCGAATTGGATGCCCTGCGCCGCCCCAAAAGAAAAAGGCCCCGCCAATAATGGCAGCGCCTTATTAATTAACCGAAAAAAGACTCTTTATATGATCAACATGGCATCGCCATAGCTGAAAAAGCGATATTTGTCCTTGATGGCCTTTTGGTAGGCCTCCATCATCAAATCGTAGCCCGCAAAGGCACAGGCCATGATCAGCAGACTGGTTTTGGGCAAGTGGAAATTGGTTACCAACGAGTCGGCGATGCTGAACTCGTAGGGCGGGTGGATAAAATGGTTGGTCCAACCGTCCACCGGCTTCAACAGCTTTTGGGCCGTAAAAGAGCTTTCGAGACAGCGCATGGTGGTAGTGCCGATGGCGCAGATGCGGCGGTTGTCTTCTTTGGCCTTGTTGACTATTTTACAGGCCGTTTCATCGATACCGCAGTACTCAGCGTCCATCTTGTGCTTGCTCAGGTCTTCCACCTCAATGGGGCGAAAAGTACCCAGGCCGGTGTGGAGGGTCACTTCCGCAAAGCGGATACCCTTTATTTCGAGCCGCTTGATCAGCTCTTTGCTAAAATGAAGGCCCGCGGTTGGGGCCGCCACGGCCCCCTCGTGTTTGGCATATACGGTTTGGTAGCGCTCCTTGTCTTCCTCATCGGGCTTGCGCTTGATGTATTTGGGCAGCGGCGTCTCGCCCATGAAGTCCAACATACGGCGAAACTCCTCCTCACTATCGTCCCACAAAAAACGGATGGTACGGCCGCGGCTGGTAGTGTTGTCGATCACTTCGGCCACTAGCTCGTCGTGGTCGCCGAAATACAGTTTATTGCCCACCCTGATCTTGCGGGCAGGGTCAACGATCACGTCCCACAGGCGGTTGGCCCGGTTCAGTTCCCGCAGCAGGAACACCTCGATTTTGGCACCGGTTTTTTCCTTGCGGCCATACATCCGGGCCGGAAACACCTTGGTATTGTTTACCACAAACACATCCTTATCATCGAAATAGTCCAAAATTTCCCTGAAATGTTTGTTTTCCATCTGCCCGGTCTTACGATGGATGACCATCATACGGCTGTCTTCCCTTTTTTTGGTAGGATTCTGGGCAATCAGGTTTAACGGAAGGTCGAAACGAAACTGACTTAACTTCATGTGAAACAACTCCTTTTTTTATGGTTATCACATGCCAGCACTGTGCAGCGCTACTTGATACCTAGCCACGTTTTGCATGGCACTTATCATGTTACGGCATGATTTAAAGGGTGCAAAGGTACGGCAATTTGTGGAATTAGCCCAAAAAACTGCCGAGGGCACCGTCGGCGCCAGTTATCCGGCCGGGCAGGGCCGCCTACAACCGCACCGACACCCCCACCTGTTGCACCCCGGCCGTCACCTGTACCTTCTCCATCCACTTATACAAGCCTTTACCCTTGTGGTGCAAAATGCCATACATGGCCCCATCGAAGAGGAACAAAAAAGCACCTTGCAGCAAGAGGCTTTTGCCATAGCCCTTCCAGCGGAGGCTGTTTTTGCCCGATGTTTTGCCCCGTTCTCGCAGATAGAGGCCAGCTGCCATATAGCCGATGTCCAGTCCGGCGTTGAACAGCAATATCTTTTCTATCTTATGCTGCGCCTGCATGGAAGCCGCCAACGACAAATCGGCATGGGCATGAAGGGCTGCATACAGCCCAACGCCCGCCAAGGTAAGGTTGACGGTGTTCCACAGCATGTTCATTTCGTGAAAATATTGGGTGGTGCCGGTGGTATTGGCCCTACCGATGGCACCCACCACGATATTGCCCACCGCCCAACTGCCTAGTACGATCATGCCGGTGGCCGTGGTGCGGTTGCGTTGTTGGTTGAGCGATGGTATGGCAATGTCCTGTGCCGTGGCCTGTTGGGCCCATAAGATGGCCATGATGGCGATGATTGTGCGCATGATGTATATAACGCAAGAAAGGCCGTCATGGTTGCGTATCATATCATGGTTCGTGTCCCACGCACCTACCCAAACTCATCCCTCAAATCCTTCAAAAAATCAACCCGTCTTTCGCCCCTTTCATAAAAGGAGGCCGACGAATACGCATAATCGGCCGGTGTGGGGCTGAGCCGCCAATGCTTGGACAACGGGTTTCGGTGGATATAATGCAATTTTTGCATCGCCATCCGCCGGGTGAATAGATGAAAGGCCAACGAATCACGCTGCCAAAATTCATGGCGTTTGTTAGGCGCTGCCACCGCATAAGGGCGCAATTCATTGGGCGATTGATGGAGCAACATTTTCCGGAACGTATGGGCGGTGAACTTTAACAAAGAACCCTGCGGGGATTCCTTGCCATTCGGTTCGTTGATACGCCAAATCAAATGGATATGGTTGGGCATGATGACGTAGGCAAATACATCGACTTTACCGGCCTGGCTCAAATGCCGCAAGGAGTTCAATACGACATCCTTGTATTCATCCGCAGCCATTACATAGCGCCAAGCGTTGATGGTGGCCGTCCAAAAATAGATTTCGCCCATGGCCATGAACGATTTGCGGGGGAAGGCGGTGACCAGGTTCGTGGGAGATGAATCGATTGGGTTCGTGGGGCACGAATCATCAACAGGGGTATGATTCGTGGGGCGCAAATCGTTAACAGGGGTATGATTCGTGGGACACGAATCGTTAACAGGGGTGTGATTCGTGGGGCGCGAATCATTGACAGGGGTATGATTCGTGGGACACGAATCGTTAACAGGGGTATGATTCGTGGGGCACGAATCATCAACAGGGGTATGATTCGTGGGGCACGAATCATCAACAGGGGTATGATTCGTGGGGCACGAATCGTTAACAGGGGTATGATTCGTGGGACACGAATCGTTAACAGGGGTATGATTCGTGGGACACGAATCGTTAACAGGGGTATGATTCGTGGGACACGAATCGTTAACAGGGGTATGATTCGTGGGACACGAATCGTTAACAGGGGTATGATTCGTGGGACACGAATCGTTAACAGGGGTATGATTCGTGGGGCACGAATCATTGACATCGGAACACGAATCATCAACATCATTGGGGTACATAATGGGTACGGTTTACGCACAAATATAAATGATTTAGCCATATTGAATAACTTGAACGCAATAGCTAGCAAAAAAATCCATACCTTTATTCAACAGCTACAACATGAACGTGAAACTATCGGCCAGTCAAAAAGCCAAGCAAATTTTTACGGCGGAGGATATTTATGAAATTATGCAGCCCATCTTGCTGCGGGAAAATAAGATGCGTCGCCGTCAGGAATATTTTTGGATTGCAGGTATCGATGCTAAGCGGTACTTGGTGTTCATCGAGTTATTGGCGCTGGGGGCTGAAAATCGCCTCATCATTAAAGCCCCGGAAGCTTATCGAATGGCCATTTACAAACTTGCCGACTATGTAATGTTTGTGCATAATCATCCATCTGGCCGACTAATGCCCAGCGAGGCCGACAAAGACAGTACCAATATGCTGTTAAAGGCAGGGCAGATCGTGAACATCAAAGTGGTGGATCACCTGATCATCAACGAAACCGATTTTTACAGCATGGCCACGGCCGGCTTGTTGAAACAGTTGCGGGCGGACCCTGCTTACAAAGTATTGCACCAAGACGAGGTGGAACTGCTAAAAATGCAGATGCAGGCAGAGGGGAAGGAGATAGGCAAGGAAGAGGGCTTGAAAGAGGGAGAGCTAAATGGTTTAAAGAAAGTAGCCAAGCGTTTACTGGAATTGGGGCAGTCGGTGGAATTGGTGGTGAAGGCGACGGGATTGAGCAAGGCGGTGGTGGGGAGATTGCAAAAGGCGGGGAAATAGGGTGTTTTCCGGTTGGAATTGTTTGGCGTAGCGGGTAAATTTGTGGAAGTACAAGCTGTTTGTAAGCGTTTATAAACGACTACAAACGTTTAAAAACGAAAGTTTGAAGAATAGACAAGTGCTTATAAATCAATTAATTAATAGTTGGGAGTTGCGTATATTTCTGAGTTATAGGCATTGTAAAATGACGACAACAGAGAAAATAATAACATTGGCAAGACGATATTGCATTGACAACTTTCGCTATTGGTCAGACAAATACCAAAACGAAAGAACAGGCAATGACTTTCCTTATACCTACACCGACAAAGACTACGACCTTTTCCCAAGATACCAAGCATTAGACGCAATTTTAAAAGGAGTAGAAACAGTTGTTGGACAATCATTTTCGGACAGAGACGAATGTATCGGTATTTTAAAAAATATCGGACAAGACAGCCAAACGTTATTCACAACAGGAAAGCAAAACGAAATTGAAAAAAGAGCCATTCAAGACGAGAGAAATAAGTTTATAAAATTTATAGCCAGTTTAATAGACCAACAACTTGGAACAGTTGAACCGCTACCGTTCAAACGAAGGATTTTAGAAACAGAAGCAAACGCAGTTAGACAAAGACTTTTAGAGCAATGGAACTTTGACGGTGGTTATTGGGAACCATTGACAAATTGTAGCCCAAAACCTTTCATTTTCTTCGACAAGTCAAATCTAACAGACAATGACTTTGAAAAAATAAAGCAGATTATTTTAAATAAAGCAAGTGACCGCCTTTTTTCAGTTTCGGAAGAACGCTATGACTATGAAATTGATAAAATAGAATTTGACCCTGACTGTTACGAGACGGTTTACACAGACAAGACTTTTGATTGGATTATCTACGGCTCACACGAAGGGACAATTTCCTTTGGCGGGACTTGGCTTTTAGAAGAAATAGAAAAACAACTTAGTGACAAAAAAGAACTGATAAACCAATGGTGACGAGAAGAACAACGCCCTATAACAGCCGTTTGCCGCAATGGGGGCTGACGTGGTTAAATCAAGTGCAGTGCTTCTATCAACATTTGTGCTTAGTTGATAGTGAAGTGCTCCGAAATCCCCCACTGCGGCAAGCGGCAAAACGTTGTATGCCATTTTAAGAGACAGACTACAAAATAAGATGAGTGAAATACTTAGACAACAAATAGAAAAAATCACGCCATTGACGGACAAGGAATTTGATTACATTCTCTCCCACTTTACTACAAAAAAATTAAAGAAACATCAATTCCTAATACAAGAAAGTGATTTCGTTCAAAATGACTATTTCGTAATCAAAGGTCTTTTGAAAGCATACTATGTAAATGAGGAGGGCAAAGAGCATATCATGCAGTTTGCAATGGAGGATTGGTGGATAACGGATTATCAAGCCTATTTTAATGAAACAAAGGCATCGTTGAATATCGACTGCATTGAAGCAACTGAAGTACTATGTTTATCTTTGTACAATCGGGAGAAACTTTGTGCAGATATGCACAAGATAGAGCATTTTTTCAGAAAGAAATCAAATTCAGGTTATGTAGCCCTGCAACGGAGAATCCTTTCTTTACTCAATAGCAATGCAAAAGAACGATATGAGCAACTCCTCCAACAATATCCAACGCTTTTTCAAAGAGTTCCCAAAACACTAATAGCTTCTTATTTAGGCGTTTCAAGAGAAACTCTTAGTCGACTTTCCTCTTAGTGTGATGTACGTCACACCAAACTTGTGATTTACCTCCTGTGCCAAGATTGACAATGTTCCGAATTTTGCATCATCAAATTAAATGAATGAAGCAATGAACAAAGTATTTAAAAACATCTTGGCAGGAATAATGGTAATTGCAGGTTGCACCATTTTTCTTGGATTAAATCAAGCAACTGCACAAATTTTAAATTCAAAAAAAATGAGTAAGAAAATTTTATTTGTGGTAACAAGCCACAACAAATTGGGAGAAACAGGCGAAGCAACTGGTTATTATTTGGGTGAAGTAACGCATCCTTGGGCTGTATTGGTTGATGCAGGTTATGAAATTGATTTTGTAAGCCCTAAAGGAGGTAATCCACCCTATTATGGAGCGAACAATGAAGACCCGATTAATCAAAGATTTTTAGCCGATAAGGAATATCAAGCTAAAATTCAAAACACAATGAAACCATCAGAAGTTAATCCATCTGACTACACAGCTATTTTATATGCTGGTGGACATGGTACAATGTGGGACTTTGCAGATAATACTGAGCTGGCATTAATCGCACAAAAGATTTATGAAAATAATGGTATTGTAAGTGCTGTTTGTCACGGACCAGCTGGCTTGGTAAATATCAAATTAAGTAATGGAAAGTACTTAGTTGACGGCAAAAAAATCAATGCCTTTACAAATGAAGAGGAAATTGCGGTAAAACTTGAAAACGTTGTCCCATTTAGTTTGGAAACAAAACTAATTGAACGTGGTGCAAAATTTGAAAAATCTGGATTATGGCAGCCACATGTAACAGTTGACCAAAGAGTTGTAACAGGGCAAAATCCACAATCAGCTCATGGCGTTGGTGAAGCTGTTCTAAAAGAACTTCAAAAACTATAAGTATTTTCAAAATACATTTGAGGCAACTGACTAAGTTGCCTCATTTTTTATTAAAGTAAGTTATGCTAAAAAGAATTCATCACATTGCTATTATTTGTTCTGACTATCAAAAGTCGAAACATTTTTATACTGAAATTTTAGGGCTGGAAATCATAAGGGAAGTTTATAGAAAAGAAAGACTGTCTTACAAGCTTGATTTAGCATTAAATGATGTTTATGTTATTGAATTATTTTCGTTTTCCAATCCACCAGCAAGAGTTTCAAGACCTGAAGCTTGTGGAATGAGACATTTAGCTTTTGAAGTATCAAGTTTAGAAACAGCAATAAAAAGACTTGAAACTTACAATATAAAGACTGAACTGATACGAATAGACGAGTTTACCCAAAAACGCTTCACTTTTTTTGAAGACCCAGATAAATTGCCAATCGAATTGTATGAAATATAAAAAACGGCATACAACAGGGCGGTTTGGCAATAGCAGGGCTGGACAATCAGCATTTCGGCTGCAACAATCTATCGGCTTTAGTTCCGGCAGAAGTCTTTCAATTTGGCTTTTTGTTGTTAACTTCATCACTAAATAATTAATTGGGCTGCGGTAGCCGGGCAGACAGTTCGCTATTCCCTGCCATCGCCAAGCCGTGTTCGTTGAGCATCAGGGGGCAGGCCCTAATCCTACAACGGAAACGAAATATTTACTATTTTACAAGACATAAATTAACGGCATGAAAAGAATAATATTTTCACTAGTTATTGGCTTTGCATCAGTTACGGCTTTTGCTCAAAGTACTTCTCAAGCCCCTATTCAAAATATTTCTACAGATAGCAATGTTGTATATAGACTTTTTGCTACACGAAATATGTATACATTTATCAAATTGAATACAAGAAATGGGCAAATGTGGCAAGTTCAATGGGGTACAGAACGCAAATATCAGCTTGAGTATATACTATCCTACTAAATCTGCCGGTCTGTGACCGGATTCAAACAGGACTCTAATTGCCCCAAACCAAACCCAGATTCCCGCAATCTGAGTTGCTTTTAGGGCTTTTTTGTGCAGTTTTTGCATAAGTCCCTCAGCCCCTATCGTAGTGCTAGTATCGCCAACCGTAAGTCCAGTCCGTATCACCGTAGCTTGAGTCAGTGTCGCCGTAATTCCAATCAGTATCACCGTAGCTTGAGTCACTATTACCGTAGCCCCAGTCAGCATCACCGTAGCCTCGCTCAGTATCACCGTAATTTCAGTCAGTGTCATCGTAGCTCCAGTCAGCATCACCGTAACTTTAGTCAGTGCTACCGTAGCTTTAATCATCATCACCATAACGCTAGCCAGTATTACCGTTGGAGCGACATTGACCGGTAGCGCAACCTTGACCGTTGGAACAATGACAGCCCTCTTTTCTCCAAAATCGAACATAAATTATCCGTTTTTTAATTTCTCCCATATCAAAATCCCCCCAAAAAACCAATCAGGCCCCTCATTCCCAACACATCCCCCCTATCCCCAAAACCCTAACAAAGCAAAGGAATCAGCACATCATCACATTAGCACATCAGCTAATCGAACCCTGCCAATTTGTCACTCTCCCCCAAACGCCCTATCTTTGCCGCCAGTTTTGAAACAATGGAAACAGCAGTTGAAACAACAAAGTTGCACGATGAATCCCGCCAAGGCGAGGCCTTTGCGCCTTTTGCGCTGGATGCCAACCTATACCATAAAAAATTCTTCATCGAAAGCTATGGCTGCGCCATGAACTTTGCCGACAGCGAAGTGGTGGCCTCCATCCTCTACGACAACGGCTATGGCGCTACCCAAAACCCCGCCGAGGCCGACCTGATCCTGGTCAACACCTGCTCCATCCGCGAAAAGGCGGAGCAAACGGTGCGCAACCGCCTCACGGCCTTTAAATATTACAAGGAAAAGAACCCCGGCCTGCTGGTAGGCGTACTGGGCTGCATGGCCGAGCGCCTCAAAGCCCAGTTTCTGGAACAAGAGCAACTGGTGGACCTGGTGGTGGGCCCCGATGCCTACCGCAGCCTGCCCGGCCTGATTGCAGGTGCCGAAACCGGCCAAAAAGGCGTGAACGTACTGTTGAGCCGGGAAGAAACCTACGCCGATATTGCCCCCGTGCGGCTGGACAGCAGCGGCGTGTCTGCCTTTGTGAGCATCACCCGTGGCTGCAACAATATGTGCTCCTTCTGCGTGGTGCCCTTTACCCGTGGACGGGAACGCAGCCGCGACGCACAAAGCATCGTGGCAGAGTGCACCGACCTCTTCAACCGGGGCTACCGGGAAGTGACCCTGCTGGGACAAAACGTGGACAGCTATTATTTCGTGCCCAACGGCAACGAGGCCCAGCCGGTTACTTTTGCCCAACTACTGGCCATGGTGGCGCAGGTATCGCCCCTGCTGCGGGTTCGCTTCTCTACCTCGCACCCCAAGGACATCACCGACGAAGTGCTTTATACCATTGCCCAATACCCCAACATCTGCAAATACATCCACCTGCCCGTGCAAAGCGGCAGCACCCGTGTATTGCAGTTGATGAACCGCACGTACACCCGGGAATGGTACTTGGCCAAAGTGGCCCGCATTAGGGAAATCATACCCGACTGCGGACTGAGCACCGATGTGATCAGCGGCTTTTGTACCGAAACGGAAGAAGACCATCAACAGACCCTCAGCTTGATGGAATACTGCCAATACGACTTGGCCTATATGTACTTCTACAGCGAAAGGCCCGGCACTTTGGCGGCACGGCGTTATGCGGATGATGTGCCGGAGGATGTAAAAAAGCGGCGACTGGCCGAAGTAGTGGACGTACACCGCCGGGGTGCCTTGGAAGGCATGAAAAAAGACGTGGGCAAAACTTTTGAAGTGTTGATAGAGGGCGACAGCAAAAAAAGCAGCCAACACTGGGCCGGACGCAACAGCCAAAATAAGATGATCGTGTTTCCCAAAACGGACAGGGCGTTACGGCCGGGCGACTATGTACACGTAACAGTACAAGATTGCACCAGTGCCACGCTGCTGGGCGAAATGGTAACCATTTAAAAAAAAATCATGAAACGTTTCAGATTTGTCGTTGCTATAAAATATTTGATACTCCTGGCCGGTGCCTATTTTTCGTTCTTGCTCGTTAAGGGAGCAACTCAATGGTTTGACAACGGCAAGGATTTCATCGGACTGGGCATTGCCGCCGCTGGCTGCTTCATTGCCTATGCCCTGATAGAGAACAACGATGTGCGGGAAAGCAACAAGGAGTAAAAAACTACAATATCCGCCCCATTGAAACGTCAACCATGTTTATGTGATTACATGAAGGGTTTTGGTTATTTTAAAGTATAGAAATGGATTTACAAAGTATCAAAAATAGGTTTGGCATCATCGGCAACTCGCCGGCACTGAACCATGGGCTCAACGTGGCAACCCAGGTGGCCAATACCGACCTGAGCGTACTGATTGTGGGCGAAAGCGGTGTGGGTAAGGAAGTGTTCTCACAAATCATCCATGCGCTCTCGGCCCGCAAGCACAACCCCTTTATTGCGGTGAACTGCGGCGCCATCCCCGAGGGCACTATCGACTCCGAACTGTTCGGCCACGAAAAGGGCTCGTTTACCGGTGCGGTGGACAGCCGCAAAGGGTATTTTGAAACGGTGAACGGCGGCACCATCTTTTTGGACGAGATAGGCGAGATGCCGCTGGGCACTCAAGCCCGGCTGCTAAGGGTGCTGGAGGCCGGGGAATATATCCGGGTAGGCTCCAGCAAGGTGCAAAAAACCGATGTACGGGTGATTGCAGCGACCAATAAAGACCTGCTGGAGTTTACCCACAAGGGCAGCTTCCGCGAAGACCTTTACTACCGCCTCAACACCGTGCCCATCCGGGTGCCATCACTGCGCGACCGAAAAGAAGACATCCCCCTGTTGTTCCGCAAGTTTGCGGTGGACTTTGCCGAGCGCTACAAAACCACCCCGGTACAAATGGACGAATCTGCTAAAAATTTGTTAATGAATTATCCCTGGCCGGGAAATGTGCGGGAATTGAAGAATATTGCAGAACAGATTTCGGTGCTGTCGAAAGAAAAGAACATCGGTGCCACGGAACTGCAACGCTTTTTGCCGGAGCATAATTACAACCGGTTGCCGGTATTGGCCAATGGCAACGGCGGCGTAAGCCAAGCCGAATTTGCCAGCGAAAGGGATATTTTGTACAAGCTCTTTTTTGACATGAAGAAGGACGTAACGGAGCTAAAGAAGATTTTGTACGACATGATGCAAAACCCCGGCAACGTGCATATCCCACCTGCTTTTGCCGCCGAAACGGCCATTCAGGAGTACAGCTCGGCCACCAATATGGCCCCCACCACGTCCCAGCCGGTACTATTGGCACCCAGCGGGGGCGTGGCGGAAGACATCCACCACCATGAAGAGGTGGAGGAGTCGCTGAGCCTGATGGACAAAGAAAAAGAACTGATCAGCAAGGCGCTCAAAAAACACAAGGGCAAACGCAAGGATGCCTCGCTGGATTTGGGCATTAGCGAACGTACCCTGTACCGCAAACTGCGGGAATACGGACTGGAATTTTAAAAAGTTGAAGAAAATGTCTTTGAAGAAATATATCACTTTATTGCTGTTGGCGTTTACGGGTGTTTACGCCACCTGCAAATACTCTTTTAAAGATGCTTCGCCCATACCCACGGAGGTAAAAACCTTCCGGGTAAATTATTTTACCAACAAGGCTACCTATGTCAATCCGCAATTGAGCCAACAATTAACGGAGCGCTGTAAACAAAAAATCATCAGCACCACCCGTTTGCGCCAAACCAACGACGACGATGCACATTACGATATCAGCGGCTATGTATCGGATTATTTTGTTACCACCACAGGTATTTCCGATGGCAACCCCGGAACCAACCGGCTCAATGTATCGTTCCACCTCATTTTTAAGAACAATGTTGACCCCAAAAAAAATTTCGAGGCCGACTTGAGCCGGACCTTCGATTTCCCGGCCACGCAGGGCCTGCAACAGGCAGAAGCCTCGCTGAACT
The DNA here is from genome assembly GCA_037367405.1 of Ottelia alismoides. Lineage (NCBI taxonomy): Eukaryota > Viridiplantae > Streptophyta > Magnoliopsida > Alismatales > Hydrocharitaceae > Ottelia > Ottelia alismoides. The sequence goes on along the minus strand of JAZKJV010003733.1, from coordinate 604,053 downwards.
CGGATATCATCAGAAACATCACCGATGAGATTTTCAACAAAATTTTTTCCAATTGGTAACGGGCATGGTATCCGATAAGTTTATGTAATTTTGTCCCCCTAAAGAAAGGAGACAGATTGCTACAGGAGTTATTGGAAGGATTGGCCACCCCGGCCGAAAAGCAAGAACGGCTGCGCCATTGGGTGGCAGACCACCCCTACTTTGCCCCGGCAAGATTGGCGCTGCTGCAAACTTTACAGCCTGATACAGAAGAGTATGCCCAACAGGCGGCTACGGCCCAATTGTTGCTCAACAATGCGCATTGGCTGAATTTCCGCCTCCACCAAGGCACGATGACCGAGGGCAAGGCCCCGATGAGCCATGACCAGGGTGCTTCAACCGAGGCAAACAACCCGCCCCTGCCATCCGACGGCGACCAACAGCCCACGGCCGTCGATGAACCACCAACTGACAACCCGCCGCTGTCATCCGATAGCCCTCTACGGGCAACCGACAACGACCTCCCGGCTTTGCCGCAACTGCCCAACGACTTTGGCATCGCCCTTGCCCCCGACCAGCCCCTGTTTGAACCGCTGCACGCCGTGGACTACTTTGCCTCGCAAGGCATCAAGCTATCGGACGAGGCCGCAACCGGCGACCGGCTGGGACTGCAACTGAAAAGCTTTACCGAATGGCTCAAATCCATGAAAAAAACCCACGACCCTGCACGGTCTAACAACGACCCCGCCGCAGAGGCCGCCGTCCACCATATTGCGGAAAAAAGCAATACGGAAGGCGAAGTGGTTACCGAAGCCATGGCCGAGGTGTTCGCCTTGCAAGGGCTTAAGCGTAAGGCCGCCGATACCTACCGCAAATTAAGTTTGCTCAATCCCGCTAAAAGTGCTTACTTTGCAGCCAAGATTGAAGATTTAAAGTAACGAAAATGTTAATATTATTTGCCATCTTAGTGATTCTGGCCGCTGTGATACTGGGTTTCATCGTGCTGATACAAAACCCCAAAGGCGGTGGCCTGTCGGGTACTTTTGGTGGTTTGGGCAACCAATTGATGGGCGTGAAGCAATCCACCGATATCATGGAAAAAGGTACTTGGTTCTTTGCAGGTATCATTGGCCTGTTGTGCCTGCTGTCACCGCTCTTCATCCCCAAAGGCGATGCGGTATTAAGGAACAAAGACTTGATAGAAGCCAACGCACCCGCCCCCAAAACCAGTACGGCCCCCGTTACCGGTACTTTGCCCGGCACCGGCAATACCCCTGCCCAGGCCGACTCGCCCAAAAATTAATCATTACTCAACGATTTTGCATACAAAAGCCCCCGTTGTCAAACACGGGGGCTTTTTACGGCCTAAACCTGCCCCGTACAGACTATACCGATGTTGCATGCAAATGAGTCCAACTGTTGGTGGTATCATGCCAGCCTACTTTGGATTAGCTCGTGAATGATTGGACAACTGAATAAGTAGGTACGGTATTGGCCATCCTTGGCCCATGCAATGGCATGGCGGCTGCCAAGCGCCTTGGCCCCACTACCAATCTCCCATTTGCCCAACCGCCACGGCCTGTAGGTTCGTTGCCCTGAAAGTTTATCTTTGCGCAATATGACAGTACGTAAAAAGACAATCCTGGGCGCGGTGGCGCTGGCACTGGCAGGTATCGGCTTTGGTACTTGGCAGTTTTTTGGCCCTGCTACCAAGGCCCCGGCCGGCAAATACTTGTTCATCAAAACAGGCAGCAGCTACGAAACCGTGAGGCAGCAACTGTCGAACCAACAAATCATCCGTGGTAGCTGGGCTTTCAACTGGCTGGCGCAACGGCTCGATTACCCCCAACTGGTAAAAGCGGGCCGCTACGAAATAAAAGACGGCATGAGCCTTTGGACGTTGATACGGATGTTGCGCAGTGGCCGTCAAAGTGAGGTAAACTTTACCATCAAAAAGCTGCGCACGCCAGAAGACCTGGCCAGCCTGGTGGGGCGGCAATTGGAATGCGACTCACTGGCGATGATGCAATACATACAACAGTACCGCCCAACAACCGCCGATGGCCTCGACAGCCATACCGTGATGACGGCCGTAATACCCAACACGTACAAACTGCGCTGGAACAGTACACCCCAACAAGTGTTTGAGCGGCTGGTGACCGAGCAAAAAAAATTTTGGACACCGCAACGGCTCAAACTGGCCGATGCCCACAACCTCGACCCACAAAGGGCCTATATCTTGGCCAGTATCGTGGAAGAAGAAACCAACAAGGCCGAAGACAAGGGTAAGATCGCCAGCGTATATCTCAACCGCTTGGAAACGGGCATGAAACTGGGCGCCGACCCTACCGTAAAATTCGCCATGAAGGATTTTGGGCTAAAGCGCATCTTGAACAAGCACCTCAGCTTCGAATCGCCTTATAACACCTACCTCCATACGGGCCTACCGCCCGGCCCCATCTGCACCCCCTCGCCCCAAACCATCGATGCGGTACTCAATGCCCCCCATACCAGCTACCTGTATTTTGTGGCACAACCCAACCTGACCGGCTTCTCCAACTTTGCCACCACTTACCAAGAGCATTTGCAATATGCCCGGCAATACCAGCTATGGATCGATAGCTTTTTGAAGGCAAAAGCCGCACAGAAACAATTACAGGATTATTGATTGACCCCTTGACTAAACTAGAGCGACATATCATCCGATTTCCACCCATCCGCTTTTTGCTGCGAAGAAGCAAAAACTGGTTGCTGCCCGGTTTTGAAGGCGTGCCGCTGTACGATGTGTTAAAGTTTTTCTACAAACAGTTGCGCACCGTGGGCCTTACCGAGAGGGCCTCGGCCATTGCTTACAACCTCATTATGGCCATACCGCCCGCCTTCCTCTTCCTGTTTACCTTGTTGCCCAAACTGCCCTTTATCGACAAAAAGAGCATCAAGGCCCAACTACACGATTTGGTGAACAATTTTATCCCCGCCAAGGTGCACAATAAAAACATCAACCAATTCATCGACAGTTTTTTCAACGACCCCAAGATCGGCCTACTCTCGTTTGGCTTCTTTTTGTCGCTGTTCTTTGCCTCCAATGCCATGATGGGTATCATGCGCTCGTTCAACAAAAATTATGTGGGCTTTCAAAAAAGAATGGGGCTGCACAAGCGTTGGACGGCCATCAAGCTCACTTCGCTGCTCTTTAGCTTGGTGCTGGGCTGTCTTGTTCTGCTCATTACCCAAGGCGTGGTGTTGGAATGGCTGGGCATCAAAAACGCCGGCCTCCGGCAAGTGATTTTTTACCTACGTTGGATATTCATCGTGGCCCTGGTTTATTTTTCTTACGCCTTTATCTACAAGTATGCACCCGCCGTGCAAAAAAAATGGAAACTGGTATCGCCCGGTGCCATACTGGCCACCACCTTCAGTATCATCGCAAGCCTTGGCTTTTCGGCCTTTGTGAACAATTATGGCAACTACAGCATTTTATATGGTGCCATCGGTACCGTCATTGTACTAATGGCACTGGTGTTTATCAATGCACTGGCCCTGCTGATTGGGTTTGAGCTGAACGTGAGCATCAAATCGCTGCGGGCCATGGCCGAAATACGGGAAAAGGAAGAAGCCGTCCCTGGCGATACATAAGCGGTTTGGCTTGGCCCTTATCTTTTCGTAACTTTATTGTCTAAAATTTTTTGCGATGAAAAAGATGTTCCTATTGCCACTTGCCTTATTGTCAATTTGCATGGCCTTTACCACTGTGCCCGGCGACCCGCTGCCGCTTGGCAGTGCCATGCCCAATGCAGAGGTGAAGATGAAGGATATTTCGGGCAAAAGCATATCCCTGGCCGAGGCCAAAAAGACCAATGGCCTACTGGTGATGTTCAGTTGCAACACCTGCCCGTATGTGATCAAAAACCAAGAGCGCACCAAAACCATCAGTGCCTATGCCCTCCAACAAAACATCGGCGTGGTGATCGTTAACAGCAACGCCGCCCTGCGCAACGACGCCGACAGCTATGAGGCCATGAAAGCCTATGCCGCTGAACAGGGTTACCAATGGCACTATGTGGTGGACGACTACAACTCATTGGCCGATGCTTTTGGCGCCAACCGCACGCCGGAGTGTTTTTTGTTCGACAAGAATGGTAAATTGATTTATCATGGTGCCATCGACAACAGTCCCACGGATGCCGACAATGTAACCCGTGAACACTTAAAAGAAGCCATCAATGAGAGCGTGGCCGGCAAAGATGTTACCGTAAAAGAGAGCCGTAGCGTGGGCTGCACCATCAAAAGAAAAAGTCATTAGTGTTTTTTCAAAATAGCCACCGTCAACCGGCTTACGCAAGTGAGCCGGTTGTTATCGTCGTGTAGTTTGATGTCCCACACATGCGTAGAAGCCCCCAAATGCAGGGGCGTACAGGTAGCGGTCACATACCCTTCCCGCACAGCCCGTAGGTGATTGGCATTGATTTCGAGGCCCACACAAATGTTCTTGGATGTATCGATTACCAAGGCCGAGGCCACGCTGCCCACGGTTTCGGCCAAGGCACAGCTAGCCCCGCCATGCAGCAAACCATAGGGCTGTTGGGTGCGCTCATCCACCGGCATCCGCATCTTTACAAAATTGTCCCCTATCTCCGTCCATTCCATACCCAGGTGCTGCCCCATGGTATTAGGCCCCAACGGCTTCAAGTCTTCCAACGTAATATCTTTTTTAAACCAAATCATGTTTCATTATTGATGATTGTTTGATTGATCGTGGTATCGCCGACTCACCATCCCCCCATTGCCCATCCCCTGTCACCGCCCTGCCAAAAACCACCTTATCCCCAACTCGTACCCCAGCAAACCAAGCCCGCTTATGGTGCCCACTGCCTTGGCCGACACATGCGACAATTGGCGGAAGGCTTCCCTGGCATCGATATTGGAGATGTGCACTTCGATGACCTTGGTAGTAATGGCCGCAATAGCGTCCCCAATGGCCACCGAAGTATGCGTGTAGCCACCGGGATTGATAAGGATGCCATCGTGGCTAAAGCCCACCCGTTGCAATTCATTGATCAACTCCCCTTCCACATTGCTTTGAAAATAGTGCAACGACACCTGTGGAAACAGGGCCTGTAACTGTTGGAAATACTGCTCAAAAGACAGATTGCCATAGATATCCGTTTCCCGCTTGCCCAGCAGGTTGAGGTTGGGGCCGTTGATGATGGTAATGTTCACTTGTCTCATTCTTTGCCCAAAATTAAGGGATTTGCGAGAAGCCCATAGAAGACAAAACGTTTGCTTTGTCAAACAAACGGCCATCAAGCATAAACTATGAATAAAAAAAAATATATCGCTTTTGCTTAACAAAAAACTTACGCAGAACTTATTATGCTTTGAAAAAACTATGTAAAAACACATGTTTGTAGAATTTTCCTCAAATTCAAGTATGGTACAACCTTAAACAAGGCAACCTTTTCAAGCTACCCAATGTTCAACACGAGTTACTGCGTCCTATTTTTAATTAATAAAAACATGCAACTATGCTAAAATTTTTAAACGCATCAACGAAATTTTTTTTGCTGTCCGCTAGCCTCATTGCCGTGGCTACAATGACCAATGCCCAACTGGCAAGGTTATCACAACGGGTGCCAGCAAATGGCCCAGGTGGTTGGTCCCCTGGCGGTTTTTCCATTTGCGGTGCTGCCAACAGGGATTTCTTCATCGAATACAACCGATGTGCAGCCGTGCCCAATGGCCCTTGCACCTTTGGTGGTTCCGGGGCTAATCCATATCGTATCCACTTCCGCTTATTGCGCAATGGCAACCAAATAGCCAATACAACGTATCAATTGTCGCAAGCATGGGGCAATTGGGGCAACTACAACATCCCTGTAACACCGGGCACCTATCAGGCGGAAATAAGGTTCGAAAGGCGCACGGGTATATGGCCGTTCTGGTCGTGGAGCACCAATCAAGTAATAATGACCAATAGCATCGTGGTAACAAGGCAGCAAGCCATACCTGATTTCAACATCAATGGCATCCCCGTTCCTCTCAACGGCAATCCCATACTTGTTTGCGGAAGCAATATCCGCCTCCATGCTGCCGCCACTACCTGCGAAACAAGGTACATGGTAAGCATCCAAGAAAGCGACCGCTGGTGGAATCGTACAGGCCAATACGAAGTGGATGTATGGTTCAATGGTCAAGCGCCCAACAACATCAACCTGCAACAGTTGGCCATCAACAACAGCCAGCCCCCTACATTCATTGGCCCGGTTAATCGGCGCAATACAGGCCTCTTCGGTGGCAACTTGCCCAATGGCCAAAAGCGATATTACAGGGTTAGCATCTGCGTGGATGAGCCCAATTGGGTATGCAAGACAGCCCTGATTGAGGTGGATGGCAACTGCCGCACCGATCAGCGTACCGAACCCGACCTCAATACATATATCATGATTGGCGCAGGCAACGATGGCAGCGATAAGGCCAATTTGGAATTTGATGCCATTGTTAAAGGAAACGGCGATGTTACCAATACCGATATGGAGATTATACCCTGCACGGAAGAGTTTGCGATACCAGACAGAGATGTCAGAGTAGTTAGCAGCGATGCTACCAATTTGTCGGCGGTTCCTACGGTAAAGGCAGCGACAGACCTCTCTGCTAGCGTACAGGCCAAGATAGTTCCCAATCCTGCCAAAGATCAAGCCTCGCTGACCGTAACCTTGCAACGGGAAACCTTGTTACAGGTTAATATCTTTAACGCAGGTGGCAGCCGTGTTAAACAGGCACTCACCAACCGCAAGCTCATGCCCGGCCAACAAGCCGTTCCGCTCGACATCAGCGGCCTGACACCCGGAATCTATATTGTTGAGATATGGTTGGACAAGCAGGTGACTAAACAAAAAATGGTCATCGCCAACCACTAGCAAGTATATCCACCAACGCAGTAACAGAACGGGCAGCACAGGAGTGCTGCCCGTTCCACTTTTAACCCTACCCTTGCCCCTAGGCATTTTACAATGGGAACAATCTTTTCCACCTGTTCTTATCCAAGGGTATTGCGTAAACTGCCCAAGCCCAGATAGCGATACAGCGATACCTGTTGGCCAAAGGACTACTGCTCTTCCTCATAATAAATCTTGTAATACTTGCGGCCCTGCTCGTCCACGCCCTTTTCGATCATATCCCGGTTGCCATGGATATAGATATGGAAATTTTTATCCAGCTTCAACACGCTTTTGAATACACGAGCCTGCTTGCGCACCGCTTGGCGGGAAATATCGAAACTGTCTTCCAATTCTATCAGGTTTTCCCGGCGATAGCGGTCGTCAAACGCCCTAAAAGATTCTATCATCTCGGGATGGTGCAACACTTCCTGTTCAAACTCTTCCTTGTCAAAAGAAGGGTGGTTTTTAAAATAGCCGATAGACCGGTTCAGTAAATCGATTTGATCGGTTTTGCTTACATCGAACTCTCGAACAAACTGATCGGTTACATATTGCTTGGTAATGCCCAAAAAAGTACGGGTTTGGTGATAGTCATCAACAAAGTACTGCAGCTTTAAAAATTCGTCTTTCCAGTACTGGGCCTCGTTGCCGCGGTTCAGGTTATCCACCACACATACCCGAAAGCCATCGGCCTCATCCAGGTTAAATATCAAACAACCCTTGTCGGCCTTGTTGACCGGCTGCCCTTCGTCGGCCAGCACCGTAAACCCGTCATCTTCCTTGTGTACCTGCAAAAAGGTATCCTTCGACTCCGTTTTAAAAATGGCCAGTGCTTGCAAGGGCTGCCCTTCGGGGCCCAGTCCTTCCAGCAGCGCCACATACAGGTCGCCCCCCTTTATTTTGGGGTGGGCCGAGCACTCGTACAGGTGCTTGGCAATCTGCTGTGATTTTTCTGTAAACAATCGATTATCGGCAAAAATATCCTTGGCAAAACGATAACAGGCGTTCAACGACAAATCCGATTCGTGCCAACAGCAGTACATCTCGGGTTCTTTAAAAGCCGATACGAAGTATTCGGCCAGCACCGCTTGCAGGGCTTCGGTAAGCGGCGGCAAGGCTTTGTCGGAAAGCACATATCCTTCCTCGTTGATTTTATTGCCTACCCGGTGAATGATACAGCGCACCGGCAGGCCATTGGTCATTGGCAACATGAGCAGTGATTGAGCGGCAAATATAGGCAGTAATAACCCGATTTGGCCAGTGCCTACCCATGGCGTTTGATGATACGCAAACGGTGGGTATGCTGGCCCGATTCGGCGTGTACGATACCCGCATGATCCATCCGGTCGATGCGTACCTTGCCCGCCGCATGGATAATGCTGTCGGCCCCCAACAACAGCCCTACATGGATGATGCGCCCCTCCGCATCGTCAAAAAAAGCCAGGTCGCCACAGCGGGCCTCCTGCAAAAAATCTACCGAGCTACCTACTTGCGCCTGTTGCCGGGCATCCCTGGGCAAAAGTATGCCCATCATCCTGAACACCGCTTGGGTAAACCCGCTGCAATCGGTGCCAAATACCGTTTTGCCGCCCCATAGATAGGCCGTGTTGAGAAATGGCCGTGCCAGTTCTGCTATGGAAGCCGCCGCTTGGGGGGCTTTCGCCGCATCCCAACCCACTCCGTCGTATTGGAGCGTATCATTGCCCCAGCGGGCCTTGCCATGTTGAAACCCCGTCAAAAAACTTCCATAAGGCACCTGCATGGGGCTGCCGTTGTACCATACCTCGTTCACCCATGCTTGGGCCAATAACGGGGGCGCAACCGGTAGGTTGTCCACCACGGAAAAATGGCTGGTTTGGCACCAACCTTCATAACCGTCATAGAGGCTTTTAACCTGTGCCCAGCTATTGCCTTCCGTGGCCAGTAATTGCAGCGGCTCGCCAAACACCAACTGACTGATCATTTCCGATTCATGGGCGGGCCCTTGGCGCAATGCGCCCACCGGTACACAGCAAATGGCATATAGTGGCATGATGATGGCTTTGTTGCAACCTCAAATATCAAAAATTTTTGTGAAAACCGACTTTCACCGCATCTTTACAAAAAAACCGGTTTGAAGGCGGAACGCTTCCAACATATCAGCGACCAAGAACTGCTGGACAGTTTTTACCAAGATCACAACAACGATTGGTTGGGGATATTGCTGCAACGCTATACCCTGCTATTGTTGGGCGTGTGCATGAAGTACCTCAAAAACGAAGAAGAGGCCAAAGACGCGGTACAACAGGTATTTTTAAAGGTAATAGGCGAACTGCATAAATACAAAGTAGGCTACTTTAAAAGCTGGCTGTACATGGTGGCCAAAAACCACTGCCTGATGCGATTGCGGGACAAAGGCAAAATACCGGTGGAAATCAACGAGCAACTGATGGCTACCCCCGCCGAGCCCGACATGGCGCAGGCACACACCGAGAAAGAATTGCTGTTGACGCAGATGGCGGGTGCCCTGCAGCAATTGAACAGCGACCAGCAGCAGTGCGTAACGCTGTTTTACCTAGAGAAAAAGAGCTACCAGGAAGTGGCCAATGCCACCGGATATACTTTGATGCAGGTAAAAAGCCACATACAAAACGGTAAACGCAACTTAAAAATCATGCTGGAGCGCATGCAGCAAAATGGACAATGAGCAGAGCAACATACCGAACAAGCCAACGGGCGGCCTCACCGATCAACGGCTGATGGAGTATCTCAACGAGCAACTCTCGAAGCAGGATAGCCACGACTTGGAGCGGCTCATGGCCGATGACCCCTTTGTAAACGATGCCGTGGAGGGCTTGTCGCAGGTCAACGACAAAAAGGATCTCAGCGGTTATGTGGAACAATTGAACCGTAGCCTTCAACAACAACTGGATAAAAAGAAAAAGCGGCGCAACAAAAGACAATTGCCCAACCAACAATGGGCCTACTTGGCAATCTTTCTATTACTGTTACTCAGCATCATAGCCTATGTGGTAATCAAAAGACAAAGGGCCCAAAACGCATTGCCAGCCCCCACCACCTTATCGGCACCCGCCAAAGGCTAGTGTTGTTTTTCGATAGGTTGTTGCCCAAAGCAGATATGTGTAATTGACCGATTATATGACCATCTGACCTATACCATTACCGCATAATATAGGATAACAACATCGCATTGCAGATACCTACTATTATAAAACATCAAGCCACAAGCCACCCAACGCATAAAATACCTAAGTGTAGAAAAAAATTTTTGTATAAGGCATAAGCAGTCATTTTTAGACAAAAAAAATCCCGAACGCATTATGTTTTTTCGCCATAGAAAAGCAATCTCTTTTCTAAACGAGGCATTATGGTATAAACCAAGTGCAAACATCCACAATTGTGTAAGAAATACACATTCGCACTGCTTCAATGATTACACATCATTTAACAAAAGGATAACCGCACAATCAAACAACGTAATAACACTAGTCCGTAATATTACTAAGCAAAAAAAACGCTGCCTCGTTTTTTGCAAAATGAGAATGAATGTGAGTAAAAATATTTTTGGTAAATTGATAAAGCTGCATATTTTTACGTCACGTTAGTGTTCTTTAACCCATCAAACATTAAAACTGTTTGACGTTGCTTTGAAACTTCGCAAATAAAAAAACATAGTTTCATCTCAACAAACACTACGCTTAAAACAAATACAACCAAACCTCCATCAGCACATGGTTTGACCCTTTACCAGCAATCATGTCTGTGCGCTTCATAGCGATACAGAGTAGTATTTATTGCAATAGTAAAAAACAATATGACTAATAAAAACATTGTTGTCCGATTAAAATTAAAAAGAGCAACTCAAGCCCCCTACGGCATTGATTTGTAAAAGACAGGTACCAACAAGTATCTAATATTGTTGGTAAGTTACTGTATCATTCTTGTCAAGGACAAACTTAGTAAGGCTATTATTAGGTAAAGGCTATCGTATGCCTCGACCGATGTGCAATAACAAAGAGATGATGTGCCACTTGAAGAAGTGGTAGCAGATGGCATGTTTGTGCCGATTGTATCACAATACTTAACAAAAATGAAGCGATTAATCATATTATTTCTATTTGTTTTATTTATTGTAGCAAACATCAATGCTGTTAAATCTTATGTAGAGTTAACAACGCTATACTATATTGCTGCATTGGCCTTTATGATCACTGCGGGAATATCGTTACTGATAAACAAAGTGCCTTATAAAGCAACATGGGTGGATGGATTGCTGTTGTTGATAGTGATAGCCGATGTAGTCAATGAAACTTTTTTTCAAAAAAATCTTTATGGCAACCCGAGGCTATATATAAGCCTTACCGCTGCCATCCTATACTTTGGCTTTTCATTTATACTGAAAAACAAACATGCGTACCTTCCTATTCTTTTTTGGTGTGTTGTTACAAGTGTTTCCATTCAATCATTGGTGGCCTTTGCGCAAGTCATGGGCTTAAGCAAAAATACCAGCGACATGTTTGTATTTGGAGGCTCATTTGGCAACCCCACTGCTTTTGCTAGCTATTTGGGCATTGCATTGCCTTTTGTACTCATCCCATTATTGTACCGCGAAGCATTTGCCTTATCGGAAAATCAATACTACGGCATTTTGGCCTGCTGTATTAGCTGCTTATTTTGGATAGCCTTTAGCAACTCCAGAGGGGCTTGGGCAGCTTGTGCCGTTTGCGGCCTCCTCATTGCCAATAAAAAGTACGACCTGCTATCCAAGCTCTCCAATGTATTCAAATCCAGATGGGTAAAGGGTTTGGCAATTGCCGCAGGGGTTTTATTAGTGGTTTCAACGGTGGTTGGCCTATACTATTACAAAAAAGATTCTGCGTTTGGAAGAGTGTTGGTTTGGAAAATTTCGGCCCAACATTTGCAAGACAATTTGTTGGTGGGCAACGGGGTGGGCGCCTTTGAAGCCAACTATGGCAAATGGCAAGCACAATACTTTTCTGCCAATCCCTTTACCGAAGCCGAAAAAAAAGTAGCCGATTATGTAACATGCGCTTACAACGAGTACCTCGAGTTACTGATCGACAAAGGTTTGATCGCATTGCTTTTGCTGGCCTCCTTAGCCGTTGTTGTGATCAAAACAAAGGATGAAGGCAACTTGTACGTTACCGCGGCCAAATATTCTATCATAGCAGGTTTGATCATTGCCTGCGTGGGCTATCCGCTCAGGTTGATTCCGGTTTTACTCCACTTGTCCCTCTGTACTGCCATTGTATTGAACAGTATCGCCAAAGACAATCAAAAGGGTTGGCGTGTTCATCCAGCATTGGCCGCCATCGGCGTGGTGCTACTGGCAGTTGCCTGCACCGCAAAGGGGCTTTACTATGCAAAGGGATTTTCGCTGCTAAGAAAAGGGCAACAGCAAGTTTTTTCAAAAAAGCTCGACACGGGCATCAGCGAATATCAAAAAGCGTTTAACAGCCTGCAGAATAATGGGGTTTACCTGTTTTACTATGGTGCGGCCATGGCGCTTAAAAAAGAGCATGGCCAAAGTATTCCCCTGCTTGAAGAGGCAATTACCAAAGCAAGCGACCCCAATGCCTATATATTACTTGGCAACGAATACATGGCCACAAAGCAATATGACAAGGCTGCAACGGCCTACACAACGGCCAGCAATATCACTCCCGCCAAGTTATACCCCAAATACCTGTTGGCCAAGCTGTACATAACAACGGGGCAAACAGCAAAAGCCATTCAACTGGCAACAGAAGTGACCACGCTGGAAGATAAAGTACATACAACGGCCGCTGATGAGATGCGGGCCGAAATGAGGGCGTTTTTAAAAAAAGTGAATCAATAATTTCTAATTAAAACAAATTCAGTATGGATCCTCCAAGGTATTAACTACAAGAACAAAGAACAGTTTCTCTTAAAACAAAATTTCGTAACAAAAAAAACATTTGAATATGAATACGCAAAAAAAAGCATTGTTTTCTCTAGCAATCGTAATGACACTTTCTATCGCTATGATCCAAGGCATTTCTAACAAACGTGCGTTGACCAATGACACGAACCTGCAACAGGTTTCTATTGGCGCCGGCTATATGGCAGGCGAATCAGAAGCTGGCGCTGCCGGTGCCTGGACTGCGGTTTCCGCATTGGCTGGCGGTGCTGCCATCACCGTGGGTTATGGAGCTTTGACCAACGTATGGAACCCTGCCGGATGGGTAGGTGGTGCCGTTGCCGGTGGCTTGGCTTTATAAGATCAGCTCACAGATTTCTAAAAAACGGGGCCTTTGTATATGCTGACAAAATATTTTGTTCGCAAGGATTTTGCCTACAAAGCATCGATAAGCATTATTGTAAAGGTGCCCTCATATTTCTTTCGTAAACAATTTTCATTCATAAAAAAAAACAAAAAAATGAACACACAAAAAAAAGCGTTGTTTTCATTGGCCATCATCATGACCCTTTCAATTGCCATGATCCAAGGCATTTCCAAAAAGCGTGCATTGAACAATGACACGAACCTGCAACAAGTTTCTATTGGCGCCGGCTACATGGCAGGCTCCTCAGAAGGTGGTGCCGCAGGTGCTTGGACTGCTGTTTCAGGATTGGCCGGTGGTGCCGCTGTTACCGTAGGTTACGGTGCCTTGACCAACGTATGGAACCCTGCCGGATGGGTAGGTGGTGCCGTTGCCGGTGGCTTGGCCCTGTAAGATTGAAACTAAGGGCATCTTTGAAATTCCCATTTTACAACATCTTCCTCACACGATTTTTGTTTATAAAAAAAGTGATGGTAAGTGGTTGTGGAAAAGTTTTAAAGATGCCCTAGTATTTTCTTCGTAAACAATTTTCATTCATAAAAAAAACAAAAAAATGAACACACAAAAAAAAGCGTTGTTTTCATTGGCCATCATCATGACTCTCTCAGTAGGCATGATCCAAGGTATCTCTAAAAACCGTGCATTGAACAACGACAGGAACTTGCAACAAGTAGCTGTTGGCGCTGGTTACATGGCCGGTACATCTGAAGGTGGTGCCGCTGGTGCTTGGACTGCCGTTGCCGGTATGGCCGGTGCCGCTGCTGGTACAGTAGCTTATGGTGCCATCACCAATGTATGGAACCCCGCCGGATGGGTAGGTGGTGCCGTTGCCGGTGGCTTGGCTTTATAAGATTTAACCAAAATATATTTTACCAAAAATATGAGTAGCTTTTTTAAGCAATTGTTAGCAAGTCAAATAGTGATACTGGTTGTATCATTAACTTGCTATTATTGGTTACATCTAGGAATCACTAAAACAATCCCCATTTCCATATTCGCAGGAGTATTGGTTATGCTGATTGGATTGGATGTTTTCAAAAAGAAAACCAATCAGTAATTCCTTTTTTAAGATACAGGGGATGAACCTTTATCCCCTGTATCTTGATTTTTTGAATAAAACAATTGTCTATCAAGTATTGCACAACAGTCCACAAAACATTGATGTACACTGGATAGCCAATGATAAAATCATGGTATAAGGCAATCAAAAAATTGGGCTTTACCCAATGATTTCACTTTGAATTAATTGCAAATATTTTATGCTAAAAAATCATTATCAATCTATAGGGAAATTTTTTTGGCTATCGTTCTTGGTATGGCTAATCCCATTTGTTGTAGGGCTTTTTTTTGGCAATAGTATTACTGCTAATTCAAACAACAATCAGCCATTACCACCCGAAATCAGTAGGATATTTGATGCCTACTCCAACAACAACAACAAAGAGGTGTTCTCGCTTATATTCGTCAACAACATCAAAGTGGCTATTTTTAATATAGCCGGAGGTGTCTTTATCGGTATCGCCACTTTTTTGAGCCTGCTTATCAACGGCTTTGGCACGGCGGTAGCCTTTTCCAACATGCACCAAAACGGTATGCCTTGGGGTGACATCGCTAAACATACATTACCGCACAGCATTGAGTTGGTGGGCATTTGGCTGGCTGGCGCCATCGGTTTTTCGATCGCCAAAAAAATTATCGATGCCATGCGGGGACGCCCATTACCAGATACCACTTACTTTAAGCAAATAGGGATCTACACATTGACCTCCTTTCTTATTGTATTGGTTGCAGCCTATATAGAAGCCTATATCAGTGTATCTAAAAATTAAATTACATGAAAAAAGTTATATTGTCATTAGATGGCTTATCAAAGTATTGGTCGTTGCTCTGCATTTGTATCTATAGTATTCTGGTAGCAGAGTATTTTCAATTGTTGCAACAAAAAACTACGTCCGCAGCAGACTCCAGTAATTGGTGGATATACATCATTACCGTTATATCAGCCATTGTCGTTTGGCTGTTCAGCGCTTTTATTTTCCATTTGTTTGCCTTGGTATATGGCGGAGTATCTGATTTCGGTCGTTTGCTGCGCAACAATGCCTTTGCCTACATCATCCCGGCCATTTCCTTTATCACAGTTGTAATAATATTACACGGATTAGAAATGCCCAACACAATCAATTTGAAAGAATTTATTACCCAAAATCCCACCATGGGCCTTATTAACTGGCTCATCAACGGAAGTTATATCGTGTATTTCACCATGCTTGTCTTCTCGATTCGGTACTTATATCAATTAAATTTCGCCAAATCGATTGCCACGGTTTTAACTCCTGTTGCACTAATTTATGTACTTAGCTTATTGTTTACTTACATATTATAATATCAAATTGATAGGGGAAAACGATAGCGCATTGTAAGTAGTGCATAAAAGCAAGAAGGATACAGCGATATTTTGCCAGCCATGTACCGTTCGGTATTGCCAGGCATTTCAATAAATAGAAATATGCGAAGCAGCCAGTCATTTTCGGTTATAGGTTTATGGCATCAACTATCGGCTCGATATTCCATACTTTTTCTGTGATAGCGCACAGGTATATACTAAAATGGTTGTACAATCCTGGGTAACTGTTCAGGCTGCTTTTGTGCGTTGGTGTTAAACTTATTATTTTTTAAAGTGCCATTTGAGCATATCATAAAAATGGCGGTACGAACAAATTGTTAAAATGAAGCATTGGGTAATTATGATGCTTTGGGCTGGGATGATCAGCTCATGCAATACCATCGACTCGGCTAATAGCCAACTGGGCGAGGCGCTTTCCTTGGCTGGGGATAATGAAGCCGAATTGAAAAAGGTACTGGAGCACTACAAGGCACCGGGCGACTCGCAAAAACTTGCAGCCGCTCAATTTTTGATTGCCAATATGCCGGGCAAGCAATATTTCACATATACGCCTTACGACAGCCTTGGCAATATCATCCGTTACAATTTATTTGATTACTCAACAAACGAAGCCATCCATGCGGCCCGCAAACAAATACAGGATAGCTTAAAGCGTACTTTTCTCTATCTGCCTTCCGCCAAAACCACGGATGTTCAAACAATCAAAGCCGACTATCTGATCGAAAACATAGACTATGCTTTTAAGGCTTGGCAAATGCCTTGGGCCAAACATCTCTCCTTCGATGAATTTTGCGAATATCTCCTACCCTACCGATTTGGCAATGAACCGATAGAAAACTGGCGGAAAAATCTGTTCGGCCAAATGCAATGGGTATTGGACTCGGCCAAAAAAGATGCCTCTGTTTTGCGCCTTTGCCAAATTATCAACGACAGTATCAAAAAAACGTTTTCCTATAAACATTACGAATTGGAATTTTTTCCCGGTCTCTTGAGCTACTCACAAGCAAAAAAAATAAAGGGCGGCCGTTGCGACGATCTCAACATGATCGGCGCCTATCAAATGCGTGCCATTGGCATACCCGTGGCCAGTGAATTTACCCCCATTTGGGCCAATAGTAATTTTGGCGGCCACTCTTGGCTGAGCGTATTGACCGAAAACAAAAAGAATATCCCCTTCAATACGGCTTATGACAACCCTTTTGTAGATTCCTTGCCCTTTAAGGAAAGCCGTATCTGCAAGGTATATCGGAAACAGTTTGCCAATAAACCGATTAATTTTTCCACACGCTATGGCATAAAAAATCCGCCCAAATACCTCCTGCAAGATGATTTTTTTGATGCCACCCACCAAATTATACCAACAACCAACTGCGTCATCCCCTTGGCCTACACGATACCCCCGCAAAGCCAATTTGCCTATATCGGTGTTTTATGCGGCATTGGTTGGCAGGCCGTTGATACCGTACAACTTAACAAAACAACGGTCAAGGCCAGCAACATGGGACACAACACGATTTATAACATTTTCACCATTTCAGACGATTCGGCAAAGACTTTTCGCTATTTGAGCAATCCCTTTCTGCTCAATGAAAAGGGCCAAATGATTGCCTTGGTACCCAATGCACAAGCCGTTGACAATTTTTCTATCAACTTTAAAAAGGAGTATTGGTGGCTTAGAAAAGAGCGCCAGTATGCTTTAACCGTTTGGAAAAACAATCAATGGGAAAAAATAGGTTCGCCATTGCAATGGAATGGCAAAAGATGGAGCCCCAGTACCAACGACTCGTTGATTGTTGCCAAAAACGACAGTATCATCAGCTTTAACAAAATAGCCAAAAATAGTTTATTGCGTTTGCAAAACATAGAACCTATCGATGATATAGGTAGCTATGGGCGGCCATTTTTGATTTTCAATAACAGGGCCGTTACCTTTTAACAAACCTTTGATGCGCCGCCGGGCAAGCAGGTTGCTGCCAATCGGATCAGCGCACTTGCCACTTACACTCCTTTAAAAAGTCGTTGCTGTTGAGTACTTTGATGTTGGCAAAATAATAGTCCTCGGTATTTTCGGTAACGATACAATCACAGCCCTGTTGCAGCGCTGCATAATACTGTATGCCGTCTTCAAAGTCATGTATGCGCTTGTCGGCCAGCGCCCGTTGTACGCAATCGGCCGTCACATTGGCAATGTGTATGTGTTGACAAAGCAGGGCAATCTTTTGTTTGGCCATTACGGTACGGTGCTTTTTTTCGGCAAAATAAAAAGCGATGGCCAAGCACACGGGCGTGGTAAAAATTTCATTGCCCCCGGTACCGGCTAGGCTAAGGATACGTGCCGTATTGGAAAAAAGGGGGTATTCTTTGTTCAGTACGGAAATCAAGATGTTCGCATCAACGAATAGTTTCATTTTTGAGATTTAAAGTATTCGTCTTTGCGCTTGCGGGCGGAGGGCTTTTTGGTAACGTACTCGGCCTCACCTTCGGCTACCATGCTTACCCACTGCGCAATGGGAAAATCATCGAGGGAGGCATACCCGCCTGAGGTGACTTTGTCTAGAAGGAACTCTACGAGGCGACTTAGGCTTATGTTGTTGGCCTCGGCATAGCGCTTGGCACGGCCTACAATGGCATCATCAAAACTAAGGGTAACCTTGGCATCCATGGTTGAAAATATTTACCATACAAAGGTACCCCTTTTATACTACCAACAAAAAAAATCTATACGTATAAAGTATCAGTGCGCAAAGTCTGCCTCATAATTTCCCTTGATCCGCTCCATGGGTGGATTGAAATAACCAAACCGTAGCCGGGGGAACTCTTCTTGGATCAGCTCCATCATTTGTTTTACGCCCATGCACTCGCCGGTTTCCACTACGCCTATTTTGCCAAGATACCAATCGGGATCGATGTTGAAATTGCGCCATTGTATCATGGTCAAATCCGTTTCCCTGATCAGTTTGCGCAATGCCTCATATTCTTCTACGCTATCTGTCATGCCCGGAAATACAAAATAGTTGATGCTTGCCCAGCCCCCGTAACCACGTACCACTTTGAGGCTCTCTACAATATCATCAAACGAATAATTGTTGGGGCGATAGTACGGCATATAAATCGACTCCCTGGCGCTATTGGTGCTTACCCGTATGCTGTTGAGTCCCGCTTCGCACAATGCCCTCACCGCATCGGGCTTGCTGCCGTTGGTGTTGATGTTGATACTGCCGCGCTGGGTATGCCGCCTGATTTCAAGTATCGCATCGCGGATGGTTTCCCACATCAGCAAGGGTTCGCCTTCGCAACCCTGGCCAAAGCTGATGATTGGGTATGGGGCCGTTTGCAGGTGCGGCACGGTAAACTCTACAATCTCCTCGGGCGTGGGCTTGAACGTGAGGCGGTCTTGCGTGCTAACGATGCTTTCCTCTTGGGGCTGAAAAGAAATACAGCCGATACAGTTGGCGTTGCAGGCAGGCGAGGCTGGCACGGGGCATTCCCAGCGGCCCAGCGCAAAGTTGCGGGCCGCAGGACAGGTGTAGGTTTGACAGCAGTTCTCCATCAAATGCTTCACCAACCGGTTATGGGGGTAAGCGGCCAACAGGTGGGCCGTGCCCGTATCGATGGCCGCTTGGTTGTACCCGGCGCACTCTTGGCGGATGTCTTTTTCGATGCGCACGGCCGGTACAAAAAATTGGTCGTCGAACCAGCCGGCGGCCGTATAGCAAAACAAGGGCAGCGTGGGCGCATCGGGCTGTGTTTCATAGGCGGCCATGTACAGGCCCGTATGGGCCGGGGGGATAAAAGCGGCCACGGCCCATCCCTTTTCGCAAAGCCGCATCTGGCCTGTTGCCACATCGATACCAATGCCGCGGCGGCCCGGCAGCTCGTACAATTGACCGCCTTCGGGCAAGGCTATCCATTCCTCCTCTGGTATGGGCAGGGCCTCCCAACCGCTACGGCCCGCTACATACAGCGAAGTATCCTCAAAAATATTGCCCTTGCCATCTGAATACAAAATAAACGGAGATACCATAACTATAGAACGGCAAGAAATCGGCTATGGCCGTGCCGGGAAAAACTCCCTTTATCGGCCCAACTTACCCCTTGCGCAAATGCTTTTGGCAAAATTCGTTAATTTGTTCCAACTCCTCTATTTTTAAATTGCGCCGCAAGGTAAATTCCAGTTTCCGTTGCTGAAGGGTTTCAATGACAATGCTTTGGTAATAGGGTACGATTTGGCGGATACGGTCCCAACCTATCTCCGCATCCCGCAACAGGTTGGGCAGCGTGATACCGGTTTGGGTAATGTTCACCGCCTCCGAACGGGCAGCCCGCCACTCCCGATACAGCAACAGGCCAAAGCTGGCCGACAGCAACAGGTGCAACCAGCCCACCAACCAATGCCCATCCCCCAACAAATTGAGGCCGATACCCAGCAATACCAGCGCCTCTATCAACCGAAAAACAAGGTTGAGCCGGGGTGAATGGTACAACAGGGGGCCGCCGGCAAACACCAAGATGAATATGTCGGCCGCCACGATCAGTTGTGTGATGCAAAGCAACCGATTGGCACCATACTGCTGCCACTGGTAAAGCGCATTCACCAGTATCACCAAACCGGCCACCAAGTGCAGCAATCGGGCGGAACGTTTGAGCAATTCAAAAGCCGGATGCACAACAGGCAATGAAAAATGGGTAAACATAACAGTCGTTTTATGTATGATGAATAAGCAAAAACACTATCATCGATACCCGCTGTATAAAGAAACGGTAGCGGGATTGGCCAAACGGCACCAAAATGCAAGAGCCATTTTTTGCATAGATGCAAGCCGACAAATTTTCCACAAAACGTTTTTGGCTATGTAGTATTTTTCAGCGTTACGGGTTGGTAGGGCAGGCTAGGCGAAGGTTGTCCGATAGCCCCCAAGCATGTGGCCGCTAATTTTATACCACCCCTTATCTTCCATTGGCTAGGGGCATCGCTACGGGAAGGCAAGCACGGCAATTTTCCACGATTTACCCCTCGTTGGCAAAGACCCACAACAAGGCATACCACAACTTTCACGCTATCAACCGCCATCTCTCAACTGCTACTAATAAGCCCTTTTACAAATCCATTGAACTGTTCTTCCTCGGCCGATAGCAGCTCATCTGCCACTTCGGCCTGCATCATTTTGTTATTCACAAAATCGATGGTGAGCAGCCCGTCTTTGAGCACCACGTTCTGCAGTTCGGCCCAGGCAATCTGCCGGGGCGGGAAGCTGGGAAAATGGATGACCGATGTTGTAAACCGCACCACCAGGGGCCGCCGGGCAATATAATCCAGTATCGCCAATACCAATACAATTGCGGCCACCCAAAAAAAATGGAGCATGAGCCATACAAAGCACACGAAGGCATAGCCGGGCGTAAAGCGCAAACGGCTTTGGTTGTAGTTGCCCCGCAGCAACACAAATATCACCCATAGCAGGGTAAGCACTGCGCCCGCCAAGGCATAGAAGTGATGGTTGGAGAGGCCATCAAACAATGACCGCACAAACAGGCTGGCAATATTGATAGCAAAGAAGATTAGGCTGATACGGCTGTACGAAGCCAATTTTTCGGGCTTGAGGGTATATGCGTAATTAGGTGCCGCCGCCATCACTGCAATTGTTGAACTTTGATGTGTTGAGACACCAGCAGGTTGCACAGTTTGAACAGCACCCTTGCGCCCACATTCTCGTCCCATTCGTTGTTGCTAACGCCCACTTCGTTCAAGTCGAAGCCGATGAGTTGGCGGCCACTTTGCAACACTTTTTTAAACAGATAGAACACTTGCTCCGTCTCAAAACCGCCCTGTACCGGCGTACCCGTATGGGGGCAGAGCTTGGGGTCGAGGCCATCGATATCAAAACTGATGAACACTTTTTCGGGCAGATGGCTCACGATTTCATCCGCCAGCAGTCTCCAGGTTTGGCCCTCGTATTGCCGTTCTTTGATTTCTTTGTCAAAATAGGTCACCACCCTAAACCGGCTGTCCCTGATGACACCCCATTCCTCCTCGCAATAGTCGCGGATACCCACCTGAACCAGTTTGGTCAACGCCGGTATCTCGTTCAGCGCATTGTACATCACCGAGGCATGAGAATAGTTGAACCCTTCGTAGGCAATCCGCAGGTCGCAGTGCGCATCGATTTGTAAAATCCCAAAATCGCCGTGCTTTTCCGCAATGGCCTTGAAAAAGCCCAGCGGGGTGCTATGATCGCCACCCAATAGGGCCACCAGCTTGCCCTTGGCCAGTAAGTCGCGGGTTTGTTCATATACCCAATTGTTCAAAAACAGGCTGCCCTCGTTGATTTCCTTGAGCGTTTTGCACATGAACTTGTTGTCCTCTACCCGATCGCCATTGGCAATATAATTGATGTACAACTCGGCCTCCTTGCGCAGGTAGTCGCTCTTCATCAGCACTTTTTTGTCGGGGCTGCGCATAAAGAAGCCCTGCTTCCACCCATCGGGCACATCGGGGTCGAACAGGTCTATCTGCATACTGGCGTTGAACACATGCTCCGGCGCACGGGCCGTACCGCCGCGGTAGCTTACCGTAACCTCCCAAGGAACGGGCACGATCACCAATGCCGCATCGTCTTCCTCAAAAGGTAAACCAAAAATATTGTTGTTGGGATTTCCTACCGAATTAGGATCAAATTGTGAAAGGTCAGTCATTGCCTTTGATTGATTGAAAATAACGGGCCCATTGTTGCCAGGGCATGAGCGGCGCAAAGATAAGCGACTGTTCTACAAAAGAAATGTGCAACAGCAAATAATTACCCACATGGAAGGCCACAAGGCCCAATACCAGCCATTTGTCGCACTTTTTGGTAAAAAAACCCACTATCAGCGCCAAATCCAACACCGTGGCGCCCCGGTACAACCATTGGGCGGCATCCGGATGCTCTATCAGCCATTGTGCCGCCCGGCTGCGCCAGCCCCCTTGCGCCAGGGGCAGCCAGTCGGCATGGGTTTGCGCCAGGATATTGGCCATGCCATCGGCATCGGCAAAACCGCCATACCCTATTTTGTAAATGCCTGCGGACGCATACAAGAAACAGACCCAATAGCGCACCAATTCCCAACTGAGGTGAAAGCGCTGGGGGCGCAGGGCCAGAAAGGCCGTGGGGGCCAGCAGGTAGCCGATTTGGGCATAGTGCTTGCCCGCTGTGGTGCAATAACAAACATACAACAGCCAAACGCCGATGACGGTTATCCAGGTAAACAGGCGCTGTTGGGGCACAAACACGCAGATGAGGCAACTGGTAGTAACCACTATATCGAACAGGAGCGCCGCCCACGAATGCTGGAGCAATGTTTGCGGCAGGCGCAGTAGGTGCAACAGCCAAAAACTGTTATCGCTGCCAGGATATATCAATACCGGCCCCTGTAGTTGCGATAGCAGGGTATTGGTGGCGAAAAAGTACACCAATATCAGGAACAGCCAGGCAAAAACGGCACGGGCCATCAAACTGCGGGGATAATATGTAGGTTCGGCCATCAAGCGGTTTAAGGAATGGTAAATAAAATGGAATCGACCGGCGAATGGCCAAAGGGCGGGCGGAGCGATACCCGGCACTGTACCACCTGCGCCGGGCCTTGGGCAGGATGTATCGAGCGGAAATAGCGCCCCCACCAAGCCGGAAAGCTGTCGATGGCGGCAGGGCCATTGGCCAAACCGCCCACCAGATACCGGTACAGCCCCGGCGATACCCTACCGCCAAAGCGGGCCTGCACCACCTGTAAAACCGTGTCGCGGGGGCTATGGCGCAGGGCCGCATAATACCCCAGCGTGTTGTACAAAAGCTCCTGCTGGCGATTGCTCAAATGACGGTTGTTGAGGTAGCCCGTGGGGGTCTTTACCCAATAAACGGTCTGCGAATCGGCACCGGGATGCGCACCGGCGTACATGTGATACAGGAAAAACGGCACATTTTCTATGCCCTTGTACATAAAGAACACCTGCGCCGCTATCAGCAACAAAAAGCCCCAGCAAAGCGGCCGCCACTCCCGGTATAATCGTTGGATGAACATGGTTCGATAAAGCGGCCCTAAGTTATGCCAAATATATATACCAGCCAGCCCGATTACTTGGGGCCCCCAACGGCTGCCAAATGGCCTAGCGGTAACGCTGTCAATTGGCACCAGCGCAAAGCGCAGTTGATGCGGATGCCATACCGCCCATTGAGGCACCCCCAACGGTCAATTGAACAATAGCGCCCCAGCGGTGCTTAATTATTATAACAAACCCACCGCACAAACCTGTTTTGCGCTACCTTTGCCGCAGGAGCGGGCAATTAGACAGCATCCCGCCTCCAAGGGCCTGCCTGGTACGGCCCGCCTATTGTAAGCCAATCAAAATTTAAACGCACATGAAGCGAACAAATATTATCATCCTCGTGGCCATTGCGGTATCCATTGCAGCATTGATCATCTTTTCGGCCAACGATTTTTCTACTTACGACAGCATCGCATCTGCCAAACAAAAACAGGGCACTTTTGTACACCTGATTGCCAAGCTGGACAATACGGCACCGGTGGAGTACGATCCCGCCAAAGATGCCAACTACCTTTCTTTTTATGCGGTGGACAGCTTAGGCGGCCGCACCAAAGTGGTGTATCGCAACAGCAAGCCGACCGATTTGGAAAAAAGCGAACGGGTAGTGCTAAAGGGCAAGATGCAGGGGGAGGTGTTTGAATGCAAGGACATCCTGTTGAAATGCCCCAGCAAATACAAAGACGACAAAAAACAATTGGAAAAAGAAGTGAGCGGCAGTTAATCGCCCCTTTTTTTCCATTCATCCATAAACCATTCCTGTCTCATGCAATTTGAAGGGGAGCATTTACTGCCAGGGCAACTGGGCCATTTGTTTGTAATCATCGCCTTAGTGGCCTCACTGGTGGCCACCATCGGTTATGCCAAAGCCGCCCGCCAAACCGATTTATTACAAAGAGCCAGTTGGCTGCGTTTTTCCCGTATGGCTTTTGTGGTTCAAATGGCCATGAATATCGGCGTGTTTATCCTACTGCTCATCATCTGTTCCAACCACTACTTCGAGTACCTCTATGCCTATAAACATTCCTCCAAGGAACTGGAGTACAAATACCTGCTGGCCTGCATCTGGGAAGACCAGAGCGGCAGCTTTTTGCTGTGGAGCCTTTGGCACTCGGTGCTGGGGTGCCTGCTCATCAAAAAAAGCCGCGACTGGGAGGCCCCGGTGATGACGGTACTGAGCCTGGCCCAGTTCTTCTTGGCACTGATGATGCTGGGCATCTATTTCTTTGGTGTACGCATCGGCAACAACCCCTTTGCCCTTACCCGAAACGAAATTGCCGGGCCTATCTTTAGCCAGCCCAATTACCTCAACTTCATCAAGGACGGCGTAGGGCTTAATATTTTGCTGCGCAATTACTGGATGGTGATCCATCCGCCCATCCTGTTCTTGGGTTTTGCCAGTACCATCGTACCCTTTGCGTATGCGTATGCAGGACTGCAAACCAAACGCTTTGGCGATTGGGTAAAGCCCGCCATCGCCTGGACACTGTTCAGCGCCTGCGTGTTGGGCGTGGGCATCATGATGGGCGGCAAATGGGCCTACGAATCGCTATCCTTTGGCGGCTACTGGGCTTGGGACCCCGTGGAAAACGCCTCATTGGTGCCCTGGCTGCTATTGATAGCCGGGTTGCATACCATGGTTATTTACAAAGCCACGGGCTACTCGCTGCGGACTAGTTATATCTTTGTTTTTTTGAGCTTTGCCTTCATCCTATACAGCACTTTCCTCACCCGCACCGGCATCCTGGGCGACACCTCCGTACATTCGTTTACCGAAGCGGGCAATGCCATGTACACGCTGCTGCTGCTGTTCATGGGCGTTTTCAGCCTCGGCAGCATGGCCCTGTTGGCCGCTCATTACAAAAAAGTACCTGCCATCTACCAAGAAGAAAACATCAGCTCCCGTGAATTTTGGATGTTCATCGGGTCGTTGGTGTTTTTTATCACGGCTATCTTTATCATCGCCAAAACCTCTTTGCCGGTTGTCAACAAAATATTTGGCACCCGATTGGCACAACCCGAAGACGTGGAGTTTTCCTACAACCGCATCGTGGTGTTCACGGCCATTATCATGGGCCTGCTCACGGCCATTGTGCAGTTTATGAAATATAAAGCCACCCCTACCAGCTACACCCTCAAAAAGATTGCCCTGCCCACGTTGGTGGCACTGGCGGCGGTGGTATTGATCGCTATTTTTTATCCCATCCAATACCAGCGCAACCCGCCCAATGCCGTTTTCACGGGAGTGTTGTACCTGGCCCTTTTTGCTACGCTGTATTCTGCCATTGCCAATACCCATTATATCTTTTCGGTGCTAAAGGGCAAAATGAAGGCCGCCGGCTCGGCCCTCTCCCATGCCGGCTTTGCACTGATGCTGGCGGGCATGATCATTACTTCTGGCAACAAAAAAACCATCAGCGACAACCGGGTAACGGGCATCAACCTGCGCATGGGCATGGATCCGCAAACCAAGCAGGAAGACAACCCACTGGAAAACCTGACGCTGATACGGCAGGTGCCTACCCGAATGGGCCCTTATGAGGTAACCTACCTCAAAGACTCGATGGGACAAGAAAAGGGGCGTAAGTTTTATCAGTTGCTGTTTGAGCAAAAAGACCCGGTTAGCAAGGCGGTGGCTGAGCGTTTTTACCTGTACCCCGATGTGTACATGATGAAGAACAACACCATGAGCAGCAACCCCGATACCCGTATGTATGCCAACAAGGATGTGTTTACCTATATCTCTTATGCGTCGAACGACAAGCAAGAGGATACGGCCAGTTTTAAGGTGCAGGAAGTAAATGTGGGCGACACGCTATATTACAGCAAAGGATATATCATTTTGAAAGAAATGGTAAAAAACCCGGCCGTCAATAAGTTTAACCTACCCAACAATGGTGCAACAGTAATGGCCGACCTACTGGTGGTGAGCAAAGACAGTACGCAATACCGGGCCACGCCGCTGATACAGGTACGCACGCCCGACGACATGCAGCAACTGGACGATACGGTGTATGCACAAAATCTTTACCTCCGTTTTGTGGGCATCGGGGCCAACAACCAAATCAAAATCGGCGTAAAGGAATCGGACAAAATCATCGACTTCATTGCCCTGAAGGCATATATTTTCCCCTATATCAACTTGGTATGGGTTGGGCTGGTCATCATGGCCTTGGGCCTGTTGCTAAGCATGGCCAACAGGCTGCAATGGCCTAAAAAGGTGGCTTACGCAGCCTTGGCGGCAGTAGCTGTTGCGCTCTTTTATATGTTTCTTTTTGCAAACTAGTGTCGCAATCGGCCCGTAACTGCTGTATCACCCGCTGCACCTTGCGCTCGGCCTCCTGTTGTACCTCTTTATCGATGGGCGAGGTGTAAACGGGTGCCGCATCGCAACCGGCCAACAGCAGTAAGGCCCATGACCATTTTCTCATACGCGTTTCTTTTTATCGGCACTGTCTTGGATGGCCTTGGCCAGCGAGTCGGCCCAAAGGGGCACTTGGTGCAGCAGAAGGCTGTCGCAACGTTGTTGGATGGCCTTGTAGGCAGAGTCGATGCGGAGCTCGGCCAAGCTGTCCACTTGGCGGCGAAACTGTTGCTGGTACTGTTCCCGGTCGGGTTGGTTTTGGCAGCCCAGCGATAGTGCAAGCAGCGCAAAAAAGGTTTTTTGTGTCAATTTTAACATATCGAACGACCGTGGAATGATAATTGCCGTAAATTTACATCAATGAAAGGGTATATAGTGCATAAAATTGTGCGTTGCACTGCCATCATGATAGTGTTGCTATCATGGGCGGCGCCTATGTGCGCACAAGTATCCCCCAACGACACTTTGCTGCGCCAAGCCGTTGTTTATGACGGCGATACCATCGAGGCGAAAACCATTGAACCCGTTTATTTTTACTCCCGGGCCAACGAGGCCACCATGACCGACAAGGCGAAATGGACTCGGTTGCGCAATGCGGTGTACGTTACCTATCCTTATGCCAAACGGGCCAGTATAGTGATGAACGATATCAACGCCCGGCTAGCGAATATCACTGGCAAAGCGGAACGGAAGCAGTACATCAAATCGAGGGAAAAAGAACTAAAAAAAGAATTTGCCGACCCGCTCACCAACTTGTCTGTGTATCAGGGCAAGGTATTGATGAAACTGATTAACCGCGAAACGCACAACAATTGCTACGAAATTATCAAGGAGTACAAAGGCGGGTTCACGGCGAGGGTATGGCAAACCGTGGCCTTCTTTTTTGGCAGCAACCTCAAACAACCCTACGATGCCAATGGCGACGATAAGGAAATGGAGAAAATCGTACAAGAGGTGGAGCGGATGTATGGGTACAGAACTTGATGCAAAGGGTAGCGACAGGCGTTTTTTGCGCTTGCCAGGTCGAATAGGGGCTGTTGCATCGGCTGCGGCTATCGACGATCTGTCATCGGTCATGGTTCTCCGCTTCAACATTGAACACCCAACAACCAAACAATCCTTACTTTTGCCGCTAAACAAGCATATTTGATGAAATTGGATGTATTGGCAGTGGGCGTTCATCCCGATGATGTGGAACTGAGCTGTGCAGGGGTATTGATGGTAGAAAAGCTGCGTGGCCGTGCAACCGGCATCGTGGATCTTACCCAAGGCGAATTGGGCAGCCGTGGCAGCGCCGAAATACGCTTGCGGGAAGCCAAGGCAGCAGCCGAGATACTGCAAGTTGACGTGCGGGAAAATCTAGGCATGGCCGATGGTTTTTTTGCCAATGACGAGTCTCATCAGCGCAAGCTGATCAACGTTATCCGGAAATACAGGCCGGAAATCATATTGTGCAATGCCCCCCACGACCGCCACCCCGACCACGGCCGCTCGGCCCGGCTGGTATCGGACGCTGCTTTTTTATCGGGCTTGTTGAAAATAGTGACCCACGACGAAACGGGACAGCCCCAAACTCACTGGAGGCCCAAATACGTGTTGCACTATATACAGGACAGGATGATTAAACCCGATTTTGTAGTGGACATCACCGAGGTGTTCGACCGAAAAATCGAAGCTATCAGGGCCTACGGCACCCAGTTTTACAACCCCAATCAAGAGGGCCCAACCACGTATATCTCCACACCCGACTTTTTGGAAAGCGTCGTTTACCGCCATAAATGGTTTG
The DNA here is from genome assembly GCA_037367405.1 of Ottelia alismoides. Classification (NCBI taxonomy): domain Eukaryota; kingdom Viridiplantae; phylum Streptophyta; class Magnoliopsida; order Alismatales; family Hydrocharitaceae; genus Ottelia; species Ottelia alismoides. Next base: position 575,182 of record JAZKJV010003733.1, on the reverse strand, counting down.
GCAAAATGATCGGCGTAGGCTACGCTGAAGGCTTCGTGAGCGAAAAAACCATCGGTTTGGCCAGTTTAGACGCACTTATCTTGAAAGATACCTGATTCGATTAGAAAATGAGCCATTATGGGAGTAAATATCCAATCTTCTTGGTTATATTTGCTCACCACAAGCAAAAGAACTAAAAAGATTATTCTTAATATGGTAACCCCCAAATTTATCAATCACAACAATTCCTTTCACCAGGAGTTGAAGCGGCGTGTAAACGATTATTTCGAGCAGCGCCGTAAGCCTTCTACGGGCAATGCCAAACTCTACTTCAAAGCCATCTTGTTTTTTGCGGCCTATTTGGCCCTATGTGTGCATCTAGTGCTTTTTACCCCGCCCAATTGGGTGGCGGTGATCGAGTGCGTATTGCTGGGGTGTTTTACGGCCGCCGTTGGCTTCAACGTAATGCACGATGGGGCACATGGCAGCTTTAGCAAAAACAAGGCAATCAATAAACTGGCTTCCATTTCTGTTAACTTTTTGGGTGCCAGCAGCATCATGTGGCATCAGAAGCACAATATCATCCACCATACCTACACCAATATCGACGGCATAGACGACGATATTGAGGCAAGGCCATTCTTACGGCTTTGCCACAACCAAAAAAGGTATAAGATGCACCGCTTTCAACATTATTATTTTTGGTTCCTGTACACCTTGTTACACTTGGTATGGGTTTTTAAAACCGACTATCAAAAGTATTTCCGCCGCAAGATTGGCGATATACCCCTACAAAAATTATCGCCTAAAGACCATATCGGTTTTTGGGCAGCCAAAATTTTGTACACACTGGCTTTGGTAGCCCTGCCCATTTACATGGTTGGGTTTACCAAATGGCTGGTAGGCTTTTTGATTGCCAGCATGACCACCGGTTTTGTGCTGAGCATCGTTTTTCAACTAGCCCACACCGTAGAGCATACCCATTTCCCTTTACCTACGGATAACAATAAGATCGAAAGCGACTGGGCTACCCACCAAATCAATACAACGGCCAATTTTGCCACCAAAAATAAGTTGATCAGTTGGTTGGTCGGTGGACTCAATTTCCAAATCGAGCACCATCTATTCCCCAAAATATCGCACGTACACTACCCCGCCATTAGCAACATCATCAAACAGGTATGTGCCGAGTATGGGTTGGTATATGTGGAATATCCTCGTATGCGCCATGCACTGGCCTCGCATGTGGCTTATCTGCGCAAGTTGGGCAGGGCATAAGGTTTTCCGTAATTTTTTAACAATTCTTGTGGCTTGCAGCATCCAAAAATTGGATAACTTCCCACTGTGAGAATTTGGCCATTTACTGTGATGCTGCTAATATGGGCAGCGTTTGCCCATGCCCAAGAGCCGGTATATTACAATTACCACTCTGGCAATGGCTTGCCCAGTAATGAGGTATATAATATCCGGCAGGATGCGAAGGGTTATTTATGGCTGGCAACCGACAGGGGCCTTAGCCGCTTCGACGGCAACGGTTTTGTAAACTATTCTATCAACGATGGCCTCGGCACCATTGTAACGAACGACCTTGTTTTGGCCCCCAATGGCGATCTATGGGCCGTAGGGGATGCCAGTAGCCTATACCGCTATACCGGCGGCGGCTTTGAACCCTATCGGCACAACCATGTACTGGCCAATATTTTTTCGCAAAGTAGTAAGCTGTATTTATCCAGTATAGCGTTTGAGGGCAACAGACCTGCTTGGTTCTGTGTGCGCAATCGGGGGCTTTTTTATATATCCGAAAAAGGGCAAATACGGCACGACACCCTACCCTTTGCCAACAATACATTGGTGTATGACCCGTTGCACAACATGCCACTGCTAAACCGCACGGATGGCTGGATGGCCCAAACGAAACGGGCGATGAAAAAAGAGTTTTTTTTATGGGGAAACGCTATCCGCTGACAACGGATTGGATGAGCAGCTTACAACTTAAAAACGGCAATTTGCTCATCAGTATCGGCACTGACTTATTTGAAATAAGGGCGGGAAAGCTGTTTGCCCATAATACTTTCGATAATTTCATCACCAACCTGTTTGAAGACAGCCGAGGCAGGTTATGGATTACAACGTATGGCTCGGGGGCCCGCATGTATCCGCCCGGGCGATCGCCTGCCACTGCTTCACCCAGGCTTTTTTTTCCGGAAACCCGCATCAGTTGCGTGACCGAAGACCGCGAAGGGGGCTATTGGTTTTCCTCGTATCAAGAAGGGGTTTTTTATGTACCCAACCTATCCGTGTTGGAACTGGCCGCCAACAAGCTAGAAAAAGCCGAGTCATTTCAAGAAATGTTGCTGGTAGGGCCCGAACTGTATGCCGCCACATCCCGGGGCCGTGTTTTCCGTGGAACGATCCAACGCCCCTTGCTCCCCTTGTCCGCCAGCTTGGCCAAGGCTACCACTTTCACTTGCAACGACGTGGTGTACGATAGCGTCCGGCAGCAACTGTATGTCTGCTATTCTAATGGCGCACATTTATACGATATAACCAGCGGCAGGCTTCAATTGATCTATCCAATCAGTAGCCGCTCGGCACTCATCAACCAACAGGCCAGTTATTTGTTGAGCCCCATGGCCATCCGACTCGATTTAGACACGGGCCATATTATATATGCATTGCCCAGCAATTCATTTTGTCTTCAGCACGATAAAAATGGGCGTATATTGGTGGGTACAGACAGGGGGTTGTACCATTTTGAGCCGGGCTCGCCGATGGTGCAGCTACACCCCGCTATCATCAATACCAGGGTTAGTTCCATCAAGCTACTGGCCAACGGCTGGACGGCCTTGGGCACACTAGGCCGGGGATTGATCTTGCTAAAGGATGGTGCCATATTGTCCATACCGCTCGACAAAAGCCATCCTGCCAATATGGTAAACGACATCGCCGCCAAGGGCGACACCGTTTGGGCGGCCACCGAATCGGGCATTGCATCGGTTCAGTTAAACGACCCCTATCGACCGCTGGTGAAAATGTTGTACACCGACAACCGGTTTCCCCACAACAATACCCGAAAAATCACCTACCACGATGGGCAACTGGTAGTGTTGGCACAAAACAAGCTGATTGGCATTCCGGCAGGCAGTACGGGCTACTTGCAGGCCCCGCCTATTTTTTTACAACAGGTAATCGTAAACGATTCACTGCGGCTACAGCCCAGCAACCCTCACCGATTTGGCTACAACAAGCAGCGCATCAAATTTGCCTTCAACGGTATCTGCTTCTATTGCGGCCCCAACATTCGCTATCAATATCGCTTAGTAGGGCTTCACAACGAATGGTACAATACGGGCCAGCCCTATGTGGAATATGCTTCGTTGGCCCCGGGCCAATATACGTTTGAAGTGGTGGCCGTTACGCCCAGCGGCATTGCCTCTGCCCAAGCCGCCAGCTACACCTTTACCATCCCCACCCCGCTTTGGCAAAAAAACTGGTTTAAAATGTTGGCCTTGCTGTTGGGCATGGCCTTGGTGGGCTGGCTTATTTACCGCCGCATCAAAACCATTCAACACCGCAACCAGCAAAAAGAGTGGTTATTGGCCAAAGAACAGTTGGCCCTTTCGGCACAAATCAACCCCCATTTCCTCTTCAATTCGCTCAACAGCATACAGCACCTCATCATCCGCGAAGACCGGCAAGAGGCGGTGCTGCACATGGCACGGTTTAGCCGACTGATGCGGTTGAGCCTAGACAACTCCCGCAAAAAATGGGTGCCCGTGGCCGATGAGATAGAACTGTTGCGACTGTACCTCGATTTGGAAAGCCTCCGCTTTAAGGACAAGTTTGTTTATACCGTAGAGGCCGACAAAATCCTCCTCAACAGCAACTATCGGATACCCGCCATGCTGATACAACCTTTTGTGGAAAATGCGGTGTTGCATGGGGTAAACAACTTGCCCGATGGCAAAGGGCTGATCACGGTATCGCTACAGTTTCAGGAAGGGCTTTTGCGGGCCAGGATTGCCGACAACGGCGTGGGCAGGGCAAAGGCCGCCCAACTGCGCCAACAGGCCGCCCAACACAGCAGTGCCGGTATGCAGATAACCGAACAACGGCTGCTACTGCTGTGCCGGGAAACACATACGCCGTGGATGTTTGAAACGATCGACAATTGCGATGCCGAAGGGCAGCCCACCGGTACCACGGTCGTTTTTAATATGCCTTGGCTACAAGCAGCAAAAAACAATTCTATTGTCTCTAAACAATAACTATGACACAAGGTACAGTACTGAAAATAGTAATCATAGACGATGAACCCGATGCCATTGCGGTTATAAAGGGCTTGGTGGAAATGTTTTGCAACGATGTGCAGGTGGCCGAAACCGCTACTTCTGCGGTTGAAGGGATACAAGCCATTGAAGAACACAAGCCCGATGCAGTACTGCTGGACATCGACATGCCGGGCGGGTCGGGTTTCAACCTGCTGGAATCCTTTGCCCAGCGCTCTTTTAAAGTTATCTTCGTTACGGCCAGCGGCGATTTTGCCATACAGGCGCTCCGTGCCAAAGCCGACGATTACCTGCTGAAGCCCGTGAACCCGTTGGAATTAAAACAAGCGCTGGAAAGGATTAAATTGGAGAAAGTCAAACTACCCCTTCCCGCCCAAAAGATTGCATTGGCCGAAAAGAACGGTTACTATTATGTTAACATAGCCGATATTATCCATATCGAAGGCGACGGCAGCTATGTAACCATCCACCTGAAAAACGGTTTAAAAAAAACGGTGAGCAAAAACATCAAAACCTTCGACGATCAATTGTCGCCACACGGTTTCGTGCGCTGCCATCAATCTCATTTGATTAACATGGCCGAGGTAAGCCAGCTAAAAAGGATCGACGGTGTCTTTTTGGTGATGAGCAATGGCAATGAAGTGGCCGTGAGCAGGGCCCGCAAGGATATGGTATTGCAATTGTTACATGGCTAACCACCGGATATAAAATATTTTCCGCCGAATTTGAAATAGGGCCGGGGCCAACGGTTAAGGCCCGCTACCTTTAAATTCATAAAACTATCCGTCGGTCAGGTCTCCACACGCTTAGAGCCTGTTTAATCAAATCGGGTTTAAACAGATTTTGAGTGGTTACATGAGTACTATAATCTGGGGTACTACGGCAAAAGGGCGGCCCTATTCGCTTAGGGCGGCCTTTTTTTTAAAACAACAGACAGGCAATCGATTATAAAGTGGATCAACCCAGATTTGTGCAGTTGAAGTTCTACGGTGGCTTCCAACCGCTGCATAGGAGCAGTTTCCTGCATCCGGGTACAGTCACCGGGACGGGCTATTTTTTGACCTCAACATAGTTGACCATTGCTTCCGTACAACAACGACCTGAAACCGACTGCTCTATTGCATTGGAAACCCTCCTAACGAATCCAACTGCAAAAGCTGGGATTAACAATGACCCGTGTTCCCCGAAAATTCGGATTTTTTCCGGGTTTTTATGTCCCTATCCCGCACATCGTGTACAAAGCCCCTTTATATTCATTCGCTTGGGCAAGCTCCATGCAAAAGGGCGACCTATGGCCGCCCTTTTTATACCACGATAAACCTTGTACCATTTTATTGCACCCATAAAAGTACGGTATTGGGTAAGTAGTATGATGCCCTATCCCACCCAATTGGCCAAGGCCGCAGCTATCACCAAAAGGTCGATTAGCAAACTTAACAAGAAAACGGGAATAATGTAACGCATGGGCAGGGCGGCCAAATTGACTACCAATATCATCATCATATTAAAGCAGGTGATGGCCACCAAGGGGAACAGGTTGTTGGTCAACACGATAGCAGCCATGGTGGCGATGGTGAACAAAGTGCCATGCCCCAAGAGGCTCACACCGGCCCATAGGAAACGGCTTTCTTCCTGTTGGTTGCAGTAGGCCATCAAGCGCTGCCAAAGGCCGACACTTGCCGTTTGACCTGTTCTGCTATAAGTGTTGGTTAACGCATGATTGGGATGAATCGCTGCTTTCATGTTGTTTATTTTTTGATGATGAATATCTAATGACAACACAAAAATCACCGATCGTAGCCCATTGGATAATGACGGCAGTAAGCATCGGTACTGATAGTGGTCAAGGCCGTGCACAACCGTTGCCGTTTTTTTACAAATGCACGGGTACCGCTATCTTTACGCCATGGAAGCGATCATATTACTGCACGGGGCCTTGGGGGCCCAAGATCAAATGACGCCATTGGCCGGTGCCTTGGAGAGCCAATACCAGGTGTACCAGTTTAGTTTTATGGGGCATGGCGGGCGCCCCTTGCCCAATCATGGCCTTACCATGCAGGGCTTGTGCGATGAAGTAAAAGCATTTATACAAACCAATGCACTGCACCGGCCAACCGTTTTGGGGTATAGCATGGGCGGCTATGCGGCAATGCTGGCCTGTAGCCAACAACCGGAACTGTTTGGCCGCCTGATTACCTTGGCCACCAAGTACCACTGGAACGAGCAAACGGCCGAAAAGGAAGTAAAAATGCTCCAGCCAGCCACGGTGCAGGCCAAGCTGCCCGCTTTTGCCGAGGCACTGGCCCGCCGCCATGCACCACAAGATTGGCAGGCACAAATGCTGTCAACCGCCGATATGCTGCAACAGTTGGGGCAACGGCCGCCACTGGGGGCCGCCGAACTGGCCGCTATCCACCAACCCGCCCTACTGATGCTGGGCGACCGCGACAAAATGGTAACGCTGGAAGAAACCGTTCAAACCTATCGGCAATTGCCACAGGCCCAACTGGCCATACTGCCCAATACGCCCCACCCGTTAGAACAAGTGGATATACCGCTACTGGCCGGTCTGGTACAACGGTTTGTCGGATAAACCGGCCCGCCTATCAGAGGCCGCCCGTTAATGAAAACGCCTGTCGCACTTGCCATACGGCCCCTTCCTCCGTTTGTTCGATAAGGCTGATGGCAGTAAAGCAAATCTTGGTTGGCCATGGGTAGCGCTGTACCGCTTCAAAAATGGTATCGGTGCAGGTGCCATTGCGGGGATGTATCAACGTTAGGTGCGGGAAATGGGGCCGAGGCTGGGCAATCACCCCTTGCAAAACCCGCTTCCGTAATGCGGCAAATGCTTCGTTGTTGCCTTCACTGGGCAACCATAGCCCCTTGTCCTGATGAAAGCGACTGGGCTGTCCATATCCAACCGTAAGCGGAGCCTGCGGCAGTTGCATCAAGTTGCCCAATACCCGCTGCAACGGTTGTATTTCATCTTCCCTACACAAAGTGGTATGGGCCGGGATGAGGGCTTTTTGCAATGGATTGTAAACCTGCCGCACCTCTTCGATGAGGACGGCCTCGGCAGGGGGTACCAATAAACTGAGCTGAAAACGCGGATAGGTCATCGTAAAGATCGGTACAGCGAAAGACTAATCCCACCGCTCCACAACCGCTCCGATACCGACTGGTCGTTGATACGGGTAAGCCCCAAGCGATATACCGGCTCCAACAACGCGTAAAGCACATTGCTCAGCTTGTATTGCACCCCTGCGCTGACCATGGAAGCCAGTTCAAATTTTCGTTGCACGATATTGCCTGCTTGACGGCTTTGTTGGACACTATCCTTAAAAAACAATCGCTTACGCTGTCCCTCCCCCAACAAAAAATTGGCCGACAAACCAGCGCCAACAATCAATTTAAGGTTACCCTTACCCAAAGTAAAACGGGCATTGATTGGGATGCCCAGGTATCGATAGGCATATTCGAATTGTGCGGCAACGGGCAACCCCGGCGAAGGTGCCGCAAATACCAGCGGCAACTTTTTGGTTTGATAGCCTTTGTTGGCATACTGCAATCCGGTTTCCAGTGCCACCCGATCGTTGAGGGGCCACCAAAGCATCAACCCAACGTGATAGCCGATTTTAGCCAATTCGTTTTTATTTCTTTGGTCGATAACGATACCATTGCCGGTACCGCTACGGTTATTGACCAACGACCGAAAGGCATGATCGGCCGAGGCTTGGATACCCACCCGCAACGGCCGTTTGGTCGGATGTTGTGCCTGCGCAACGAGGGACAAACTGCAAAGCAGCAAGATGATAATTTTTTTCATATCGCTTATTTTTTGGACAAGAGGGATAATAAAGATACGTAAAAAGGCACACATCCCCGGTGCTCGCCGCAGCTACGGTGCATTTAAAATTTTCGCAGTCCCAAGCGAGGCAAACCGTCTTGGGAAGATGTTGCATTGCTAAGACTGAATGTACGGTAGCACAAAAGCTACATCAGGGAACTTTCCGTACCGACCTCGGGTTGGGAGTGTAATCGGCGGTAGTGTTATTTGGGGTTGTTTTTTTTAGACAGGTTGCAAATCCGACCATCAGTGGCGGGGAAAAATAACACAGAACGCTGCTGATAAAATGATTGGCTACTGAAAAGCGAAAATTTGAAATGCACCCATAAGTTACCACAACCTTCATTGAGCGGATAAATTTTCACTGAGCGATGAAATATTTACTTTAATCGGTTTTTTTTAAAAAAAGCACAATAAAATAATCTTTTTTTCGTCAATAACACACTCAACTTAACTACACAAGGCTGTACAAACGATGATAGGGTGTAAGACTACCAGCGCATTTGCAGGAATGCTGATGTTGCTATTGCTTTGCGGTTCCAATACCTTTTCCCAAGTAAAAATTGGAAATAACCCCATGATTGTCAATCCCAACGCCATACTCGAAATAGAATCCAACAACAAGGGGCTTTTGCTGCCCCGTTTGGCGTTGGCATCTACCAATAACCCATTTCCCCTCACCGAATTTGTTGAGGGCATGTTGGTATATGATACCGCTACGGTTGGCGATATAACGCCGGGACTGTATTATTGCGACGGTACCAAATGGGTGAAACTGGGCGGCGGTAACGATACGGGTACCACGTTGGAAACCGCGTGGAAACTGACCGGCAATACCGGGACATCTCCTTTTGTTAATTACATAGGCACCAACGACCGCAAAGATTTGGTATTTAAAACCAGTGGTGTAGAACGGCTACGGCTCACCAAAAACGGTTGGCTGGGCGTGGGTACCGCCAACCCCGATGCGGCCTTGCATGTAAACGGACAGGTGGTGATCGATTCTCTGGACATGGCCGACCTTTCCAGAGACAGCTTAAAGATAGTAGTGTCAACGCCCAGCGGCCGGTTAAAGGTAGTGTCCCCTTGGCAAGCATCGGCCAGCGGTGTAAAAAAAGCCCATTTTGTGGTATCGATAACTGGTCAACGCAATTTTGATACCCCCGCCGCCATCAGCGATCCCGACAAGGTTTTGCTTTTCCGCAACGGGGTGATGATCAATTTTGCGGTGGTGGGACCTACCACCATCGAAGCGGAGGTAGCCACGGTAAGGGGCGACGAAATAAAAATTGTTCAAACTTTATAAATCATCCAACCACTACGTAATCAAACATTTTTACTTCAATATTCTCTAAAAAACAACAATTATGCAAAAATCGATTCTCCTGTTGCTATTTTTATGTGCAGTTGCCTTTTCGGTCAAGGCGCAAAAAGTGGTTACCAAAGCAGTTGACAACAAGGGTAGCATCAAATGGGTGCTAGACAGCGCCAGTGCCGTGATCACACTGGCCGACAGTACCCTGCTGTACGTAACCCCTAAGCAATTGCGGGACAGTATGGGCAACAACATGAAGTACTCCGATACCGCCAGTATGTTGGCCAATTACATCAATGCAGCCATCAATGGCCTTACCAAGAGCGGACAAACCGTAAAACTGGGCGGAGAGCTGGTTGAGCCTACCACTATTATTACCACGCCAAGCAACTTTTTGGCCATCACCGGGCTTACATCGGGCGCATCGGCCACCGACAGCGTATTGGTACAAGATCCGTCCACCGGACAGATCAAGGTAATCTCGGCGGCTTCGCTGTTCAATGCCCTCAGCTTCTCTAATGGCTTGACCAAAACGGGCAACAACGTCAAATTGGGCGGCATACTGTCGGAGGCCACAACCATTGCCACCGATGCCACCAACGTGCTGAAAATCACCGGTCTTCAAAACGGCGACCTGGCCACCGATAGCCTAGTGGTAATTTCCGGCGACGGTACTTTAAAGAAAGCGGCCCCTGTCACATTGCAAAGCGGTAGTCAAGAGTTTACGGCCAATTTGGGCGACGGCACGTTTACCGTTACCAACCTCCCCGCAGCCGCCTCCAAAGTGTGGGTGTACCGCAACGGTGTTAAACTGGTGGTCAATACCGATTACACGGTGTCTGGCAGCAACGTGGTATTAAACCCCGCTATCGCCAACCTGATTGCCGATGGCGATATCATAGAGGTGCAATGGGTGAGATAATGCGGCCTAACTAAGCGCCTAACTAGTCGTTAGCAATTAAACTAAAACCATTTACACAAAGCGGGGACATTGAAAACAATAATAGTTTTTGTTGTACTGATATTTACATTTTCGTGGGCAAATGGTCAGATAGTGGCACTGAGCCCCAAGGGCACTAGGGTGTTGGTTGACAGCAGTAAATGGCTGTTGACCAACACCCATATTGTTAATAAAAACCCCGGCAATGTGGGCATAGGCCTCAACAGCCCGGCCTTCAAATTGGATATAGCGGCAATGGCCAATCCTTTACGTTTGCTAGGTCTGCAAAATGGCAATGCCACTACTGATAGCTTGGTCGTTTCGCAGAACGGCGTCATCCGAAAACTGGCCCCCATCGCCACGCTCGTGCCCAACCGCAACGACAGCACCACCGCCAGCAACGGCCTCTCCCTCGTGGGCAAGGACGTGCGGTGGGGCGGCGCACTCTCGCAGCCCACCACCATCGCCACCGGCGGCAACCCCCTCAACATCACCGGGCTGCCCAACGGTACCGCCGCCGACAGCCTGGTGACGGTGCAGAACGGCGCCATCCGAAAACTGGCCCCCATCGCCACGCTCGTGCCCAACCGCAACGACAGCACCACCGCCAGCAACGGCCTCTCCCTCGTGGGCAAGGACGTGCGGTGGGGCGGCACCCTCTCGCAGCCCACCACCATCGCCACCGGCGGCAACCCCCTCAACATCACCGGGCTGCCCAACGGCACCGCCGCCGACAGCCTGGTGACGGTGCAGAACGGCGCCATCAGAAAACTGGCCCCCATCGCCACGCTCGTGCCCAACCGCAACGACAGCACCACCGCCAGCAACGGCCTCTCCCTCGTGGGCAAGGACGTGCGGTGGGGCGGCACCCTCTCGCAGCCCACCACCATCGCCACCGGCGGCAACCCCCTCAACATCACCGGGCTGCCCAACGGCACCGCCGCCGACAGCCTGGTGACGGTGCAGAACGGCGCCATCCGAAAACTGGCCCCCATCGCCACGCTCGTGCCCAACCGCAACGACAGCACCACCGCCAGCAACGGCCTCTCCCTCGTGGGCAAGGACGTGCGGTGGGGCGGCGCACTCTCGCAGCCCACCACCATCGCCACCGGCGGCAACCCCCTCAACATCACCGGGCTGCCCAACGGCACCGCCGCCGACAGCCTGGTGACGGTGCAGAACGGCGCCATCAGAAAACTGGCCCCCATCGCCACGCTCGTGCCCAACCGCAACGACAGCACCACCGCCAGCAACGGCCTCTCCCTCGTGGGCAAGGACGTGCGGTGGGGCGGCACCCTCTCGCAGCCCACCACCATCGCCACCGGCGGCAACCCCCTCAACATCACCGGGCTGCCCAACGGCACCGCCGCCGACAGCCTGGTGACGGTGCAGAACGGCGCCATCCGAAAACTGGCCCCCATCGCCACGCTCGTGCCCAACCGCAACGACAGCACCACCGCCAGCAACGGCCTCTCCCTCGTGGGCAAGGACGTGCGGTGGGGCGGCACCCTCTCGCAGCCCACCACCATCGCCACCGGCGGCAACCCCCTCAACATCACCGGGCTGCCCAACGGCACCGCCGCCGACAGCCTGGTGACGGTGCAGAACGGCGCCATCCGAAAACTGGCCCCCATCGCCACGCTCGTGCCCAACCGCAACGACAGCACCACCGCCAGCAACGGCCTCTCCCTCGTGGGCAAGGACGTGCGGTGGGGCGGCACCCTCTCGCAGCCCACCACCATCGCCACCGGCGGCAACCCCCTCAACATCACCGGGCTGCCCAACGGTACCGCCGCCGACAGCCTGGTGAGCATCAACAGTGCTACGGGCCAACTGCGTAGGATACCCCAAACCGCAGCAACTACATTGGCGGAAATATATGATGCGGCCGGCACACAAGCACTTACCACGGCCTTTACCAACCTAGCTTTTAATTCGGCCGTGATAACGGATGTGGGCTATACCACTACTGGCGGTAGCATTACGGTAACTACACCGGGCCTCTATCGTATCACGTTGCGGGTAACCGCAAGAGTAAGTACCAACAACAGCTCGGGCGGCGAGTTTCGGCTCACGGCCGGTGGCACACCGATCCCAGGCAGCTTGGGCTATACCTATCACCACAATGCCAACCGGCCCAATGGAACCGTAACCGTGGTAAAACTGGCCAATTTGGCTGCCAATACGGTGATAACGGCGCAAGGCAGGCGGTACAGCAACAATGGTACGTTGGTGCTAGTGGCCGATGGATCTTCGCTATTAATAGAAAAAATTAGATAACGGACATGAAAAAATGGATACTTACCTATTGTCTTTTGATGACCGTGGTCTGCCTACGGGCACAGATTCCCATCACCCCTACCGAGGTGACCAATTATCAAAACGGCACCCTCTCGGCCAACGAGGGAGATATTTATTTTGAAGCCACCAGCAGGCAATACTATATCGGCCTTTCCAGCGGTCGCCTTAAATTTTTGCAGGATACCCTACGCATCAACGGTACCCTTACGGGTACTGGCTCCGTCAACAGTCCGCTGGGCATTTCGCAACAAGGAGCCGCCCTAGGCCAGGTATTGAAGTGGAACGGAACGGGCTGGGCACCGGCCAACGAAGCGGCCGCCAGTAACTGGCTCATCACCGGCAACAACAACGTTACCTATAACACGAATTTTTTGGGCACGCTCAACGATGTGCCGCTCACCCTGCGCTCCAACAACACCGCCATGCTGGAAGTGGGCAGGCGACAATCACTAGGGTTATTAGATGCCACTAGCACCGGTCTGTTTCCTTACAACCAACCCAATGCCTCGGTAACCTACGTAAGGGGTACCGGAGGGGTATCGGCCCTGCAATTGGAAGCCAGTGGTGCTTCTTTTTACAAGCCTATCCTTTTTACCGATCCCAGCGGCAACCTGGTAATTAGGGGTTCTTGCGCAGGTACCGATTTTTTTGAAATGGGCAGCGGCAACACCACCGGCAACAATGGCCGTTTTACATTTACCATCGGCGACGACGGCGACGAACCCATTATCTTCAACAAGTTCAATTACACCACGGCTACTTTTGTGGAAATGATGCGGCTGCAGGGTACCGGCCTCAACAACACGGTACGGGTCGGTATCAATACCAATGGCACCGTGGCCAACTCAACCCTACAAATCGGCGGCTCCGTTGGCACCAATATCATTACCACCGCCACCGCCCTCACCCTCAACGATACGCATCATACGATAATTGTAACGGGCAATGTGAACATTACTTTGCCTGCGGCGAATACTTGCCCCGGTAGGATATACATAGTGAAAAAAACGGTCAACGGCAACAGCACGCTCAGCAACTATATAGACAATAACGGTACAGCCACCACTAGCTTGCAACGGGGTGTTTATCAGCTACAAAGCGATGGCACCAATTGGCAACGCATTAATTAGTGCAAGTGATGGCGAATGGTGGATGGTTTGCCCTTGCCCGCCAACCATTGCGTTTGTCGGTGGGTACCCATCGGCCCATTGTCGCATCGCCTAATTCCCTACCTTTGCAATTCATCCCTGTTGTAACAACAGTAAATATTTCCATACATGAGCCAACAGCCATTTCAAAAATTCATCAACAAAAAAAAGAACAGCGCCGTAAAAGAGAGTTTTAAGCAGGAGCGCAAAAAGGCCAAAAAAGAAAGGGCTGACTATTTCGACCGGCTGCGGGAGGAGAAAAAGCAGGCTTTTAAAGCCACCGTACAGGCTACCGAGGCCCAACGCGGCCCTCAAAAATATGCCGACAAAAAAGGGTATGGCAAACCCGCTACCGGCAATAGACCGCCCGCCCCAACGCCAACCGCCCCACCAGCCAAGCGCCCCTCTTCTCCAAAACAGTCTGCCCCAAAACCCGCCCCAAAAACAGCCCGCCCCACCACCGATACCCGCACATTGCCCCAAGCGGCCACCACCCGAACCGCCGCCGTTAAAAACACGGCCATGCCCACCGACAACATGCCCCTCAACAAATACTTGGCCCACTGCGGCGTGGCCAGCAGGCGCGAAGCCGTGGAGTTGATCAAGACGGGCAAAGTAAAGGTAAACGGACAAGTGATACAGGAGCCTGCCCACAAAGTGGCCCACACCGATGAAGTGAAGTTCAACGGCAAGAAACTGTTTGTTACCAAAAACCTGGTGTATATATTGCTGAACAAACCCAAGGACTATATCACCACCACCGATGACCCACAGGGCCGCAAAACGGTGCTAGACCTGATACGGCAGGCCACTACCGAACGGGTATATCCCATCGGACGGCTAGACAGGAATACCAGCGGCGTATTGTTGCTGACCAACGATGGCGAACTAACCCAACGCCTCTCTCACCCCAGCTATGAAGTAAAAAAAATCTACGAGGCCAAGCTGGACAAGCCACTGGCCAAGACAGACTTTGACAAGATATTAAAGGGCTTGAAACTGGAAGACGGCCCTATCTCGGTGGACTCGTTGGGCTATGCCGACAGCCGCGACAAATCCGTGATCGGCATCGAACTGCACAGCGGCCGCAACCGCATCGTGCGACGCATCTTTGAGCATTTGGGATACGATGTAAAGGGTCTAGACAGGGTAATGTACGCTTCCCTGACCAAGAAAAATGTAGAAAGGGGGCGGTGGCGTTACTTGAGCGAAAAAGAAATCCGACAGTTAAAATTCATGAACAAGCAGCCCAAGGCCCTCAAACCATAGCCATGCAACGACCATCACTGGATATTGTTTGGGAAAACGAACAACTGGTAGCACTCAACAAACCGGCGGGCATGCTTTCCATCCCCGATCGACACGATACCGATTTGCCCTCGCAACAAAAAATGTTACAGGAGCGGTACGGCAACATCTTTACCGTACACCGGCTGGACAGGGACACCAGTGGCCTTATCCTTTTTGCCAAGGATGCTACCATGCACCAATACTTGTCGCAGTTGTTTGAACGGCACGAAGTGGCCAAGTGGTACACCGGTATCGTATTGGGCAGGCCAGTCAATGCCGCTGGCACCATCGATGCCCCTATTGCCGAACATCCCACCCTCAAAGGGCAAATGGTGATTCACCGCAAGGGCAAACCATCGGTAACGGATTATGCCGTGTCCGAGGCATTGGGCCCGTTTTCGGTGGTACGGTTTAGGATACATACCGGCCGCACGCACCAGATAAGGGTACATGCCAAACACATCGGCCATCCCATTGCTTGCGACCCCCTATATGGCGATGACAAACCGGTACTGCTATCGGCCATCAAAAAAAAATTTAAGCTGGGCAAGTTTACCGAAGTGGAAAAACCCTTGCTCAACAGGCTGGCCTTGCATGCCAGTAGCCTACAACTAACGCTGCCCAGCGGTGAACCGCTGCAACTGGAAGCCGCACTGCCCAAAGATATGCGGGCCCTGTTGCAACAATTAAAGAAAAATGCTTGAGCCTTGTGGCACCTCGCAAAATTTATTTATTTTACAGCCCATATTTTCAACGCACAGGCCATGTTGTCAAAAAAAACGCAGTACGCACTCAGAGCACTCGGCTATCTGGCCTCCCAGTATGGGCAGGGCCCGGTTCTCATTGCCGATATCAGCAAAAAGAAAAAAATCCCGCTGAAGTTTTTAGAGAATATTTTATTGCAGCTAAAAAAAGAAGGTATCTTGGATAGCAAAAAGGGCAAGGGCGGGGGCTATTACTTTTCCGTCACACCCAAAAAGATACCATTGGCCCGTGTGCTGCGGGTGGTGGAAGGCCCCATTGCCATGATGCCCTGCGTAAGCCTCAACTTTTACCAACGCTGCAAGGATTGCGACGAAAAAACCTGCGGCCTCAACAGAGTGATGATATTGGCAAGGGACGCCACCTTAAAAGTGCTGGAAAAAAAGACCGTGCACGATTTGAGGGATGAATTATGAATGATGCGCTACAAGCAATAAGGCATCTGCCAATCCATGGTACCAGTTACTATTTTACAACAATACAATCTCGAAACGGCCCATATCGCCCCGTTGGGGAACGGTCTTATCCATGCCACTTGGCTAGCCACGCTGCCCAATGGCACACGAGGGGTATTGCAACGTATCAACCACCACGTATTTCGCCAACCGCAGGATATTGACCATAACTTACAACAGTTGAGCCAGTATTTTGCCCAGCTACATCCATCGTACCGTTTTATCCAACCCAAGGCCGCCGCCAATGGCAAAACCATTATCCAAGCCGAGGGGGCATGGTACCGGCTATTCCCTTTTGTAGAGGGCTCGCATACGATAGACGTGGTGCAAAGCCCCGAACAAGCTTATGAAGCGGCCCAGCAATTTGGCCTGTTCACATTTTTGTTAAAAGACTTTACTACCAACAGGTTAAAAATCACGCTGCCCGATTTTCACCACCTGCCCCTACGCTATCGGCAGTTCTGCGCAGCATTGTCAACCGCCGCCCCGCAGCGCTTGAAGACCGCTGCTGCGGCCATTGCCAGAGCGCAGCAGTTTGTTGACATCGTATCGCAATATCAACAACGGTTGCCCTTGTTCACTGCCAGGGTGGCCCATCACGATACCAAAATCAACAATGTACTGTTCGATGCCCACGGTAAAGGGCTTTGTATCATCGACCTTGACACCGTGATGCCCGGCCATTTTGTGAGCGATGTGGGCGATATGATCAGAACCTATTTAAGCCCCGTGGGCGAGGAAGAAACGGACTTTGAAAAAATAACGGTGCGCAGGGAATTTTACCAAGCCATTGTGCAAGGCTATGGCGAGGCCATGCGCAACGAACTGACGGCAACAGAACGGCAACATTTTTTATGGGCGGGCAAAATGATGACCTATATGCAAGCCCTCCGCTTTTTGACCGATTATCTCAACAACGACATTTACTACGGTGCCCGTTACGAAGGGCATAATTTGGTAAGGGCAGGCAACCAATTGGCCTTGCTGCGGCAAATGGACACGCTCGATGGGCGGCCTTGAGCAGACCCTCACCCATGGGCTACTGTTTGCAATGCTTGGAGCGTGTTGCGCAGTTCGGTTGCATCTACGGAAGCATGTTGGAGCTGTTCTTGCATGGCCGGGTTATGGTATTGCATGGCGCTGGCCACTTGCAAGCGGGCCGAGGTATGAAATTCTACCGCCCCTGTTTGGGCTGCCAATGCCGCGATATTGCCCGATCGCACACCACTGCCGGGCATGATGACGATCCTGTTATCGGCCTGCTGTACCAAATGCGCAAGGGTAGCCGCACCGCTGCTGGCATCCGGCTGTAGGCCCGAAGTGAGTATCCGTTCAAAGCCACAGGCAATCACGTCTTCCAGCGCTTTCGTTGCGTTGGCCGTCCGGTCAAAAGCCCGGTGAAAAGTAACCCCCATGGGATAGGCCAGCTCTACCAATCGGCTGCAGCGATCTTTGTCCACCTGCCCATCGGCCAGTAAAATCCCCAGCACCACCCCATCGCAGCCGAGGTGTTTACACCGCAGCACGTCTTGCCGCATTATTTCAAACTCATGGTGGCTGTACAAAAAATCACCGCCCCGGGGCCGGATAATGGGGTACAGCGAGATAGCGGTTTGTTGCCGGGCCAATTGGATAAAGCCTTGCGAAGGCGTGGTGCCACCCTCTCCGGGGCCTTGGCACAATTCGATGCGGTGGGCGCCGCAGCGCTCGATGATGCCGCAGCTGGCAAGGTCAAAGGCGATAACTTCTAACTGGTACATTTTAATAGTTGAAAGTTGAAAGTGGAGAGTTGAAAATGTACAGACGGCCAACGGTCATCGGTCCACGGTCATCGGCCAACGGCCAACGGTTCAGCTCATCATTCATCTCTTAAATCAGCCACTTCGCTTGGTACAGCTTCGTTTGCCGGTTGCTCTTCACGCTATAGGCAAAACCCTTTTGAATGGCATAAGCACCGTATTGGCCTTTTTTGTTCAGCGCCAAAAAGCCCACCTGTAAGGTCTTTGCTTTGGCCCTGTCTCTGTGCACAATGCGTTGCACTGCCTTTTTGCAAGCCATTTCGGGGTGGTAGCCCTGCCGCATGAACTCTACTACCAGGTGCGTGCCGCAGATGCGGATCACTTCTTCGCCCAACCCGCTGGAAGTGGCGGCGCCCACTTCATTGTCCACAAACAGGCCAGCCCCAATCACCGGCGAGTCTCCTACCCTGCCATGCAGTTTAAAAGCCATGCCGCTGGTGGTAACGGCGCCCGACAGGTTGCCCTTGCCGTCCATGGCCACCAGCCCCATGGTATCGTGGTTGGGACTGCCATCATCGAAAAAAGGCGGTGCAAAAGGGCCATGCTGCTGTTTGGACTGTTGCTTTTCGATATTGACCACCGGTTTGTATTCGCTTTTTTTCAGCCATTCGTCAAATGCCTTTTTTGCCTCGTCCGACAGTTGGCCGCTTTCCAACGCAAAGCCGTTTTCCACTGCAAATTGTTGGGCACCATCACCTACCAACAGCACATGCGGCGTTTTCTCCATCACCATCCGTGCCACCGATATGGGATGTTTGATGCGCTCCATGCCCGCTACCGCACCGCAGTTGCTGTGCTCGTCCATGATGCAGGCATCGAGGGTAACGATGCCGTCGCGGTCGGGAAAACCGCCCAGTCCCACGCAGCAGTTCTGTTGGTTTTCCATATACACCGCCCCCGCCTCCACGGCATCCAATGCCCGGCCGCCCTTGCCCAGTATTTGCCAGGCCGCTTCGTTCACGGGCATGCCGCTGTCCCATGTAGATACCACGATGGGCTGTGGGGTACCCGCAAATTTATTTTGGGCCATGCCCCTGCCCATAGCCATGAGGGGTGCCGTAAGGGCCGTGTAGTGCAAAAATTTCCTTCTGTTGATCATTGCTGTTGTGATAAAAGTAGTTGTGCAGGATGTAGGGAAAGGCAAGCCGCTCCACACCGTCTGCCGAATGGGGTGTAAAGTATTAAAAAAATGGGACATGGAGGCGGGCAAGCGGTATTTGCTGGCGTACAACGCTGCCCTATGTTCAATCGTTACCAAGCCAACCGGATGATACAATGACAATCTGTGCGTACCGTTTCATTTAGCGGCAGCTTATACCGATTATACAAATTATATAGTCCAATCTCGGCTTCGCCTTATTGTACTATTAATTTGTTATATCGGCATTAACCATTGTAAAATTATAAAATAGCTTTGGGCTATTTTATAATTACAATTGGTATTAGATGGTTGTTGCTTTAGTGACGTGGGGCAGACCTGTCGCTTTCCGCAGCCATTCATTGTGCAGGTCTTGGGTACTGAAAACCCAATCGTTTCTATCTAATGTCATGTCATTATTGGGCTAATAATCATCCCCCAACGCAAAATTCTGCTTCCGCGTTTTCCACTTGCCCTTGGTAAAATCGGGTATGTTCTGCACTTTGCCGCCCTGGGCAATCGATTTTTCGCTCAGCGGCGTAATGCTGTACCAAGCCGCCAAATCATACACGTCCAGCGGAAACTCGGCCTTGCGCTTGATACATTCTATAAACGCATGATCGACAAAAAAATCCATGCCGCCATGCCCGGCCCCCTCGGCGGTTTTGCCGTACTTCGACCACAGCGGATGGTCGTTTTCCTTAATCCACCGCTCGCTACTGTCCCAGCGGTGCTTTTTTTCGGCCTTTTTTTCAAAATATACAAAACCTTGGTCGGCCTGGCCCCATCCATAGTCTTGCCACAGCCCTTCGGTGCCCTGCACCCGAAAGCCCAGGTTATAGGGGCGCTGCAGCGTGGTGTCGTGGGTGAGCAACATGGTTTCGCCGTTGGCACACTGTATCTGCGTGGTTACGATGTCGCCCTGCTTAAAATTTATCTTGGCATTGGGATGGTGGGCCCCGCCCTTAGGGTGCTCCACGATATATTTGTGTAGCCCGCGGGCCTTGCTGGCCATAGAGCTGAGCTTGGTCATGCGGTTGCCCTTGTTGATGTCCATCATCACGGCAATGGGCCCCAGCCCGTGGGTGGGGTACAGCTCGCCATTGCGGTTTATATAATGCTGGGTACGCCACTGCGCCTCGCTGTATGCCTTGGGGCCAAACTCCACACCGCTGTTGTAGGCCGTAACCCCATCGTTCAGCAGTACGCCCCGCAGGTCGTGCTCGTAGCCGCCCTGCCCGTGCAGCAGCTCGCCCAACCAGCCCTTACGCACCATGTTCAACACGGCCATCACGTCGCGGCGGTAGCACACGTTTTCCAGCATCATCACCGGGATGCCCGTTTTTTCCGAAACGTTCACAATGTCCCAGCACTCTTGCAGGTTCATGGCGCCGCACACTTCCAGCCCCACTATTTTACCCGCCTGCATCGCCTCGATGGCTTGGGGGATATGCCATTCCCAGGGCGTACAGATCACCACGGCATCCACATCGTCTCGCTTTAGCAAATTGCGGTAATCGTACTCGCCGTTCTTGTAAATGGCCGGTTCGGGCCGCCCGTATTTTTTGATTTCGGCCAATGCCTCCCGGATGCTGCGCTCCTGCGGGTCGGCCAGGGCGGTGACGGCCACATCGGGGCGTTGGCAAAAATTGCCGATATGCTCGTGGCTGCGGAGGCCCGCACCGATGATGCCGATGCGCACTGTTTCAGCCTTGCTGGGCCTGGCGGCCATCAACTGGCGGGCAAACAGAAAGCCCATGCCCGTTAGCGTAGTGCTGTGCAAAAACTGTCGTCTGTTCAATGTCATATCGTAAATATAAAAAACCTTAATCTTGTCCCCTGCATAGGCTGCCATACCGCTTAGGCAGCGTCCACCTTTGTTTTGATGCGGCTCAGGTATCCAATGGCCAACAAACTGGCGCCCGCCGTGATGCAAAAAGTGACCTGCGAACCCCAATGGTACCACATCACCCCGGTAAGGCTGCTGGCGGCCAGCATGGCCAGGCTTTGCAAACCGCCAAAGGTGCCGATGGCCGTGGCGGTTTCGCCCCTTGGCACCAAGTTGCTGATCCATGCCTTGGCAACGCCGCCGGTGGCCGCTGCGTACAGCCCATAAAACGCAAACAGGGCTATGTACATGGGCAGGCTGTTGCAATACGCAAACCCCGCATATACGATGGCAAACACCAGCAGCCCCAACAGTAGCACCCGTTTCATGCCCCATTTGTCGGCCAAGATACCGGCAGGATAGGCCAGTATGGCAAATACGAGGTTATAAAAAATATAAATGGCGATCACGGCGGTATCGGTAAGGCCGCCCTCTTTGAGTTTGAGCAGCAAAAACACATCGCTGCTGTTGAAGAGCGCAAAGAAGAGCAGTCCGGTAACCAACCGTTTATACACGGGCGGGCTTTTTTTCCAATAGCCCAAAAAAGCGAACAGGCCGGGCATGGGCTTGGGCTGCGGCGGTTGTTTTTTTTCGCGGATGAGAAAGCTGGCGGCGATGGCCAACAGGCCCGGTGCAAAGGCCAGCAGAAAAAGGGTATTGTACTGATAGGGCCAGTAATACAGGAAGGCCAATGCCGCCATCGGCCCCAACACGGCACCCAGGGAATCCATGCTGCGGTGAAAACCGAACACCCGGCCCTTGGTGGCGGGGGTGGCCTCATCGCTCAGCAAAGCGTCGCGGGCCCCGGTGCGGATACCCTTGCCCATGCGGTCGAGCGTGCGGGCAAAAAAGATCCACAGTGGATAGGCCAATACGGCCATCAGGGGTTTGCTGAGGGCGCTGAGGCCGTAGCCCCATTGCACAAAGGGCAGCCGTTTGCCCCGAATATCGCTCATTTGTCCAAACCAAGGCTTGCTAAGGCCCGCCAACGCATCGGCAATGCCTTCCAGTATGCCGATCAGCACCACCGAAAACCCGATATGCTTTAAAAAGATGGGCATTACGGGGTACAGCATCTCGCTGGCCACATCGGTGAACAGGCTTACCAGCGATAGCAACCATACCGTGCGGCTGATGATGGGTTGTTGGGAAATGTGGGATGGAATGGGCTGCAATTTTTAGGCGGGAAGATAGGTGTTTTTTTGGGTTTGGCGGGAAGGGCCGATGATGGGTCGATAAGGGGTTTGCAGGTACCCATCTGCGCAACAACGCTAAAATTACGTTAAACTTCGCCCAATCCGCTCCATTTAGGCTATTTTTGCGGCAGCGGATGAAAAAAATTGACTGGTACATATTAAAAAAATATCTCACCACCTTCCTGTTTTGCTTGCTGCTGTTTACGGTTATCGTGGTGGTGGTGGACATCAGCGAAAAGACGGACGATTTTGTAAAGTCGAACCTGCCCGCCTGGCGCATCTTCACCGATTATTACATGGGCTTTATCCCCCGTATCACGGCCATGCTGTTCCCGCTGTTCGTGTTCATCTCGGTCATTTTCTTCACCTCCAAGATGGCCACCCGTTCCGAGGTGATTGCCATCCTCAATGCCGGGGTGAGCTTTCGGCGCTACTTGATGCCCTTCATGGCCGGCGCCTTGATGCTGGCAGCCCTGCTGTGGTTGGGTTACCGCTATGTGGTGCCGCCCGCCAACCGTCTTTGGGCCGAGTTTGAGGCCACGTATATCGATGTCAACTTTGCGGGCAATACCAACAAGAACTACATCAACAACCACTATTTCAAAATCGATTCCAATACCTACGCTGGCATACGTTTTTACGATACGGTGAGCAAGATCGGCAACAATTTCTTTATCCAGCGTTTTAAGAACAATCAACTGGCGTATAACCTGCGGGCCGATAATATCCGGTGGGATACGGGCACCCGGCGGTGGAAGCTGGAAAATGCCACGGAGCGATGGATAAAAGGCATCTCGGAAGACGTGAAGCAATGGCCCGTGCAACAGATGAGCTACAATTTTAAACCCCGTGACCTGCGGCGCGACGAATACATAAAAGACCAGTTGCCCACGCCGGAGCTAAACGAGTTCATTGCACTGGAAAAGATGCGGGGATCCGAAATGGTGAACACCTTGTTGGTAGAGCTGTACAACCGCGACGCCATACCCGTTTCGGTGATCATCCTCACCCTCATCGGCGCCATACTGGCCTCCCGCAAGGTAAGGGGCGGCAGCGGCCTACACTTGGCCATGGGGGTCGTCATCAGCGTACTGTACATCCTATTTGGCCGGTTTTCGCTGGTATTTGCCACCAAGGGCGATTTTCACCCGTTGCTGGCGGCCTGGCTGCCCAATGTACTGTTTGGTGTTTTGGCGCTGTACTTTTACCGGAAGGCCCCCAAATAGAACTTCTTTACCGCAATTGTCAACTTTCTCATAAAACTTTTGTTTAACAGGATAGCGTGCAGTAATTTTATGCGGTGTAAACGATTGTACACAATGAGCGCCGGCAAAGAAGCGTACCTTTCTTTATAGGGCCAAAAGCCACGGCACCGAGCAGCGTACATCACCGTCGATTCAGCAGTGGGTCATTTTTGCACGGAATAATCATATAAGGCATAATAAAATTTTATGGGTATCATCAAAGACAGGTTTAAGGCAAAAGCAGATGCAACGGCTGTTGAAATCAAGGAGCTGTTGAAAGAACATGGCAACAAAAAAATCGGCGAAGTAACATTGGCGCAAATCTATCAGGGTATGCGCGGTATAACGGGCCTGGTAACGGAAACTTCCTTGTTGGACGCACAGGAAGGTATCCGTTTCAGGGGCTACAGCATCCCGGAGCTACAACAAAAATTGCCCAAGGTAAAAGGCGGTAGCGAGCCATTGCCCGAAGGCCTGTTTTACCTGATGCTGGTGGGCGATTTGCCCTCGGAAGAAGACGTGCAGCACCTTACCAGCGTATGGCAGCGTAGGAGCCATGTGCCCAACCATGTATTTGCCACCATCGAGGCGTTACCGGTAAATACCCATCCCATGACGCAGTTTGTAGTGGCCATCATGGCCTTGCAAACCGAAAGTACTTTTGCCAAGCGATATGCAGAAGGCATGAGCAAAAAAGATTATTGGGACGCCGTATTTGACGATGCGATGGACCTGATAGCCCGCTTGCCACGGGTGGCGGCCTACATTTATCGGCGCAAATACAAGAACGGCGACCATATACAGCCCAATGGCCTGTTGGACTGGGCTGGTAATTTTGCCCACATGATGGGCTACAACGACGATACCTTTAAGGAACTGATGCGCTTGTACATGACCATACATGCCGACCACGAGGGCGGCAATGTATCGGCCCATACCACCCACTTGGTAGGCTCGGCACTCAGCGATCCCTATCTTAGCTTTGCCGCAGGCATGAACGGACTGGCAGGCCCCCTTCATGGCCTGGCCAACCAAGAAGTGATCAAATGGATTTTTGAGATGCGGGAGCACCTGCAAACAGAATCGCCCAGCCAAGAGCAGATTGGCGAATACGTAAAGAAAACCTTGAGCGAGGGCAAGGTCGTACCGGGCTATGGACATGCCGTGCTGCGCAAAACCGATCCCCGCTTTACCGCACAGATGGAATTTGGCAAAAAGCATTTGCCCAACGATCCATTGGTGCAAACCGTTTGGAATATTTATGAGGCCGTACCGCCCATTTTACAATCCCTTGGCAAAATCAAAAACCCATGGCCCAACGTGGATGCCCACAGTGGTGCCCTGTTGGTGCATTATGGCATGGTGGAATACGAGTTTTATACCGTGTTGTTCGGCGTTTCCCGTGCCTTGGGCGTATTGGCCAGCCTGATATGGGACAGGGCCTTGGGTATGCCGCTGGAGAGGCCGAAGTCTGTTACCACCGATTTGGTAAAACTATGGCTGGACGGCAAGGACGAGATTTGGGAAGGATGAGTATAGGTATGAGCGTTGACGGGCTGTCTGCCATAGGCAAGAAGGCTGTTTGACCGGTGGCGAATGGTGGCGAATGATGAACCGTTGACTAAATGTATCAAGACCCGCAACGATGGTTGCGGGTTTTTTGTTATTTTGCGGCCTTAAAATAAATATAGATGAAGCAGATCATCATGGGCTTAACCGTACTATTGTTCAGCAACGCACTGGCCGTGGCACAACCGGGCAAAAAGGCCGCGCCTGCGCCCAAGAGTCCGCATTTGGAGGTTTTTTATCAGGCCCTGCGGGCAGGTGATGCCAGTACCTGTATCCTATCGCTGAACTATTATGTGGCCGGTTTGGGGGGCAACACGCCCTATGCCGACACCTTGGCTATGCTGTATTTGCAACAGGGCGCTTATGCGCAATGCTACCATTGGGCCAACCGTAGGCTGGAACAGTCGCCGGAGGATGCTGCTTTGATGGAGATGAAAGCCGTTTGTTTGGACAAACTGCAGCAGCCTACCGAAGCCATCGCCTTATTTGAAAAGCTGTTCAAAAAAACACAGAGTCCTTTTCATGCCTATAAACTCATGGAGTTGCAATATGGCATCAAGCGGTTGATGGAGTGCGTAAACACGGCCACGGCTGCCGAAAGGCTGACCTACAAACCCGAGTATATCATCCCGTATGTGATTGGCGAGCAATCCGGCCGTACCTATTTGCAGGCCGGCGTGTATAATATCCATGCTTTGGCATTGTATGATTTGGATCGCAAGGCCGATGCCAAAATGTATTTTGAGAAGGCATTGGCACTTGACAGTACGTTTGCCTTGGCCAAACAAAATCTATTGGCCATGAAGGCCGCCGAAAGTGGCACAGGCAAAGGGGTGCAGCAAAACCTACCGCAAGGAGCGCCCCCCGCCAACAAACAGTGACAAAATAAATTTTTGTTACTAATCGGGTTGACTGTATATTTGCAACCCCAAAGGGAATTGGCTTGGGTGCCAAAGCGCACCGAAGGGATTTGGGAAGGTTGATTCGATGCAAAAAGGGGAATTAGCTCAGTTGGTAGAGCGCTTGCATGGCATGCAAGAGGTCAGCGGTTCGACCCCGCTATTCTCCACCAAAGCGGCAGAATTGTTTTCATCAACAAGGCTGCCGCTTTTTTCATGCCCTGCAATCCCCGCCAGTGTTGAGATGTAGCGGAAAACGCCGTTTACTTTCGGGGTTCGACACCTGTCATTTTTCCGGTTATAGTATATCCCGTCAGGAAAGACCAGATTTTGCAGCATCTGTTTGCCCTCGTATCCGCTGTGTTCCCACAGGGGCGTGAGTTTCGCCGCATAGTCAATGGCTTTATCAATACATTTATCAAGGTTCGACACCCCTGTGCAGCTTTTTTGTATCCGGGCCAGTATTTCCGTTCTTTCTGCCTTGTATCTGTCACTGTATTTTGTGTACATCGCCTTATCTATTTCCTCCTCTATGAAGCGTTCCTCCAGCCGTTCCAGCTTCTTTTCCACCTCCTTCAACTGGCCCTCAAGGCTTGCCGCTGTTTGCTGCTGTTCTTTGGTCAGTTGCAGGTAGGTTGCCTTCATCTGCCGGGCAATCAGGTACTTCATATCGGCGTTGAGCGTTACGGTAAAACCGCCCAATATGGAACGGAACTTTTCGTGCAGCGCATCGGCCCTTTTGTTGCAGTTGCAGCCCACGGTATTGCACTTGTAATAATACTGCTGGTTCTTGTATGCCTTGTACGCCCGCAGGTAGCTACCGCAGTTTTCGCACTTGATGAAACGCTTTAACGGCGCATCGTCATTTTCGGTCTGAATGCGGTAGCCCTGCTTGTTCTGCGCAAGTATGCCGTTCACCTGTAAAAACAGCTCCCTTGATACGGCCTTTTCTTGTATCCCTTCCACCACTTCGCCGTTCAGTGCGCTGTGCGCAATGAGGCCGCAGTAAAACGGGTTGCGCAGCAGGTCGCACACCCGCTGGTGGCAAACGTCCAGCCCCTGCGCCGCCAGCCTTTCCCTGATGTCAACGATGGACAGCCCCTGCGCCTTCCATTGGAACGCCTTGCCTATCAGTTTGCCCTTTGCGTTCAGCACGAACTGTTTTTTGCCCTCCCTGCGCACGATGTCGTAACCGACCGGAGGGGTGGCGCACCAGATGCCCTGCATCAGCTTTTCCTTCACCCCCGCCATGCACTTTTCACGGCGCAACTGGTTGTCGTACTCCGAAAAGATGAACTGTATGTTCTGTTGGAGGCTGCCGCTTGCCGTGGCCGTATCCGTGGGCTGCGTGACGGCAAAAAGGTTGATGCCCTGTTTGCGCAACTGTTCGGCGATGTAGATGGCATTGGCCCCCGACCTGCTGAACCTGTCCACGCTGTACACGATGATGTAGGATACCTTGTCCCTGCTTTTCTTGATAAAGGAGAGCATGTTGTTGAAGTGCCTGCGCTCGTCCGTTTTGGCGCTCTCGTAGGTACCTCCGAAGTAGCCCAAGATGGGGTACCCGCTCTTCGTTGCGAAGGCTTCGCAAGCCTTGCGCTGGATGTCGAGGCTTTGGTTGTTGTCCGACTGCTCTTTGGTGGACACCCTTGTATAGATGACGCAGTTGCCGCCCTTGCTGCGCTGCACCTGTTTGCCCTTTGCGAAGGGGCCGAATAACGCAAGTCCTTTTTCCATGTCCTGTTTTTTTCATGTATGCCCCTTCCGCATTGCCGCCGGTCTAGGCCGTTTTCCTGCCCGTGCAGGCCATAAAGACCACCTGTGCAAAGGTCTTCAGGGCTGCGGCCAGATTTTCCGCCTGTTCCCCCGAAAGCCCCCGGAAACTGTCCAGTTCCAGTACGTCCGCCGCCGTGATGTCGGCTGCTGCGGTTCCGGCGTTCCCGGCGACCTGCCGTGCGGAAGGGTTTTTATTTGATATTCCCATTGCTAAGATACGTAATTAGTTGATAATCATTGTGATATATTTACAAAGGGGCTGATTTTCAGGGGGTTACGGCCCCCCGGAATACCCTGTGGTCATGCCCCCCGTACCGGGAGGTGAAGGGCCGTCGGGGGACAGCGGGCCGGCCCCGCCAAGACCGCAAAGAGGCGAATCCGGTGGCTTTATGTCCTGCGGGTGAACGGTTCGGGCGGTCTTGCCTTCGGTATGAGGACGGTGGGGCGGCAAGGGGCGGCAATCATTTGCGCTTTGCACTTTGGGCCGGACTTTACGGCCACAGGGCCGTTTCTGCGGCGACGTTCCGTAATCTTTGACAGTGCCGCTGCTGCCCGGTGTACCGTTGACGGCAGTGCCGTGCCGGTGTGCGATTGTCGTTCCCATAACTTGTACAGGGTTTTTTTGAGTAAAACGGATTTGTTTTTACCTGTCCCTTTCGGCAAAGCTAAACGGCGTTTTTGGGGTAGGGGGAAATTTGGGGGTACCCCTACAACGGCTTTTTTACGGCTGGGGCGGACGCTGCTTGACACCGTTGTGTCCCGTAAAGGCATTGAGGGCAAAAGGTTTTGGTAACGGGCTGCGTGAAGGTTTTACGGCAGGCGGACAGCCCCCGTTCACGTAGAGGCGTTATGTAAAAAAAGGCTGCCGCCCTGCCGTAAAAACGTAAAACCCTTTATGTAAAACGGTTGCGTCCCTTGACGTAAAAGTTTTACGGTAAGCGGTCATCCGGCACCGTGCATCCTTACCGCAATGGTGCCGTATCGGTGTTAATCGTAAACTGTTGCGCAAAACGGCTGCTGCCCTGCACAGAACGTTCTTACGGCTTTTCCTTTGCATGAAGCCGTGGCCGTTTTACGGCAATGACCGTCCGTGCCGCATTACTTTTCCTTCCGTTCCCTTTGCACTTCGGTGTCTATCTGTTTTACCACCGCATCAAGGCCGAGTTCCGCAAAATAGGAACGGATGTACAGAAGGTCCGACACAAGTCCCGGCCCTTTTTTGAAATTGGGCATTTGGCGGTACTTCTTGTATATCTCCGAATTTTGCAGGCCGGTGTAAGGTGTTCCGGTCAGCAGGTGGGCAAGACGTGCCAGGCTGCTCACATCGGGGCCGGTGTGCGGCCCCAGCCCGAAGCCGCCCATGAGCAGGTAATGGATGGCCAGCAGTTGCCGGGCCTTGGTAAATTCATGGCCGGTCTGGGCCTGTCCGGTGATTTCCCCGGCATCTTCCGTCCCTGCCGTTTGTCCGGGGGGACTTTGGAGCATGATGTAGGGCAGCGACACATCCAGCAGCCGGATGCAGTTGCCCGCCAATGCGGCGGCTTCCGCCGGTTGCAGGGATTGCCCTCCATCGGGTACGCCGTTGAACTCATCGGTACTGAATACCTCCTTTTCCGCCAGCACAATATCAAAATCAAAGTACAGAATGAACTTTTTTTCCCAGTAGGCCGCCAGCCGGTTGCCGTGTTTTTTTAAAAGTGCCTTTTCGCCTTCGGCAGCCGCCTTGCAAACCGTACCGTCCCCTCCGCTGTCGGCATATACTGCCAGTCGTTCCATCAGCCCTTTGAGGTGTTCGGTCAGTTCTGCCTGCATATCCGCCGGGTACCGGGCCATTGTGTCCCTATATTCACTGCCGAACCTTGCGGTAAGTTTGTTCACCACCTGTCTGCGGATCGATGCCGGTTGATCGTTTTGCTCCATACGGCAAAGATAACCCGCAGGGCACAAGGTTTTTCAATGGCCGGTGTTTTCATGCAGGCGTACAACGCCGCAAAAGGTCACCTACGGGTTTTTTAATTTTTATTGATTTAGTTTAAATTAGTTTTGTATTTATTAAAACATCGGTAACCTTTTTCCGCTTTTTTTACACGAAAGTTTCCCGTGAAACAAAAAAAAAAGCCCTGAAAACGCCGCCTGTCGGACGTTTCAGGGCTTGTAAAAAAAACATTTGCACCTGCACTTTTTTTAAGCAGTGATTATAGCAGCTATATATCGGTTAAGGATTGCAGTTACATGGCGTTGAGGGCTGAATGATTTATGCCCTTTTTCAACGGCAGCGGCATGGATTGCACCATACCGGTGTCAACCGCAGTTTGTTTTATGGATAAATCCATATTCAATCCTCGACCTTGCAGGGCAGGTCAATGAGTTGGAAAATCAACAGTACCTGTTTGACCGTAAAGAACCTGCCCGACCTTGTGCCGATTGTATCCATGTGGGGCAGGAGCCATTTGTTCATTGTATGCAGTGAAACATTGTACAGTTTCGCCAGTTCTCCGACCGAGTATGGTTTTACCTCAATTGCATCTCTTGTAACTTTCATGCCTGCTGAATTTAGTGGGGTAATTGTTTTTTCTTTCCTTAGATTGATATTGTTTGATTAATTTGGTTTTGTCTTTACCTAATAAATGCGTTTGAACGTTGTATTTGACCTTTTGCCACTGTTCCGCTACCGTTCCCCAATTGCTCCGCAACTGCTCCCCAATTGCTCCCTAACTGCTCCCCAATTGCTCCCTAACTGCTCCCCAATTGCTCCTTAACTGCTCCCCAATTGCTCCCTAACTGCTCCCCAATTGCTCCTTAACTGCTCCCCAATTGCTCCCTGTGTCGTCCTGTATCGTCCCGGAATAGGTTGACAGTGGTTCTGTTAATCCTGAAACGGGTTGTCAAGCAAAGTCCTTACTCCTGAAACCGGTTAATACCCCTGTTCCTTACTCTTGGTTTTTGTTGACAGGCCACCGTGCGAAATTGGCCCTATCGTAAATACCCGCCAAGAAAAAAAACATACAAATTCCGGGGATTTTCCTACCGTTTTTGTCAGGAAAACATACCCGGCCCTTCTTGGCGTTGCCATCCGCCCCGTATCACCGGGCCGGTGCGTTGCGACTTTTGCCACCGGCCATCGTGCAAGGTAAATGGCCCGGCAGGGTATGGCCTAAATCTTTTGGCCCTTTTTTACTGCCTTTTTTAAGGCATCCAAAAAGGGCCTTTTTAGTACCCCCTGTTTGCTGCCTTTACCTTATTTTGCATTTCGGGATACAGCTATTACCGCCCTTGTGGCGTGTGGCCATTACGGCGCACCTGCCATACCGGTCGGGGTGGCCATGCTGCGCAAGGCCCATGTTCCGGCCAATGCCCTGTTTTGTTTTTGTAAGCCTGCCATGCGGGTACCTGGGGTACGGTGCCATGCCGTGTTATGCTTTGTTCGTATGCTAAATTAAGCCGGTTTGTAT
This sequence comes from Ottelia alismoides, assembly GCA_037367405.1. Taxonomy (NCBI): domain Eukaryota; kingdom Viridiplantae; phylum Streptophyta; class Magnoliopsida; order Alismatales; family Hydrocharitaceae; genus Ottelia; species Ottelia alismoides. The sequence continues at coordinate 543,895 of JAZKJV010003733.1, read as the reverse complement.
TATGCCCATAAGCGGGAGATACTAAAAAAATGTTAAAGTCGCATATTCGTTTTTCATATACTCCCAGAAAGTTGGGGTTTGGGTAGTAAAGTGGTGCGGGGGCAAGGGTCGGCCTTGGAATAGATTTTCCCCAGACGGCAATATATCTCCTTTTTTGATAACCTATTTACCGTTACGGAAAAAGTGATGGGGTTGCGCCTACCTGCCTGCTCGGCAGTAGGCCGGTATGGTTGATTGCCCTACCGGCCCGGCCTATCTTCTTGCCAATAATTATTAGGTATAAAGACGTAGAAAAACTGGTTTTAAAATCGGCATAAATACCTACCCGCTTTGTGGTATTGCGGGAGAAATAAAAAGCCGATACTTTTGTTTTGATATATTTAACTCATTTGGGCTTAACACGGGTACGATTATAGCGAGGGGGGATTCTGTTGTAAGGGTTCTTATTACTAAGGCGAATAACAAGCGGCGTGATTGGTTTGCAGTCGCTGTGTCAACGGGCCTTTATTGTTTATGATTCTCGAAAAGGTATTAAGTGTGCTGTTCTGATAGTCGATGTCTCTTTGTGGCAATTTTATGGGCTTGAATTGATGCGTTGATGGATGCACGTTCCCTCCAAAGCGGGATGATGGTGTCCTTGGCATACGTTGACGTGCTGTACGGCGTTATATGATACGGTTACGGGTGGGGCACACGGAAAACAAAAGCGGCGGGATGTTCCCGCCGCCGTGGATTGCCCGCTGCCTACTTTAACGTATGGTACCGGCAAAAAGGTATAGTGCTGCTGGTCGTTTGTGTTTGACCAGTCGGCACGGTTGGTCGAGTTGCCAGTTCAAAATCCGTCAAAACTGGCCAGCTAATTTCGCCGGTAGCACGTAGCATGGCAATAGTTACTTTTTTTAGGCAAAGTTGGCCTTTTCTTGTTTTTTGCATAATTTACATTTTTATTAATGTAAATTACCTGTTATAAAGTAAAATGCAATAGCCTTAACATACTCTTCAAATTAAAATACACTTGACAATGACTCTACCGATTATCAGAAAAATTCTAATGATTGTCATTACTACAATATGGATTGTACACTTTACAATTATGAGCCTACCATTTGTACGGGTGATGTCATTATATGGAGTCAATGAATGGTGTGAATTTTTCTATAACATAGTATCTGTCATGATAGTTTTTTATGCCACCGCTTACTTTATGAAACAATGGTTAAACCGCTTTTCAATTATGACCTTCATACAGTTGCCACTCTATAAAAAAATTTTTTATTTTGCTAACAAACACGTTCTCAAAATACTTTCTGTGGCAGTTATTTACGTTGCTGTTTCACTGGTATTGGACAATGAGGTTTTCGGGCAGTACCACTACAAAGATTTTCCCTTTCAATTTGAACGCAGATTATCAAGGGTACATAGTTATGCGTTGGCAGGCCCACTTTACGCATTAATTGCCTTTTTGTTACGTATTCTGATTAACCGTATCCGCATGGTGGAGACAGAAAACAATATCCTGAAGCAGGATATGTTTGAGATAAAAAACCTGTACATAGCCCTTAAAAAAGAAACTGCACAAAACTAGGCCGAACCGCCGCCGGAGCGCATTTTCTCGATTTTTTCCAGCCTCACCTTAGCCAAGTAGGAGGCCATATCCAATTTAAGTTCAATAGCTTCGATATGCCTTGCCATAAGTCGTACCGTTTCACTTTCCGTAAAACCTTCGTATCGTTTCAGTATCCGGTCAATACTCTCTTCCTTTTGTAAGGGCGACTCAATATCCGAAGGAAGAAGCCCTGCTTCTTCGTCCGTTAAAAAATTATCTTCCTCAAAAAAAACTGTTATGGGTACCCTCAGCACATCCGCAATTTTTTGCAATGTTGTTATCTTCATTGAGTTGTTTTCCACCATCTGCAAAAACCCGTTCGTGGTCATGTCTATGGCCTTGTAAAAGAGCGTCTTGCTCATATTCCTTTCCTTCCTTATTTTATCTATTATGCTGTATATCAATTTTTTATATATTAAAAAATAATTTTTATAACATAAATGTTATTTTTAAATCACATTTATGTAATTTACACTCTCGTAACGTTCCAATCACGGAATTACAAGTTCTTTCATTTGCATCAACATACAAGCAATAGCCGAATCCGTGGCTAAACGACAAACTACACAAAAAATGTACTTTTCGGGTGTACGGGTATCTTTATTGCTTGAGACCATAAAAATAAGCCAAAAACCTGTGTTACCCAAAAGGTTGCACAGAGGAAACGATGAGCGGGTTATTTGGCAGTTAATCGGGGGGATACGTTTCTTTCTTGGGCGATAGTTTTTGGGAGTCCGCTCTTGGGTACAAAAACATTTGCATGTAGATATAAACCGCCAAGATTGCTCTTGCAAACTGCACCGGTCGTAATGTGTTGCCGTTCGGCCCCCAATTTTCCGTGGGTCAACTCACGGGCAGGGATGTTCTTTCCGGCCCCTTCTTTAAAAAAAGTGATTGTATATATGGCCCTTGGGCAAGGGGCCAATCAAAAAATTACCACTTCGTGGTATTGTCCAGCAAGCAGGTACCGTGTAGCTTTGCGTCCCCGGCGGCACGGTACGTTTTACCCAATCCCCGCCCGGTGCGGGGGCAAGCCGTCCCGGTGAAGGCCGTGTTCAGGCATTTTGGATACTGCAAGTGTTTTTTGCAGAACGACCATAGAGACCGGCCATGTGGCGACAGTGACGTGGCGGCCCGTGGGGGACACGGGCCACAGGTGGCCGGGCTTTTTGGGTACGTGGCCGGTTCGTGGGACACGAACCATTCACGTAGTGGGACACGAACCATTCACGTACACGAACCGATGACGGCCAACGACGGCTTCATCAAAAACCAACATAGGCGACCATGAACATGTTAAGACTGCAAAGAAGAAAGATACACTCGCTGCTTGCGGCAATGCGGCAGCGGTTGTTGCGCGAAAGGCCCACCGGCTTCCACGACAGATAGGCCGCCGCCCTGCCGGGCATCCCCTCTTTTCAACATATCACCAAAACCCCAAAACGACCGCTTATGAGGCCGATAGTATCCCTGTGTGCCGCCGTGTCGGCACTGCTCGCACCCATTGCCCTTTATGCCCAAACACAGCTCACCGCCCCCGTCCGCTGGTCGCAGCGCAACCTTTTGAACTGTTACGATGTGCAGGTGGACATGCGGGTATTGGGCGGCAACGATGTGGCCGCCGGGCTGCCCGGCACCAAACGGTTCCTCTGGGAATACACAACGGACGACCCTTCCGTTACGGTGAACCCCGTATATCGGCAGTTTGCGCAGTCGCCCACCGACAGCGTTTACTTTGTACCCTACCTGTCGTTCCCGCCCGGACAGTCAAGCCAAATCGGTACACAGCAGTTCCGTTACATACGGGCAAAGCTGGCACAGGTGCATCCGGTAACGGGTGCGGTACTCGGTATCGCCGCCATCAGCAACCCCACGCCGGTCAGGTTCAGCCCGTCAAGGCCGTTCAGCAATTCGCCGGAAGTGCTGTCAACATCGCCCTCCTGCGGCAACATGCCCACGGGCGTGATACACATGGACATCACCAAATACACCGATACGGTCATGTACATCGTGCGGTACGGTGCGGGCAGCACGGGCTTCTGCAACCCCGAAACCGGCAACCCGCCCTGCTTCAACGTGGTAAAATCGGGCCGGGCAACGGCCAATACATTTGATATCACGGGCATACCCGCCGGTGCCTATACCGTGCTGCTGGCCAATACCGGCACGGATGCGGGGGCCTGTTTTGAAACCTATTCCGCCACGGTCGGGACACTTTCCCCCATCAGGGTGGACACGGGTTTCACGCAGCATCCATCCTGCAACGGCGACAGCACGGGCAATATCAGGCTGCTGGTAAGCGGCGGGGACGGTGTTACATACCGGTTCGCCATAAGCCCCGCACAGCCTTCCGCCGCATTTACCTACAACAACGGCGAGGCCAAATGGAACGGCCTGAAGGCCGGGAACTATACGGTGACCTTTACCGACACCTGCGGCCTTGTCATAACAAAAAACTTTTCCATCGTACAGCCGCCCAAAGTAACCGGCAGTGTGCTGATAACAACGCCCACCTGCGCCGGCCCCGGCAACGGCATTATCAGGGTAAAGGCAAGATACAGTTTTGCCGGTCCCGGATTTGACAGGTTCAATTACCGGGTCTTCAAAAACGGCATCATATATGACAGCCTGCCCAACAGTGCCGATACCCTGTTCGCTGTTCCCGGATTGCAAACAGGCAACTACCGGGTGACCGTCACATCGCCCAATACGCCCGGCTGCCCCGGCATGGACGAATCCTTCCCGCTTCCCTTCAATCCGCTGGCCGTGGCAAGGGACAGCGTGAAAGCAGTGGACTGCAACGGCGGCACGGACGGTTACATACGCTTGAAAGCGGCGGGCGGCAGCGGTTTTTACACCTATTTTTTACGTAACAACGCAACCGGTTTTACGTTTACGGACAGCACCGGAACCTTTACGGGACTTGCGGCGGGGGGCTACACCGGCAGGGCGGTGAACAGGGCAGCCGGGTGCAACGACAGTGCGGTCATAAATATTTCCATCGTACAGCCCGATACCATTGCCGTAAATATCGGCAAGACCGATGTGCGGTGCAAGGGCATGGACAACGGCACCCTGACGGCAACGGCAACCGGGGGCAATCCCGCCGCTGGCGGGACAGGCCCCCCTTACGAATACCGCTGGCAGGTAAGGGTGAACGGCAACTGGACGGGTTATTTCCAGACGGGCGGCAGCATCACGGGTGTACCGCCCGGTATCTACCGTGCCGCTGTCCGTGACATCAAAAACTGTACGGGCTATTCTGCTGCTGTCATCATCGCCGAACCCGACAGCCTTAAAATAGACAGCATCAGGGTAAACGACATCCCCTGCTTTGCGGGCAGCGGCCACATCACATTGTACACAAGCGGCGGCAACCCCGGCCATGTACAGCAGTACCGGATGTTACCGGGAACGGCATGGACTGATTTTACACCTGCCACCGGGCTTGCCGCCGGGCAGTACATGGTACGGGCAGTTGATGCAAAGGGCTGCATAGCAACAAGGCCCGACACCATTGCCATCACTTCGCCGCCCAACACATTGGATTTTACGTACTCGCAAACATTCTACAACGGCTACAACATAACCTGTTTCGGTGCGTCCAACGGTATCATTGCCATCAATGCGGAAGGGGGCAACGGTGGTGGGTACAGTGGCTATCAATACCGTTACGACAATACGGCATGGCAGGTGGGCAACGTACTGACCGGTGTGCCCGGCGGTACCAGTAACATACAGGTAAGGGACGCAAGGGGCTGCGTGGCGGCCAAGACCGTCCTTTTCCTTGAACCATCGGACAGTTTAAAGATGCAGTTGGTAAATAAAACAGATGTGGTGTGTTACGGGGCCGCATCCGGCACCATTAACATTAAAGCAGCAGGCGGGGTGCGCCCGTACCGCTACACCGTGAACGGAGGTGTTTTTCAAAACGACAGCACTTTTGCGAACCTCCCGGCAGGCACCCATACGGTTGCCGTAAAGGACACCAACGGCTGTATGGGCTTTATCAGCGTAACGCTGCTGCACATGAACCCGCAGTTGGCCACAGCCGCCACAATAGGCCATGTAAGCTGCAACGGCGGCAATGACGGCAGTATCAATACCAACGTAACTGGCGGCGTACCGCCCTACTCGTACAGTTGGCAGCCGGGCGGCAGCAATGGTTACAACGTAACAGGGCTACCCGCCGGTACGCACACCCAAACGGTCACGGACGGGGCAGGCTGTGTCAAATCTTTTGCCTATTCCGTTACCCAGCCGGGCGCACTTGCCCCCGTGGTCACGGCAAGGCAGGTTTGCTGGGGCGCAACAACCGGCAGTATCGTGGTAAGGCCGGTGGGCGGCACACCGCCGTTCAGGTATTCAAAGGACAATGGCGCAACATTCGGGACGGACAGTGTGTTCACCGGACTTGCGGCAGGTGCATATCAGGTAACGGTAAAAGATGCAAAGAACTGCCTGTTCAGTACCACTGCCACGGTAACGGTGGTGAGCAGCAACCCCAACCTGAACTTTCTCATCAGCAGCAACCAACATGCAGGGGACACACTTACGATGAAAGAGATAAGCTGGGCAAAGCCCGACAGTGTGCTGTGGCAGTTCCACCCGGCGGCAACGGTGATAGACCCGAACCGGGGCGGCCCCAAGATAAAGTTCCCCGCCCCCGATACTTCCAACGCCTATTGGGTACGCCTGATTGGCCATTACCCGCACTGCACCTACACCACGCAAAAGTTTTTACGGATATATCCCTTTGACCCCAATGTGGTGGTGACCCCTGCGGACTATAACCGGGGCATCAAAAAAGCGGAACTGTTCCCCAACCCGAACAACGGACAGTTCACATTGAATTTGGAGTTCTACAAGCTGCAACGGGTAACGGTCTATATCACCGATGTAACGGGCTTTGTGGTGATACCGGCACAGACTTTTGCGCCAACGCTGCAACTGACCAAAAACTATTTGAGCGAAATGAACAACAAACAGCCGGGTACTTATTTTTTACGGATAGTGAGCGATTACGACAGCCGCAATATTTTATTCGTCAAGCAATAAATGATAGCAGGTAATGGCAAATAGCGGCTACAAAGAAAATATAAAAAGATAAAAGCTAAAAATGGGATTAATAAAAATCGAGCAACAGGATGGTGTATTGATATTTGAAAGGTTGAAAAGGTCTGAAATCTTATTTGTTTCAAATGAAGAAAATAACAAGACCGAGATATATGTAAATATCGAGAGCGATAACCAGTCCGAAAAAGAACGGCAAGAAATTTCAAAGCGATACAATACAACTTTGAATGAAGACATCCTGTATGCAATGCCGAGGCTTCAGTTTATGAATATAGAACCCTCTTTGCTTGAAAGTTTTTTGGCAGGTAAAATCGAAATCGCAAAAGGATGGTCAGATGAAAATTTAATGTCCGGGATTTATGTTGGATGGGGCATCGAAACCCTTGACAATAAAATTACCCTTGAGAAAACCAATGGCCCGGCTTATAAATTATCATGGCATTGCATGGCAGATGACTTGAACTATTATGATGAACGTGCAAAAAAGTGCGAAGTTAAAATCGAGGCTGAATTGAAAGTGATACACTTTAGCAGTAAAAAAGATTATTTCAAATATGAGGCAGATAAAGTACATGGTTTATGCTAAAAGCATAAGATAGAATGATAGTAAAAATAAAATATCAAATTCTTTTGGCTTCGTGCTATCTCTTAGTCGTTCAATGCCAAGCGCAGGACATGAGCGGGTACGGAGTAAAAAAAGGTATCACGATGACCGGTGGACTTAACTTCAACACCGTTGCCTACCAAAGCACCGGCACGAGCGGCGGCAGGCGGGAGCCGTTCAACTGGTTTTTGAGCGGCAACATCAACATCAATGCCTTTGGATACAGTATGCCGTTCAACTTTTCGCTCAGCAATGCGGGCAAAAATTACAGCCAGCCCTTCAACCGTATCCAGTTCAAACCCTACTGGAAATGGATAAGGGGCTATTGGGGCAATACCGGCATGACCTTTTCGCCGTTGACGCTCAACGGCCATTTGTTCAACGGGTACGGTATCGAACTGACAAGGCCCAAATGGCAGTTCGCCGCCATGTACGGCAGGCTGCGGGAGGCCGTGGCGTATGACCCGATAGCAAAGAACACGGGTACCGTTTCCTTTGAAAGGAAGGGATGGGGCTTCAAGGGCGGCTACAACAAAAACGGCGATGAACTGAGCCTGATATTCTTTACCGCAAAGGACGATGCGGGCAGTTTGACCTTTGTGCCGCAGGAGGCGCAACTGTCCCCCAAACAGAATACCGTTGTATCGGTGAACCTCAAAAAGAAACTGTTTAAAAAATTCAATATAGCTGCGGAATATGCCCTGAGCGCCATCACCACCGATGCAACGGCGGCGGCACAGGCAAAGGAAACATCCCCCAAGAGTTTCCTTGCCTTTTTGCTGCCCAAAAACGGCAACACCAAGTTTTACGATGCGGTAAAGGCTTCGTTTGGCTACAACGGCAAATGGTACGGCATCCAGTTGGGCTATGAGCGCATTGCACCCGAATACCAAACCCTGGGCGCATACTTTTTCAACAACGACATGCGCAACATCACGGTTGCGCCCAATGTGCGGCTGTTTTCAAACAAACTGACCATCGGCGGCAATGTGGGCATACAGGACAACAACCTGGACAAGTCAAAAAACAGCACCACCCGCCGCTTTGTGGGCAACGGCAACGTTGGCTATTCGCCCAACGAAAAATGGAACTTCTCCGGCACATACAGCAACTTTGCCACCTTTACCAACATGAGGCCGCAGAACGACCCGTTTTTTCAAAACGGACTGGACACGCTGAACTTTTATCAGGTGAACAGCAGCACCGGGCTGACCGTGACGCATGGTTTTGGCAGCAAGGAGGTCAAAAAGAACCTTACGGTGAACGGCACCTGGCAGCAGGCCACGGATGGGCAGACCGGTACGGCCAACGGTACCCGTACCAGCAGCTTCATTAACGGTTCACTGGCATACAGTCAAACCTTTGCCAAAAAGGGAATGAACATCAGCGGTTCAATAAACTACAATTCAAGCAATGCGCCCGGCAGCAAGACCGTTTTCTACGGCCCAAATCTCAATATCAGCAAGGGGCTTTTCCAAAAAAAGGTACAGGCTTCCTTTGGGGCATCCTACAACAGGAACACGACCAACGGCGTGGGCAGCAGTGCGGTATGGAGCAGCCGGATGAATTTTTCCTACGCCCCCAAGCCAAAGAAAGCCGACGGTAAAACGGTCGGTGGCAAGTCGGTTGCCAGCGGACAAGGGACAGGGGACGGCGGCAAAACGGAGAAAGGGGAGAAACTGAAAAAAATGGTGAAAGTGGCCAACCCGCTGAAGGGCAGGCAGCACATGGGTTTACTTATCAACTATATGAACCGGTTGCCCGTTGCGCTGCAAAGGCAGGGCTTCAGCGAACTGACGGTGACGTTCAACTGGTCATACAATTTTTAACACATTCCAACAGGTAAAAAAGTATAAAGCAATCACATGACGACAACCAAATACAAGGGGATGAAAAACGGGACACCCATACGGACGTGGCGTAAATTGCTGGCAGCGGTACTGGCATTGTGCATCACCTTTACGGCCACGGCACAGATTTACCCCATCCAGGCCACCACCCAACTGGTGCCGCCGTATGCGGTCTATCTGCCCGATTACGCCACCGGCATCAACAACCAGTTAAGGGTACTGCTCCTTAACAAGGACGTTACACAGCCCGACTACAAGGTTAAGCTGATAATGAGCATAGAACTGAACGGTACGCTCATCATGCGCACCAGTGAAGGCTATGCCCCCGCCCCGATTATCCTGCAACCCAACGTGCCTTTTTCGGTGGAGGGATTGGGGCTGGCCCCCTACATGAACAGTGCCAACATAGATTTTATCGGTTACAGCAGACAGGACTATGAGCAGAAAAAGGGCTTGCCGGAAGGAAGCTATAAGATATGTTTCACCGCCTACGACTACTACCGGCCCGACCGGGTGCAGGTGAGCAATGCGGGGTGCAGCTTTTACTACCTTACCAAGAACGACCCTCCCTTTGTGAACATGCCCGCCTGCGGCATATTCATCACCCCGTTGCAGGACGACAGGGAAAACCTGATAGACCGGGCGGGGCGCTGGCTCAGCTATACCCTTGACCTGCCGTGGGACAAAATCGAAAAGGATATGTGGTACTCACAGGTCGAACAGGGCATTACCCACACCTTTGACGTAAAGGTGAACAACCAGATTGCAAAGGAACGGCTGTATATCATCGGCAGGGATTATGCCGTGATGCGCAACAAGCTGTGGGAACAGTCCCACATGGAGGCATGGGCAAAACTGGTGATGGAGGAACTGACAAAGGACGATTACATTTACTGGAGCCGCACCAAATTGAAGACCGGGGCCACGGAATACCAGATAGACAACGTGCCGCAGCCCACGGATGCGTCACTGGAAACCGAGGTGGATTTGTCGCCCTATATACAGACCGGCCCCGTGGGCAACACCAATATCAACTTTATGTGGACACCCCGGCACACATCCAGCCCCAACAGCACACTGACCACCCGTTACAGGATAGAGCTGTACGAGGTGCGGCCAAAGGCCGACATCGGGCAACTGCCCGCCATGGCCAACAATGCCGTGATGACCTCCCCGCCCGTGTTCACCGATGAAACGGACTTGACCAGTTACACATACGGCCCCGACAGGCCCCAACTGATCGACGGGCTGCAATACGCCTGGCGGGTACGTGCATTCGATGCGGGCGGCAGGGACTGGTTCAAGAACAACGGGTATTCGGAGGTCTGCTACTTCACTTTCGGCGGGGTTTACAACCCCGTGCAGAACGTGCCGGGCATGGAGGAGATAAACAGCTTTAACGCACGGGCAGAGACCGAGCGCCGGGGCATGGGCCAGTGGGCACAGACGGGCGGCTACACATCATATCGGGTACGCTACCGCCGCAAAAATGGAAGCGGAACGTGGTTCGAGGTGGATACGGACAGCCTCAACGCAAAGCTCTACGATTTGGAGCCGTCCACCGCCTATCAGGCACAGGTACAGGGCAAGCTGGGCCAGTACTACGGGCCGTTCAGTGCGGTCAAGGAATTTGTGACCCCTGCCCCTGTGCCGCCGCCGGGCTGCGGGCTGCCGATAGAATATTCAACGGGGTTGAGCGGTGTACCCCTTACGGATGCGTTCCCCTTTATGGTGGTCAAATGCGGCAAGTTCGAGATGATTTTGGACAGCGTGGCACAATCGGGCGGTGCTGGGTATTTCAGCGGCAAGGGGCGGATATTCAACATCCCGTTTTTGGGAATCTTGCAGGCAGTGGGTATGCTGGCGGGCAACCAGAACAGCGGCATGGGAACCGGGCTGAAGGTAACCTTTAACAACCTGTTCATCAACAAAGACCGGGAGGTGACACAGGGGCTGATTTATGCGGTGAGCCGGTCGCTGGAGGAATGGGAAGCGGATTTTGGGGAGTTTTACAAAGAGGAACGGGAGGAAAGGCAGCGCACAAAGAACAGGGAAGAATTTGCATGGCTGGACAGCAGTGCGGTGTTGCTCCCTTTCGATAAGGTGATAAAAGACGTGGTGTATGACAATGCGACCGGCATCGTAACGATTACGGACGAAAACGGCAACACCTCCACCTATCCGCTGAAACCGGAGGAAAAAGGCCATGACGTGATAATCGAGGGGAAGGATGGCAACCAATGGGTGATAAGAAAGGACGGTACCGTGGTAGCCGTGCCTCCGCCGGGCGGCCTGTACCCCGGCATGAACAGACAGGTAAGCACCGAGGAAAAGAACCTGCTGAAAACGGCCCTCCAAAAACTGAAATGGGAATATGATTCGCTTTCCGCACAGATAACGGCAGGCTATGAAGCGGCAAGGCAGGCAAGGAAAACCAATACGGACAACATAACAAGGGGCTTTGCCGGTTCGGCCTTTACCGAAAACCCCAACAACACCGAAAACGAGGACATGGTGTTCCTGGGCGAATCGGAGGCCGATGAAAGCTACGTTACCGCCGATATACAACTGGAGCAGCAGTACAAGGCGGCGGAGCGCAAACTGAACAAGCGGCGGCTGGTAAAACTGTTCGTAAAGGCGGTGGACACCAATGCCGAACTGGAAATGGTTGCCCGTATGCTGCGGGTGAACAATGCAACACTGAACGATTTTATCAAACAGAGCAGGGCGGCGGGCAAAACGGACAGCTATATGGTTGACGAAATCAAAAAGGCCCTTTCAGGGTATATTGATACGGCCCTTGAACTCAAAGGCTATTGACAGAGAAAAAAAACAACGGTAAAAAAAAGCGAATGTAAAATGGAACGTAAAATAAAGGATATGAAACATCGGTTCATCAAAACACTGATAACGGCAGTTTGCCTGCTGGTTGCAGGTGCGGCTACGGCTTCGGGAAGGGACAGCCTTATAAACGAATATGCCGGTCGGCTTGCCCGCAAATTAGACAGCCTGATTGCCCTGAACGCAAAAAACGATGCGGCGGGCAAAAGCTGGCAGAACAGTTATATACTGCGGCTGGGCGCAGGTATGAACTACACGGAGGACAATACCGGTTTTTTGCGCCAACCGGAAGTGACGGACGGCAGCGGCAAGAAGGTAACGTTTTTGGGCAACGAGGTGAACGATACCAAGTTGCAGGGCTACGAGGCCGAACTCACGGCCATCAATGCCGCCTGTGCCACGCACAAAAGCTACCTTGTGCTGATTGGGAACATACCGGTGGAATTTGAAAACCTCTTGGACACCGGTACCAACAAGTGGAACGGTATCATCGGGTTCATGGACACAAAGGGCGACCGGGCGGACACCCTGAAAGCGGAATACAAAAAGAAGCTGCTGGAGCGGCAGGGCTTTTACCGTAAAGTGCTGGAGCGGGTGCGGCAGCAGATAGGCACACCGGGCGGCATACCACTGGCCATCTACAACCTATATTCCTACCGGCTCACCGCAAAGGCCGAAAGGGAATCCATCCTGCTGAACTATATGCACATGGACAGCTACGGCAACTTTGCCGAGCGGGAAACCTTTGCGGCGATAAGAAAAGCGAACCTGAAAAAGTTTTCATGGCTGTCGAAGTTCAGGAGCGATTTTGTGGAAAGCTCCATCGGGCTGATAAAAAAGAACAACGAGGACTACAAGAACATGGGGGAGTTTTTTGGCGCAGGGCTTACCGCTAAATTAGATGTGCTGTACAATGCCATCCTTGCCAAAAAAACAGTGGGCGAGGCAGACCAGGCCACGGCATTGGGGCAGAGCGAACTGGCCCCGCTGCTCACCGAACTGAACGAAGCGGCCTTTGGGCGGCTGGACACCGAACAGCGCATAAAACTGCTGAAAATACTCACCTTCGGCAACAGCCTCAACAACGATTATGAACATGCGCTGCTGTATGTGCTGCGCACAACCCCCGGTGGCGATGCAAAGGCCATCTACGCTGCCTTGAAAGCGGTGAACCCGTTAAGGATTGACGGCGGCGTTTGCGTTTACGGTGTATATAAAACAATGGAGGATGAGGACGATACCTATGTTGTGGGCGGTATGCAGCCCGGTCAGGACAATAACATGCTCAGTGCCGCCATGCTTGCGCTCAGGGAACTGCACATAAAACTGCCCGATGCGGACAAGGAAACCATGCTCACGGAACTTACCACCAAACTGGACGAAAGGTTTTTTATATGGGACTATAATTTCAGTACCATCCGGCTTTTGCAGGGGCTTTGGGGCGTGGGCAGCATGGATTATGATGTGGTGTTCAACAAAGACGGCAGCCTGACAGTTACACGCAAAGAAATAACCGGGTACAAATGGTTTTCATTGGAACCTGCCACAAGGGACGACCCCTTTCCCGGTGTATATTCCCCGAAGTTTGGTGAGCCAAAAACATTTACCATCAACGACCCTTTGGGCATTATTATATTTTCCAACCGCAGCGATTTGGGCATTGTGGTGCCGGTGGAAAAGGATGTTGCGGGAGAGGACAATTTGGCAAAGGGACTGCCTGCCATTTACCTTGCATACGCCAATAACAAAAAACTGAACAAGGCAAATGAAGACAAGATTGGCATTGTCCTTACAGCACTGAACCTTGCCGTACCCTACACCCGGTTGCTCAATATCATCAAATCCGGTTCCGCCATCCAAAAGATTTTTGCACTCACACAGTTGACAAGCACGGCGGGTTCGGGCCTGCGCCTTGCCAACTATGTGGCCCCGCTTCAGAACGATACGCTATTCAATAAAATCATCACCTGTATGGAACTGAGCGGTATTATCAACCTTTTCAACATCAAATCAGGCAGCAATGCGGTAAAAAATTTGGCGGCGGCAGAGGGTGCGGAAGAAAAGATAGGCAAGTTTATAGCCGCTGTGGAAAGCGACCCGGTGGCCTACAACAAGCTGATAGAAATGGTAAAGAATACCGGCGGCAGTTTTTCTGCAGAGCAAAAAGCGGCTGCGGAACTGATACTATCCGTAAGGACGGAACTGCGCATAAAGGGCGAAAATGTATTTGGCAGCCGCTTTTACACAAAGTATTATACCTCCGCTTTGGGCAACCTTACCGTGAACAGGCAGGTGGCAAGGGCCTTTGAAACCACCGGCCTGTACGGTGTGGAAGTGGTGAACGGCACACAGGGAACCTTTAAGGTAACCAGCAAGGCAGGCGGCAACCTGCTGGCCGAGGCAGACGGCAGCGGTGTGGTGCAGTTGAAAGAAAACACCGCACTGATGGACGGGCTTACCGAAACCCAGATGGTAAAGGTGAAGTACAAAAAAATGGGCAGCAGCAATGTGGAAGACGGCTGGCTGGTGGGTACCAAAAAGCCGGACGGCACGAGCTGCCTGATAGCCGGGTACTGCTTTACCGCAGGTACGCCCGTAGCAGTGCCGGGCGGGCTGAAAAATATTGAGGCCATAAAGGAGGGCGATGAAGTGATGACCATAGATTTAACGGGCAATAAAAACCTGCTGCAAAAAGTAACGGCCATCACCAAAAAGACAACTAATAAATTGGTACGGCTGATTGTAAACGGCGATACCGTTATCACCACACCGGAGCATCCTTTTTATACACAGGCAAAGGGCTGGACTTTTGCCGGGGATTTAAAAAGGGGTATAAAGCTGCTTACAATGGCAGGCGCATTTGCCACGGTTACTGCCGTGCAACCGTTTGACAGCACGGCCACGGTGTACAACTTTGAAGTACCCGGTACGCACAACTATTTCGTTGGCAAAAATAACCTACTTGCCCACAATACCGAGGCATGTACGGCACTGGTGGGTAAAATGGCGGTGAAGCTGGGTACGGGCTACAACGAAATGGAACTCATCATAAAGGATATTGCCGCCCGGTACAAAACGCTAAGTAAACTAAGTGAAGAGGCAGCCTTTGCAAAGCTGGAACAATTGTGCAGCAGGGCGGTGAGCAAAGAGCAATTAAAGGTGCTTTTAGATAAAGTGAAAGCTAATGCGGCTTTAAAAGAACAGTTTATTGGAGATATAGTAAAGTATGGTGAATTACTGGATGATTTTGGTAAGAATGGGGATTTGCTAATAAATTACATTGCAATTAAAACAGACAACTACACCAATTACATAAAATTAGACCCTGCGGCAAAGCAGTTATTTCCGTCATATACTCAAATAGTCAATTTATTAGGCGATGATATAACCGTAACATTATATAAGACAGGCGAAAGTTTTAATACATTAGCGAGTGCAAGAAATGCGCCCGGAATAGCATTAGGTGAAGGTAAAACTATCGTGGGTAAATGGCTAAAAGGAACTGAGGGAAACGCAGGGCTTTTTCCTAAGTTAATTGCAGATAAATTAAGGAGTAAAAATTTCAATAACTTTGATGACTTTCGGCAAGCATTTTGGAAGGAAGTTGGTAATGAACCTACTTTAGCTGGCCAATTCAGTCCCTCAAATGTTACAAGAATGAAGAATGGCAATGCACCTGTTGCATTTTCTAACCAGTGGCTTGGTGGCCAGCAGTATTATGTACTACATCATAAAACACCTATAAATCGTGGTGGTGGCGTATATAATATGGATAATTTATTTATCGTTACTCCACGATACCATAAAGAAATTTTAGACCCTGCCTATCATTATGGCTACGGTTATTAATTAAATAAAACAAAATAAAATGACAAGAGAAGAACTTATTGAGTTAGGAAAAAAAATAGTCAACTGTGAAGGTACAGAGGTTGAGATTGAGGAAATGATTAATTTGTTTAACAAAAGTGTACCTCATCCACAAGGTGCAAGTTTGTTTTTCTATCCAGAAAATTACAATTCACGAACCGATGATATTTCTAATTACAGCCCAACGGTTGAAGAAGTAATTGATATAGTACTTTCATATAAGCCATTCCAGTTGTAGATTATACTTGGCACCACATGGACGCTTTTCAAATAATTAATGGAAAGCCTTACTGTACTATGCAATTAGTGGAAAAAACCGTGCATGGAGGGCCGGGAATTACTGGAATGGCCCATAGCGGTTCTGTTGCACAATACAAAAAGTACTATGGGGATATTTCAAATGCGCCTAATGGGCTATTTTACACACAATAAAAAATATCAAGATGCGTAAATTTAAAAATGAAAATTCAAATCTTAAAATTAAAGACGAGACTGATATAAAAAGAATTGAAGAACAGTTTTCAATTCTTTTCCCGAAAGAGCTTGTTGAATTTCTTTTAAGTTATGAGGGATACAGACTTGATGATTCAGAAAGTTACTTTAAGACAAACGACGGAACATACGAGGTTAATAAAATCCTGTTTCTTAGGAAAGATGAACTCCATGCTTCTATTGAAGCTATTTATGAAGGACACCTATTTTATGGGGTTAATGGGTATATTCCATTTGCAATAGATAGTGGAGGTTGGGATTTTAGTGTTTCTATAAACCCTGAAAATTATGGGCAAGTATGGGTTAACAAATTTGATAATGGGGAAGAAGAAACAATGTTTTTTGTGGCCAATAGTTTAGAAGAATTTATTGAAGGGTTAAAAAGTGAAGATGAAATTGAATTATAACACTGCCTTGAATAAAGAAGTAACATTATGCTAAAAGGTTTTCAATTATTAAGGACAAGAGATTTTGGAGAATCAGTGAATTTAAGCACAATTGAAAATGGATTTGGCTTTGCGCTTCCTCCCCTTTATAAATTATTTGTCAACACTTTTAAAATGGGTGAAACAAATCCATTAATATTCGAGGAATATTTAGACCCTGAATCTAATGAAATGTATTATTGCGAAGCCCCATTGTATTATCCATTAAAGGACAACGAAAAGTGGTTTTTATCAGTATCTTTTTTTTATGATATTGAACAAATATTTAATGATTGGCAATCGCATATAAAAAATGAAAAGGAATGGGAAGATTTTGGCTTTATTAGAATTGCAGGAATTGGGCAAGGCGGTGGGCTTTTTGTTGGCACACGACCTGAGAATTGCGATATAATATATCAAGTAGTATGGGATTGGGAAGAACCCTATTATAAAGTAGCGGATAATATTTTTGAGTTTATAAAAGGATTTACGTACACAGGTGATGAAAAGTTGCAAACGGGTATTTTTAAAAATCAATTGTATAAAAACTGGAGTGAGAGTTTTTGGAGGGTTCGGAATTGAAGAATTATAATTTGCCCTAATAAATAAATATTATACCACAGCAGAAAATGACCATCTACACAAACGGCTATGCCATTGCGGGTATAAATGCCGGTGAGGCCACAAGGCTTATTGAAAGGACAGCGGCGGCGGACAATCCGGTGACCCTTATGGATTTTGTGGAAGGCAGGCCCTACCACGAATGGATGGGCCGTGACCTGGAGGTGAAGGGATTGGGAAAGGGCGTTTATCTGGAAACGGAATACCAGTTGGACGAACAGCATCTGCTGCGGCTGTCGCTGAAGGGCAAGGGGGTGCTGTCGCTGATGTACTATCAGAACATGGGCGGCTACGGATGCGGCTATTACCTCAACGGCAAAAAGGTGCTGGAGCGGCTCACGGTTGCGGGGAGCAACATGAAGGAGGAAGATGCGGGGCGGGAGTTTACCGGCCATGCGACACAAACGGTAATAGAAAACCTTTTTGAACTGCTTACCGGTACATCGCTGGCCGAAGCGGTGAAAACAAAGGGGACGATGTACGAATTTAACAAAACAACAACGATATGAAAATGACAACGGCACTGCTGACGGCACTGATGGTGTGCGGATTGACCGGCGGCCTGACGGCACAAAAGTACAAAAGCAAATTTGTGTACTTTGAGTACCACGAATACCCCAAAGTTGTACTGGACACACCGGCCTACCGCACCTATTCGGTAACGGGCAACCTGCCCGATTACATGGGCGGCGGTTACGCCCTTGCCCGGCAACAGTTCAGTGTTGGCGGCCTTCGGCGCAACCAGCAGCCGGGCGGGGACATCGAGGTACTGATGAATTTCCCCTACTACACAGAGGACAATTATGCCCGGCCCAAGGCGCAGCAGGGCAGCCAGAACACAAAGGTGAACGGCAGGGACACGAGCGTACCGGTTTACAACTACCAGGGCAGTTTTTACCAACCATACGAATATTCCATCGTTGACAACACGAAGGGCAAGACCCTGTTTTCCCATACCGGGCGTGGCCGCTACAATATCGCCACGGCATGGTACCCCACCGCAGACGAAGCGTTGCGTAACTGGGAAACCACCCTGCGCACACAGGTGGCGCAGCAGAGCGGCAACGTGCTGCGGGAAGCCGCCGGGGCGATACAGACGATGGCCGCAGGGCAATTCTACACCGGCCCGGCAAAAGGGCAGGTGGAAATCATGTACATGAAGGACAAGGACGATTATCCCGATTTGGACAGCGCCCATCAAATCGCAGCGGAAGCATACACGCAGATAACGGCGGTTCAGAAGGGGCGGCACGATAGTTTTGCCAAAGCCATTGCCCCCGCAGAAGCGATATGGCTGCGGGCATTGTCGCAATACGAACCCGGCAGCAAAAAGGCCCGCATCAACGACAAGGCGGCCAACCTTGTGCTGTTCAACCTTGCACACGCCGCATTTTGGAAAAACGATTTTACCGCAGCACTGGACTATGCAGAGCGGGCCGGCGAAAACGACAAGCGGGACGGCTGGGTGCCTGGCTTTGAGCAAAAGGTAAGGGACAGGAAGGAACGCCTGCGCAACGGCGGGATACAACCATAAAGTCAAACAACAAAAACGGATACATTATCACCGGTAAGGTTTACCGGCGGCATCGTACCGGCCCAATAAAAAATAACGCAACCAAAACATAGGCGTATGAAAAAGTTACAGCAATGCTTTATGATGACGGTACTGGCCTGCCATACGATTTTCACGGGCGGCACGGCATCGGCACAGGGGACGGCGGCCCCGCAGACGGCGGCACAGGTGGCAAGCGCCATACAGGAACAGTTGAACAACCCGCTGGTGAAGTACATCAACCGGATAGACAAAACGGTGCGCAGCAAGAACCTGCTAACCGGCGTACTCACGGCGCAGCATCTGGACAAACTGCCCATCGGCATCATTGACCCCACGGGCAGCGTGGTCATCTGCATAGACAGTGCGAAGTTCGGCCCCGGCGGTGCGACCTTCAATGCGTATGCGGCCATCACCGTACCGGGCCAGAAAACAAAGGTCTGCCTGCGGGCAACGGGTATCGGCTTCGGCCCCAACGGGTTGGGCAGCAGCGGCCCCGGCATAGAACTTAAACTGGTGAGTACGCACGTACTGTCAAAACCCAAGTTCGACCTTGTGCTGCCCGGCAACGGCAACACCAATGTTCGTTTCGACTGCAACGGATTTAAGGAAGCGAACTTTGAGGGCTATGCGCTGTTCAAGGAATGGCTGTTCGTCCCCGACCCGGTGGAAGCCCCCAATGACGTAAACGTAAAGGCCACGCTGCGGCTGGAACATATCACCGACCTCAACAACATGGTGGCCAGCCTGAACATCACCCCTTTCAAGCTGAAGGGCAAGGAAGACTATGCCTTTAAGGTTACCGATGCTACCTGGGACATGAGCGACGAGTTTAACCCGACCGGATTTATGCTTCCACAGGAGTACATGGCCGAGTACGGCACCAACGTGAACCTGTGGCGTGGTTTTTACCTGAAAAACGTGCAGGTGCGCCTACCGTTCAAAAAGAACGGGCAGCAGGCCAAAGTGGGCGTTGACGGCATGATGATAGACGACCACGGCTTTACGGGCCGTGTTTACGGGCGCAACCTGATAAATATTGACGAGGGCAACATGGACGGATGGGTGTTCAGCCTTGACACGCTCAACATTGACCTGCTGCGCAGCAGGCTGAAAGCCGGTGAGGCAATGGGCGGTATGCGCATCCCCTTTCTGGGCGGCGACAGCCTGGGCTACCGGCTTGCGGTGCAGGAATGGGACGGGGAGTGGGATTACCTGCTGAACGTGGGGTTGCGGGAGGATGCGGTACACCCCTGCCCGGTGGGCAACGCAAAGGTGAAGCTGCGGGCCGGTTCTTACGTGGAAATCCACAAACCCGCAAACGACAGGTTCGTGGTGTCCGCCATGCTCCACGGGGCCATTATGAAGGACAACGGCCCCGCACGGTTCGACTGGCTCTCCTTCGAGAACGTGGGCCTCAGTACCCGTGCGCCCTACCTGCACAGCGGGGTGTTTTCGCTGGACAACCTCGATTTGGAAAGCCCCAAAGTGGGCGGGTTCAAGGTATCGCTGAACAGCATAGGTTTCGGGCTGTACAGCGGTCAGGCCGTCTTGAAATTCGGGATGGGGCTTTCTTTTTCCGATGAGGCCGACCACGGCTTCGGGGTACGTGGCGGTTTCCGGCTGGTGGCCGATGTACGGAAAGGGCCGGAACCGGATGCAAGACAGACCTGGAGTTTTGCCGGTGTGAAGGTGGACAGCATCGGCATCAACGTCAGCACGGGGGCCTTCGACCTTGACGGCCTCGTGCAGTTCTTTGAGAACGACGGTGTTTACGGCAACGGGTTCCGTGGTGCGCTCACCCTCAAGCTGCTCAAACAAAGCCTTGACATCACGGTATCCGCCGGGGCATACTTCGGCAACAAGAACGGCCTGAAATACTGGCAGGTATCGGCATACGCCGCAGCGGGAACCGTGGGCATACCGGTAGGCCCGGCCATATTCATGAACGGGTTCATGGGCGGCCTTGCCTATCACATGAAAAAGCCCAACCGCTTCATGGTGACCCCCAACATGATGGACAGTGCCACGTATGCGCCCATATCGTCCGTGGAGGATTGGGCAAGGCAGATTTATGTGCCGGATGCGAACAGCGGCCTTTCGGTGATGATAGGCACATCGCTGTACTTTGCCAAGAAAAACCTGCTCAGTGCCAGTGTGGCCCTTGAAATAGGGTTCAACACCAGCGGCGGCCTGAACTTCGTGCAGTTCAACGGGTATGCCACGATTTTCAAGGACATCAACAACATAGCGCCCTCCACGGTGGTAAAGGGGGAGTATGCGGGCGAAGCGGCCTTTACCGCCACGGTGAGCATACTCTATGACCGTCCCAACAGGACGTTCCACGCCAATGTTTCCGCATACATGGATTTGGTCGTGCTGCGGGGCGCAGGGCCGGGCAACCGGCTGGGCGAACTGGTGATACATGCCGACCCGTCCCAATGGTACGTATATGTGGGCAGGCCGACCAGCCCGCTGGGGGCAAAGCTGCAACTGGCCGGTGTGGATTTTGTTACGGTGCAGACATACTTTATGTTCGGCAAACTGCTCGACCCCTTCCCCGCCCCGCCGACCGAGGTCACCAACGTCATCAACTATACGCCCATGCCCATGACCGATGCGCTGCGCAACGGCAACGGCGTTGCGCTGGGGGCAAGGTTCCGTGCAGGGGCAGGCATTGATTGGGGGTGGCTCTATGCCGGTATCTGGGTGGGTGCGGGCGGCGACATCATGCTGTCCAACAGCGGCAACGCAACCTGTGACGGTTCCCCGGTGGGCTTCGGCGGCTGGTGGGCAAGGGGGCAGGTATATGCGTTTCTTCAGGGCGGCGTGGGGATACGTGTCAAGGTGTTCGGAAAGAAAAGGGACTTCAAAATAGTTGAGCTTTCGGCGGCGGTGCTGCTGGAGGCAAAGGTACCAAGGCCCGCCTGGTTCCGTGGCCATGTGGGGGTAAGGTGGAGCCTGCTGGGCGGGCTGATAAAGGGCAATATCAGCATGAGCGTAAAACTCGGCAAGGAGTGTCAGCAGATGACCGGCACGGGCATCAACAATGAAACGCCCGTGGCAAGGGATTTGATCGCCAAAGTGCTTACGGGCGTTTCCCCGGCGGGCAACCCTACGGGCGTGAGCATCTATTCCAATCCCGCCATTGCGGTCAACATCCCGGTGGACAGCGTTTTTTCGCAACTGGACGATATGGGCAACGAGCAACGGTACAAGATGAAGCTGGACATGCTCAAACTGTACAGGGGGACAGAAGAGGTGCCAGGCTATCTTTCCTACTCGCCCGACAAGAAAATGGCCTACTTTATCCCCCATAAACGCCTGCTGCCCGATGCGAACTACCGTGTGCAGGCCGTACTTTATTGTAAAAAGCAACTGTCCTCCGGTTACTGGACGGACGCTTTGGACGAGAACGGGAACCCCACGAGGGAGGATACCAGCTTTACCTTTAAAACGGCCCCGCCCTCCGATGTACTCACAATGGCAGATTTGGAGTATGCCTACCCGCTTGCGGAAATGAAAAATTTCTATAAGAACGAACATGACCCCGGACGTGGGTACATACAGGTGAACGGCAGCGTGAACTTTTCGCAGGTGTTCTACCCTGGCACACCGGGCAGTGGCGTGACGTATGAGTATAAAATCAAACTCAAATCCGTTACGCCCGGCGATACCTACCAGACCAATTACCAGCCCATCACCCGCACGGGGCAGCGCATCGGCTTCAACCTGCCGGGCATCGAAAACGGGAAGGTCTATCGCTTCTCCATCGTGCGCATTGCCGATGACGGCAGCGGCGGCAGCATGGCCGGTGGCAGCAGCGGGGGACAGGTGGTGAACAGCCAGGGCTTCAGTTCGGCGGACAGCAGCGTGGCGTTTTCGGATACCACGGTGTCAAACGTCATCAGCGGACAGGTGAGCCAAAAGGAAACGGAGGTGCTGGGCTATTGTTTCCGTGTAAGCAAGTTCAACACCTTTATCGAAAAAATCAACACCATGACAGCGGTTGCCGAAAACCAGCAGGATTTGGCCGAGGGCAACGTGGTGCTGGTGGCGACCAAAAACAATATCGAACAGGAACTCTTTGACGAATTTGAAATAGCCGACCCGTACAGCACACAGGCAAGCTATGACGAGGAAAGCATGGTGCTGGTGGGCAGGCAGACGGGCGGCGGCACCGGGGACGGCAGGCTGATACGGCTTGTCGCCGAAACGGACAACCCGTGGCTGGAAAGCGACATCATGCCGCTGATTTACCCACGGGACATATCCACCACCATCGGCGAAAGCTATTACAGGGACGTGGTGGCACAACAGGGCGGTGCGGCCAATTACAGCGGCATCGTACCGCTGAAAAAAATCACGGCGGAACACAGCCCCAAACCTTCGCTGCCCCTTTCCACGGAGCCTTATGGGCGGTTGTCGGTAACGGCACAGCCGGGGGCTTCCAAACTGATGCTGAAGTACAACCTGCCGTTCTTTGCGAACAGGGATTTTACGGCCCTGTATATCCGTGCGATGGGCCTGTGGGTAACGGCCCCGCTTGCGGACAAGACCGTGACGTTCAGCAGGATGGTCGCCACGGGCGGGATATTCCCGCAGATAAGGCCCGGCCAATATAATATCAGGTTCAGTTACCATGTGCCGGGCGTTCAGCAGGCAACGGCGGTGAAGGTGCTGCCGGTGGTGTACCAATAGGGCGATGTGCCAATATGCAGTTATGCAAATGTGCAAAATGAGTGTTTTTATAAAGTGTAAGGATTATGTACAGGAGTTTTTATAAATATACATTGTGTGCCGCTTTGATGGCCGTTGCGGTGAAGATGACCGCACAGGTAAAGCCCGCATCAGGGCCGCAGCCAAAGGCGGCAAAGGCCAAGAGCAGACCAGAACCGGTGACCCCGCAGGAACTGGCTGCGAAGGATTTTATCGCAGTACTTGCCGATGGCCGGGGCGACAGCATACTGGTGCGCTGGGCACCTTCCTCCCTTACCGCATGGCAGTGGGGCAACCGCACCGGCTACCGGCTGGAGCGGTACACCGTGCTGAAAAACGGAAAGGTGGACGAAACGATGCTGCGCAAACCTTCATTGACCGTAGATACTATCCGTCCTTTATCAAAAGCCGGGTGGGAAGATTTGATGCGGATGGATGAACGGGCAGCTATCGTTTCTTCGGGTATTTACAACGAGGATTTTAAACCGGTGGGCAGCAATGCCACGATGGCGGAAATGATAAACATAAAGGAGCAGTACGATGCAAAGATGGGTTTTTCCCTGTTCGCCTGCGACCTGAACCCTGAGTTTGCAAAGGGTGCCGGGCTGATGTACGTGGACAAAGATGTACGGCCGGGTGAGCGTTACCTCTACCGGGTATCGCTGGCGGACAAAGGCAAAGAGAAGCGGGTGGAGCCGGGCAACACACTGCGCAGTCCGGGGGAGCGGCAAACGCTGCCAAGGCCCGATATTGTCGGCATCGAATGGGGCGACCGTACCGCTTCGCTCACATGGGACACAAAAAGGGACGTGGGCATTTATACGGCCTATTACCTGGAGAAGTCAACAGACAGCATCAACTATACGATGGCAAGCGACCTGCCCATCGTGAGCGGCAGCGAGAACAAGGCACAGACAAAAAACGCTTATGTTGACAGCCTTGCGGACAATGAGAAACGAGTTTTCTATCGGATGCGGGGCATAACCCCCTTTGGTGAAACCGGGCCTTATGCGTATGCTGCAGGTGGGCGTGGAAGAAGCGGGTTTGAGGTGCTGCCGGTGATAAGAAGCGGCAGTGCCGATACAAAGGCAAAGACCGCCACCATAAAGTGGGGATTCAATGAGGAATTTATCGGCGAGGTAAAGGGTTTTCAGGTATTGCGGGCAAAGGCCACCGAGGGGCCGTACACCGAAATCACGACAAAGCTGTTGGGCGTGGGCGATACGGCCTTTACCGATAAAACACCCGAAGCCTCCAATTACTACAAGGTAAAGGCGGTGAGCAAATTGGGCGGTGTGGCATTGTCGTTCCCGTACCTTGTGATGCTGGCCGATGAAGAACCGCCCGTTGCCCCTGTGGGTATCCGGGGAAAGGTAAGCGACAGCGGCACCGTGCGTTTGGCATGGAAGCAGAACCGGGAAAAGGACTTGATGGGCTATAAGGTGTACAGGGCCAACAACCTGAAAGAAGAATTTACCGAAATCACCCCCGATTTTTTGACACGCAACGAACTGTTCGATACGGTCGAGGTGAACACCCTTACCAAAAAGGTATATTACAAGGTTGTCGCCGTGGACGTGAACTTCAACAGTTCGGCGTACAGCGAACCCTTTGAACTGAAACGCCCGGACGTGGTGCCGCCTGCAAAGCCGGTGTTCACCAAAGCAAGGATGACGACCGGGGGCATACGGTTGGAATGGCTGCCCAGCGTGAGCGAAGATGTGGAGCAATACACCCTGCAACGGATAAATAAAAAGGACGGAAGCGGCAAGACCTTGCTGGACTGGAACCCGCTGCGTGACAAGGTGAACCCCGTGCTGACGGATACCACGGCGGTGATGGGCAACGTATATTTCTACACCCTGACCGCTACCGACGGGGCAGGCAATGCCACGGTTGGGCGCAGCGGGGAAATTGACTATGAAACCGGGCTGCGGGGGCCGGTGAAGGATTTTACCGCCGTAACGGATACAAAGCTGCGGACGGTCACCATCCGTTGGAGCTATCCGGGCCACAGGGCAGAAACATGGTATATCTACCGATGTAAAAAAGGGGAACCCATGCAGTTGTACCAGACACTGGAGGGTAATATCAACGAATGGAAGGAAACCCGGTTAGCAGTGGGTTTTATCTATCAGTACCAAATCAAGGGGGAACTGAAGGGGGATTTAGTCACGGAGATAAGCAGTATTGTGGAGGTCAAATATTAGTTTAAGGTTGGCGGATGACCGGCCCTATTCGAGGTCATGTTGTAGTGTGCCGGTCGGGGGGTGTTGCGCAAGCGGCACCCCTTTTTTTGTACGCAAACCGTCCAAGGGTTGGACTGAACAGTCCAACCCTTGGACGGTTTTTGGGAAGTTTTATCTATTCAACCGAGTTTAGCACCATGAACGGATTCAAATACAAAAGGGGGCGGTTTGAGGTAAGCGGGACAGGCGGGACAGTCAAGACGCTGGCCTTTATGGAGATGGTTTTCCATTATGCCCTGAAATTCTCCACCCTTATCCTGTTGGGCGGTCTTCTCAATAAATACCCACTGGAAAAACAAGGTTCAGGGCAGATTTTAACCC
This sequence comes from Ottelia alismoides, assembly GCA_037367405.1. Taxonomy (NCBI): domain Eukaryota; kingdom Viridiplantae; phylum Streptophyta; class Magnoliopsida; order Alismatales; family Hydrocharitaceae; genus Ottelia; species Ottelia alismoides. The sequence goes on along the minus strand of JAZKJV010003733.1, from coordinate 517,672 downwards.
TTCAAGAACACCAAGCGTTAATTTCAAAACCTAAGTAATTAGGGCAGCGGCAATAGCTCCAGCAACCTCAATTCCTCCACCAAAAAGTTCGACATTTCGCCGCCCTTCTCCACTATACAAAGGTTGTCTTTACGGGCAACCTTTTTTATTGCCATGGCCGGTTCGAGCAAAAAAGGGGAATCAGCCCAGCGGCAGAGCGTCCCGAAGCCATCCGGGAAGGTCAGCGGTTCCACCCAGCTATGCTCCACTCCACAAAGGCGGTCTTTACGGGCAACCTTTTTTATTGCCATGGCAGGTTCGAGCAAAAAAGCGGATCAGCCCAGCGGCAGAGCGTCCCGAAGCCATCCGGGAAGGTCAGCGGTTCGATACCGCTATTCTCCACTACACAAAGGTTGTCTTTACGGGCAACCTTTTTTATTGCCATGGCCGGTTCGAGCAAAAAAGGGGAATCAGCCCAGCGGCAGAGCGTCCCGAAGCCATCCGGGAAGGTCAGCGGTTCGATACCGCTATTCTCCACTATACAAAGGCGGTCTTTACGGGCAACCTTTTTTATTGCCATGGCCGGTTCGAGCAAAAAAGGGGAATCAGCCCAGCGGCAGAGCGTCCCGAAGCCATCCGGGAAGGTCAGCGGTTCGATACCGCTATTCTCCACTATACAAAGGCGGTCTTTACGGGCAACCTTTTTTATTGCCATGGCCGGTTCGAGCAAAAAAGGGGAATCAGCCCAGCGGCAGAGCGTCCCGAAGCCATCCGGGAAGGTCAGCGGTTCCACCCAGCTATTCTCCACTATACAAAGGTTGTCTTTACGGGCAACCTTTTTTATTGCCATGGCCGGTTCGAGCAAAAAAGGGGAATCAGCCCAGCGGGCAGAGCGTCCCGAAGCCATCCGGGAAGGGCAGCGGTTCCACCCCGCTATGCTCCACTATACAAAGGCGGTCTTTACGGGCAACCTTTTTTATTGCCATGGCCGGTTCGAGCAAAAAAGCGGATCAGCCCAGCGGCAGAGCGTCCCGAAGCCATCCGGGAAGGTCAGCGGTTCCACCCCGCTATGCTCCACTACACAAATGAGGCCGTCTCAAAAGTAAAATGAAGGTTCTGAGAATCGCTTAAACGAAAACTTTCTCCATCCCCTTACCAAATAAGAAGAGGCTGTCTCGGACTTTTGAGACAGCCCCTTTTTTATGGCAGCTTGCGAAGGCTTTGGGTTGACTGTTTTTGCAGGCTGCCAATCAAAGTCTCGCAAATCCCTTGAATGAAAACGTTCTTCGCTACCTAACCGAATAAAAGGAGAAGCTGTTTTTTAAGGCAACCTCTCTTTTATTGCTTTAAAATCCTAATTTACTACCATTGTTTGACCCTGAAATAAGGCACATGAACATATAGATTACCCGAATAAACCGATGCATTTTTATCTTTCAATTCATATGTAGTACCGCCTACTTCAATGTTTTGATCTTTTATTGTGTATGCCCAAGTTTCCCAACTATCATTAGCATTTAAATTACTAAAACTTCTACCATTCGTCAATTGTCTTAATGTGACTTCTACTGTGGGAGTAAAAACATTTTTTGATAGATAAATTTGTCCATATTTGTTCGCAGCAACATTACCAGTATAATTTATTCCTTCACCATGAGTCCAAGATATACTAAAGCTACTTGATATTCCTGGCGTGTACTCCTTTATTTTCATGCCAAAAAGCGTTCTTCCAACTTTTGGCTCCATCTTAACTCCATTTCCTGCACTTAAGCCCCAAGAAAATGATTTGCTCTCTGTATATGTTTTAGAAATAGCACCCCCAGATGCTCCTCCAAAAACTACATTACCAAACGCTGCAATATCTACAACCTTTGAGGGATATCCTGTTGTAATTCTTTTACAGTTTGGAATTTGCTCAGATGGGTCATATTTTGGTTTAGCATACTGATCAATTTGACTAGGTGACCATTCTGCATTTAGCTGATTGAAAAATTCAGCATTAGTTACATTCCCTTTATTTACGGTACGCGTTATGCCTGTGCTGCCATCAGCAACAGTATTGATGTCAAAACCTATATCTGCCATCATATTACGATGATCTTCAGCAGTAAAACCAACTTTATCATCACAAGAAGACTCGTAGATATGGAATTTCACAAATGGCAATGCATTAGTTACTGGCATCCCAGTAGCAGGAAAATCTACTGCTTTGTGGTCAATTAATCCAATACTCGAAGAAGTATCACCAGCATCATATCTTACCACCGATGTTGATGAATTCAAATCGTACCCCGCCCCCAAAGCATTACAAGTTTTTTTATACTTCTCTGCATCTTTGGTATTGTCGGTATCAATAATAATATCGAAACCACCCTTTGTGAACTTGGTGTACAAAGTACTTTGCTTAAATTTACTAAGCAATTCATCAGACACTGTACCCGAGTTAATGTAAACAGCATTTAAATCACTGGGTACTTTGTTTAAATTTAGCGATGCAACCACCCAAGTGCCGTTTTGGTCGTTTTGCAGGTAACTAGCTGCCCTTCCATTGAGTTCTGTTAGAGAAAACATACGTGTTACACCATCTTCGACATTTATCTTGCCAAAGGTAATAGGGATTTTTTCATTGTCAAAAGTGATGGTTTCATTTTTTGTGCAGGAAACGAGAATAGCACCTGCAACCAGTGCATAGGAAATCTTTTTCATGATTGTAATTGTTTTAAATGATTAAAGAATATAAAGATATGCAACAGCGAGGCAAAGTAGTGTTAAATTTTCATTAACAAATTACTAATTCTTGTCATGTATAATGAAGCCAATCAGTTATTGCAAACATTGAAGTTTGTGGTGCTGTAATACGGCATAAAACAGAATAGGAACATCTAAAGTGGTAAAATGAGGCACTGGCTTTTGCGATAATGACGAAAAAGAATGATGGGGGCCTAAAGTTTTTTATTGTGTAATCAGATTAATTCCGTCTATTGCGTTGCCATCATTAGAAAGGCAACTAAAGTATTAATACCCGTTTTTACATTCACCCAGAATAGTAAAATGTTAGGGTAACTGTACCCCTTCTTTTTATGTTTTCAAAACAGATATTTTAGATAGCTGGTAGAGCTTCCAGGAGCTTCAGTTCCTGTACCGAAAAGTTCGACATTTCGCCGGTTCTCTCCACTCCACAAAGGTTGTCTTTACGGGCAACCTTTTTTATTGCCATGTCCGGTTCGAGCAAAAAAGCGGATCAGCCCAGCGGCAGAGCGTCCCGAAGCCATCCGGGAAGGTCAGCGGTTCCATACCGCTTCTCTCCACCACGACAGACAGGGGTTGCAAGCGATACAGGTAGGCAGTGCTTATTATTGCAAAGGATTTCCCCCAATACTGCTGTTACTTCGAGTCCTCGCTTTATCATCCACCTAAACCTAATATTCAATGTCAAATTTCACGCTAAAAATGTTTTTATACCATACTACCAACGCTACTTGTAAAATAGTCCAATCATTGCCGAGCTAATCCAAAGTAGGTCGGTATTATAGCACAGACTGTTCGACTAGTTCATGCGTGTAATGGGTATAACTCGGCGATCTTTTTTACATCGTCCACTCCAAAACCATCCATTGCTCGACCGAAAAGCTCTACCGTTTACCGCTATTCGCCTGCTAGGCCTCCGCATAACCTTTTGGGAAAGATAGCTCACAGGGCCACGGCATTCCGCTCGATGTGCCTCAACCCTACCCCAGCCGCTATGCCATGCGCTGCCACCCGGCCTTGCAAGCCACAAAATAATATTTTTCTTAAATTTTCAAAAAATACTGAAAATAACATATCTTTGTGGCACAAAAGACAAACAAATGAAACTAGTGATCGTGGGCGGAGGGTTTGGCGGGCTGCGCTTGGCCCGCAAACTGAGCAACAGACCGGGTTTCGATATTACTTTGATCGACCGCTTCAATTATCATCAATTCCAACCCTTGTTTTACCAAGTGGCTACGGCCGGACTGGATGCCAGCAATATTTCGTTCCCCTTGCGCAAGGTATTCCACAAAAGCCGTAACGTGCACTTCCGTATGGCCCAGGTTCAACGCATCGATACGGCCGCCCAACAAGTAGTGACCGACGTGGGTGATTTTGGATACGATATGTTGGTAGTGGCTACCGGCTGCGGTACCAATTTTTTTGGCAACAAGGTATTGGCCGAAAATGCTTTTCCGATGAAGAGTACGGTGGAGGCCCTGCAACTGCGCCACCGGCTATTGCACAATTTTGAAGAGGCGCTTACGGTAAAGGATAGCCTTTCCTTGCAACGGCTGATGACAGTGGTAGTGGTGGGCGGCGGCCCAACAGGGGTTGAACTGAGCGGTGCCATTGCCGATATGAAGCGCTATGTATTGCCCAAGGATTATCCCGAACTGGACTTTGGCCAGATGCGCATTTACTTACTGGAAGGCACCGACAAAACACTGGGTGCCATGAGCGAGCAATCGGCCCTACGGTCTCGCCGCTACCTTGAAAAATTGGGGGTAACGGTAATGACCAATACCTTATTAAAAGAATACGATGGAAAGACCGCCGTATTACAGGATGGACAGGTCATCGAGACCGGCTTGGTGATTTGGGCAGCAGGTATCAAGGGCCATGTACCCGATGGTATCGACCCCCTTCTTATTGCAAGGGGCCACCGCATCAAGGTTAATCGGCTGAACCAAGTGCAGGGCTTTGCCAACCTGTTTGCCATTGGCGATGTGGCTTACATGGAAGAACCCGGCTGGCCCAATGGACATCCACAAGTGGCTCCCGTGGCCATTCAACAGGCGGATGTATTGGCCAAAAACCTGCGCTTGTTGGAAATGAAAAGCGGGGCGGCGCAATTAGAGGAGTTCGTGTATCACGACAAGGGCAGCATGGCAACCGTGGGCCGCAACCTAGCAGTAGTGGACATGCCCAAACCTAAGCTGCATATCGGCGGTTTACTGGCATGGCTCATTTGGATGGGGCTTCACCTCATGCTCATACTGGGCGTCAAGAACCGCTTCTTTGTGTTCTGCAATTGGTTGTACAACTATATTACCTACGACCAAAACCTACGGCTCATTTTCCGGGAATTTTACAAGGAGAAGAAATGAATAGCTGATGCAGAAACCTGAAAATAGGCCGACTGGCCAACTTGTTCAATTGGTTAGTGCCTTAAACGCATATTATGCAATAGATTTTCTATTGCGTAATATGGGTTAAAAAAATATTGTTCACAAATCATGGGGCAGTTTCCTGCCAACGCAGCAACTGTCCTCTGTCATCTGTCAACCTGCCCTCGTGCCTACGGTGGGCAGGCCGTTAACTGATATGCGCAATAGATTCCTTTCTGCCCACTGGCAGCATCTTATCATGGCCAATTACAAGGTTGACCCGGCCATCTTGCAACCGTATTTGCCTGCCCATACCGAGCTAGATTTTTGGCAAGGACATTGTTATGTCAGCTTGGTGGGCTTTATGTTCCGTGACACCCGAGTAAAGGGTATCCCTATTCCTTTCCACATCCATTTTGAAGAGGTGAACCTCCGGTTTTATGTGCGACACCGCCAAAATGGACAATGGAAGCGGGGTGTGGTGTTCATTAGCGAGATAGTGCCCAAGCCGGCCATTGTATGGGTGGCCAATACCTTGTTCAAAGAGCATTACAGTACCTGCAAAATGAAACACCGAATCGAACAAAGCCCCAATTGGTTATATGTGGGCTATCAATGGCAACACCAAGGCCAATGGAACAGCCTGTCTGTAGTAGCCGACCCGGTTGCCCAAGCCATGGAGCCCGATAGCCATGCGGCTTTTATATTGGAACACTATTGGGGCTATAGCGGCCGACCTACAGGCCGCACCATCGAATATGCCGTAGAGCATCCCTCCTGGGCCACACACCGGGTAGAGACCTACGAGCTACATTGTGCCTTTGCCCAATTGTATGGTGCCGCTTTTGCACCACTCGACAACCGCCCTCCCGATTCGGTATTGTTGGCGGCCGGCAGCAAGGTATCTGTTGGCGACAGACGGGTGATAGGCTAATCCCTGGGGCTTGCGCAACCTTTTCACCCCTTCCTTGCAATTGGCTGTTGATCATTGTCCACCATGCGCCGGCCACATTGACAAACTGTTTGTACAGAATATCGACCCTACTTGTTAAACAACCCAATCATTCCTGAGCCAATCCGAACTGAATCGGCATTATACCACAAACAATTGTACCAGTTCATGTGTGTAATTGGTATGACTTCTATCACGAGCTTCGCCACGGCATACTGGGCAAAAGCAAACAACCGACTTTGAACCATCAACGGCAAACAACCAATTGATACTCGTCCTTGCCCAACCGCCTTATCGTCCATGGGTGGCCCCTAGCCAATACGCATGCGCTCCTCACCCTTGTCGGCCCAGTGAACGATAAAAAATCAGGGCCGTGTACTCGATGTGCACGGCGTTAATGGATGGCAGGCAGCTATCTTGGGCAAGCCCACGCCGCTTTTTCGTAGGTATAAATACGTGTTTTTTAATATTTCCTGTCTAAAAAAATACACGCTATTAAAATCACGATTAGTTTTGTACTACAACGTTGAGCCGCGATCTAATTTCCTTTTAACAGCCAGATATAATGATAAACCTACCACTGGCAAATTTGGTATCGCCTGTATGTGGCGGAGGCATTTTCGTTGTATGTATCCGCTGCGTCATCCATTAGAGCGTACCTCGTTATTTTCTAATATTCTTCCGATGAACCGTTGCTGCATAAGCCATGTTGAATGCTGTAATGCGGCAATGGGTATTGTCATGGCCATTTTTTAAACCTTCATCTTAAATAATAAAATGAAACCAACTTTTACACAAATGGGCAAACAACGTATTGCCCGCATCGCAAGCTGCGTCCTACTCCTATTGGCTGGTACTTTTAGCAGTCATTCTGCCCAAGCCCATATCGTCATTTACTACTCGCCGCCCTGCATCACTGCGGGCCAACAGGTGATACTACCGGTAAAAGTGACTTATTGCAATAGTTCAACCTGGTATCGTTGGCAATATCGTACCAACAACGGGGCCCCCGGGGCCTGGACTTTTTTAAACAATGGCAGCAATACCATCAATGGCACCGCATTTACGGTTACCAATGCCTCGCTCAAGACCAATGTGGCCGATAGCTGCGCCAGTCTGCGCATCAACAATGCCACCACCGCTCTCAACAATGTAGAGTTTAGGGTGCTCATGGGCGACAATGCCGATCCGCAAGTGGTGACATCGCCAGTTTGGGGGGGCGATAACCAAGCCCTGCACGAGGCTAAAATGGTGCGCTTAAGCGTTAGGCCCAGTACCGAAAGCTGCTTTTCGGGCTGCACGGATAATATGCTGGTGGTAAACCCGCCTGCCTTGATGAACACCCCCCTGACGGATTTTTACGGCGGATTTGAAGCCGGCAGCAACAATTTTGGCGGCACCCATGCCAACGGTAGTTCTTTGCGGGCGCAAACCGATCTAACGCAGTGGACGGGCGGCTCGCTTGGAAACAGCCCTCGCTACCGGGTGGCCAATAATCCCGACACGCTCAATACGGCTTTTGGTGCCTTTGCGCCCCATTCGGGTAGGCAGCAGATGTTGGTGAGCCGCTCGGCCAATAGCAATACCAGGGTATGGTTCAAAACCATCGTGGCCAACGCCAGCCCCACACAATCTTACTATTTTACCAGCGGCTCCATGATGGCCTGGGTGGCCAAGGCCGATGGCGGCGCCAACCCTACCCTAGTATTGGAAATCGTGGGCACCAACAACGCCAATGCCAACGTGGTATTGGCCAGCACCAGTTTTGCCTTTACCACACAAGCTGTAGGCCAGTGGGTACAGGTATCGGTGGCCGAGGTCAACATCCCTTCCAATACATACAAAAGGATAGAGTACCGCATCCGCAATACCAACACCACGGCCAACAGTTTTGCGCTGGACGATATATGCCTGCGCACGCCAACCGCCGGGCCATTGCCCGTATCGCTTACCGCTTTGAAGGGCCAATATGCCAATGGAACAGCCAGCCTAACATGGGCCACACAACTTGAAAGCAACAGCAGCCATTTTATCGTTGAACGCAGCAACGATGGCAGCACCTTTAGCAGCGTGGGACAAGTGGCTGCCGCCGGCTTCAGCAACGTTGAAAGGGCCTATCGATTCAACGATATAAAAGTGAACAACGGGGTGCAATACTACCGCCTCAAAGCAGTGGACAAGGATGGCAGTTACAGTTACAGCAATACGGTGGCCGTACAAGTTGCCATCAAGGGCATGAGCATTACCGGTATCTATCCCTCTCCCTTTACAGATAAGGTAAACGTTGCTTTGAGCGCCGAAAACAGTACGACGGCAACGCTGCGCTTGCTGGACAATATCGGTCGTCCTCTGCGGCAGCAAACCAACGCCGTTAACAAGGGGCCCAACAACCTTGTTTTGCTCAATTTGGATGGCTTGGCAAAGGGCATTTATCTACTCGAAATTCATGCAGAAGGCAAGGTGCACAGCCAAAAAATCATCAAGCAGTAAACAGGTATAGCACCTGATTATACCAAACGATGTTTTTTGCACTACGCTTCCGCGCCTGGATAGGATGGTTGAAAATTAGGACAGGCCGCCGAATAGCCTTCCTGATGCAAACGGAACCCATACCGTTTTAAAACCAGCTTTTGCAGTTGGATTGGGCATGAGGGTTTCAAATACAATTCAGGGGTGGGTTGCAGGTTATACCGATTATACAAATTATATAGTCCAATCTCGGCTTCGCCTTATTGTACTATTAATTTGTTATATCGGCATTAACCATTGTAAAATTATAAAATAGCTTTGGGCTATTTTATAATTACAATTGGTATTATTTTTAGGCGCAAGCAATCGTAAACTATTTTAAGGTCAAAAAATAGCCCGTCCCGGCGGCAGTACCGGGATGTTGAAAGCTGCTCCTAGACAGCAGTCGGGAGCCGCCACAGAACTTCAACTGCAAAAGCTAGGCTCAACAGGCCACAACAAAGCACCTCGCCCCACTTGGGGCGAGGTGCTTTGTTGTGCTTGGTCGATGCGGGTGCATTTCAAATTCTCTCAGTCACCAGCAAAGCGAATGGTCTTGTGTGCGTGTAGCATTACGAAAGCTGCGTTTACCGTGGCACCGAAGCTATATCAGGGAACCTTGCGTCCCGCCCTCTGGTTGGGAGTGTAATCGGCGGCGTTGTCCCTTTGGGGTTACTTTTTCTAACAAGTAATACCATTTGTACTTTAGATTTACACTCATCTCACGCTGGTATAATGCCGATAGACATAGTACGATAGCCAAGGGCAAAAGGGTGATTTTGATGCCTCATCGGTATTGCCAATCCCGCCCTCAGCGGCGGGAAAAAAGTAACACAGCAAGCTGCCGATAAAATGATTGGCTACTGGAAAGCGAAAATTTGAAATTGCACCCGTTGATGCCTACACATCTTGGCCTGCACGTCACGGCATCGCCTAGCCTGAGGAGGCCCTTTTTAAAACCGATTTCCCAAATCGGCTTTTCACTTCGTCAATGGCCTTGTAAAGGTCTGTTTTACGGCCCGTATCGCTAAAGAGGTTCGTTTGTACGGCCTCGTTGGTCAATTCGCTGAGGCGTACACCCAGCAGGCGGATGGGTTGTCCTTTTTTATACAGTTTGTGAAACAGTTCTTTGGCCACGGGTATGATTTCATCGTCGGCACAGGTGTAGGGCACGGTAGTTTGCCTGCTGGTAGTTTCAAAATCGGGATAGCGTATCTTCACAGCAATGCAGCCCGCCACTTTTCCGTCTTGGCGCAACTCAAAAGCGATTTTTTCGCACATGCGTACCAGCTCGGCCATCAAAAAAACCATATCGGTCTTGTTTTCGTCAAATGTGTTTTCGGTGCTGATGGACTTGGCCTCGTGGTAGGGCTCCACGGTGCCGTGATGAATACCTTGGCTTTTTTGCCAGAGGTCGGCCCCCCATTTGCCCAAACGCTCTTCCATCTCGGCTACCGTGCGCTCACTGATATCCCGGATATAATGGATACCCATGGCTTTCAACGCCTCTTGGGTTTGGCTGCCCACGCCCGGTATTTTCCCTACGGGCAGCGGGGCCAAGAACTCTTTTTCCTTGCCAAAGGGCACCTGCAGGTAGCCGTTGGGTTTGGCCTCGTCAGTAGCCATCTTGGCAATCATTTTATTGGAAGCCAACCCAAACGAAATGGGCAGCTTTGTTGCTTCAATAATCTGTTGGCGCAGATCAATCGTCCATTGCAAGGGTTTAAAAAAACGATCCATCCCTGTCAAGTCCAAATAAAATTCGTCGATCGAGGCTTTTTCAAAAAGCGGTGCCTTGTCGGCGATGAGCTGTGTTACCCAGCGGCTAAAGCGGCTATATTCGCCCCTAGAACCCCTCACCACTACCGCATGGGGGCACAGTTGTAGGGCCTTTTTGGAGGGCATGGCACTGTGTATCCCAAATTTGCGGGCCTCATAGTTGCATGCGGCCACCACGCCCCTGTCGCGGCCGCCCACGATGATGGGCTTCCCCTTTAGCGAGGGGTCGTTCAGTTCCTCTACCGACACAAAAAAGGCATCGAGGTCAAAATGGGCAATGATGCGCTGGGCCATGGTGTAAAGTTAGCTCAAATGGTTGACAGATGACGGAGGACAGGCCGGGCCGCTCTTGTGCACCGGTAACCGATGACCGAGGCCCGCCCGCCTTCCCCAAGCCGCTTCCCGTCAACTATCAACGGCCATCAACCTGCGCTGCGAAAAACAGGCAGGTTGACCGCCAAGCGTCCAATCCGAATGCTATCCCTGTCAACGGACCATAATCTGGGTGTTTTTCCCGTTATCTACTACTGGCAATGTCTTTATTTTTGCACCCTCACATGGATATATTGCAAAAAATGGCCATGGAAACGGATAGAGTGACCTTGGCCCTCGCAAACATTAATTTAAAATCGGGAATGGTGTTGATACCATCAAAACTGCTATATTTGACTTCCAAAAACAAAGGATAGATATTTTATGGCCATCAGTTTAGTTAAAGGGCAAAAAATCGATATTGGCTTATCAAAAATAAGTGTGGGTCTGGGTTGGAATCCCAATGAAGGAACAGGGCACAACTTCGACTTGGACGCATCGGCCTTTATGATCGATGCCAAGCGGTTGATCCCCTCCGATGAGTATTTTGTCTTTTTCAACAATACCGACTCGCCCGATGGGGCCCTGCACCATACCGGCGATGACCCTACCGGCGGCAACAGTGCCGATGGGGACGATGAAATCATACAGGTGGATCTAACCAAGGTCAATGCCGCCATCGAGGAGATTTTATTTGTGGTAACGATACATGATGCCGATACCCGCAAACAAAACTTTGGTCAGGTGCGCAACTCGTACATCCGCATCGTGGACGATTCTACCGGTAGCGAGATAGCCAAATACGAGCTGGATGAGGATTTTTCGGTAGAAACAGGCGTGGAATTTGGCAGGCTCTACAAACGGGACGGCCACTGGAAATTTGAGGCCTCCGGTATTGGCTACAAGGAAGACCTGTCTTTCTTTTTGTCGAAATATTTTAAAGGCGAAATCATCAAATAGGCCGGTGTGGCCAACTTTTTTGTACCTTATTGAAGAAAAAACCTAACGGCATGATGGTGGTTGCGCTGATGGCAAGTGGTTTTTCTTTTCTGAAACGGATAGCATGTACCAAACAGCAATGAAACAAATCAAACATTTTTCTTTCGACCTCTGGTTGACCCTGATCAAATCCAACCCCGATTTTAAAAAAGAACGGGCCCGCCATTTTTATACCCACTTCAATACCCTGAAAAAACCACTGGAAACCGTAGAACAGGTTTTTAAGCAGGTGGATTGGATGTGCAATGCCATCAATGAAAAAACGGGCGGCAACCTTGCGGCGGAGGAAATGTACCTGATGGTGATATACCAATTGAACGAAACCCTGGAACCCTTTGCCCAACTGGATATGGCCCAACTGTATGCCGCAATGGAGCGGTTGATTTTTAACTATATGCCCAGTGTTTTCAGCGAGGCCACCTACGAATGCCTAGACAGGCTGAAGCAACAAGAGGGCGTTACGCTGAACATATTGAGCAACACGGCCTTTATCAAGGGGGCCACTTTGCGCCAAGTCAACGAGCAGTTGCGCCTGTCGCCCTACTTCGACTTTCAATTGTATTCCGACGAAACGGGCGTATCCAAGCCCAACAAGGCCATGTTTCAATGCCTGTTGCAGTCGATAGCCGCCCATCGCACCGAGGCCGCCATTGGCCCGCAACAGGTGCTGCACATCGGCGACAACCCACTGGCCGATATCCAAGGCGCCCAGGCATTGGGCATCAATACCTTTCAAATCAATAGCAACGGTCAACTTATCACCCATCTGTTCAACTGATGCAAATCAATTATTCTTTACATGCCATTCACGACAGCGAAAGTTTTAGCTTTTGCCCCGCCGCCTACAGCCGTTTCAAATTTGGCGACGAGGCGGTAGCGGAAACCTTTGGCACCGCCTTGGCCCGGGGCTTCATCGAGCGGCATGGCCCGGCCTTGCTGCAAAGCCCCCAACTGGTGGTCATTTCAAGCCCGTACTGCTTTATACCAACGGCCACTTTTGCCCTCAAAAACCATTTTGTATTTGCCCTCAATCATTGGCTGGCCGCCCATCAGCGCCCCGTGGTGCAGGAAACCAAGATACACCGCACCATTACCTACAAAGAAGATTACGGCGAATTGGATGCCGCTGAAAGGATACGGCTCATCGGCAACGACAGCTTTCACATCGATACGGGCTTTTTGCAGGGCAAAACGCTTGTTTTTCTGGACGATATCAGAATCACCGGCAGCCACGAAAGGATGATCCACCGCATGATAGAAAGCTATGGCCTTACCAACGACCGGTTTTTGTTGTACTTTGCCGAATTGGTCAACCCGGCCATCCACCCCAATGTGGAAAACCACCTCAATTACCACAGTATCAAATCGTTGCGGGATCTGCACCAGATTGTACAATCCGATCGCTTCGCCATCAATACCCGCCTTGTGAAGTATCTATTACAGTCGCCCCCCAGCCTGTTCAGCGATTTCATGCAGCAGCAGTCCACGGCGTTTGCCCAACTGTTGTACAACATGGCATTGGGCAACAGCTATCATACCATCGATGCCTATCAGGCCAATTTGCAGGCCCTGCGGCAATTTTTGGAAGAGGGGCAAAAAATACAATATACCGTAATATGACAGGTACAAACAAACGGCCCGCCCATACGGGGTTGCACAGGGTGTGCCATTGCTCCCAAAACCTTGGTTTATACACCAAAACAAACTAACATTGTACATTAATAAATATTCATAGCAAAACGTAGCATTATGCCAATCAATTTACAAAAGGGGCAACGGGAATCGCTCAACGCCCCTGCTTTTGTCATCGGGCTGGGCTGGGATACCAACAGCACTGCCACCGGCTCGGGGTTTGACCTGGACGCTTCTATTTTTATCCTGGGTGAAAACAAAAAACTATTGTCCGACAGCCATTTCGTTTTTTATAACAACCTCCATTCGCCGGATGGTGCCGTGGAACATACCGGCGACAACCTTACCGGCGATGGCGACGGCGACGATGAACAAATCAAGATCAACCTTACCAAGATCGATCCCAATGCCGCCGAAATTTGCATTGTGGTTACGATTCACGATGCCGAGGCCCGCAAGCAAAACTTTGGCCAGGTGCGCAACTCGTTCATCCGTATCTTCGAAACGCCCTCCAATACCGAAATCCTCAAATACGAGTTGGAAGAGGACTTTTCGATAGAGACGGCAGTGGAGTTCGGCCGCATTTACAAGCGCAACAACGAGTGGAAGTTTGAAGCCGTGGGCACCGGCATGAAAGGTGGCCTGGAAGACTTCCTGAACAAGTACAATTAATTAATAATCCTCAAACATACTTTACAATGGCAATCAATTTATCCAAAGGTCAAAAAATCGATCTCAGAAAAGAATCGGGCGAAAAACTCACCAACTTCTGCGTGGGCGTAAACTGGGGCGCTATCGAGACCACCAAGAAAACTCTTTTTGGCAGTAAAAAAGTGGTGGAAGACGTGGATTTGGACCTAAGCTGTGTACTGACCGACGACAACGGCAATCTGGTGGACTATATCTACTCGCCTGACTATAACGGTTACCTGCAAAAAAACAACCTCCCCTTGGGCAAGCTGGTAACCAACGATGGGGCACTGCGCCACAGCGGCGATGACCGCAAGGGCGATTTTGGCGGCGACGACGGTTTGGACAATGAAGTGGTAACGGTGGATTTGAACCGGGTAAACCCCTCAATCACCAAGATTTTCTTTTTCATCAATATCTACCTCAACCAAGGCCAAACACACGATTTCTCCAAGATTCCGTATGCAAAGATACGCATGTACGAAGGCACGTCTAGCCGGGTGGACAAAGTACACTCCAGCTACGACATCGCCACCGACGGCTCGTATGCCAACAAGCGGGCCTTGGTGATGGGCAAGCTGTACAAGCGCAACGATGAATGGAAATTTGATGCCATCGGCGACCCTACCGACGATCAAATCTTCCTGCAAACGATTCAAACCATTTTAAATAGATACGCAAAATGAGAAGGTTACCAGTTTATTTGTTGTTAGACACATCCGGCTCCATGAGCGGCGAACCCATCGAGGCCGTAAAAAACGGCGTTCAGGTGATGATCAGTACGCTGCGGCAAAACCCACAAGCCATCGAAACGGCCTATATCAGCGTGATCACTTTTGATAGTTCGGCCCAACAGATAATCCCCTTAACGGATTTGGCCTCTTTTCAAATGGTGGACATCCGGGCAACCGGGGTAACCGCCCTGGGAGAAGCGCTGAAGCTGGTGGCCCTAAAGATAGACACCGAAGTGGCCAAAACCACCGCCGAGCAAAAAGGCGATTGGAAGCCCTTGGTGTTTATCATGACGGATGGTATCCCTACCGACGATTGGCAACCCGGCCTGGCCGAGTTTAAAAAACGCAAAACAGCTTTTACCGTGGCCTGTGGGGCCGGTAATGGGGCCGATACAGGCGTTTTGAAGCAGATTACCGACAATGTGGTGAGCCTGGACACGGCCGATAGCGCCAGCATCGGCAAGTTCTTCCAATGGGTCACTGCCTCCATCGGCGTCAGCTCTACCAAGGTGGAGGAAAGCGGACAGGAAGTGCAGGGCATCAAAGAACTGCCGCCACCGCCGTCCGAATTGAACATTGTGGTGTAAAAACCACGCAGCATATTGCCAACAACAAGGCATCCCGCTTCGGCGGGGTGCCTTTATCGCAGTACCAACACATACGGCTATGCCCGTATGATTAGATAATTTTTTGATAGGTTGATATGAGACGATTACCCGTTTATTTTTTATTGGATACCTCGGGCTCCATGTATGGTGAACCGATACAGGCATTGAACAACGCCTTGACCAACATGATCAATACGCTCCGGGCCGATCCGCAGGCCTTGGATTCGTTGTGGATCAGCATCATCACCTTTGATCGGGAAGTGAACGAACTGATGCCCCTTACCGAATTGGCCCTGTTTCAGTTGCCCGAAATTACCTGCCCCCAAAGCGGCCCCACGCATACGGGCAAGGCACTGGAAATATTGCACCAAAAGGTAAAGGCCGACATTCGCAAGGGTACGGCCGAGCAAAAGGGCGATTGGAAACCCCTGCTCTTTTTGTTTACCGACGGCAAGCCCAACGACCTGCAACTGTACCGCGAAATGGTGCCCAAAATAAAGGCGCTCAACTTTGGTGCCATCGTATGCTGCGCCGCCGGCAGCTTGGCCGACGACAGCCTGCTCAAAGAGTTGACGGCCGATGTGGTTCATTTAGATACCGCCGACAGCGCCACCCTCAAGCAGTTTTTTAAATGGGTATCCGAAACCATCGAGCAGGGCAACAAAAGCCAAGGCACGGGCGAAAGCGTGGCCCTACCACCGCCGCCCAGCGAAATTACCTTGGTCATTTAATTACACTTCATCGCAGCCACTAGCTGCACAACAGCCAACAGATGCTATTACTGATAAAAATATTTTTGAACGTACTGATAGTAGGTCTTTTTTTATACGCCAAGCTATTGCCTTATAAGGATAGGTTGGATGGCCAGTACAAATCGCTCTTCAATTTTTTCAGTGCCATTTTTACGCCACTGTTTGGGGCACTGAAGAACGTGGCCAAACCCTTTCGGGTAGGGCAGGGCATTTCGGTTGATATGACACAAATCATCATATTGCTCTTGCTTTTATTGGTTAACATGATAATACGATAAATTATGCGCAGATTACCCATTTTCTTTTTGATAGACGTGTCGGAGTCCATGGTGGGCGACCAGATACAACAGGTGGAGGAAGGCATGGCTACCATTATCAAAGCGGTCAAAACAGACCCCTACGCCATCGAAACCGTGTGGATATCCATCATCGTATTTGCCGGGCAGGCCAAAACCTTGGTGCCGCTGCAAGAGGTGGTGAGCTTCTATCCGCCCAAGTTTCCCATCGGGGGCGGTACTTCGCTCAGCAAGGGCCTGGGGCACCTGATGCACGAACTGCGCAAAAACGTGGTAAAAACCACGATGGAGCAAAAAGGCGATTGGAAACCCATCGTGTTTTTGTTTACCGATGGCGTGCCCACCGATGATACCAAGGCGGCCATTGCCGAATGGAAGCAAAACTGGCAGCGCACCGCCAACCTGGTGGCCATTTCTTTTGGCGATGCCACCGATATGGCACTGCTGGGCGAACTGACCGAAAACGTACTGCATTTTAACAATGCCACGGAAGAAGACTATAAAAAGTTTTTCAAATGGGTAACGGATTCCATCAAAACCAGCAGCATCAGCGTGGAAAACAACCAGTCGGGCTTTGAACTGGCCAAATTGGACGGCGATACCCTCTCTAAGATAGACCTTACCAAAAATGCGCCTGCCAGCCAATACATAGACAGCAACTATGTAGTACTGTCGGCCAAATGCCAAAATACCAAACGCCCCTATTTGATGAAATACAAAAAGGTGGTGCGGCCTTCCAACCTAGGCGGTCTCGACTTTCAAACCATGGCTTACCGTTTGGTGGGCGGTTTTCAGGTTGACAATAGCTATCAGGAACTAAGCGATGCCAATGGCAGCCAGTTTAAGGTAAATACCGACGAACTGTTGGGCGCACCGGCCTGCCCCTGCTGCGGCAACCAATTTGGGCTGGCCATCTGCCAATGCCAAAAAATACATTGCATCGGCGACGAAGAGGTAAGCACCTGCCCATGGTGCGGTAGCCAGGGCCGCTACGGCAGCGGTGGGGCAGGTTTCGACATCAACAGGGCACAGGGATAATAGCAACGATATGCCATCAATCAAGGAATACATACAAAAGCTGTTCGATGCAAATAACATCTCGTACAGCGACAAGCAAGCGGCGGTGTTTACGGAGTTTGTTAGCGAAGAAGACAATATATTTGCCTTTCATCAAATTGTTGACAATCAAAACATACTAATTACCAGATTTATGCGCAAAGTGGCCATCTTCGATATCATCCACCAGCACCTGCAAATACCCAACGGCACCGTCAACAAGCCGTATTTGCACACCATTGACCTGGCCAAGCTGGGCAACGGCCAAATCACGACCACCGCCCTGCCAGACATAGAAAAATATGGCCTTTCCTACAACACGGAAACAGCCACCATTACCGGTACGCCCACGCAAAGCGGCGATTTTAAGGTAGCATTGCACTTCAACATAGCGGGCGAAGACGACCTAACGCCGCCCCATCTCAAAACCATTTCCCTTGTTATCAATGCCGACCCCAAATCGCTGTGGAAAAACATACCCAGCGATGAGGGGCAAGACGATGCGTGGAGACATAAAAACCACTGGAAGGCCGACAATGCGATGGCAACGGCACCACTGGGCGGCAAACACCTGGTGGTGGCCTCCAAACGGGGGCGCAGCCATGCCAATGTGGGGTCGTTTAGAGACGATGATTTTGCCTTTGAACATTTTGCGGAAAACGGTTGGAGCATCGTTTGCGTGGCCGATGGTGCCGGCAGTGCCAAACTCTCCCGCCGGGGTTCGCAGTTGGCCTGTGAAGCCGTGGTAAAGTACTTTGCCGAGCAATTTACCGCCGATGTATTGGCCGAAGCCGACCGGCTTATCCAAGAGCGTAGCGAAAACCCCGGCGAAGACAACCAAAAAGGGTTGAGCGCTTTTTTGTACAAGTATGCAGGGGGCGCGGCATTCTCCGCCCATCAAACCCTAGAGGCAGCCGCCAATAAAATGGAAGTATCGTTGAAAGACCTGCACAGCACCCTGATATTTGCCCTGTTTAAGCAATACGAGTTTGGCTACGCCATTTTTTCGTTTGGCGTAGGCGATTGCCCCATTGCGGTACTCAACACTAGCATGACCGATGTGAAATTGATGAACTGGCTCGACGTGGGCGAGTTTGGTGGCGGCACCCGCTTTATCACCATGTCCGAAATATTTCAGAGCGATAAGTTTGCCACCCGTTTCGGTTTCCAACTGATGCCCGATTTTTCTTATCTGATACTGATGACCGACGGCATCTACGACCCTAAATTTGTGGTAGAGGCCAATTTGGAAAAACCAGTCCATTGGCAGGCCTTTATAGCCGATTTGAAGGGCGACAACGAAGATAAAAAACAAGTGCATTTTGACCCCGCCAATACGGCTATCGCCCAAGAGCTGTCTGATTGGATGGATTTTTGGAGCCCCGGCAACCACGACGACCGCACATTGGCAATTGTATTCTAAACCCACTTACTATGGCTGTTATCACGGTAAAATCAATCATCAACGGCACCACTTATCAATATGTGGACAATGGCGAGCCCAAAAGCGGCACCGCCAAAAACGTCTATTTCAGCCCCGATAAAAAATATGTGGTGGCCATCTTTAAGGAAAAGCAAGACTTTAACCAAAAGGAGCGCCTTAAAAATATTGTGACCAAATACCTCAGCCAAATACAGACCAAGGATGCCGGCCAATATTATTTGGAAGAGATTTACCGGTGGCCTACCGATATTGTGGAGGTGAACGATAAAACAGGGCTGATTGTGCCCATTTACAACCCCAAGTTTTTTTTCAACAAAGGATACGCCAACAACGACCTGATCAAGGGCGAGGAAAAAAACGGCAAATGGTTTGCTGGTGCCAAGTTCAGGAACAAACAGTTTCCGCTCAGCCTCGACCAAAGCGAACTGGGCAAATGGCTCAATTATTTTCAGGTATGCGTGAACCTGGCCCGCGGCGTGAAAAAAATGCACCAAATGGGCCTATCGCACTCCGACCTGTCGTACAACAATGTGCTGGTCGATCCCATCACGGGCTCGGCCTGCATGATCGACCTAGACGGTTTGGTGGTGCCCGGCCTGTTTCCGGCAGAAGTGATCGGTACGGCCGATTTTATTGCCCCGGAAGTATTGGCCACCAAGCATTTGAGCAAGAGCGACCCCGACCGTCGGCTGCCCAACCGCCTCACCGACCTACACGCATTGGCCTGCTTGGTATATATGTATCTGCTGCATCGGCACCCCCTCAAGGGCGGCAAGGTGCACGACCTAGATACCGAAAAGGACGACTTGCTGAGCATGGGCGAAAAAGCCCTGTTCATCGAACATCCCAGCGATGCCAGCAACCGCCCCAAATTGAACCAGGTGTCCAAATGGGATACCTTTTGGGCCGATGTGAACAAACTGCCCTATACCATTACGGGGCCTTACCTAAAAGCCCTGTTCGACAAGGCATTTATCGAGGGGCTGCACAAACCCATGCAACGGCCCACCGCCGAGGAATGGGAAATCGGGCTGCTGAAAACCACCGATCTGATGCAGCCATGTAGCAATCCTAGCTGCGACCAAAAATGGTACGTGTTCGATAATACCAATAGCCCCAAATGCCCATTTTGCGGAACGCCCCATAAAGGCACCTTGCCCGTGTTGGACTTGTATTACCAATTTAAACCCACGGTCTGGAAACCCGAAAACCACCGGCTCATGGTGTATCACAACCAATACCTGTTTCAATGGCACGTAAACAGGAATATCATCCGCAACGAAAAATTGACCGACGCACAAAAAAACCGGTCGGCTATTTTACCTTTCATCAGGGCAAGTGGGTATTGGTTAACCAAACGCTAACTTCGTTGGTGGACAAAACAGACGGCAAGGAAATACCCATCGGCACCATGGTTGAATTGACGCATGGCAAACAGTTGCTGCTGTCGAAAGAAGAGGGAGGACGGGTAGTGGTGGTAACCATGGCCAATCAATAACAAATCATCAATAAACAAATAAAATGAGCGATTTACTTCATCAAATCAATGTACTTTGGCAGGAAATAGTCAGTAATCCAGGTACATCCTTGGCCATTATAGGCAACCTGATTATCATCGAAAGCCTTTTGTCGGTTGACAATGCGGCGGTACTGGCCACGATGGTAATGGACTTACCGCCCGATCAGCGCAGCCGGGCGCTTAAGTATGGCATTTGGGGAGCCTATATCTTTAGGGGGCTGGCCATGATTTTTGCCGCCGTGCTCATCAAGATATGGTGGCTCAAACCCTTGGGCGGCCTGTACCTGCTCTATTTGGTATATGATTGGTACAAAGGCAAGCAAACCGACAGCAAGGAAGACGACACCATCGATAAAAAGAGCAACTGGCTGTACAAGGCCACCGTGGGCAGCTTGGGCAACTTTTGGGCCACCGTGTGTTTGGTAGAATTGATGGACATGGCTTTCTCCATCGACAACGTGTTTGCCGCCGTGGCCTTTACGCCCAATATCATATTGGTCTGCACGGGTGTTTTCATCGGCATACTGGCCATGCGCTTTATTGCGCAATGGTTTGTAAAGTTGATGGAAAAATACACGTTCCTCGAAACGGCCGCCTTTATCGTTATCGGCATACTGGGTCTTAAACTGCTGTTATCACTGTACGAGCATTTTTATCCCACCAGTGGCCTCAGTCGATTCCTCGGCAGCCATGGTGCCGATATCGGTATCTCCGTGCTTACCGTAGCCATCTTCTTTGTACCCATCTTGACCAGTATCTTTTTCAATATACCCAAAAAGCATGTTGAAAAAGACAGCAACGAGGGGTAATCAATGCGTCCTTCGATGAAACCCCGATTTTGCGGTAGCAATCGTTAGGAGAGCCGAAAGTCAAATAAAGACGGGGAACGCAAGATTTTTCTTTGCAAGCGTAGCAGCCTCTCCGATAAGAAGAAAAATCAAGCGTATATCCCTGTTGGCAGGCATTTCGGCCCGCCATCGATTTTCTGTTACCAATGCTGGGGTAAAAGATAATGCGTAGGCAAAAATAGGTTCTCCCCAAGAGAGCCTATTTTTTTGGCGGTCAACGAGAGGGCCGCAATATGTCCGTTTTCGTGGCCACAAGCCAAGCGTATGCCCTGTGCCAGCCTAGAATCACCAAGGCAAGATTTACAATTGTACAAAAGCGCAGATGGGCTGTACTGCCTGTCGGGTAGCCAGACTGTGTTTGCTTGCTTATTTTTCACAAGTTGCCAATCCCGTCCTCAGCGGCGGAGAGAAAGTAATACCAATTGTAATTATAAAATAGCCCAAAGCTATTTTATAATTTTACAATGGTTAATGCCGATATAACAAATTAATAGTACAATAAGGCGAAGCCGAGATTGGACTATATAATTTGTATAATCGGTATAAGTCAGAAACCATGCGAAAAGGGCTGAACGGAATTGGGCATTAAAAATTTGACCTGCACCCCATCAAATTTCAGCTACCATTTCATTGGATTATCGGTAGATTTGTTGCTTCAATGATTCAGCCATGGCAACTGTAAATGTGTATTTAACCTTCAACGGCAACTGCGAGGCGGCCTTCAACTTTTACAAATCGGTATTTGGCGGCGAGTTCCCTTATATCGGGCGCTTCAAAGATATGCCGCCGGGCCCCGATGGGGCTACGGTACCTCCCGAAATGGCCAACAGGATCATGCACGTTTCACTGCCCATCAGCAGCGAAACGGTACTACAAGGCAGCGATACAGGAGGCGAATGGGCCGCCGATTACAAGGTGGGCAACAATTTTTCTATTTCCATACAGGCAGACAGCAAAGAGGAAGCCGATCGCCTGTTCAATGGTCTATCGCAGGGCGGCCAGGTAACCATGCCGATGAGCGATGCGTTTTGGGGCAGTTATTTCGGGATGCTCACCGACCAGTTTGGCATCCACTGGATGATGAACTTTTCCGTAAACGAGGAATGAGGTTGCGTATTATTCGGTGCCGCTGATCAGTGGTGGGTTGCATGATCTGCTACAAGGTGAGGCAAGCCTACATAATTGCAGTGACCAGCCGTTGGCAATAACCCTCAAAAGGTGATGCCCTTAACAGATGAAATGATAGCCCACAAATGCAGCCATTGTAAATCAAAGACAATCCCGCAGGGATGACACAATTTAAAAACCGGCAGTCAGCCTACCCTTGCGGGATTGGCCAACCACCGGTAAGATAAAACTCCCAACTTCAAAAAACAGACTGTATCGGAAAAAGATGCTGTTATTGATCAATTGCCGCCAGCTTTTACGCGGCCCTTCTCTTCATCGGCTCCACCGATTTTACGGCGTGGGGCGGCGGCCTTTCCTTTGCCAAAGCGGTAGCTAAAGCCCAGTGTCACCTGTTGGCTGTCTCTCCACTGCCGGAACCAAGTATCGATATACGAGTACTGGGCCGTGCCTTTGAAACGCTGTGTCCAGAAAATATCCCTTACGCTCAAGCGTACTGTGGCCTTGTTTTTGAGCATGGCTTTGGAAATACCCGCATTGGCCGCCCACAATGGGCCGATGGCCAACACGCCCTCCAATCCACCGCCCCGGTAAAAACCGTCCACACTGCCCCTCCATCCCTTGCCAAAGTTCATTTGGGCAGAAACGTTGCCGGTGAACATGGTGTTGCGGAGGTCAACATCAGTATTGTTGATAAAACCTTGAAAGCGATTGTGGTTAACATTGGCATAGAGGTTCAGCGACAGCCATTTAACTGGGTTCAGACCCGCATTAACCGATAGGCCAATCTGCTCACGACTGGCAATATTCGCTTTTTTGATAAACGTTTCATTCTTCGTTTCGTCTTGCTCAAAGATATCTTCCATCAAATCGGTCGTCTTAGAATAGTTCAGGGTAGTGTTGAGGAAACCCTTGTAGCTATGCGTCAGCTCCACGTTGTGCGAAAACTGGGGGCTCAACCGCGGATTACCTGCTTCATAAGTGTAGCGATCCAAGAAAAAGAAAAAGGGGTTCAAATCGGCATAGTCGGGCCGCTCGATACGACGGCCATAATTGAAGGCAAAAGTATTGGCCCCGTTCAGCTTGTAGCTAAAGTAGGCAGTGGGAAACAGTTGGGCATAGTTCCGGTCGAATCGTTCGCCGGTGGTCAACTGCTTGCCTTTGGCCACTGTGTTTTCCAAACGAAGCCCCAGTTGCATGTCCCATTTTTTGTTTAGGGGCTTTTGCAGGTTCACATAAGCCGCCTGTATCTGCTCTTCATATACAAAGTGGTTGGTACGCCCCCGGTCGGCCACCAGAACATCGTTGATGAGGCTGTCATAGCGGGCATCGTTGTCCGTTTTCACAAAACTCACTTTTACGCCGGCCTCCAATTTGCCATTGCGGGCCACGGTTTGCGAATAATCGGCCTTGGCACTAAAGATATTGATGTTGGACGGGAGATTGCCCAGCAAGGTATCGCTAGGTGCCATCTTGATGCGGTTGGCATCAAAATAGTTGTTGGCAAGGGTTTGCACACTGGTTGAACGATATATACTGTAGTCCACATCGGCGGTTAGCTCACGGCCAGTACTATCAAATTGGTGGCGCAAATTAACATTGGCGCTGATGTTGTGCCAGCGGTTTTTCATATCCGAAGTAGCCGTTGTAAGTGCTTGCGAAACGCCCAATCGATCCCTTAAAAAAGTACTGTTCACGTTGCGTACCTTTTCGGGATTGTAAAAACCCGATACCAATGTACCGATGGTTGTTTTTTTGCTCAGGCTATAGTCCGCACCCAAGCGAACATCCACGTTCTGCCGCTCGTTGCTCAACTTGGCCTCTTGGTCAAAAATACTCAACAGTTCCTTGGTATCCTTATTGCGAAAATTGCGCATGATGATAATTTCTTGCTGCTGTTTGTTGTTGCTATAACTGGCATTGCCAAAAAGGTTCAACTGGTTTTTCCGGTAGTTGAAATTAACGCTTTCGTTGAAGCGGGGCACCATGCCCTGTGTGTAAGAAGAAGAGAAACTACCATTGAAGCCGGCGGCTTTTGATTTTTTCAGTTTGATATTGATCACGCCCGCATTGCCGGCCGCATCGTATTTGGCAGGCGGGTTGGTCATGATTTCCAATTGATCCAGTTGGTTGGCCTGCATATTTTTGAGCAGGTTGGCCAAGTCGGGGCCCGAAAGGTAACTGGGTCGGCCATCGATGTAGATGCGTACACCGGCCCTGCCCTTGAGGCTGATGTTGCCATCTTTGTCAACCGTAATGCCCGGCGATTTCTCCAGGATTTCCAGCGCCGTGCTGCCCGCATTTGTTACGGCAGCCTCAACGTTCACCACGGTCTTGTCAAGCCTTTGTTCAATAAACGGTTTCTTGGATACCACGGTCACCCCTTTCAGGCTCTTTTCCTGTGGCACCAGTTGCAGGGTACCCACGTTAATCTCGGCACCGGCGGCCAATGCAAATACCCGGCTGTAGGTTTTGCCATGGCCTACCGAAGTGGCCATTACCAGATAGCTGCCCGCTTGCAGGTCTTCAAACCGGAACTGGCCCGTTTTTTCACTGTAGGTCAGCTTTACCGTAGCGGAATCCTTGGCCCGCAGCAGGGCAATGGTGGCGGCTTCAATCACTTTCTGGTTACCGCCGTCTTGGATGTTGCCGGATACCCTAGCTCCGGTTTGGGCCTGGCTGTTCAGGGCAATACATGCCCCCGCCATAAGGCCGAATAATTTTTTCATGACTATACTTTTTAAGTTGGCTTTACTTTGATCGCAGTTACTATGTTTTGATAACTACATAACAAAAATAGGTACCTTACTTTGCATAGTACATAGTTTTACATTGAACGGCTGTATAATGGGATGATTGGTAAAGAAAAAGTCTATGCGAGTGATACGATTGGCGTGGGCAATAGGTTACCCGGGCTTGGTTCGATATATATAACGCTATGGTTGTCAATCACTTAACAACTATGCAAGCCATTGACCCCAAACCATGCAACAGCACCCTACCCGTCGGCCCTTAGCTAGCTTGCAGCCAAACAGGGCAACCCCACTGCTATCAACGGCCCTCGGTTATCGGTCACCTGCCCTACACCGGCACATGGATCGCCACCAACGTGCCCCGGCCCGGTGCCGAATCAAAATCCACCGTGCCCTTGAGGTACTCGATACGTGTCTTGATATTTTTGAGGCCAATACCATCAAACTTGCCTTTTTGCGAAGTGTCGAATCCCTTTCCGTTATCCTCGATGGTTGCAGCGATACCATCGGCATCCTTCACCAACGAAATCTCCAATTGGTTGGCCCCCGAATGCTTGATCACATTGTTCACACATTCCTGTATCACCCGGTACAATACCGTTTCCACGTTGCTGTCGAGCCGGTCGTTCAACCCCTCCGAATACAGGTTCACCTTCAACACATGGCTGTCTATCTTGTCGATAAATTCCTTCACCGCACTGGCCAGCCCGCTCTTGAGCAAGGCATTGGGCATCATGTTGTGGCTCACCGCCCGCACCTCCTTGCAGCTCTCGTCCACCAGGGCAATCAACTTTTCATAACCCAGCCTGTCTTCGTCCGTGGCAAATCGTATGCGGTCTTCAAAAGCCGATAGGTTCATTTTGGCAGCACTCATCATTTGCCCCACCCCATCGTGCAGGTCGCCGGCAATACGCTTGCGCTCGTTTTCCTCCGCCTCCAACACGGCCTTGGTAGCCAAATCCTGCTGCCGTATGATGGCCTCCTGCATCTGCTTTTCTTTGGTCAACTTAAAACGGCGGTAATAGGAGTAACCCAGCCATCCGCCCAATAATAACAGGCCCAAGGCACCGGCAATCCAGTAATTCTTTTTCGTTAAGGCAAATTCTTGCTCCTGTATCCTTTTTTCCTTCTCCAAGGTCTTGTACTTGGTCTCCAATGTGGCAAAGCTTTCGCTCACTTTATCGGTAAACAGGCTGTCCCTGCCCTGCGCATAAATCTTGTATTGTGCCAGTGCCCCCGCCAAATCTCCCTTGGCCTCCAACAACAGCGAGTAGGTTTTGTGCAACATACTCCTTTCGCTGCGACAGTTTACGGCTTTTTCCGTGATGGCCAAGCCCCGCTTCACGGCGGTTTCGGCACTGTCATATAGCCGGGTACGGGTATATACATCGGCTAGGTTGTTGAGGCAACTGGCCATGCCCTTGCTGTCCTGCAAGGCTTCCCGCAAGGAAAGCGACTCCTTGATGGGTGCCAGCGCACTATCGTACCGCATCAGTTCCACATAGGTAGTACCCATATTGTTCAATGCGTTGGCCAGGTACTCTTGGTCGCCCAGCCGCCTTGCTATGGCCACGGCCTTTTGCTGGTATTGGAGCGCTTTGGCCGGTTGTCCATCCAATAGATAACAATTGGCTACGTTTACGTAAGAACCCGCCATGCCCAGTTGGTCGCCAATCTTTTCCTTGATGGCAATGGATTGCAGTTGATAATCGGCCGCCTCCTTGTACTTGCCCAGGTTTTGGTTGATGATGCCAATATTGTTGAGCGAATAGGAAATGCCGATGTCGTTTTTCAAGGGCTTAAACAGTTCCAATGCCGCAAACTGGTTTTCCAGCGCCTTGTCGAAAATGGCCTGTTTTTGATAAATGATACCGATTTTGTTGTACAACCGGGCAATGCCCAATTGATCGCCCATTTGTTGGCGGATACCCATCGCCTTGGTGTAGAGCGCAATGGCGGTATCATAGTTTTCTTGATCAAAAAAAACAATGCCCAAATCGTTGTAGGCCTGTGCAATGCCGGGGCGGTACCGTAGCTGTTGGCCCAAGGCGATGGCTTTGTTGCCATAGTCGATGGCCTTTTCCCTGTCCACCATCCGGTATTGCCAGGTCAACTCGTTGTAGGTTTTAACCAACTGGCTGTCCTTTTGTTGTGGCACCAGTTTTTCCAAACTGTCCAATATGCGTTGGTTATTGGGTTGGGCAATGCCCACCATACCATATCCCAAGCAACCGACAACCAAAAAAAACAATTTCATGCTAAAGGGTTTAATTGGTTTGTAAGATAGAAAAAAATTGCTAGCAGCATCCGATACGCACAAAAAACTGCCCCCCGTTGGGAGGGCAGCCATCGTAGCTTCCGTTGCGGCAAGGGCCGTTATAATTTAACAAACCGGATGGGTGTCCATTTTTGGCCACTGCCGTAGGCCGACACATGATATGTACCCGGCCGCAGCCCATCAACGTTGAGCATAAACTGGTTCTGCCCAACACGGGTTGTTCCCTTGGTGGTTTGTACCGTCCGGCCGCTTACATCGGTAATCACCAGTTGTACAGGGGCCGCAGCGGTAGCATCCAGGTAAAGGATGGCAGCAGACCTGTCCACCACGGTGGGCAGCAAGGCCATCCCGCCGGACACGGCGGCCTTGTTTTGCAGCAGCACAAAAATGCTATAGCTCACCGTACCGTCCACATCGGTAATCTTGATACGGTAATAGTTGAGGCCCGCCAGCGGGTTATTGTCCACAAAATCAAAGGGCTGCAAACAGCGCTCGAAGCTGGCCGTGAGGTTGGCAATCGGCGTAAAGTTGATGCCGTTGCCGCTGCGTTGTATTTCAAATTTGGCCTGATTGCTGGTACAATTAACCGACCAGTTCAGTACATTGTCGTTGTTCCGTTTGTTGCCCTTGAAGTAATTGAGGGCAATACCATTCCGTAGGTTGAGGATGGAGAACTGGTTGCCCAGCACAAAGGCCGAGTCGAGTGTATTGGGCGCAAAAGTGCCGGTGGTATCGATGCTGGTGCCCAGCACGGGGATGCGGGTAATGCCCACGGGATCCACGTTCCAACTGGGGTTTACGAAATGGCCCAGTTCCATGGCGCCGCTGCGGTTGCAAAGTGGGTTGAGGGCCGTGTTGGGGTACAAGAACGTCAGTTCGATCGGATTGGGCAATAAAAAGGAATTGGCGGCATTGATGATCCAAGTGCGGTTGACCGTGAGGTCGGTATTGAAAACACCGCTAGGGTTGTTGCCCACCTCTGCCCGAACGTTGAAGGAGTTGGCCGCGCCATCGGCATTCCGCAAAATGACAGAACTGATGGAGTTGGGTATCGGCGATACCGGAAAGACCGCCGTAGCAAAGGAAGCCAGCGATGTAAAGCTGACATGGCCGGTACCATTGGTTACAAAATGCGGGGTTGGCGTGGCGGACTGCGTTTTGAACCGGTTGGCGGCCACTTGTACATGGTTATTGCCCAACTGTATGTAACCCGACTTTAGATAGAGGGTATCGGGGCAGGTTAGGTTAGATAGCAAAAAGATACCCGTTGAGTTGTCGGCAATCAACTGTACTGGGCCTGTCCAGTTGGTCAAAAACAGTTGTTGGGGCGATGTGCCTTGCAACTGGATATAGTTGATGCGGGAAGGGCTGAGGCCCGAAAAACTACTAGTGGCCGAAATGGAGCCGCCCGCTTGTACCAAAAAACCCCTTACCACCATACCAAAAGAACCGCCGTTCAATAGGCCCGATGGGCGGTTGGAGAGGTCTAGGTTGCCATTGTTCATGATAAAGTTGCCATTAACGGTCAATCGCATCGAATCGGGCGCAATATTGTCGAAGGGAAAAGTAGCATTGCCGATTACGTTGCCGCCGTTAATTAGGAAATCGGTGCTGATGGTACCCGTGCGGCCCGTTGAACCGGGCGCACTAAGTTCTAGGGTGCCGCCGCTCACTTGCAAATGGCCGATGGTAAAGCCAGTGGGGTTGGTGGCCAAGCGAACGGTGCCTGTACCGGTAGATTGGATGAGCAAGCTATCGATGGTAATGCTGGGAGATGGCAGAATGATGGCGGAAGCGCCCGAAATGGTTTGGCCGCTACAATTCCAACTGATGAGTCCGTTGAAATTAGAAGACGTGTTGAAACTAACATTTGAGCTGGTAACCCCTGTAATATTGATGGTAGAGCCGTTTTGGTAGTCGGCCCCAGGTATGCTGCCGCCATTGCGCTGCCCTTGAAAGAAGGAACCCGCATAAAACCGCAGGTTATTGGTGGCAGTGCCGGTGATAACGCTGCCCGTATTGTTGCCGGCCACCTGTACGGTACCGTAGATATTGGCGGTGCAGTTATTGAAAGAGGAAGAGAAGGGCGCTACTGCCCAGGTGGAACCGCCTTGCCCCAATATCAGCGTACCAAAAACGTTGGCGATATTGGTAGCCGCCGAGCCGTATGTTTGCATCGAAACGGCCGAGCCACTGCCCAAGGTAAGGGTACACCCGGCGCTTATCAACAGCGACTCTACTGAGGTGCTGCCATTGCCGATGGTCAGGTTTCTGGAAGAGCTTGCCGAAAAAATGACCGTTGCGTTGTTCTTAAGCTGAAGGGCCGCCAAGCTGGGCGAAATATCCACCAATACCGTCACCGAGTTATTAAAAAGCGCCGTGTCGTTAAAGGTGGGCACACCAGAAGGAGCCCAGTTCCCAGCCGTGTTCCAACCACCGCCACTGGCCCCTACCCATGTTTTCAATACGGCTTGGGAGCTGAGGGTCAACAACAAGCCAGCCAATAGTATGGTAAAAATTCGAATCATGTTAAATCAATATTGATTGCAAGATACTGAATATTAAACACCCTTCACACAATAAACGCTGCTTGGAGACGTTGCGGACAGGAAAATATTGATGAGCGGCGGCCGCCCTTGAAGCATCCACCTCGCACATTTTCCATCGCCCAGCATCTATTGAAGCCCGTAAAGCGGCCCTCGGTCAACGGTCATTCAAGTTCCAATCGTATTCCTTGTAGGCGATCACCGCGTTGGCATTGAGCTGGATGGTGCTGTATTGATTGATAAAGGCGGGCAGGTTGCCAAAATCCGCCTTGTACCAGTCGAACAATTTGGACAGGGTGGCCTTGGTGGCGCTCAACGTGTTGGCATCGGGATTGTTCACAAAACGCTTTGTGCGGGCCGTGAGCAACGCTTGCACATTGGCTTCGGTATATGCGGTATTGGCCAGTGGCGGGCAGGATACGGCCGCACAGTTGAGGGCAAAATGGATGCGGGCATCTTTGAATTGAGGGCGTATGATGTCGTTTTCAATCTGGTTCAATGAATATTTTTTTCCGCCCAATTCAATAAACTTCACGTCCCAGGGCTTGCCGCCGCTGAGTTGGGTAATGCTTTTCACCGGATAATTCTCCACAATCAATTGGATGGTAAAAGCATTGTACGCATTGATCCAATAGGCCAAAGCGGCATTTTTATCGGAGCGAGCCGTTGGAACCTGTTTGCCCAGTGCCGTCAGATAGGTACCCAGCGCCGCTTTTTCGGCCCGAAACCCCTTATAGTCCACCTTGCCCGAAGCGCTAACATATTTTTGCAGCAACACATCAAAGGGAGCGTGCAGGTTAGCCTGTGCATGGCTGTACGTGGCAACACTAGTACTGGCCACAAGGGCCCACAAAAGCTGTTTCATGATCGTTTGTATTTTTGGCTACCACTACTTACGCAATCCAGTCATAAAAGTATTGAATCGCCAACTATTTTTTTAACCTGTCCGCATCCGCTTGCACCGAAACAGGCAAGGCCGTGTCGCTTCGCCCGTCGTCGATGTATCAACCGCTGCCTTTTCCGTTTGCGCACCACTCGGCCACAGGCATCACACCATCGCCACCTGCTCAAGTTGCCCCACCGCCTTTGCCGCCACCCATCCCGTTGTCCACGCATTTTGAAAATTGAAGCCGCCGGTTACCCCATCCACATCCAATATTTCCCCGGCAAAAAACAGGCCTTTGTGCAAGCGGCTCTGCATCGTGTTGGGGTCAACGTCCGACAGTTCTATGCCGCCACAGGTTACAAACTCTTCCTTGAAGGTGGTTTTACCGCTCACGGCCATTTCATGAGCGCACAATTTTTTGGCCAGCAGGTTCTGCTCCTTCGCCGGCAGGTCGGCCCAGCGCAGGTTGGGGCCAATGCCGCATTGCCCCAGCAAGTACTGCCACAAGCGCAGGGGCAGCCCCACCGGGCAACGGCTGTGCAGCTTTTGTGCCGCCCATTCAAAGCGCCCATGACGCAGCTTTTCCAACAACGTATTTTCATGTAGCGTGGGCAACCAATTGACGGTTACAGTAAATCGGTATGCTTTGGCCGCCAGTTCTGCCGCCCCCCAGGCCGACAGTTTTAGCACGGCCGGCCCGCTGAGGCCCCAATGGGTGATGAGCAGCGGCCCTGTTTCGGACAGTTTGCTACCGTTGATCTTTACCGTGGCCGCCTCCACGCTCACGCCCATCAACTGGGTAATATCGTTGCCCGGCATGTTGAAGGTAAACAGCGAGGGCAGCGGTGGTACGATGCGATGGCCCGTGGCCAATAACCAATCAAACTGGGCCGCCTTGGGATAGCCGCCCGCTGCCACGCACACCGCACGGGCCGTTAAGCTTTGCCCACCCGTTAACAGCAAGTGCCAATCCTCTCCCACCCTTTCAAGCCGTTCCACGCCGGCATTCATGCGGATGTCCACCCCGTACTGCCCTGCCTCTCGCAGCAGGCATTGCACAATCGTTTCCGAAGAGTCGGTGAGGGGAAACATCCGCCCATCGGCCTCGGTCTTCAAGGCTACGCCCCGCTCGTTGAACCATGCAAGGGTATCCGTGGTAAAAAAATGGTGGAAGGCCTTTTTGAGGAAACGCCCGCCACGCGGATAGTGTTTGACCATATCGGCCAAGCTAAAGCAGGCATGGGTTACATTGCAACGGCCACCACCGCTGATGCGCACCTTGGACAACAGTTTACCCGATTTTTCCAACAGTATCACCCGTAGGCCGGGGTGTAGCCGGGCCGCATTAACCGCACAGAAAAAACCGGCCGCCCCGCCCCCTACCACCACCAATCTGTTTCTTACATCCAATACATTTGCATTTTAAGGTTTTAAAGATAAAGGTATTTATGGCAAACCCATTCACCCCATTACAATTACGGGAAGTACCGGTAGTACAATATGAAAAAATCAGGGACTTTCTCAAAACGGGCGACACGGTATTCTGTAGCGGGGGCTATTTGTTTTCTAAAATCATCCAACGGCTTACCAAAAGTACCTGGAGCCATGTAGGCGTTATTTATAAAGACGAAGAACTGAAACGGGTGCTGATACTGGAAGCCGAGCCTTTTGTGGGCATCCGCTTGATACCGCTGTCGAAGTATTTACAGGACTATAAGGGCAAGCGCCGTCCATACAGGGGGCAGATTTTTATCGCCCGGCCCAACCCCTCCATCGCCCCGGCACAGTTGAACCGGGGCATCAGTTTTGGGCTGGACGAACTGACCAGGCCTTACGACAATTGGGAAATTGTGCGCATCCTGCTACGCATCCTGTTCAAACGGGGCAAACGGGAACGCAACCGCAGCTATATCTGCTCCGAACTGGTACGGGATGTGTATGCCAAGGCGGGTATGTTGATGCACTTAAAGGACAGCTACATCAGTCCCGACAATATCTGGCAAGACGAGCGGATGGAGATGCGGTACCGGATACTGTAGGGCATGTACCTTCTTGCGGGGAGGATGAAGGCAGCAAAATCGAAAAAAATCGCTTCAAAGGGCTGTTTTTCGCCGAAAAATGCAGCAATGACGGGTATTTTAGTGCCGAAAACACTACCTTTGCCGTCCCAAAAACAAAACCATTGGGGATTTTATCATGTTATCTAAATTTTTTAACAAACAATTAAACGCAGATGCAGGCGAACCTGCGGCCGCTCCGGTTGAACCCGAAGCCCAGGCCGCCGAGGTTGCTGCGACAACAAACGAGCCTGCCGCCGAAGCTGCCCCCGTGACCGCCGAAGCTGCCCCTGTGGCCGCCGAAGCTGCCCCTGTGGCCGCAGAGGCTGCCCCCGTAACCGTTGCCCCCATCGTGGAAGAAGTGGTGGCCACTGCCCACGACGATTTTGACTGGAGCGTGGACAAGCGCAACGTAACGTACTACAGCAAAGACGAGAAGCTGAAGTACGACCAAGTGTATGAAGGTACTTTCAAGCAAATCAACGATGGCGAAATGGTACAGGCCATCATCGAGGCGCTTACCAAAACCGATGCCGTAGTGAACATCGGCTTTAAAAGCGATGGTTTGATTTCGCTGAACGAATTCCGTGATATTCCCGGCGGTATCAAAGTGGGCGACTTAGTAGAAGTGATGGTGGTGGAAAAAGAAGACCGCAACGGCAACCTGCACCTGAGCCGCAAACAGGCCCGCACCAGCCGTGCTTGGGAGCGCATCATGGAAGTACACAAAACCGGCGAGATCGTTACCGGTCAAGTTACCAGCAAAACAAAGGGCGGCCTGATCGTGGACGTGTTTGGCATGGAAACCTTCCTGCCCGGTTCTCAGATCGACGTGAAGCCCGTTACCGATTACGATCAATTTGTGGGCAAGACCATGGAGTTCAAAGTGGTGAAGATCAACGAAACCATCAAGAATGCCGTTGTTTCGCACAAGGCCCTCATCGAAAGCGATATCGAGGCTCAACGTGCCGAAATCATGGGCAAGCTGGAGAAAGGTCAGGTATTGGAAGGCACCATCAAGAACATCACCGACTTTGGTGCGTTCTTGGATCTGGGCGGTTTGGATGGCCTGCTGTACATCACCGATATCAGTTGGGGCCGCATCAACCACCCCAGCGAGGTGTTGAAGCTAGACCAAAAGCTGAACGTGGTGGTACTGGATTTCGACGACGACAAGAAGCGCATCAGCTTGGGCCTGAAGCAACTGACGCCGCATCCTTGGGATACCCTGACCGAAACCGTGCAAGAAGGCGAAAACGTGAAGGGCAAGGTGGTGAACATAGAAGACTATGGTGCTTTCTTGGAAATCATGCCGGGCGTGGAAGGTTTGGTGCATGTGAGCGAAATCACTTGGGCCAATACCCCCATCAATGCCAAGGAGTTCTTCAAATTAAACGACGAGCATGAGGCCAAGATCGTAACACTGGACAAAGATACCCGCAAGATGAGCCTGTCGATCAAGCAAATGACCGGCGATCCCTGGGGCGATATCGATGTGAAGTTCCCCGAAATGAGCAAACACAAGGGCGTGGTGAAAAACATTACCCCTTATGGTGTGTTTGTGGAACTGGCCACCGGTATCGGCGGCATGATCCATATCAGCGACCTGAGCTGGTTAAAGCGTTTCAACAACCCCAACGAATATACCAAGGTGGGCAACGAGATCGAAGTGATCATCATGCACATCGACAAAGACAACCGTAAGTTGCAGTTGGGCCACAAACAAATAGAAGAGGATCCCTGGAACACGCTGGCCGACACCTTCCCGGTGGGCAGCATCCACGAGGGTACCGTGGTGAAAAAAGACGACAAGGGCGCTGTGGTACAATTGCCCTACGGCTTGGAAGGCTTTGCGCCTGCCCGTCACCTGCACAAGGAAGACGGTACTACCATCGGTGCCGATGCCGTGGAAAAATTCATGGTGATCGAGTTTGACCGCAACGACAAGCGCATCGTGCTGAGTCACACCCGCTTGTGGGAGCAGGTGAAAGAGGAAGAGAAGCAAACGGCCCGTAAAGAGGCCCATGCAGAAGCCGAAAGCACCAAAAAAGCGGTTAAGAACATCCAAAGCAAGGTAGAAAAATCTACTTTGGGCGACCTGAGCGCTTTGGCCGACATCAAGAAAAAGTTGGAAGGCAACGAAAATGCCGCCAATGAGGCAAAAGGTGAATAAGCATTCATCATATACAATGCAACGCCCCGTCAAAATTGACGGGGCGTTTTTGTGTGGGCTCCGTTTGCGCCGTTC
The DNA here is from genome assembly GCA_037367405.1 of Ottelia alismoides. Classification (NCBI taxonomy): domain Eukaryota; kingdom Viridiplantae; phylum Streptophyta; class Magnoliopsida; order Alismatales; family Hydrocharitaceae; genus Ottelia; species Ottelia alismoides. Next base: position 482,551 of record JAZKJV010003733.1, on the reverse strand, counting down.
AACCCAGATTTTGCAGTTGCGATCGCTATGAAAGTCGAAAGCCCGATAAAAACTGGGGTTCCGATTTTTCTGTAAAGCGTAGCAGCCCTACAGCCAAAAGAAAAACCGGGGCAATACCCTCGTTGGCAGCCATGTCGGCACGCCATAGATGTTCTATTGCAAAGGCGGAGTGCAACAATTAGGGGTTTTTCACCCTTGCACGGCCATGTATTATGCCGTAGTTTTGAAAACAGATACGACATATATGACACTTACAGAAATTCTATTGGCACTGGTATTGGTGTTGCTTCTCGTCAACATCATATTGTTGTTTGTTAAAAAGGCCCACCCCGGCCAAACGGCCCAGCAAGCCGAATTGCAAAAAATCACTTTTGAACTGGACAAATTGGCTCCTTTGTTGAGAAGTGAGCTGCGTCTCAATCGGGACGAAGTGCAAGCGGGTGCCAAAGAGACCCGGCAGGAATTGAGCCAACAACTCAAAAGCCTGGGCGAGATATTGACGAAAAGCGTGATAGACCTATTTGCGGCGCAACAGGGGCAACTGACTACTTTTTCGGAGCAATTGCGCTTGCTTACCCAGCAGATGGAAGAGAAGGTGGACAAGCTGACCGCATCCAACGAAGCACAGCTTACGGCCTTTAAAGAACAATTGGCTCATACCGCCAAGGAAAGCCGTGCCGAAATGGCCCAATCGCTCAAATCTTTTCAAGATACCTTTACGGCCAACGTGAAAGACTTTAACGATGAGCAAAGGCGAAAATTCGGCGACCTATTGTCGCGTCAAGAACAATTGAGGAATGATACGGAAAGCAAGTTGGACAAGATTAGGGATACCGTAGAAAAAAAGCTGCAGACCTTACAGGAAGAAAATGTTAAAAAGCTGGAAGAGATGCGCCATACCGTGGACGAAAAATTACAGGCCACGCTTGAAAAACGGTTTTCCGAATCGTTTACGGTTATCAGCGAACGGCTGGAGCAGGTACACAAAGGCTTGGGCGAGATGCAGGGCCTGGCCACCAATGTGGGCGACCTCAAAAAAATCATGACCAACGTAAAATCGAGGGGCGTGATGGGCGAATACCAACTGGCCAACCTGTTGGAAGATTTGCTGACGAACGAACAGTATGCCAAAAACGTACATACCAAGCCGGGCAGTGGTGCCATTGTGGAGTTTGCCATCAAAATGCCCAACAACAACAACTTGGAAAAAACGCTGTGGTTGCCGATAGACTCTAAGTTTCCCAAAGAAGATTATGAAGCGTTGGTGAATGCGTATGAAGATGGCGATCCTGTGCTGCTCGACAACTTGCGCAAGGCGTTTAAGAACAGTATCGTCCGTTGTGCCAAAGACATCCGGGAAAAGTACATCGACCCACCCAACACCACCGAGTACGGCATCATGTTTCTACCTTTTGAAAGCCTGTATGCGGAGGTGTTACGCACCAGCGGTTTGTTCGATTTATTGCAACGGGAGTATAAGGTAACCATTACCGGCCCCACCACCCTCAGCGCCCTGCTGAACAGCTTGCAAATGGGCTTTAGAACCTTGGCCATCGAAAAAAGGAGCAGCAAGGTATGGGACTTGCTGGGGGCGGTAAAAACGGAGTTCAACCAATTTGGCACCATACTGGAGAAGACCAAGAAAAAGCTGCAGGAGGCCACCAACACCATCGACAAGGCAGGCGTGCGCAGCAGGGCCATCGAGCGGCAACTGCGCAAGGTACAGGAACTGCCCGCCGGCGAAACCCTCACGCAGCTAGAAAATGCCATTGCGGCAGAGAGTGCAGATATTGAGTACTTGGGCGATGCGGAGGGTACGGAGGAGGTGCAATGATTGCCCCTTATTGGCCATGCCGCTCCCGCAATACCGCCTCCACATCGCCCAGTGTATAGCCCTTGGCCTGTAACAGCACCAAGTAGTGGAACAACAAATCGGCGGCCTCGTTTTGGAACAGTGTGGCATCGTTGTCCTTGGCCTCTATCACCAACTCCACTGCCTCCTCCCCTACTTTTTGCGCTATTTTGTTGATGCCCTTGGCAAACAAAGAAGCTGTGTAGGAGCCTTCGCTGGGATTGTTCTTTCGTTCGGCGATGATGGCCTCCAAGCGATGCAGAAAACCCGGCATGACATTGACCTCATTAAAACAAGTAGGTGCCCCCGTATGGCATACCGGCCCCACAGGCCTGGCTTTAATCAGCAGGGTATCCTTATCGCAGTCCACCAGCATCTCTTCAAACAGTAAAAAATGACCGCTCTCCTCCCCCTTGGTCCACAGCCGTTGCTTACTGCGACTAAAAAAAGTCACTTTTCCCAACTCGTAGGTTTTGTCGATGGCTGCCTTGTTCATAAAACCCAGCATCAGCACCACATTGGTCGTGGCATCTTGCACAATCACTGGCACCAGGCCATCGGCATACTTGTTAAATTCGATATGTTGCATTTGATTTGATTGTTCAATGTTTGGTGAGTAATACAGGTATGGGGTTTTCAGTAACTGCCGATTTCAAACAGATTACTCCAATTACAGCTACGGTTCCCCTAATCCCCGCCCTCCTCCTTTTTCTTGTCCAGCAACTGCTCCATCAACCGGTTATGCCTTTCCACGTTACGGTTGTAGCGGTCGATTCTACGGTTCTCGGCCTTGTTTTTAAGGTATAAGAAAATAGCCGTTACAATGATACTGCTACCCATTATTACAAGTATCGTTATATTCATAATCGTACCGTTATTTGTTGTTGGTGAAGGTACCGCTTCAGCGCCGGTATCTCCATTTCTTTGTAGTGAAAAATACTGGCCGCCAACGCTGCATCGGCATCGGCCTCTTGAAACACTTCTTTAAAATGGCCCATCGTACCCGCACCACCCGAGGCAATCACGGGCACCGGTAGGCTGCGGGACAGTAGCCCGGTAATATCGAGCGCAAAACCATTTTTGGTACCGTCGTTATTCATACTGGTGAGGAGTATTTCACCCGCACCGGACTCTACTGCCCGGCTGGCCCAATCCAAGGTTTTCACCGACGTTTTTGCCCGGCCGCCGTTGAGATACACGTACCACTCGCCATTGGCTTCGCGTTGGGTATCGATGGCCACCACTACAAACTGACTGCCATACTGCCTTGCCAGCTCCTCTACCAACCGGGGATTTTTAAAGGCCGCCGTATTAACCGATACCTTGTCGGCACCGCATTGCAACAGCACCGCCGCATCCGCTACGGTACTGATACCACCGCCCACCGTAAAGGGGATATTGATCGTGGCGGCCACCCGCTTGACCAACTCGGCAAGGGTTTTGCGCTTTTCATGCGTGGCGGTGATGTCGAGAAACACCAACTCGTCTGCCCCTTGGCTGCTGTACAGCGCCGCCAACTCTACCGGGTCGCCCGCATCTCGTATCTGTTCAAAATTAATACCCTTTACCGTGCGGCCTTCTTTGATATCCAAACACGGTATGATCCTTTTGCACAACATCAATCATTGAATTTTACTAGTTCTTCCAATAGAATCGTTTTTTCATAAATAGCCTTGCCGATGATGGCCCCGCTACAGCCGATGGCTTTCAACGCCGCTACGTCTTGCAAAGTGGTAACGCCGCCACTGGCAATCAACTGTATGCCGCTGAAGGTTTGCAGCAAATGGCGGTACAACGATACCGATGGCCCGGCCATGGCACCATCTTTGGCAATATCGGTACAGAAAATCTGCCGAATGCCCAGTTGCAACATATCGGCCACAAAATCATCCAGCCGCAGTGCAGTGGCTTCCAACCAACCACCGATTTTCAGTTGGCCGTCCAGTACATCGGCCCCTACCATAAACCGCTCGGCCCCATACTGTTCCAGCCATTCTGCCAACATGGGCCTGTCCTTGACGGCCACGCTGCCCACCGCGGCAAAAGCTGCCCCTGCATTGAACACATCCCGCAGCCACTCGCCGCTTTTGATACCCCCGCTAAAATCCACCTGCAAACGGGTTTGCGTAGCAATGGCCTCCAATACCCGCAGGTTTTTCACCATACCAGCCTTGGCCCCGTCCAAGTCCACCAAGTGCAAACGCACCAAGCCGGCCCCCTCAAACAGTTTGGCCGCATCCACCGGATTGCGGTAATACACTTTCATGGCGGCATAGTCGCCCTTGGTAAGGCGTACACATTGCCCGTCGATAACATCAATAGCTGGTATAATCTGCATTTATAGACGTAAAAAGTTTTGTAAAATTTTTTCTCCCATAGCGGCGCTCTTTTCGGCATGGAACTGTACGCCGTAAAAATTGTCTTTTTGTACGGCTGCACTGTAACGTAAACCGTAATGGGTAACCGCCGTGGTATGCGTACCTGTTTCCACATAATAACTGTGCACATAGTACACATAGGTATTATGGGGAATGTCCTTGAACAGTGGCCCCTGCAAGCCGTCGATGGTGTTCCAGCCCATCTGCGGTACTTTGAGCGATGTACCCAAGGGGGGTACAAACTTCTTCACCGCCGCATTGATGATACCCAGCCCGGGGGTATCGTCTTCTTCGGAATGTTGACACAGCAATTGCATACCCACACAAATACCTAACACAGGCTGCCGCAACAAGGGGATGAGCGTATCCAAACCCCTTTGCCGCAGCGAGTGCATGGCGGCACCCGCATGGCCCACACCAGGAAAAATGACCTTATCGGCTTGCCGCAGCATTTCCGCATCGGCCGTAACCGTAGCGGTTACCCCCAACCGTTGTAAGGCATACAGTACACTTTGTATATTGCCCGCCTCGTAATCAACAACAGCTACTTTCATTATAACAATCCTTTGGTAGATGGTAGGGCATCGCTGCCCAAATCTCTTTTAACGGCCATTTTAACGGCTTTGGCAAATGCCTTAAAAATGGCTTCAATCTTGTGGTGCTCATTGTCGCCACTGGCCTGTACGTTTAGGTTGCACTTGGCCGCATCGCTGAACGATTTGAAGAAATGAAAGAACATCTCCGTGGGCATCTCTCCAATTTTTTCCCGTTTGAACTCGGCTTGCCATACCAACCAGTTGCGCCCCCCGAAGTCAACGGCCACCTGTGCCAAACAATCATCCATCGGCAGAACAAAGCCGTAGCGCTCCAACCCCCGTTTATCGGCCAATGCCTTGGCAAAAGCCTCGCCCAGCGCAATGCCGCAGTCTTCGATGGTATGGTGTTCGTCGATGTGAAGATCGCCTTGGCAATGCACCGCCACGTCCATACCGCCATGCCGGGCCAGTTGATCGAGCATGTGGTCGAAGAAGCCGATGCCGGTATGGTTGTCTGCCTTGCCGCTCCCATCGAGGTTCAACTGTACGGCAATCTTGGTTTCGTTGGTCATCCGCTCGTGCATCAGTTTCCGTTCGCCGCCCTTTAAAAAGGCATACACTTTTGACCAGTCCGGTGTATCCAACACAATCGTATCCTTGAGCGCCGCAATCTTGTCCATGATTTCCTCCGAGCCCAGTCCACTGCCGTTGTTGAGCCAGATACCCTTGCAAGCCAAGTTTTTGGCCAATTGCATATCGGTGATACGGTCGCCAATTACAAAGGAATTGGACAGGTCGTATTTTGAGGCATCGAGGTACTCCGTCAACATTGCCGTACCGGGTTTGCGGGTAGGTGCGCCCTCTGCCGGATAGGTATGGTCGATAAAGACGGCATCGAAAAAGATTTGCTCTCCTTCCAAACTCTTCATCACCAGGTTGTGCAGGGGCCAAAACGTATCCGCCGGAAAACCTTCGGTACCCATACCGTCTTGGTTGGTTACCATCACCAGTTCATACCCCAGCTCTTGCGCAATCTTACGCAGGTACCAAAACATATCGGGATAAAACGTCAGCTTGTCGTATGAGTCGAGTTGATAGGTGGGCGGAGCCTCGTTGATAAGCGTTCCGTCCCTATCAATGAACAATACCCTGATCCTACCCGTTGCATCGAGCTGGCCAGGTCGGTTGTATCGAACGATGGTGGGCTGTGCTGCCATATTTTGTTTTGTTGATTTTGTTATGAGATGGTTTGGTTACGATTTAATTTTACCAAGAATGTTGGGAGATTACAGGCGGTATGCCTTACTGCTCACCGCTCACTATTCAAGGCCTCCAATAATTTTGCATTCTCGCTTCGTGTACCGATGGTGATGCGCAGGGTGTTGCCGCAGAGCGGATCCTTGCTGCGGTTGCGTACCACGATGCCTTTTGCCGACAGGTATTGGTACAGGGCAGCGGCCTCTTTTACCTTTACCAGTAAAAAATTGGCATCGCTGTCATAAACTTTCTCCACCATTGGCAGGGCCGTCAATGCCGTTGCCAAGGCATCCCGTTCCGTTACGGTTTCCTTGATCCAATTATTGACCAAGGCCGTGTTCTGCAAAGCCTGTACGCCCAATTGCTGCGAGGCTTGGTTAACGTTGTAAGGGGGCTTTACCTTGTTGAACAAATCGATGATGGCCAAGGAGGCAAAGGCTATGCCCAAACGCAGCGCCGCCAATCCCCAGGCCTTAGAAAGCGTTTGCATCACCACCAAGTTGGGGTATTCGGTCAATTCCTGTATAAAGCTCTTTTGACGGGCAAAATTGATATAAGCCTCGTCCACCACCACCAAACCCGGGAAGTTATTTAGCAGCCATTCCACATCGGCACGGTTCATGCTATTGCCCGTAGGATTATTGGGGCTACAGATAAACAACAGTTTGGTGTACGCATCCGTTAGGTTCATGATGCTTTCAAGGTTCAGTTGAAAATCCTCTTTCAACAATGCCTTGCGCACTTCCACATCATTGATACCGGCACTCACCTCGTACATGCCATAAGTGGGCGGACAAATCACTACGTTGTCCTTACCGGGATTGCAAAAAATACGGTACAGCAGATCGATGACCTCATCGCTGCCATTGCCCACAAAGATATTCTCGGCAGGTACGCCTTTTATTTTGGCCAGTTCAAATTTGAGTGGCCATTGATAGGGATCGGGATAGCGGTTGAACGCCTCCTCTAACGGCGAGCCGTAGCTGTTTTCGTTGGCATCCAAAAAAACCGAGGCCTCCCCCACAAATTCGTGGCGAGCGGAGGAATAGGGAATCAGCCGTTTGATATTATCTCTTACTAAATTGTTTATGTCCATTTTGTTTCGTTACGAGTTTTTTTTAGTTTGCTTGGTGATGGGCTGTGGGGCATCGGGCCGTGAGCTACCCTGTCAACCGTCAATGTCCGTAGCCAACCGAATCGTAACGGCCTGTCGATGTGCCTCCAATCCTTCGGCCGAGGCCATGTGCTCCACTGCCGGGCCAATCCGTTGCAACCCTTCTTTTGTCAATTGCTGAAAGGTGATTTTTTTAACAAAGCTGTCCAGCGATACGCCGCTGTATGCCTTGGCATAACCGTTGGTGGGCAAAGTGTGGTTGGTACCGCTGGCATAGTCGCCCGCACTTTCCGGTGCCCAATGCCCTAGGAACACGCTGCCGGCATTCACCACCCTTTCGGCCAAGGCTGCTGCCCCTTCGGCGGCAATGATGAGGTGTTCGGGGGCGTACTCATTCAGTAGCTCAAAGGCTGCTGCCACCTCTTCCATCACCACCAACCGGCTGTTGGCCAAGGCCTGTGCCGCTATGGCTTGCCGGGGCAATACGGCCAACTGTTCGGCCAAGGCCACCTGTACCTGTTGGATGAGGGCCGCCTGTGCCGCCACCAGCAGTACTTGGCTGTCGGCCCCATGCTCGGCCTGGCTCAGCAGGTCGGCCGCCACAAAAGAGGGGTTGGCCGTGGCATCGGCATATATGGCCACTTCGCTGGGGCCTGCGGGCATATCGATGGCCAAGCCTTGTTTATTGACCAATTGCTTGGCACAGGTAACGTACTGGTTGCCGGGGCCAAATATCTTATGTACCTGTGGTATCGTTTCGGTGCCATACGCCATCGCCGCAATGGCCTGTACGCCGCCCACTTTGTACACCGCCGTTAGCCCCAATTGCTGCGCTACGTACAACACCACCGGGTTTACTTTTCCATCCTTATCGCAGGGCGTACACACCACTATCTGGGGGCAGCCCGCCAACCGGGCCGGAATGCCCAACATCAGCAGCGTGGAAAACAGAGGGGCCGTACCGCCCGGGATATAAAGGCCCACCTGTTGGATGGGTACCGTTTTGCGCCAGCAGCTTACGCCCGACATGGTTTCCACCACTTGCGAGGGTTCCTGCTGGGCCGCGTGGAAGCGTTCGATGTTCTGTTGCGCAACCCGTATAGCCGCTTTCAGTTCGTTGCTCACCAAGGCCGTAGCCGCTTCCATTTCGGCGGCGCTTACCCGCAGGTTGTGCAGTTGCGCCCCATCAAATTGGGCCGTGTACTCCTTCACCGCCGCATCGCCCCGTACCTGTACATCGGTCAGGATGGCGCTCACGGAGGCTTCAAGGGCCGCGGTATCCAACACCGGGCGACGCAGCAGTGAGGGCCATTCCGCTTTAGGCGGATTGTGGTAAACAGTTGTTGTACTTGCTTGTATCATATCATTTTTTCGATGGGCACTACCAAGATGCCTTCGGCCTCGTGGTATTGCAGTTTTTCGATTACATCCCAAAAATCGTTTTCGGCCACCACGCTTTGTACACTGCTCCAACCGGCTGTGGCCAGCGGCACAATGGTAGGGCTTTTGGCACCGGGCAAAATGCGGGCAATGTTCTCCAACTGATGATTGGGCGCATTGAGCAGGATGTACTTAACGCTTTTGGCCTTTTTAACGGCCCCGATGCGCAGCAACAGCCTGTCTAGGATGGCTTGCTTTTCTGCCGAGAGATTTTTACTGGCAGCCAGTACGGCTTCGGAACGCAGCACCACTTCCACCTCTTTTAGCCCGTTGGTAAACAAGGTGCTGCCGCTGCTTACAAGGTCGCAAATGGCATCGGCCAGCCCAATGCCGGGGGCTATCTCCACCGACCCGCTGATTTCGTGTATTTCGGCTTGCACACCTTGCGCCTCCAAAAAAACCTGTAACAAATGGGCGTAGCTGGTGGCAATCTTCAAACCGTTGAGGTCGGCAGGCCCGTTGTAGGCCATTCCCTTGGGCACGGCCAAGCTCAATCGGCAACGGCCAAAGCCCAAGCGATACACCAAATCGATATCGCGGTGCTTTTCCAACAACACGTTTTCGCCCACTATGCCAATATCGGCCACTTGGTCATATACGTATTGCGGTATATCATCGTCCCGCAGAAAAAAAACTTCCAACGGAAAATTATAGGCCACGGCCTTGAGTTGTTTGTTGCCGTTGTTGAGTTCGATGCCGCATTCTTTTAGCAGCTTCACCGAATCCTCATACAGGCGCCCCGATTTTTGGATGGCAATCTTTAACATATTTTTTGCTTGAACGTTGAAAAACAAAAAGGGCTTACGAAACGTAAGCCCCATGTTCAGTATCTTGATAACATACAAATCAGGACAGCTTACCTTCCGGCAAGATGTGGTGATGATGTATGTGTGCAAATTGTATCATTGAAGGTGCAAAGTAAACACCTGTTGTTTAATTGACCAAAAAAAATTACCATTGTTGAACCTGAATGCCCAAACCTGCCGATTCCGTGCAACGGACTTTGCCAAAATTGTATTCCAGCCCTGTGGCCACATCCTCGGCCAGTAGCAGCGGGCCATCGGCATCCAGGTAGTCCAGCATGGGAGCCAAATGGGCAATGGCCGCCGAACCGATCGTGCTTTCGTTCATACAGCCTACCATTACCTGTAGGCCCAATTGCCGGGCGCGCTTGATCATGCGGAGGGCAGGGGTGATACCGCTGCACTTGGTGAGTTTGATGTTGATACCGTGAAAATAGCACTGGCACTTGTCCACGTCTGACTCTGCCACACAGGCCTCATCGGCTATCAGCGGCAGGGTTGACAGGCGATGCAATACTTTCATACTGTCCCAGTTGTCCTTGGCCAAGGGTTGCTCTACCAGTTCCACGCCCAGTTCCTTCAACTGAGGAATCTTTTGCAGGGCCTCTTCCAGCGTCCAGCCGCCGTTGGCATCCACCCGTATCACGGCCTCGGTATGCTGCCGCAGGGCCGCCACCATCTCCACATCGCCCGGCACGCCCACTTTCACCTTGTAAATAGGCCAAGGACGTTCCCGCATCTTGGCCACCATGGTATCGATGTTGTCGATACCGATGGTATAATCGGTGAGCGGGGCTTTGGTAGGATCGAGGCCCCAATGCCGATAAAGGGGTTGCCGTCGTAATTGGCCGTACACATCCCAACCCGCCATATCCAATGCGCAAACCAAAAAAGGATTGTTGGGAAACAGGTGGTGTAGATAATGCCAGTAGCGTTCCGGCGAGGTGAAGCTGAATTTTTCCACAAAAAGCCGCTTGGCCTCTAAATCGGCCACCATTTTTTCTACCGGAATATCATAGTAGGCAATGGCGGGGGCCTCCCCATAGCCCACGGCCCCCATGTACTCCAACTTAACCAACAGGGCAGGCTGATGGGTTTTGGTTCCCTTGCTAATGGTAAAGGGATGATGGAAGGGAAGTTGGATGGTTTTGTATGATACTTTCAAATTGCTGTTGACTGTTTATTGTTGCTGATTGATTATTACTTGACCGTCAAAAGACTATTGTTGTTACCGATTCAATAAAGGCTACACAAATAGTCATTCATGTGTGGTCAAGGATCGATATCGAGGCCGCTCCATTTATCCTTTACCACCGGCCCTTCCATCCGATACAAGGTGGGGTTGCAGCGGGCGGCGGTTTTCATCACCACCGCATCGCAGGTAAGGATGGGCAGGTTGAGGGGGGCGCCGTTGTCGGTCAGTTGCCTAAAACGGGCGGCCACTTTGCCCGGCTGCGAGGTAACGATGAAGAAGGGCTTTTTCTCCCGGTGCGCCTTGAGCGCCAGTTGGAGGTCGGCATCGCCTTTTACCGCATAGTTGTCCATATCTTTAATGAGCAATAGGTAATAGCTGCCGGACTGGCTCAACACCGCATCGGTGGTATCGGTTCCGCTTGGTGTGGTGAGCATCAAGTCGGATATGACCGGCACATTGTTACGGCCTTTTTGTACCAATACTTGTTTGCGGTCAACAAATGTCCAGGTGCTGTCGGGCAGATTGGTCATGTCGAACTCCTTTTGCTCGTTGTTCTTTTGATAGATGAACTTGTATTCGTACTTATCCGGCACGGCATTGGGCGGCATCTTTCGCAGTTCGGCGATGTTGTTGCCCTTTTTATAGGGCAGGCAATCCACCAGCGGCAGGTGTTTCAACACCCACCACTGCAGCAACAGGGTGGCCACGGTGCCCAGCAGCACTACCGCCGGATTGGCCCATTTGCCCAACAGCGGCTTGATGTCGCGCCATTTCACCACCAGCAGGAGGATGAGTACCAGCAATATGATGTCCTTGCCAAAGGTCTGTTCCGGCGTAAGGGGGATGCAGTCGCCAAAGCAGCCGCAGGCCTTTATTTTGCCGCTGAACAGCACATAACTGGTCAAAAACGTAAAGAACAAGGTGAGCAGCAGCAACAGCCGGGTTACCCATTTGCTGCGGTAGCCCACCAGCAGGGCCAAGCCCAGCGCTACTTCCAGCGTAATCATGCCGATGGAAAAGGCCTTGGCATATTGGTCGAGCCACTGCATGAAACCCTTCAAAAAGCCGCTCTCGGCCCATTTTTCAAAAAATTCCTGCATCTTGTACGACAGGCCCAAGGGGTCGATGGCCTTTACCAGCCCCGAAAAAACAAAGAGTGCGCCCACGAGGAAGCGGGCGATGTTTACTGCTACTTTCATAATTGTCAATGCTTTCCTTCCTGTATCAAAATCAATGCGAATACCGCATAGTTCAAAATATCGTAATAGTTGGCGTCGATGCCCTCGCTTACCAGCGTTTTGCCCTCATTGGCAATCATCTGGCGGATGCGCAGCAGTTTGGCCAAGGTCAAATCCACAAAGCTTTCCTGGCTCATCTCCCGCCAAGCCTCGCCATAGTCGTGGTTCTTATCGTTCATCAATGCCTTGGCCTTGGCCACTTTGGCATTGTACAGCGCTTCCACGTCGGTCGGCAAAAGGTCGGCACTGTCGGTTGGTTGCAGTTCCAGTTGTATCAGGCCGATGATGGCATAGTTGACCATGCCCATGAACTCGCTGGCCACGTCGTCGCCGATGCGCTGCTCCCTTTTTTCCTGGATGGTGCGGATGCGGCGGGCCTTGATGTACAGTTGATCTACCACCGAAATGGTACGATACACCCGCCACGAAGGGCCGTAATCGGCGGTCTTGTGCAAGAATACCTCCCGGCAGGCCGCCACCACCGCATCGTACTGTTTGTCTGTTTGGCTCATTATTGTTGCGTTCACCCCCTTACTGATTGTTCGTTATAGCCGATTTCGCCACCGCCATACTGGCAGCGTTATCTTTATCAATGTTCAAATATAAAAGCAAAAACTGTAAATTGGCGGCATGGGCCGGTAATTGTGCCCATTAAACGATACAAAGATGTTTACACTCAATTGCAGGGGCCGGTTGTTAACGTTGAACAAGCCGGTGGTAATGGGCATTCTCAACGCCACGCCCGATTCTTTTTACGAGGGGCATTTGTCGGCGGGGCCCGACGGTATTTTACAATTGGCCCGGCAGATGGTGGCCGAAGGGGCTACGATACTGGACGTGGGGGGGCAAAGCACCCGGCCCGGCAGCGAGCGGCTGAATGCCGACGAGGAAGCGGCCAGGGTGTTGCCGGTGATCGAACGCTTGCGGCAGCAGTTGCCAGAAACGGTGATTTCGATTGATACCTATCAGGCGGCCGTGGCACAACAAGCGGTGGAGGCAGGTGCTACAATGGTCAATGACATCAGTGGCGGGGAGATGGATGTCAATATGCTGCCCACCGTGGCGGCACTGCGGGTGCCGTATATCTGTATGCACATACAGGGAAGGCCCGAAACCATGCAGCAGCAACCCACCTATGGCGATGTGGTGGCGGAGGTGTTGGATGATTGCCGCAAAAAGATAGCGGCCTGTAGGCGGGCGGGTATCTTGGATGTGGTGGCCGACCCTGGTTTTGGCTTTGGCAAAACCATCGAACACAATTTTGCACTGCTGAAAAACCTGTCGGCCTTTGCCCTGTTGCAATGTCCGTTGATGGTGGGCGTTTCCCGCAAGAGCATGGTGTATAAAACGCTGGGCATCGGCCCTGCCGAAGCGCTCAACGGTACCACGGTGCTGCACCTGTTGGCCTTGCAGGGCGGGGCGCATATTTTGCGGGTGCATGATGTGCGGGAGGCGGTGGGGGTGGTGAGGCTCTGGGAAGCCGTTGACGGAGTACCGTGTTAACCCAAACAAAAAATTTAATGAGAAACGGTTTGGAGAATTTTTGGCTTTGCACCGACCTCAGACGTAAAGAATATTTATTGTCTTGATGACCCAATAGGCATTGACTCAAAATTTATGTTTTCATTTAACTGCAACGACTCAACAAAAAATAAAATTGTAAAATATTTAACTTTAACAAAAGCTGACAAGCCAGACAATTTTGGCAGAGGACTATGGCAAAGTTTTCCTTGGTGGGACAGTACAAAAATTGTAACGCTTAATCCCTATTGGAGCAAAAGTGAAAGGGATTATTATAGGCATTGGAGGTTTGATAAAATCCAAAAAATGCTTTACTACATTGACTTTGATATGTAAAAAACTTGCGTTCATTTTTGTCGGTGGACAAAACGAACGCACAATAAAAGGTATGCCGCAAGGCTGACAGCCATAATAATAATCGACTGTTGTACTATTATCAACTAATATCGGGCTTGACCGAATTCTAGTTGGCGTTTAGTTGTTAACTTCGATTGCAGTTTTTCAATCGGCTTCAGTTGCCGGGCTGACACAACAACAATTCCAGCCCGTCGGCAAGTGCCGACGGGTACAAAGCAACCCTGACAAATCCCAAACGACTTAGTTAAAAGAATTATATGATAGTCCCATTAAAACAATACATCACAAGCGAATTGGGTTCCGAACCGGACAATTTGGAATATGTGCTGTCCAAATTTAAGTACTTGAAAGTGAAACGAAATACGCAAATACTAACACAAGGTGAGATTTGTAAGTACATTTATTTTGTTTCAGAAGGCTGTTTGCAGTCCTATATTATTGATACCAAAATGAATGAAAATACAAGAGAAATTGTAACAGAAGGAAACTGGTACAGTGATTTAAGGAGTTTCAACAAGGTGGAACCTGCTATTGAAAATATAAGAACAATAGAACCTTCTCAGCTTTATCAATTAAATAAAAATGATTTTGAAGAACTTATAGAAACCGTACCACGGTTTGGAAAAGTGTATCAGAAAATCCTTGAAGCATACTATACAAATGCTGTTTATCGTATCAATACTTTTATTTCTCTTTCTGCTTTAGATAGATTTAAATGGTTTTCAAAACACCGACCTTCCTTAATGACAAGAATTTCGAGTAAAATAATTGCCTCATATTTAGGAATCAACAAAGATGTATTCAGTCGGCTAAAAGCCAAACTCTAAATTATAGACTTTTGTCATCTTTTAATAAAAAAACTTTGATGAAATTTGCAGCATGAAAGATGACGCTGAGTTAGCGATGAAGGCAAATTTTTTCGGTTCACTTAATGCCAAAGGCACGATATTAGTTGCTCCTGCAATGGGCATTACTGCACAATACTATCATCATTTAGCCGCTTGGCTAAGAAGGTTTGGAAAATAAATATCACTTTGTATTGTATGATCAACGAGGCTCTTTGCTTTCACCTGCCCCAAAAGAGAAACTAACATTTCAAAAAAACGTAGGTGATTTAGATTTGCTTATAAATCAACTTGGGTGCAAAAAAGTAAAAATAATGGCTCATTCTATGGGAACCTTGATTGCGATGGAATACTTGCAACAGCACCCCGAAAAAGTTGCAAATCTTGTTTTAATAGGAGCAATATTCTCCAAATCTGATAGCATAGGGAGTGTATTTTCAAAAAGATATGAAGCACAAGTAACTTATTTAAGTTCAAGAGCAGAAATAAAAAAATTACCCATCTATAAGAAGTATATAGCATTGAATAGGCATTTTACAAGTAATAGAGAAAGATCAGACTTTAATAGAATAGCTTTTGCTTCTTCAAATATTTACAAAATAGAAAGATATAAACTTATACCAATTGTAATTATAAAATAGCCCAAAGCTATTTTATAATTTTACAATGGTTAATGCCGATATAACAAATTAATAGTACAATAAGGCGAAGCCGAGATTGGACTATATAATTTGTATAATCGGTATTATGCGTGGTGGATTCCATTATTTCAAAGAGGTTGCTTCTGTAATGGCAGAGACAGTTAATTGGACATACGATTATAGAAAAGCACTTAATGATAATAGCAAAACCACAATATTATTTGGAGATTATGATTTTCTAGATTTCAATGCAGAGGAGCATACGAGACTAATCAAAGCATACCCAAACATACAATTGAAACTCATTAAAAAAGCAGGTCATAATATTTGGATAGACGAACCAGAATTATTTAGAAAAGAATTGGACAGGGCACTCAAAAGATAAAACTGCCCTAACAAGTTATTTAAAAAGTGAAGATGATGGTTGGGCTAGACAATGACGAAACACAGCAGGTCACCTTGTAACATGGCTTTTGCAAAATGGCGGCTGACGTGCTTCTATGACAGTTTATACCAATTGTAATTATAAAATAGCCCAAAGCTATTTTATAATTTTACAATGGTTAATGCCGATATAACAAATTAATAGTACAATAAGGCGAAGCCGAGATTGGACTATATAATTTGTATAATCGGTATTAGTGTAAGGCTTAACAGTTGTGCTGCTAATGAACTTTAGTGCTAAAATGCCGCCACTTCGCAATGCCCAGAACCGTTTTCCGCTTGGGGATTGGGGGTACTGATTAGATTTGTAGGGTGCGTACTGGCGCAGGACGCTGCCCCGTGTCGATGTGTTATTGAGGTAGTGCCACATGGGCCGAAGCGGTTGCAATAGGTTGCATAGGTAACAGCCAGCTTATTATTGGCTTAATAACAGGGGGCATCAGGACGGAATCTGCGGTAAGGGCATTTTACATCGGTTAGCGACCATGAGTTTTGACCATTCTCACGCTTGAAAATCAACCAAGATAAAAGCTAGGCCATGCGCTTAAAATCAATCACAAGCGGCCATGTCAACGCATATCTTTATGAATTGGGCATGGTAAAAAGAAGGGTAGCGCATGTATTGACCATGAAAAAATGGCCAAAACTCACTTTTGCTAATAAAGCAGGTATTAACCAAATGTAGAACCAGCGGAGAGATAAACGATCTGACAACCCACCGTACAAGTAGCGGGACATCTCAAATAAAGTATGCTGGGGTCGGATTTGCAATACCAGTTTCTTGCGCCCCAACTGTTTTGTCCCCCTTTGATAGTTTTCAGGGTTTGCTTGTTGATCGCTTTGCCGAATTGGCTGTTTTGCTTTTTCATTTTGAAAGTTTTTATTGTTTAAAAAAGAAAGGCGTAGCCGAATGTACTACCCGCCCATATCCAACTGCATCCCACGGCGCAAGCAGTTGGACAACGGGGATAGGTTGTGGCAAGATCGGTGTAACAAGAAAACAATCTTGCCGCCCAACCATTTTTCCCGCCTGATATAGAACTTCATAGCACTTTTGTTGATGCTTCTGCCCAATGGGTTCTTTTGTTTTCTGTCCCTAGGTTTTTAATTTTTCCGTTGCCATTCATTGTTGCGCCGTAGTAAAATGATCACTACTCACCTTTAAACGCCACAAGGGAAACCGTTACCGGTAGAAAAGCAACCACTGGGACATGCGGGCGAAACGGGACATCGGTAGCTGTAAACGACACAGTTGGTGGCACAAAAGAAAGTGCGTCCAAAACCCCAGCCCCCTTTGATAGTTTTCAGGGTTTGCTTGTTGATCGCTTTGCCGAATTGGCTGTTTTGCTTTTTCATTTTGAAAGTTTTAAATTATGATGAAAATTGATTTCCCATGTACCACTCGGTAAACTCCATACAACATGGCAATAGCTATCACACCGCATCCCCCTGCAATGAGGATTGCACCGTATGGCTTCCCTATAAGTTGCACAACGTTTATTTAGCTGCTGCCTTTTTCACTAACCTACCAGCTTAACTTTTGCTGTACAATCAACTGTACCATTTGTTCAATCGTTAACCAATAAAATATACTATTGCTTTCATAATTATGTTAGTAGCACCGCAAACGTAAAAATTACAAGCTTTAAAAAAAAATATCCCTTATCGCTATGGGGCCTATACGCCAACCCTGATTATTACCCATATTGCACCCCTTCATTCCGTACAACCGGGGCCGCTTGCATACCCCCTACCTACTACCATGCGTTTCATAATTACTTGATTTACAGTCAAAATTAGAGTGCTTTGGTATGCCTACCAAACTTACATGACCAACCGGCCAAAAAACTGACGAAACGTTTTCATGTTGGCCGAAAAGGGTTCATCAACCTTATTATCATTAGGGTATTTGCAAAAAATCGTTGAAACAAGCAACAATAGGGGCATACTAGTTGTTTGTGTGCAAAAAACCGTACTGTCAAAAAAAGAAGCCAGGTTATTTGATGAGCAATTCAAGCCGGAACGTATCCCCTACCTTGGGGCAAGCGTTTCGCTTGTGCCGCAAAAGCCATTATCCGCTGGGGCGAGCGTTCCGATGGGCGGCTTGTGCCTACCCAATCCGCCGGTCTCCCGCCTTGCTGGACAGGTGTGGCCGGGTTTAGCTTTACAACCGTTGAATCGAGCAGTATCATCGCCCACAGCCCTTCCCGCCATGGTACCATACCCAGCGGGACATGGCTGCTGTTAACCCTTCCAAAAAAATTACTTTCAACACACAAAATCCTTATCTTTAAACCTACAAATCATGAAGACGGTACTAAAAAAAGGCCAAAACAAGCAATTACGCACTTATGCCGACCTTTACCCGGTGATGCAGCAGGTATTGTTAAGGCAAGACAAGCTACGCCGCTCGGTGGAACACTTATGGGTGGTAAGCCTCAATCACAAGCTGTGGATACAAAATATAGAACTCATCAACATCGGTGCCGCCAACCGGGTGCATACCGAAGCACCGGAAATATTTAGGGTGCCGATATACAAGGCCGCTACCAGCATTATCATGGTACACAACCACCCCAGCGGCAGTTTAACGCCCAGCCAGGCCGACAAGGATTTTACCGACAAGATGATGAAAGTGGGCAAGTTGCTGAACATTACCGTAACCGACCACCAGATCATTACCGAGAAAGCCTATTACAGTTTTGCCGAGGGAGGGCTGATGAAAGAGCTGTCCAAGAGCGGGCTGTACGAGGTAACGCAGAAGGAAAGCGAGGAGGTGAAGCGGTGGCGGGAGGAGATGTTGAAAAAGAATGCGAAGGAGGAGAAGGCGAGGGAGATGGCGATTTCTTTATTGAAGGAAAATGTGGCAGTTGATTTTATTGTACGCCATACTGGCTTAAGGAGGAGTAGTGTGGAGAAGCTGCGGCGGGAGATGGGGTGAAATAGGGTGTTTTTCCGGCGGGATGAAGGCGTGGCTTATGTTAGATTTGTAGTTGTGGCAGCCGTTTTTAAGCGTTTACAAACGACTACAAACGTTTAGGAACGGATATTGGCGCAAGTGGTTTTGCATTGATAATCAATTAATTAATGATGAAAAGGTACGGCAATTAATGAGTTGTGCGTCACCTTTAAAAGACCATCGTAAAATATGAACATAAATGATTTCATTATTCCAGTAACAATTCTGTTAGTCGTTGCACTGACAGTAATGGTGATTTTAGGTATTTGGAAATTCGGTCAATTTCTATTTAAACAGAAACTATTTGACAGCCCTAGATTTGACCATTTTTTTGAACATTTTATGCATTGGTTTGATAAGAACGACAGATATGGTGCATACAAAATCTTCAACTCAATTAACAACCTTAACAGCGACCATACAGAAAAACGCAATGATTTTTGGACAACTTATGGACAGATTTTAATATGTGTATTTATTGTTTGCATAATTGCCTTACTCTTGTTGACAAAGGTAATCAGTGCAGAGGCAGGGCTTCCAATCCTATCGGCAATTTCAGGTTTTGCAATTGCCAAAAGTTCAACAGTAAGAAATAACAACAACGACAATAATCTAAATACAAATGGATAACCTTAACGAAGACGAAGTAATAAAACTAAAAGCCGATTTAGAAAAAGCAGAACAAGAACTTGTAATTGCAAGACAACAAGAATTGAGTGTGCAACAATTAAATCCTCAAGACAAATTCATTGAAACATTATTTGACAAAGGTGGCGAGATGCTGACTGCATATTTAAGTATTAGTGCTGAAAACCAAAAACTAGAAATGCAGAAAGAAAAAGAAGTTGAAATAGAAGAACTGAAAATTGTAAATGTTCTTGACAAGCGAGATAAATATTACAAAGGGATTTTATTGGCGACTTGTATTATTGCATTAGTGGTTTTAGCTCTCTATGAGAAAGCACAAAGTATAGCACCCGTAATTGGAGTTGTAATTGGACTTTTATTGAAATCAAACTCTATAACAGAATTTTTTACAGCAGGAAAGAAACGTAAACAAGAAGTTGAAAATGAATAAGGCGAACGCACAACAAGGTATTGGCAAAAGCAGGGCTGATGTGCTAAATTCAACATTTGGAATTCTATTAAATATTTGTACTGAAATGAACATTTGTACTTCTAAACCCCGCCTTCGCCAATACCCTAACCGTTGGCAGCCAATTTTAATAACGACACAGTAGCCAATGTATAGACCGACAAACATTTACTATATGAACACAATTGAGTGCAATCAAAAATGCACCAAGTGTTCACATTGGAAATACAAGGACAAAGCAGACAGACTGCCGACAGAGAAATTTATAAATGGAATTAAGTCTATTTCGACAGCAACGGAACTTTGTATTGTTGGTGGCGAACCGCTTTTATTCAAATCAGAGATTTACGAGATATTACAAGGTATTTCCGACACAGACATAAGAACGGTAATTATTACAAATGGAGTTTCTATGGACAAAGAGTTCATTAACACCGTATCAAAATACAACATTCATATCGTTGTTTCCATTGACACTATGGACAAGGAATTTTGGAAATTTGTTCGTGGAACAAACTCAAAAGAAAAGGTTTTAAAAAACTTTGAGTATGCAACAACTATCCTTACACCTGCACAGATAAGTATTCAATCAGTTATATCAAAAGAAACGCAACCTCATATGGCAGAAGTTGCTGAATACGCAAATTCAAAAAATGTTTATCATTCCATTCAGGATTACATTTCGGAAGGCTTTGAAGGTTCTTGGACAGCGACAGAAAATAAGCAAGCCTTTATTCCAGACAACGGACAACAATGCTTCGCAGCCGACAGAAATTTATCCATTATTCAAAACGGAGACGTTCATACTTGCTTTCAACAAAATTGGATTGAAGGTTGCCAAAAACCGCTTGGAAATTTAAACACACAAACAATGACCGAAATCTTATCTTCTGATTATACGGCTTTTGTAAGCAAAAAAATGAGAGTTTGTAATCTGCCTTGTAAAGTCCTTAAATGCAATACGAAAAACTAATGAGAGAATTTGAAGAAATAATTGTTGAGTTGAGCTACAACTGTAATTTAAGTTGCAGTATGTGTGGCTTTGGCAAAGAAGTCAATCCATACAGCAAGAGTAAATTCTTGACTTTTGAGAATTACAAAAACATACTTCACCAAATAGGCGACAAGACTAAAACAATCAGATTAAACGGACGTGGAGAAAGCACCATACACTCAGACTTTGTAGAAATCTTAAATTATACCAAAGAGAAATATCCGAATGTTAATATCAATCTGTTCTCAAACTTTTCATTCAACAACAAGAGAATACTTGACGCATTAATCAAGAATCAAGTTCAGCTTTTTATTTCTATGGACAGTTCCGAAGCTGACGAACTTACCGCAATTAGAAAAGGTGCAAGATTTCAATACATTGAAGATAATATTAAGCGACTAAGCGACTTGCCAAACAGACCATTTATCATTTTTACCATTCAAGAAACTAATATTCACCGCATTTACGACATTGCTAAGTTTGCATTTGACAACAACTGCCAAATGCTTTTCAACACAATCCGCAGAGATGAAGGCATTGAACCATTTATAGAAATTGTGAATGAGCAAAACCAAAACATTTCGGAACAATTTGAGAAAGTAACAGAATTGTTTTCTACTTCAACTTTACAATGCTTGTATCCTGACCAACTTGCGGGAATACAATTGAAAGTAACCAAACCAACTCAGACACACGGAACAATGAAAAGTTGTCCTGCGTTGGATAAGGAACTTTGTATTTTCTATGATGGCACAACAACGCCTTGTAATATGTTCAATCCTTATGTTTATGGTAACATATTCAAACAATCATTAGAAGATATTTGGAATAGCCCTGAAAGATTAGAGTTTTTAACCTCTCATAAGAGCCACTATTATTGTCAAAACTGCTCAAATCTTGGAATGTAAAAATGAGTTCACTTTCAAATCTTCCATATGGCAAAATATTGGACTATTGGTATGAAAAGCTAAAAGGCAAACCATACCGATATAAATTCCTTTTGACTAAAACCGTTGAAGTTTTCACTTTCAAAAGTCATAGTGGAAATGGCAGTAACAAACACAACTATTTTGATTTTCCAACACCAATAAAAAATACTGTTCCTAGCAATCCGAAAGTTAGCATTGTAGTTGCTACTTACATAAAATCCGAAAAGGATAAGCAAGACCTTTCAAATCTCATTCAATCAATAGAAAATCAGACTTTGCAACCGAATGAAGTAATAATAATTGATGACTGTTCGCCAATCAATTTTACTTTTTCTGACAATTTAAAAGTTGAAAGACTTCAAGTAAATTCAGGACCAGCAAAAGCACGAAACATAGGTAAAAAAATTGCCCTTGAAGGTGGTTCAGACATTATAGCTTTTACTGACACAGACTGCATTTTATCAGAAAATTGGGTTTCAACAATTACGAAATCGTTTATTGAAAATAAAGACTTTCAAATTTTATCGGGCGACACACCAGCATTTGACAATGGTTGGTTCGGAACATATCACAATATTAACGGAACATTGAACGGTAGACAATTAAAAAACTCTGAAAGACTTTTATATGGAACAACTGCAAACTTAGCCGTAACAAGAGAAGTAGCAGAACAAATTGACTTTAATGAAAACTTTCCAATTGCAGCAGCAGAAGACATTGAATTTTGCTTTAACGCCAACAGACAAGGTTTTGCAGTTAAGTATGTGCCGACAATGACAGTATTTCACAACTTTGGCTACAATGGACAACTGTTTAAGAACTTAAAGCGGTTCAGACAACAATTCAAAAAATATGGACAAGGAGAAAAGATTTTATTAAAAGTAATACCAAATTATTACGCTTATTTTGACAGGACAAATGAAATACCGACAAAGAAAAACGGCTGCTAACAAGCGCTTGGCGCAATGGCGGGTGACGTGGTTAATTGAACATTCTACCTCGCATCAACTTTTGTGGTGTATTGACAGTTTTGTACTCCGTAATCCGCCACTGCGCCAAGCGCCAAAACGTTAACCCTTCCAAAAAAATTACTTTCAACACACAAAATCCTTATCTTTAAACCTACAAATCATGAAGACGGTACTAAAAAAAGGCCAAAACAAGCAATTACGCACTTATGCCGACCTTTACCCGGTGATGCAGCAGGTATTGTTAAGGCAAGACAAGCTACGCCGTTCGGTGGAACACTTATGGGTGGTAAGCCTCAATCACAAGCTGTGGATACAAAATATAGAACTCATCAACATCGGTGCCGCCAACCGGGTGCATACCGAAGCACCGGAAATATTTAGGGTGCCGATATACAAGGCCGCTACCAGCATTATCATGGTACACAACCACCCCAGCGGCAGTTTAACGCCCAGCCAGGCCGACAAGGATTTTACCGACAAGATGATGAAAGTGGGCAAGTTGCTGAACATTACCGTAACCGACCACCAGATCATTACCGAGAAAGCCTATTACAGTTTTGCCGAGGGAGGGCTGATGAAAGAGCTGGCCAAGAGCGGGCTGTACGAGGTAACGCAGAAGGAAAGCGAAGAGGTGAAGCGGTGGCGGGAGGAGATGTTGAAAAAGAATGCGAAGGAGGAGAAGGCGAGGGAAATGGCGATTTCTTTATTGAAGGAAAATGTGGCAGTTGATTTTATTGTACGCCATACTGGCTTAAGGAGGAGTAGTGTGGAGAAGCTGCGGCGGGAGATGGGGTGAAACAGGGTGTTTTTCCGGCGGGATGAAGGCGTGGCTTATGTTAGATTTGTAGTTGTGGCAGCCGTTTTTAAGCGTTTACAAACGACTACAAACGTTTAGGAACGGATATTGACGCAAGTGGTTTTGCATTGATAATCAATTAATTAATGATGAAAAGGTGCGGCAATTAACGAGTTATATGCCATTTTAGAAGACACTACCGAACAAAAACAGGATATGCAAAGACGAAAATTTATAAAAGATACTTTAACAGGGCTTCCATTGATTTTAATGTCACCGACTTTACTTTCTTCTTGCGGCAAAGACGAAGACGACATTAAACCAAATGGAAAGATTGTAATTATCATTGGTGCTGGTATTTCTGGACTTTCAGCAGCAAAGAAATTAAAGAAAAAAGGTTTTACGGTAATTGTGTTGGAAGCACAAGAGAAAGTAGGCGGACGTTTGCGAACAGACAGAAGTCTCGGAGTGGCGTTTGACGAAGGAGCAAGTTGGATACACGGACCTAACGGCAACCCGATTACAAATTTAGCTTTGCAATCAGGTGCGAATACATTTTTGACCGATGATGACAACAGTGCAGTATTTGACATTAATGGAACTCAATATTCAGATTCTGTACTTACAAATACCGAAAATCAGTTTAACAATGCGGTTGATGCTGTTGAGAACGCTGGAAATATAAATCAAAGTTTTCAGTATGTTTTCAACTCACTTTATCCAGCACAAGCCAATAATAGACTTTGGAAGTATATGCTTTCCGCATATTTGGAATTCAACACCGCTGGTGATATTTCCAAATTATCTTCAAAGTATTTTTATGATGACGAGGAGTTTAGTGGTGATGATGTAATCATAACAAATGGCTATGATAAAGTAGCAGAATATTTAGCCAATGGACTTGATGTTAGTTTGAATAAAAGAGTTTCCGTCATAGATTATTCCGACCAAAAAGTAAAAGTAACGGCTAACGGAAATATCATTGAAGGGGATTATGTTATAGTTTCAGTTCCTTTGGGCGTATTAAAAAACAACGCAATTACTTTTGCACCTGCCTTGCCAGCAGACAAAATCTCTGCCATCACTAAAACCAATATGGGCAACGTGAACAAATTTTTACTTGTGTGGAACACTGCCTTTTGGGATACCAATTTACAGTACATTGGTTATACTCCTGACACTAAGGGAAAGTTCAATTACTTTCTAAATGTGAAAAAATTTACACCAGCAAATGCATTAATGACTTTTGCCTTTGGTGACTACGCTACAACAACCGAAGGTATGAGCGACAATGACATTATTAATGAAATAATGCTACACTTAAAAAGTATCTACGGCAACAGTATTCCTAACCCAACAAATTTGCTACGGACTAAATGGGGGCAAAATATAAACTCATTTGGGGCTTATTCGTATGCAACCAACGGTACGACAACAGCAGACTTTGATACACTTGCAAAATCCGTAAACAGCAGAGTGTTTTTTGCAGGTGAACACACCAATAGAGAGTATCGTGGGACAGTACACGGAGCATATTTGAGTGGGTTACGAGAAGCCGACAAAATAATTGCCCTATTATGAAAATGAGAAAAACGGCATATAACAAGGTATTGCCAAAAGCGGGGCTGAACGGCTTCGATTAAGCATTTGTGCAAGGTTCAACGCTCGTTCTTCGATTGAACTTTTGTGCTATAAATCCCCGCCTTCGGCAATACCCAAACCGTTAACCCTTCCAAAAAAATTACATTCAACACACAAAATCCTTATCTTTAAACCTACAAATCATGAAGACGGTACTAAAAAAAGGCCAAAACAAGCAATTACGCACTTATGCCGACCTTTACCCGGTGATGCAGCAGGTATTGTTAAGGCAAGACAAGCTACGCCGCTCGGTGGAACACTTATGGGTGGTAAGCCTCAATCACAAGCTGTGGATACAAAATATAGAACTCATCAACATCGGAGCCGCCAACCGGGTGCATACCGAAGCACCGGAAATATTTAGGGTGCCGATATACAAGGCCGCTACCAGCATTATCATGGTACACAACCACTCCAGCGGCAGTTTAACGCCCAGCCAGGCCGACAAGGATTTTACCGACAAGATGATGAAAGTGGGCAAGTTGCTGAACATTACCGTAACCGACCACCAGATCATTACCGAGAAAGCCTATTACAGTTTTGCCGAGGGAGGGCTGATGAAAGAGCTGTCCAAGAGCGGGCTGTATGAGGTAACGCAGAAGGAAAGCGAAGAGGTGAAGCGGTGGCGGGAGGAGATGTTGAAAAAGAATGCGAAGGAGGAGAAGGCGAGGGAGATGGCCGAGAAATTGATAATGGATGGTTTCGACAATGATTTGATAGTGAAATATACTGGACTGCGGAAGAGTAGTGTGGAGAAGATGCGGCGGGAGATGGGGTGAAATAGGGTGTTTTTCCGGCGGGATGAAGGCATGGCTTATGTTATATTTGTAGTTGTGGCACCCGTTTTAAGCGTTTACAAACGACTACAAACGTTTAGGAACGGATATTGACGCAAGTGGTTTTGCATTGATAATCAATTAATTAATGATGAAAAGGTGGGTAAATGAACGAGTTGGTGGCAATGCTATTAGACGACACAACAACCATAAACGAGACGACTAAACCATCGACATTTTGACATCCTGACCAGACTTTTCAGGCGACCTTAACTCGGCAGACAATTTCGCTGTATTTTGACAATGACCAGCATACCAACTTGGCGACACACAAGCCGACACAGGAAAAAATTAAAACACCCCACCGCACAAAAAAATTGAATTTGCCCACCCGCATTTTGCACATTTGGTTTTGCCCGATACACAAGCCAACCCTTCACAAAACCAAAAGAGCAAAATTTTCCCACCGCACTGGGTGACTGTTTCAATTAAAGTATTAAATTTGACGCTTCTGTCCAAAACAATTTGTCTAAATGAGCAATGTAACATTTGGTGACTATATCAGAAAGCGTAGAGAGGAAAAAGAACTTCCATTGCGGAAAGTTGCTGCTTATCTCGACATTGACACATCGACTCTGAGCAAAGTTGAACGTGGTGAAAGACCTGCTTCACCTGACTATTTAAAACCTCTTTCTGAAATCTTAGAACTGGACTTGAAAGAGGTGCAAACAACTTACATAGCAGACAAAATAAGCAAAGACTTTGGCGGACTGGAACATTTGAGCGAAGGACTGAAGGAAGCAGAAAAACAGATAAAAAGTAAAAAGAGGTAATGTCATCTAAATTTTTTACAAATAACAGCGAACGAAGCATGTTCGATAAATTCAGAGGAATTATCGAACACATGAAAGACTTGTATGCCTTTCATGCGGTTGTGGGCTACTTTCGTTCTTCTGGTTACTTCGCTTTACAGCCATACCTTAAAGATTTAAAAGAAATCAAAATATTAGTCGGCATCAATGTTGACCAAATGTTTGCCGAATCGCAACGCAAAGGACTTTTGTATTTCGGTGACGAAGAAAAAACGAAAGAAGAATTTTTGAAATGGTTTATTCAAGACATCAAAGAAGCTAAGTATTCAGAAGAAGTTGAGAAAGGTGTTTTGCAATTCGTTAACGACTTGGTTGACGGACGAATTGAAGTAAGAGCACACAATTCAAAAGCTATTCATGCCAAGTTCTATTTGTTTTTACCCAAGCATCACAGCGAGCATTCAGACGGTTGGGTTATCATGGGTTCATCTAACTTGACAGAAGCAGGACTTGGAATTAAGAAATCACCAAACTATGAATTGAATATTGCACTTAAAGACTATGACGATGTTCAGTTTACCAAAAAGGAATTTGTTGAGTTATGGGAACACTCAACACCAATTCTTCCAGCAGACGTTCAGCAGTTCAAGCAAAAAACACACATTGGTCAGACATTCACGCCTTATGAACTTTACATCAAATTCTTAATTGAATACTTTGGCAAAAACATAGACTACGACCCTGACACAGTTGGAGATTTACCGAAGACTTATAAAAAGCTTTCATATCAGATTGATGCCGTAAACCAAGGCTTTCAAATGCTAATGGAACACAATGGCTTTTTCCTTTCTGACGTAGTTGGTTTAGGAAAAACAGTTATTGCAGCCATGATTGCGAAACGGTTTTTAATTGGCAATGGCTCATTGAACACTAAAATATTGGTCGTTTTTCCGCCTGCTTTAGAAAAGAACTGGAAAAACACATTCCGACTTTTCGGCATTGACCGACACACCAAATTCATTACCAACGGACGTTTGGACAAAATTGTAAACGGTGATGATTTGAATTATTGGGCAAAAGAAGATTATGACTTGGTTTTAGTTGACGAAGCACACAGATATAGAAACCACACTTCTCAATCGTTCGGATTACTTCAACGAATTTGCAAAGCTTCAAGAAATGGAGAAGGTTTGGTGCCTGGTAAAAAGAAAAAAGTCATTCTAATATCTGCCACACCGTTAAACAATCGACCACAAGATTTATACTATCAGTTGCTTTTGTTTCAAGATGCAAGACGAAGCACTTTACCTGTTACCAACTTGCAAAGTTTCTTTGGGCCAATCATTCGTGAGTTCAGAGAAATCATGCAACAAGACGAACCGAACATTGAACGCATCAGAGAACTGTATTCAACCATTCGTGAAAAAATCATTTCGCAAATAACAGTTCGTAGAACAAGACGAGATTTAAAAAACTATCCGAAATATATTGAAGATTTAAAATCACAAGGAATAGAGTTTCCAGAAATTGCCGCACCCAAACCAAAAATTTATGAGTTTGATGCCAAATTGAGCAAGCTGTTTTATCATACAATTTTCTACCTGACGGATGATGATAAAATTCAATATTACCGATATCAAGCTATAAAATACTTAAAGCCTGAATTGAGAGATAACTATTACGAACAAGCAATTTTAGTTTCTCAATCCTTGGCAGGTATCATGAAAACTTTAATGGTGAAAAGGTTAGAAAGCAGTTTCACTGCTTTTAAATCATCATTAAAAAATCTGACTACTGCCACAGGCAGAATGATTGAAATGTTTGATAAAGGTAAAGTTTTGATTGCTCCCGATTTGCGTGTGAACGACCTGATGGAAAAAGGCTTTAGTATTGAAGATTTGGAAGTAATGATTCTTGAGATGAGTGCCGAAAATCCAAGAAACAATGTTTTTAGTCCTGATGATTTTGATAATGGTTTTATTGACGGCTTGAGAAAAGACCATTTGCTTTTACAAGAATTGGTAAAGGAATGGAGCAAGGTAGAGCAAGACCCAAAACTAGATGCTTTCTTAATTACGCTAAAAGACGAATTACTGAATCAACAAATTAATCCAACAGGCAAGTTGGTTGTATTTACCGAAAGCACTGATACAGCAAATTACCTGACTGAAAAAGTTGAAGCATTCCTGAACACTAAAGTTCTAAATGTTTCAAGTGACAACCGAAGCAAGATTTTTGAAACCGTTCAGGAAAACTTTGATGCAAACTACATTGGAGAGAAAAAGAACGATTACAATATTATCATCACAACCGATGTTTTGGCAGAAGGTGTAAACCTGCACCGTTCCAATGTAATTGTAAACTATGACACTCCTTGGAATGCAACCCGATTAATGCAACGAATTGGACGTGTAAACCGAATAGGAAGTGTTGCTGGTGTTATATATAACTACAACTTCTACCCTTCTCAACAAGGCGATGAAGAAATCAAACTTTACAGCAATGCTTTAATCAAACTGCAAGGGTTTCATACTGCCTTTGGTGAAGATGCACAGATTTACACCCACGAAGAAATGTTGGAGCAGTTTGAATTGTTTGATGAAGGTTTGCCTGATGATGAAGACAAGCGACTGCATTACTTACGTTACATCCGTGAGTTTAAAGACAACAATCCAAAGGAATTTAAACGCATTAAAGCATTTCCGTTAAAGGCAAGAACAGCACGAAATAATAAGTATGCTCAAAAAGCAGATACACACGGTTCAACAGTGGTGTTTCTGAAATCGCTTTTCAAAATGGAGTTTTATCAAATAAACGACAAAACCAAAGTAAATCCATTGACCTTTTTGGAAGCAGCACAAATCTTTGAAGCACAATCAACAGAACCATCTTTTGCATTGCCTGAAAATCATTACGAACATGTTCAGGCTGCTTTAAAATCATTTGATGAAGACTTTTTAGGTGGAACAGCTGAAAAGGTTACTACGACCGACAAAGCCGATGCGAATACCAAACAGGCTTTAAAATTCTTACGTGATTTCAAAGCCATTACGCACCAACCCATTGTAAAAGAAACCTGCCAAACTTTGCAACCCATTGTTGAAAGCGGAACTTATACCCCTTTAGCAAATGAGTTGAAAAAGCTAAGTCAAAAGTTTTTCAGTAAACGAGAAATCACTACTTCGCAAGTGGACAATTTGTTGATTGCCTTGGCAAAGAAATACGATGCTTTTACCAGTGACGAAGAAGAAACGAAACTTGAAGAAATTGACACCAACATTGCACCTGAAATTGTGCTATCAGAAACTTTTATTGATTAAATATGAGCAAACTAAAAAATACGAATACCGAATTCAAGCAAGTTGTTTTACTGATTGAAGAAGCCAGAAACAGAGCTTTTCATAAAGTAAACGAGGAATTGGTATTACTGTATTTCAAGGTGGGCAATCTTGTTTCAGAGAAGGTTTCAGCGGGTGCATGGGGCGAAAACACGGTTGAAGAACTGGCTTCATTTATTCAGGATAATTGCCCAGGCCTTAAAGGCTTTAACCGTAGAGGGCTTTACAGAATGAAACAGTTTTATGAAACCTATTCGTCACCCGAATTTGTGTCAACACTGGCGACACATTTACAAAAGCCTGAAAATGAAGTGAAAAATATTGTGACAACACTGTTGACACAATTACAATGGTCTGCACATCTGCACATTTTAAGCAAAACCAAAACTCCCGATGAAAAACTGTTTTACCTGCATTTAGCCATACAGGACAAACTATCAGTTAGAGAACTGGAACGACAACTTAACTCGGCAGTGCATGAAAGAACCACGCTTTCAAATCAAACTTTGCAGAAATCACTGCCTCAATTGCCACAAAACTTTTTCAAAGACCCCTACATATTTGAATTTTTGGAATTGCCCGATGGGCATTCTGAAAAAGACCTTGAAAAGGCATTAATTCTTAACCTGCAAAAATTCATTCTGGAAATAGGTAAAGGATTCACCTACATGGGCAATCAGTATCGCTTGCAGGTGGGCAATAAGGACTATTTTACCGACTTGCTGTTTTACCATCGTGATTTGCAATGTTTGGTATTGTTTGAACTGAAAATACAGGAATTTGAACCCGAGTTTTTGGGAAAACTCAATTTCTATTTGGAGGCTTTAGACCGTGATGTAAAACGACCGTTTGAAAATCCAAGCATTGGCATTTTACTGTGCAAGGGCAAGGATACAGAAGTAGTAGAATATGCCATGGCACGCAATACTTCGCCTGCCATCATAGCCGATTACGAAACCAAACTTATTCCGAAAACGGTGTTGGCAAACAAACTTCACCAATTGGTGGAGCAACTTACTAAAGACGAAATTGAATAATGGATAAGAAGACATTACAAAATAGCATACTCGAAAAAGCATATCAACCCTCAACATGGTTGGATGTGATGAAAGATTATTTTGGTGCCAAGAAATTTCACCAAAAACCACAATCTATTTCATTACCAAGCAATGAAATTGCTCATAGTGCAGTTGAGTTGGGCAGCTTTTACACCGCTGATGAACGCATTGTTGGTATTTATGAGCTGAAGCTAACGGATAAAGCACTTATTGAACGAAACCGTGTTGGATTAAGAAACCTCTTTAGATCTGTAATACGTTACGACCTTGATGCTGCATTAATTGTTTACATACAAGAAAACAAATGGCGTTTCAGCTATGTAAGTGAAATACGAACAGCAGAACGCAAAAAGGAAACCGAGCCAAAACGCTACACTTATCTTTTTGGGGAAGGAGAAAGTTGCCGAACAGCAGCCGAACGTTTCGACAAGCTAAAGGGGAAACCGATTTATCTCAATGACTTATTTGAAGCCTTTAGCGTTGAAAAACTTAATAAGGACTTCTTTAAAACCTATAAAGAGTTTTACGAAAAGTTTTGGAAATACCTTGCAGCAGACAAACAATACAACAAGCTATTAAGCGACAAACGCTACAAAGACGATGAATTAAAACGAGAGAAACCCATTCGTGATTTTGCGAAGAAATTATTAGGTAGAATTGTTTTCCTTCAGTTCTTGCAGAAGAAAGGTTGGATGGGTGTTCCTGCTAAAAACACAGAATGGAAAGGTGGCGACATCAAATTTCTTCAGTCTTTATTTGCCGTTAGCAAAAACAAAGCTGTGTTTCATAGTAAGGAATTGAGAACATTGTTTTTTGAAACACTTAATGAAAAGCGTAAAAAAAACATTGCGCCTGCTTTACTTGGTAAGGATATAAAAATACCATACCTTAATGGTGGTTTGTTTGAAAAAGACCTTTCGTATTCAAATGACATAGATTTTCCAGAGGACTATTTTGCCAATTTGCTGGACTTTTTTGAGCAATACAATTTCACTATTGACGAGAACGACCCTTATGATAGTGAAGTAGGTATTGACCCTGAAATGTTGGGACACATTTTTGAAAACTTACTGGAAGAAAACAGGGAGAAAGGGGCTTTCTATACTCCGAAAGAAATTGTACATTACATGTGTCAGGAAAGTTTAATAGAATACCTGCACACTCAGTTACCAAATTACAATAAAGCAGATTTTGAACTGCTGGTAAGAAATAATCAGGTTTCAAGTGCCTTTGCAGAATACAAAACAGCCAATGAAATAAATAACAAACTAAAGGCGGTTAAAATATGTGACCCTGCCATAGGTTCAGGTGCTTTTCCTATGGGATTGCTCAAAGAGATATTTGAGTGCCGCAGGTTGTTGTATGGCTATTTAAAAACTAACGACAAATTCGACCCTGCCCAAGTAAAGAAAGATATTATACAGCAAAATATTTATGGTGTTGATTTAGAAAATGGTGCGGTAGAAATTGCCCGTTTGCGTTTTTGGTTGGCATTGGTTGTAGATGAAACCGAACCACAGCCTTTGCCAAACTTAGATTACAAAATCATGCAAGGAAATAGTTTGTTGGAACGCTTTGGAACGGTGGATTTGCAAAACCTAATCAATGCCGATGATGATGTAATGGTAGAAGAAAAAAAGCAACTGACATTGGGGGATGATTTTGAAGCTCCAATCAAGCAGTTGACTGTTTTCACCAAAGCAAATAAAGAAGAACTATTCACACTGATTAAGAAATATTTTGACCCCGATGAATGGGAAAAACAAACGGGTGAAGTAGTTGACAAAGCTGTGGTGAAGCGTCAAATCAATTCTTTTGTTGAAGGGAAAATTCACGCCTTTATTTTAAAATGCCAAAGAGATTTAAGTAAAGACATTAAAGCAGTTGAAAAGAAATGGAAGGATGCTGGCATTTCAGACCACAGTAAACTCAATCAAAAGTCTAAGGAGTATAAACAGTACTTAGATTGGAAAAAGCAGTTAGAAGAATTGGATGCCGTTGAAGAAAAGTTAGTTGCTCTCCAAAAAACAGAAGATAAGCCCTACTTCTTATGGCACTTGTGGTTTAAAGACGTATTTGATAGAGGGGGTTTTGATATCATTATTGGAAATCCGCCTTACATTCAGTTGCAAAAAATGGGTTATGATGCTGAAATTTTAGAATCAGCGAATTACACAACTTTTAGTAAATCAGGAGACATCTATTGTTTGTTCTATGAACAAGGAAACAACTTACTTAAGTCGGATGGCAACCTATGTTATATTACATCTAATTCATGGATGAAAACAAAATATGGGAAGCAGTTACGTAATTATTTTTCCAATAATACTGACCTAATCAAACTTCTAAATTTTGAGGATACTAAAATATTTCAAACAGCAGTAGTAGAAACAAACATTATACTTTTTAAACAATCAAAAAGAATAAGTCCTTTCAAAGTGGCAGCCATACGAACAGATTATCGAATAGGCACCTCTTTAAATGACTATTTCATTGCCAATAACTTTGAGGTTTCTGAACTGGATGAAGAAGGATGGGTTATTTCTGGAAAGGAATCAATGACCCTTAAACTGCAAATTGAAAAAGCGGGGAAATCTCTAAAAAAATGGGAAGTAGAAATCTACATTGGAATTCTGAATGGGTTTAACGATGCGTTTTTGATAAAAACAGATAAAAGGAATGAGCTTGTTCAAATGAATACCGCTAATCAAGAAATTATCAAACCTATTTTGAGAGGAAGGGATTTAAAAAAGTATAGTTATAAATGGGATAATCTATGGATGATTAACACCCATAATGGCATTAAAAAGGCTGGCATAGAGAGAATTATTGCTCAAAGAGATTATCCTGATATTTATTCACATCTATTGCCCTTTAGGACTGAATTGGAGGTGAGACAAAATAAAGGTGACCACTGGACTAATTTAAGAAACTGTGCATATTTTCTTGAATTTGAAAAACCAAAAATCATTTGGGGTGAACTTTCAGATGTTCCAAAATTCGCCTATGATGAAAGTGGCATGTATGCGGAAGCTACTCTTTTTGCCATGACAGGTGAAAAATTAAAATACCTATTAACCATTTTAAATTCACGAATAGCATTGTGGTTTTTTAATCAAATCACCACAACATCAGGAATGGGAACAAGTAGATGGAAAAAATACAAGATAGAACAATTGCCAATTCCTGAAATTCATGACAATAAACAAGAACAAAACTTTGAAACTCTTGCCGATTATCTCATTTTCTTAAATGATGAAAGCAAACCACCAGTTAATCCATATACTGACAATGCAAGTATTGCAGCGGTTTTTGAAGATGTAGTGAATATGATGGTGTATGAACTGTATTTTGAAGCACACATGAAGCATGAAGAAATTGATGTATTGCAATTTGTAAACGAAAATACTTTTCCTGCCTTAGACAAAGATGAAAAAGCAAATGCAGAAATTATTGGCAAGGTTTACAAATGGCTGCAAGAACAAGAAAACCCTATTCGTAACCGTGTAATCCTTTCTAACATTCGGAGTAAGGAAATAATTGCAAGAATTAACGCCACAACGCACTAAAGTGAAGATTGAAAAAATACATATCAGCGACTTTAAGTTTTTTGATACCAACAGAACAATTGATGTTGGGAAAAAACATCTTTTAATCTATGGGGAAAACGGTAGCGGAAAATCCTCTATCTATTGGGCATTATATACCTTGCTAGATAGTGCAATTAAGGAGAACCGAGCACAAATAGAAAAGTATTTCAATAAAAAAGACAAGGACGTTTTATTGAATGTTTATGCAAGGAATAATCGAAATGCCAAAATTCAAATTGAGCTTGAAAATGGAGATGTTTATGAAGTAAATCCAACCACATTCGACATTCTTGAAAACAATGCAATCAACACAAAAGCACAAGCCATAAACCTTGCCAGTGATTTTATTAACTACAGAATGCTTTATCGTTTCCATGACTTAAAGCACTCAAAAACGTTTGATGTATTCGATTTTTTTTTGCAGGAGGTCTTGATTTATTTAACCGTACCTGTTTTAACCAACAAAAGAGCTGATAAGGTTTGGAAAAAATTAAATGATGGTCCTGAAAAAGGCTTCGATTTAGATGGCAATAATGTTTTCCCAATAGCAGATGACCTTTCTATTGCTAATCCTGCAATGCAAGACTTGCAGAAGAAATATAAAACATATCGAACCGAGTTAAATAAGTTTAATGCTTGGTTCAAACAATTGTTGGAAACGGTTGAAACAGAGGCAAACTCTATTCTTCAAAGAGACCTGTCCCAACCGTTCAGAATTAAATTGA
The DNA here is from genome assembly GCA_037367405.1 of Ottelia alismoides. NCBI lineage: Eukaryota > Viridiplantae > Streptophyta > Magnoliopsida > Alismatales > Hydrocharitaceae > Ottelia > Ottelia alismoides. Next base: position 447,245 of record JAZKJV010003733.1, on the reverse strand, counting down.
CATACAAAAAAGCTGTTTCACAAATAACAAGAACAGCATTTAATCTTCAAAAACCACAAATAATAATTGGTATTCCAGAGTGGAATGAATTAAGAAACAAAATCAAAAAACCACATTCCTTCCTGAATGAAGCAAGATTAACCGCTTTAGCTTTTTCAATAAGGTTAGGCATTTTGAAAAGCCGTTTATCAGTTGCTGACCTGCGTTTATTGACAATGGACGACTTGCTTATCAGTTTGGACATGGGCAATCGGGATAAGGTTTTGGACATCGTAATCAAAAGACTTACAACTGACTATCAATTAATTCTTCTTACGCATGACTATCACTTCTATGAATTTACAAAAGACAAAATTGAGAAGCACAACAGAGAATTGCAGCACTTAGGAAAACCATTTATTGAATGGGAAAAGATTGAAATGTATGAATTCAAAGAAGGTGCTAAACTTGTCCCATACATAACAAAAGCAAAAACAAATCTTCAAAAGGCTAAGAAATATTATTATCAAAAGGAGAAAGATTTAGCTGCATCTGCAAACTATATGCGGAAAGCCATGGAAAAGTTTTGTTCACAGTATTTGCCAATTGCCACACAATACAACGTGAACTACGTTAAACTTGACTTGGCTAATTTAATACAAAAGACACCAGCGGAAGCTATTGTAAAAGGACATCCCCCTGCAATTTTCAATCAGCTTGACAGTTTTAGAATGACTTTGTTTAATCCTGGTTCACATTACAATTTAAGCAATCCACCTTTGTTTTCACCAGAGTTAGAAAGGGCAATTCAGACTTTAGAAAGTTTAGAAGCATTAACGGGAATTGTTTTATTAAATGCCAACGCAGCAGTCACACACATTGCCAAGTCGCACAAGCCAAAACACAAGCCAAAACTTGGCAAAGAGTGTGCCTACCCCACCGCAAGACAAATACGAAGTATTCACGAACACCATTGAAAACAAAAAATCCGTGAGTAAATTCATTTTTTTCTTTCATTCCTTCGGTGTTTTAATTTTTTCGCCACCCACAACATACACACAAACAGTTGGACAGAAACAGCGAAAACCCATACTGGACAAGGGTTGACAATGACGGAAGACAGAAGGCCAGCTTATAACAGCGTGTTGCCTCAATTGGCGGTGACGTGCAAAATTGAGGCTGTGTGCTCCTATCAAACTTTTGTGCAGGTTGAAAGTGAACTGCTCCGAAATCGCCAACTGCGGCAATGCGCAAAACGTTGGCACCAAGCGACTTCCACCTAAACAATCAGTTCAAATGAAGAAGTTATGTTTTTATTTATTGTATTGATTTCTGCAAATTTTCTTTCTCAAACACTTAACAAGTATCACATTAAAGAATTACTAAGAGCAGGAGTAAGAGTTTCTCTTGCCAATGAATTTAACAAGTATGACACAAAAGAAATAATACGAGTAAATCCTTCTTTGGTAACCGTAATAATCACAAAGTTTGACAAATACGACACTAAAGAAATACTTAGAGAAGGTGCAAAAGTCATACTCAATAAAACATTTGACAAGTACGACATCAAAGATATTCTAAATTGATTGAAGCCAAACACCTCAAATGCCTACTGCTAACATCTAAGGCTTCGTTGCGTGCGCAGCGCCGACAATCAAGCTCCCGCCAACATGCGGGATTGAACAGCCCGTCCCGGAGTATTCCGGGAAAACCGGTCGATTTTCGTTACTGGCGCAGGACTCTGTCCCGTGACTGGATAGTACTTAGGTAGCGAACGTGGGGGGTGGCGGTTGGATGGTTTAGATAGGCAAGAGCGAAATTATTGTTGGTTCAGTAACAGGGTGCATCAGGACGGAGTCCTGCGCCGGTTAGCAACTTACAGATAGTACGGGAGGCTACCGTAGGTTTAGTTCAACACGGCTTCTACGTCAGGCGGGCTGACGGGAAAACTTGCATCTTTGTGCTTCATATCAAGTGTAGCGCTGGGCTTGACAGTTTTGCACTCCAAAATCTCGCCTTCCCTACTCCCCCTTCTTCTTCCAAAACGGATAATCCTTGGTAAATTTTTTGACCAGCCGCAGGATAGATGGCTCATAACTCAGCAGTACGCCGGGGTAGCCCTTGGTCATCAAAACATCGGGGCTTAGCCGGTGGTCGAGGCGGGTACTTCTTTCGTTGCCCCTAAAAGTCCAAATGGGCAGTTCCGTGGCATTGTTAAACAAATTCACGTTCATGCGCACCGACCAAAACGGGCTCGTCACTTCGGCCAGGCTCTCTTTTGGGGCCTCGGACAGTATGAATTGCCCACCAATTACGGCGTCAACGCCCAATAACCCACACAATTCCTTTCTGCTGCTGGCAAACAGCGAGGCAAAACTGATTTGTTGGCTGGCCAGTTTATCGTTCGTCCATTCATCCACTTGTACCTCCATCGCCATGCCTTTTTTAGCGGCATAATCCCGCATACTACGGTACAAAAGCCCCTGTAAAGCGATGGACATATACCTTGTCAGTCCCTCCATCTGCTGGTCATCAAACCGTTCTGCCCCGATGGGCCGATTGGCCATGATGACCTGAAAGGGCAGTACGGCCACCCGGGCCGGGGGCGCTTGCTGGGCCGGAAGGGCCGTTGTGTTGGCTGGCGTGCTACAGCCCAATAGCCAAACCAGCGATACGAATCCGATTATATTTTTCATGATAACAGTATGTCATTCAACATTCCCCACTCGTACCTCTTCATTCGTTGACCGATGACCGTTGACCGATGACCGATGACCGTTGACCGATGACCGTTGACCGATGACCGATGGCCGCTAAAGCCCCGTTGGCCATAGACCTGTCCGACTGCACCATTCAGGCGGGCGCAGACAGGGCTTCATGATACACCCAACTACCGTCTGGCAGGTTCAACACTCAATACCCACTACTCACAAATTCCCCCTCGCTGCCTGCTCCCGTTCGATCGCTTCAAAAAGTGCCTTAAAATTGCCCTTGCCAAAACTCTTGGCACCCTTGCGTTGGATAATCTCGAAAAACAGCGTGGGCCTGTCTTGCAGCGGCTTGGTGAATATCTGCAACAGATAACCCTCGTCGTCTCGGTCTATTAAAATGCCCAATTGGCTCAATGGCTCTAGTTCCTCGTCAATCTGCCCTACCCTGTTCAATACATCTGAATAATAGGAGGCCGGCACTTTCAAAAATTCTACGCCCCTACGTTGCAGTTCCGATACTGTTTCGATGATATTGTTGGTGGCAATGGCCACATGTTGCACACCTTCGCCATCGTAAAAATCCAAATACTCTTCCACTTGGCTTTTCTTCTTGCCTTCGGCGGGTTCGTTGATGGGGAATTTCACATATCCATTGCCGTTGCTCATCACCTTGCTCATCAAGGCACTGTATTCAGTAGAAATATCCTTGTCATCGAAGCTAAGGATATTTTTAAAGCCCATCACATCGCTATAAAATTGTACCCACTTGTTCATTTGGTTCCAACCAACGTTGCCCACACAATGATCTACATACAGCAAACCGGTAGGGGCCGGTCGATAATCGCTTTGCCATTCTCTAAACCCCGGCATGAATATCCCTTGGTATTGGCCACGCTCCACAAAAAGGTGTACCGTATCGCCGTAAGTATGGATACCACTCAGTACCACCGAGCCATAGGTATCGGTAAACGTGGTAGGCTCCATATAGCTCTGTGCACCACGGGCAGTGGTTTCCTGCCAAGCGGAGGTGGCATTGTCCACCTTCAGCGCCAATACTTTTACCCCATCGCCGTGTCGGCTGATATGATCGGCGATGGCATTGCCGTTGCGAAGGGGCGTTGTCAGTACAAAAGTGAGTTTTTCTTGCCGCAGTACGTAGCTGGCCCTGTCTTTTACACCAGTTTCTGGCCCGGCATACGCCAGGCTTTGGAAACCAAAGGCCGTTTTGTAAAAATGGGCGGCCTGTTTGGCATTGCCTACGTATAGTTCTACATAATCGGTACCGTGTAATGGTAAAAAATCGGTAATATGTGTTACGCCGCTATCCGGCGCCAAAATAGTTGATTGCATTGTTATCTGTTTTAAACGTTTAAAAAAAAGAAAGTCTGGATTATCGGCCCGTGGCACCGTCCATGGCAAGCGCTTCCATCAGCAGGGGGTAATGCTGCCGGTGGTCATCGAAACGTTTATGTGGATAATCGGGTTGCATTGCTTGGCAAATATACAAAAACTGCGCTAGTGGGGTATATCTTTTTCCTTTTTTGCAAAGGATGAATTGTGGATACGCCGATTGATGAAGGGTTGAACCGTTGGCCCGCAGCAGGATCCATGCTATCAACCAGTTAACCTTTTTTCACGTACTGGTTGGCCCTGATGTTCTGTGCCGCCAACAACACTGTTTCATCAATGCGCTTTTGCCGGGTTTCGGGCTTTTTGGCGTTCGCTATCCATTCTAAAATACCCCGTTTGGTAGAGGGCGGAAAAGCCGAGAAATTTTTTTCGGCCACTTTGTTTTTTTGAAAGGCCGTTTGCATGTCGGCCGGTATTTCCAGCGCATCCACCTTGTCCAATGCCGTCCAAGTGCCGGTTTGCTGGGCCAGTTGCACCATGGCCAGTCCCGCCGGTTCCATCAGCCCCTGTTCCATCAACTGCTGTACCTTTTTTTTGTTCACCCCGCTCCAATTGCTCTTGGGATTGCGTTTGGAGAAAAATTGATAAAAACTATCCGCATCCCGTTTATTGGGCTTGCTGTCTATCCAACCAAAACATAGTGCCTCGTCCACCGCCTCGCCGTAATACACCGAGGGCACACCGGATTCCTTGCGATAAATTATCAACCATACCGATTGCGCTGTGGCATGGTGCTTTTGCAGCCATTGCCGCCAAGCCTTTCGGTTGTTGGCATAAAAGGTGGCCACCCCGTTTTTCTGTTCTGTTGTCATCTGGCTTACCGTTTGTCGTTTAAAGATAATAACCTTGGGCATTCTAGCAAATTTCCGTACCTTGACCGACCAGATTTGAAGTATGGCCATGGTACAGTTTTCCGCAACGATTGCAAAGATGGGCAAAAAGGCGCATCAAACAGGATGGACATATATCGTTGTGCCTACCAATTGGGCACAACAGTTGAACCCTGGCAACAAAAAGAGCTTTCGGGTAAAAGGGCAATTGGATGCACATTCCATCAAGGGCGTGGCGCTGTTGCCCATGGGCGAGGGCGATTTTATGATGCCCCTCAACGCCACCATGCGCAAGGCCATCGGAAAAAGGCAAGGCGCTACCGTAATGGTAAAGTTGGCACTGGACGCAACAGCGCTGACCGTGCCGCCCGATTTGTGGGAATGCTTACAAGATGAGCCAACGGCCTTGGAACGTTTCTCCAACGGGCTGCCACCTGCTCACCGCAACTACTTTATCAAATGGGTGGACGGTGTAAAGGGCGAAGCCGCCAGGGCCAAACGGATTGCCATGACCATCGATGCGTTGAACCGGGGCTGGAATTTTCAGGAAATGTTGTGGGCCGCAAAAGCGACACGCTGATGTGGCATATTTGCCCCCCGTCAACCCGGGGGGAAGGGATGGGCGATGACCCCGATTCGTTCCGGGCGGGACAGGCTGTGCCGATTTGATGATGCGATGCGGCTTGCTTTGCGAAAACCCTGTCCTCACATCCGAACATGCCAGTTTGCCTACCAAGCCTTATAGGGTACACGCTCTGCTGCCCCTACCGCTTCTGCAAAGCATGATACCCAACCGGCGTTACCACGCACAAGCCTGCTATGGCCCACCAAAGATTGGTAAAACCAAGATTGTACGACAGCCATGTACCGGTACCGCTGCGGTTGATGCGCATCACGAGGCCCAATAACCATATCCGCCGTGTAAGCCCGCTGTACGCATTTTTATATGTTCGGATAGGTTGTTGGAGCATGTGGCCCCAAAGGTATTTGTTATGTGATAGATAAACGATACCTTTGGTGTATTCGTGAGAACATGGCTATCCATATTTTTATTGGCCGTTTTTTTAACGGCGCAGTATGCCCGACAGTTTGCCTACCTGCAATGTAAGATGGCAAGCATGGGTACGCTGGGCCTGCAGGGCTGCGACTGTGCCGAGTTGACCGACCTTGCCAAAATGGTAGATGATAGCCATCCAGCTACCCAAGGCCATGTTCACTTGGCACTGGACGAGTTTTTTGCGCCGCCCAACAACAGTCAATCGCAACCGATAGCCATCTTGTCACACAAACCGCCCCCCCTTACCCATATCGCTCCCCTACTCCCGGGCTGTTGTGGCAGTATCGACCGCCCCCCGCAATCTTACTCATTTGTATAGGCCCTTTATGGCCAATGTTTGCTCGTTGCAAACGGGTAACCCTGTGTGCATAAACGCACCCAGCAAGGATTGATTCATCCCAAAAAAATTACAACATGATTAAGCTATTATTGGCCGCATCGGTGGCCACCACCATTCTTTATTCCTGTACGCATAAAATGGCCATCCCTACTGCCCAACCCATCACCGATGCAGGGGGCAGCAAACAACTGATGGGCATTTGTACCAAGGTCGACTTACAACAACCACCTTTTAACGAATGGTATATCAAAAACCACGCTGGCTATAACGTTGACGAAGCAACGGCAACATCGCTAGCGGAGCACCTACGGGGCAAGCAATTGACCATTTTTATGGGCACTTGGTGCGGCGACAGCAAACGGGAAGTGCCCCGTGTGTATAAATTGCTGGAGCGTTGCGGCATCAAGGACAATCAAGTAAAGCTGGTGATGGTGAGCAACCATGACACGGCTTACAAACAAAGCCCTAGCCATGAAGAAAAGGGCCTGCACATCCACCGGGTGCCCACCGTGATAATCAATGACCATGGCAAAGAATTGGGGCGCATTGTAGAAACGCCTGTTAGCTCTTGGGAAAAGGATCTACTGGCCATCTGCGGCGGCCAACGCTACACGCCCCAGTATGCCGGTGCCGAATACATGTACCAACAGTTGCAACAGTGGGGCGCCGAAGGGGTGTTGAAAGATAGCAACCGCATTGCGGGGCAGTTGATCGCTTTGCTAAAAAATGAATACGAGTTGTCTGCCCTAGCCAAAATGTTGCACACCAGCGGACAACTGCCCGCAGCATTGGCCACGGCGCTCCTCAACGTAAAGGTATTTGCCGACAAAGCCGATGCCTGGTACATGGCGGGGGTTTACCAGCAACTGTCGGGGCAGTGGGCCATGGCCAAAGAATGTTATCAAAAAGCGATAGCCATACAGCCCGGCCATCGAAATGCTACGGAAAAAATAGCGGCATTGCAATAACATCGGTCTCATCCGCAAAAAGCGTACAGGACAAGGGTATCCTGTACGCTTTTGGGTATCCTTATCCGCATCATACTACCTGAAAGCCTTCCGCTTTGGGGATGGCATCAAAACCCGATCTAAATGTTTCGGGTGGGGCCGTTATTTTGCGCTGTTGCGTATCGATCCAAGCCCCGTCGATGGTGAGCAGGGCCGCCAACGTATCCCCATTGATCCATATCTCATGCAGCATGGTCCATTTGCGGTAATCGGTGGTCACTTTGTGCAACAACAGCTTTACTTCCACCGCATCGCCAAACTTCACCTCTTGTTTAAACACACATTCCTCCCTAAAAATGATGGGGCCAAAATGGTACTGGCGCATCACGGCCGGCGTAAGGCCCTGTTCATTCATAAAAGAAATCCTGCTGTAAGCGCCCCAATCGTAATAACAAGAATGCCGCACATGAAAATTGGGGTCCAAATCGCTCCAACGTATCTCTACTTTTTTTATATAGCTCATGTGGTAAAGTTATACCAATTGTAATTATAAAATAGCCCAAAGCTATTTTATAATTTTACAATGGTTAATGCCGATATAACAAATTATATAGTACAATAAGGCGAAGCCGAGATTGGACTATATAATTTGTATAATCGGTATTACGGGTTGGTTTTTATAGTTGGGAATCGATGAACAATAGAGGGTGCATTTCAAATTTTCGCTTTCCAGTAGCCAATCATTTTATCGGCAGCTCTGCGTGTTACTTTTTTCACCGCCGCTGAGGCCGGATTGGCAACTTGTCGAAAAAAGTAACCCAACCCTTGCAGGCCGACTAGGCAGGAAAGGACTCCGCCGCCGATTGCACTCCCAACCGGAAGTCGGGACGGAAGGTTCCCTGCTATAGCTTCGGCACTACGGTAAACGCAGCTTTAGTAATGCTACATCGACACAAGACCGTTTGCTTTGCTGGTGACTGAGAAACTTAAAATGCACCCAACAATAGACGATGAACGAAGGTAGCCTGTTCACACCAACCCATAACAATACTCAATATATGTTCACTGTTTTGCCCTTGGGATATTTTACGCTGTAACTGAACTGTACTTTTTTGCTTTCACCGGGCGCCAGTTCTAGCTTCCAAGTGAGTACGCCTACTTCGGTATTCACCATCGCCTCGCCACTATCCAACAGTACTACTTCTATGTCCTTGTTGGTCGTAAGCGGATACTGATCCTTCAGCAACAGTTTCACGGCATCCTTTTTATTGTTTTTTACCGTGATCTGGTAGGTGAGTTTTTGCAGTTTGTTGCTACCCAATAATTTAACGCTGCTAAAGTCGGCCAATTTCTCCCGCTTGATGACTACCCGCTTGTCTTTGCCCATCGTAAGATTGAGTGTATCGGCGGTATTGGCCGGGTCGATAAAGGTTTTGCCGATATACGTGCCTTCAAAAATAATATTGGCTTCACCGGGCAGCAGGTTGAGCCTTTCCCAATCGCCCACTTCTGCCAGCAAAAAAGCGTCTTTGTCCATCTTGGGTACCGAATAGTATTTATACGCTGCTTCCACGGATGATTCTTTCAGCGTGGCAATCTGTTGTTTGCCATTGGTTGGCACATCATAGGGCAACTCGATGTCGTAAGCCAAATCCAGTTCGTTGTCCGTTACCGTTACATAATCTTCCAATCCATCTTTCAGTGTTACCACAATGACCCCGTTGCTGCCCCTTGCGCCATATATAGACGTGGCGTTGGCGGCCGTAATCTTTTCTACCCGCTTGAACGAGGTGGGGGTAAATTTGCGGAACTCACTGGCCGGCATTTCGGTTCCGTTCACGATATACAAAGGTTCGGCATCGGCCCGCAAGCTGCTTGCGCCCCGGAGAGTAGCACCGGTTACCACCACCTCGTCCAAACCGTTATGAGTTAAGCCCGGTGAAGCCCCTGCAAACGATTGGATCGTGTTGGTGGCCATGCGTCTATCGATACTGCGCACGGGATCGATATAACTGAGGAACCAACTGCGCAGCACCGGTGCCGTTCCATATTGCGTGGGTGTACTGGTGCTCAACGACAATTTTACCTGCTTCCAATCGATGCCGGTGGTCTGTACAATCTTGGCTTTGTGGGTGATCTTCATCGGCGCTTTGATATCGTCCACCTTTATATCATAATAAGGTGTCCAAAAAGCATTTTGAGTGATGTAAGAAACGGTGAACTCAAAGCGGCCCGCCATGGCAGACGACAGTTGCAAAATGATACGGCCACCGCTCTGGGTATTCTTTTTCTGCTCTTCGGTTATCTGTTTGCCCAGCTTAGCCGCAATGGCCTGCATCTTTTTCTTTTTATCCTGCAAGGCCGATAGTTCCTGCTGCAGTTCGGTTGATTTCTTCTTATAGTAATCCATCAACTTGATCAATTCGGCCACGCTCAGCCCCGTTTGCGAGCCTTTGATGTCTTGATTGGCCTTGAGTACCTGTATCAATTCGTTGGTAGTGGCAATATTCACATCCAGCATCGCCACTTCTTGATTGATTTTTTCTACCGAATCCTCTAACCGCTTTACCCCGGGGATCACCACGTCGGGCAGTAGATAATTGCTGCTAAACTCAACGCCCAAAATGGTTACGCTGGCCGGGCAGTTGACCTGAATACTGTTAATGTCCACAAAACTGCTCACCCCGGTCAGCACCAGTTCGCCATTGCCCTGCTGCAACTGGGCCTGCGCCTTGTGTTCCAACTCGGCACCGATGGCAAATACGGTGGCCGATTTCAATACCGCATGTACGCTGTTCCTGTCATCGGTGGCAGAGGCCGACAAACCTATCAATAACAATATCCCTGTCAATAACCGTTTCATATCGTGATTCTTTTGGGGAAGGATGCACCGCATTGACCGATTACATAAGGGGGCAAGGAATAAATATTATTTACGGCCAACAAAAAGACCGTACCACTTGGTACGGCCTGCTTATTTGAATGACTTCCCTTGCCGCTTCAAGCGTTAGGATCTGTCCAACATCTGCAATATGTTATGCCCCATTTTGTCTCTTTTGGTGGTCAAGTATTTTTCGTTGTGTTGGTTGGGCTGAATTTCGATGGCCACGGTATCCACCACTTCAAGGCCATAGCCCAATAAGCCGGCCCGTTTGCGGGGATTGTTGCTGATGAGCTTCATTTTACTAACGCCCAAACTGCGCAATATTTGGGCACCAACGCCATAGTCGCGGTCGTCCATGCCAAAACCGAGTTCTAGGTTGGCCTCTACGGTGTCACGGCCTTCCTCCTGCAATTTGTAGGCCCTTAGTTTGTTCAGCAAACCGATGCCCCTGCCCTCTTGGTTCATGTACAATACCACCCCTTTGCCGGCCGCTTCCACCATTTCAAGTGCGCTGTGCAGTTGTTCGCCACAATCGCAGCGCAAGCTACCCATGATGTCGCCTGTCATGCAACTGCTGTGCACCCTTACCAACACCGGCTCGTCTTTTTGCCAATCGCCTTTTTTGAGGGCCAAGTGTATGTCGCCCGTGTTGAGTTGTTGAAAGGCCACCAATTCAAAATCGCCATAGCTAGTGGGCATTTTCACCCTTACTTGCTCTTTGATGAGGGTTTCCCGTTGAAGGCGGTACTCGATCAGGTCTTTGATGCAAATGATTTTAAGGTCGTGTTGTCGGGCAATCTCCATCAACTCTGGCAAACGGGCCATGCTGCCGTCTTCGTTCATGATTTCTACCAGTACCCCGGCAGGTTCATAACCGGCCAAACGGGCCAGGTCGATGGTGGCCTCGGTATGGCCAGAGCGCCGCAGCACGCCGCCTTTTTTGGCCCGAAGCGGAAAGATATGGCCGGGGCGGCCCAAATCGGCCGGCACCGTGGCGGGGTTGATCAGCGCTTGGATGGTCTTGGCCCGGTCGTGGGCCGAAATGCCCGTGGTACAGCCATGGCCCAGGAGGTCGATACTGACCGTAAAAGCGGTTTCGTGCAAGGAGGTATTGCTGTTCACCATCGGGTGCAACTGTAGTTCATCGCAACGCTCCTCTACCAGCGGGGCACAGATGAGGCCCCTGCCGTACTTGCTCATGAAGTTGATGATCTCCGGCGTGGCGTTGTGGGCCGCCGTGATGAAATCCCCCTCGTTTTCCCTGTCCTCATCGTCCACCACTATCACCAACTTGCCATTGCGAATATCCTCCAGAGCGCTTTCGATGCTGTCCAACATATTATCTTTTTGTTATGTTCAGTTGCAAAGATACGTGAATGGCCCTATTTGCTGTCCAATCTGTGGCCATTTGCGCATGGATGCAGCATTTTAGGCGAAAAACCTGCCTTTAGTGTTGAAAAAAGAGGGGGCAAATTAGCCAATTATTTAGTTTCTTTGCACCCGTAAAACTAAACAAGCTATGTTTATAAAAAGAATTTTACTGATTGTAATGGCTGCCTTTGCTTGGCCGTTTTTGGCCAATGCGCAGGTTACGACCGGCAGCATTACCGGTATCGTGAAGGATGTGAACAATACCGGCCTAGAAGGGGCTACCGTTAAGGTAACCAACTTGCCCACCGGCGCCGTGGTTTTTACAAAAACCCGTAAGGGCGGTAAGTTCGATGTGCTGAACTTGGCCGCCGGTGGTCCGTATAAAGTGGAAGTGACCTTTGTGGGCAAAACCATCGATGCCCGGGAGGATGTGTACGTGCAACTGGGCAACGAAGAAAGGGTTGATTTTATGGTGAAGGACAAGGCAACCGAACTGAGCACCGTTGTGGTAACCGGCACCCGAGGCGCACGCACCCTCAAAAGCGGTACCAGCAGCAACTTTGGCCAACGGATCATCAACAACCTGCCCAATATCGGGCGGTCGATCACCAATGTTACCACGCTGACGCCACAAGCGGGCGGTGGCAACAGCTTTGGCGGCCGGGATGGTCGTTACAACAACATCACCATCGATGGTGCCAACTTCAATAACAACTTTGGCCTGAGCAACAACCCCCTACCGGGCGGTGCGCTTCAGCCCATTTCACTGGATGCCATCGACGAGATTTCGGTAGCCATTTCGCCCTACGATGCCAAGTTGGGCAACTTTACGGGTGCCAATATTGCCGCCGTTACCCGCAAGGGCACCAACCAGTTCCAAGGGAGCGTATATGCTTTCCGCCGCGACGAGGGCCTGCTGGGCCGCAAGACCAATGACCTGAAAGTGCCTTCGGTACAGTCTTCCAGCAGTATGTTGTACGGTGGCCGCATCGGTGGCCCCATCATCAAAAACAAGCTGTTTTTCTTTGTCAATGGCGAATACGAGGAGCGTGATGCTCCCGGTATCGTATGGAAAGCCACCCGTGCTGGCGTAACGCCCGATGTGAACACCAGTCGGGTACTGGCCCGTGACTTGGATACCATCAGCAATTTCTTGAGCAGGCGATATGGTTACCGCACAGGCCCTTACGAAAACCTGGGTAACTTTATCACCAAGGGATACCGCATTTTGGGTAGGTTGGACTGGAACATCGTACAGGGCCATACCCTTACCCTCCGCTACAACTACAGCCAAGGCGATGACGACCAATTGCTCAACGGCAATAGCGCTCCCAACCCTCGTGCATCTAGCAACCGCTGGAGCAACAATAGCATGAGTTTCGAAAACAGCAACTACCGCAACACCACCAAAGTGTCTTCTTATACCGCTGAATTGCGCAGCAACTTCAACAATAAGATGAGCAACCAATTATTGGTTACCTATACCTCCAAGATTGATCCCGAAAGGAGTTCTACCAGCTCGATTTTCCCCTTTGTGGATATTCAAGACGGTGCCGCTGTTGGCAGGGACAATTACATCAGCTTTGGCTATGAACTGTTCAGCCGCAACAACAAGGTTGACGAAAAGAACCTGACCATCAACAACAACTTCACTTACAACACCGGTAAGCACTCTATCAGTGCCGGTTTTGAATACCAACAGATCAAGGTGGCCAATAGCTTCCAACGCTATGGCACCAGCTACTACCGTTTCAGTTCCATGAACGACTTTTTGAATGATTCTTTGCCCAATGCGGTAGGCTATACCTATCCTTACGCTGGCAGAACCGCCATCGCCGATTTGGATTTTGGTCAGTTGGGCTTCTACGTACAAGACGAGGTGAAAGTAACCGACAACCTGAAATTGACCTACGGTTTGCGTGTGGACAAGCCTTTGTTCCAAAACGAGCTAGCGGGCAACCCGGCCATTTCAGCGCTTACTTTCCGCGACCTGAACGGCAATCCGCTGAAGCTAGACGTAAGCCAATGGCCCAAGAGCCGCTTCCTGTTCAATCCCCGTATCGGTTTTAACTGGGATGTACATGGCAACCGCGACCTGGTTATCCGCGGTGGTGCCGGTATCTTTAGCGGACGTTTCCCCTTTGTTTGGTTTACCAATATGCCCACCAACAGCGGTGTGATACAAAATACGGTGGAGTTGACGGGTTCGCAGATACCCAACACCTTGCGTTTCGGTACTTATTATAACAACCCCGGTAGGCTGTTGACCGACTTCCCCAGCCAATTCCCCTCTGCACCGGGCACCAGCTCTCCCGGCAGCATAGCCACTGTTGACCCTAACTTCAAGATGCCCCAGGTGTTCCGGGCCAGCTTTGCGGTTGACAAAAAATTGGCCGATAACCTTACCTTGTCGGTTGAAGCCATTTACAACAAGGATATCAATGCCTTGTTTCAATACAATGCCAACCAACGGGCCTTTAATGGGGTATATAACACAGGGGTTGACAAACGTCCGGTGTTTTTCAACGCCGCCGGAACGGCAATCTCTTCTGCCCAAGCCGACCGCCGTATCAACCCCTCCATTGCGGAGGCCATGGTGTTGACCAATACCCGTAGGGGCGGTGCCTTTGTGTTCACCACGCAATTGGCCCGTAAGTTTGCCCGCAACTGGGAAGCTAGCATTGCCTATACCTTTACCCACGCCATGGACGTGACCGGCAACCCCGGCGCACAGGCTGCCAGTGCTTGGAGCAACAACAACAGCATTTTTGGACAGAACGATTTGCCGCTCACCGTATCTGAATTTGCTACGCCTCACCGCTTTGTGGGCTTCCTCACTTGGCGCAAGGAGTACTTCAAGCATTTGGGTACCACCATTGCGTTGGTTTATACCGGCTTCAACCAAGGCCGTTTCAACTATCGTTACTCCAACGATGCCAATGGCGATGGCAACAGCGCCGACCTGTTGTATATCCCCAAAGACCCCAACGAGATCATTTTTGTTACCAATAGCGGTACTTTCGCTGGTACGCCCTTTACCTTCACCGCCCAACAACAAAGCGATGCGTTTTTTGCTTATGTAAACCAAGACAAATACATGAGCAAGCGTCGTGGCCAGTACATGGAGCGCAACGGAGCCTTGTTGCCATTCTTGCATACTTTCGACTTTAGGGTATTGCAGGACATCTTTACCAACATTGGCCGTAGGAGGCATTCGGTACAGCTTAGCGTGGAAGTGGAAAATTTTGGCAATCTGCTCAACAGTGATTGGGGCGTTGCCAAACGTACCGTGTACAACAACGGTGCCATCTTGGCTTTTGCGGGTCTCAACAGCAGCGGCCAACCCACTTACCGTATGAACGCGGTGAACGGCAGGCTCCCAACCCGCACTTTTGAAAGCATCAACGCCGTAAGCACTACTTGGAGGGCCAACTTGGGCTTGCGTTATACTTTCTAAAAAAACAAACCTCTTGCGATACGAACGGGCCGCTGTAAAAAGCGGCCCGTTTAATTTTTCATACCCCTACCATCGCCGATGCCTTAACAAATACACCTAACATTAAATTAATATGACCGATTGAACAAGTTTTGCTTACGCCATGTTATACAAAAAAAAAACGCTTTTATGAAGTTAATTTCTATGCACAAAACAAGCCGCCGCAAAACACTTATTGCCGCCGCTTTCATGATTTTTAGTTTGCCAAATGCCGTAAGGGCCCAGTTTTTTAATGTGGCACCCTGTGCGCAGAACCCTACCGTGGGTACAGCGCTCAACCTTACGGCCCCCAGTTTTACCTGTAATATTAACGGGTATGCTTCTACCCTAATCGAAAACCCCTTTTATGCGGTACAACTTCGCAACCAAAACATCCTGGCCTTTTCTGACAATGCGTTCAAAGACAACGCTGCGGCCGATGGCTGGGTGCCGGTGCAATGGTCGTTTGGTACGCCTGCGCAACCAATTGACCACCCGTATTTTATCATGTACAATACCCACTCCGGTAAGCTGCGATTCTTCCTTGCGGTAACCAATTTGCCCGATCAAAACGACAACTCGATGATTACGATGCACTATGGCTCTGGAAGGCGCAGTGCATTGTTGGAGTATCAAAATACCCGGGGCTACCTAAATGCGCTGGAAGACTTTGACAACAATGTTCCAGAAGTGAAGGTGGGTAACTTTTTCGACAACAGTCGGCCTTATTGGTTGCATGCCGATTTTGACATGCACTACGACCCCTGTGCTTGCGAATTTGCCAGTAACCTGATATTCAGGGCTAGACTTTTTCAAAACACCAACCTTACGTTTAACTTGAACGGTACCTTATTGCAAAATTTGCTGGGTTCAGACAACCCCGACAATCAAGGCAAGTACGGCAGCAAGGGCAATCAAGGCTTATTGAGCGTCTTTAGCCCCGGCACCTCGTTTTGGAAAGATGCAGAAAAAGGGCTTAGCATCGTAGAAAAATTACTGCTGGGCAAACCATCCGATGCAAAAAAATCAATCCCCGGTTGGCTTTCCTACATACCCAAAGTAGGTACCATTGCGGGTGGGGTGAACTTCTTGTTGGGACTTTTCAAAAACAATCAGCCGGTGCCGCCCAAACCCCTTTCGTTTAAAATGGAGCTGAAAGGTACCGGTACGTTACAACAGTCCTCCCCTTATAGAACGGCAGCCCTGGTTGTGCCTGGCTCCAATCAAACCAATGTATCTACCAGTGTATTGCCGCATTACAATAATGTGATGGGCGTATTTACATTGCTAAAAACACCCACGGTTAAGGTAAACCGCTATACCAATTCATACTCGGCCTATAATGAATATGGTCAATATGGTTTTATTTGGGAATATTATGAAGACAATGTGTATCAATATGAGATACCCGACATCGCCACACAACTAAAGTACCATATCAATCCTAGGGCTGGTATGAGTACCAATCCGGCAGACATTGACATTAGGGCCAGCTTTGTGTTTAAAAGTGGTGGCGTTGAACGGATGGTGACCGACCCGGTGTATATCGGCTGTATGAACAACTACAAAAGAACACTTACCTATGGCTTCTATAGCGGCGGTCATTATAGCGAATACGGCTTTTTGGCCGATACGGTATTGCTGCGACTGTATGTAAAGTTAAAAACCACTACGGGTCAAGATTTCGTGCAAGTACTGAGCTATCTTACCAAGCAAAATTTTGTGGATGTAAGCACCCCCGCTTACAACAATGTAAATCCGCCCACAGGTTGCAATGCGGGCCTGCCCATGGCCAGCAATACAGATATTCTGGACGTTTGCCGAAGCACCAAATACCGCACCAAAGCCGAGCAGTACCGTAATTTCTTGATCGCAGAAGATACCGCTTCCAATACCATACAAGGCATCGAAAGGAATGCGGCGATCACCTTGTACCCCAATCCTTTGGACAGAGGTACTGGTCAAATCGTATTGAACAGCACGGTCAACTTTAGGAACCCCGCCGACATCAGGCTGTACGACCTGAGCGGCAAATTGGTGAGCACCGTTGCCACAAGGGCTTTTATCAGCAGGGGTGCCAATCGCTTTGGTTTGGCTACGCAACGACTGGCTGCTGGCACCTATGTGGTGCAGGTTTTTACCACCGAAGGTACTTTCAACAAAAAACTGGTGCTGCGATAGGCACTTAACAACTATCAACAACATGCGGAACGTAATCAAACGCTCATTTATCGCATTGGTGATCATCGCCCTGGGCTGCAAAAAAAGCGGCCCAGGGCTTGATGCCAAAACACTTTGTGATGGCCTTGCACCCTTTAGGGCTACGGCTACTGTCGGCGAAATGATAGAGGGTACCACCCGTACCGTGCCGGTTGATACCATCGTTAACTTTCAGGCGCTGTTACAGGCACAGAGCAATGCACCGTCCTCTGCTGTTGATTACGAATGGCTCATCAGTAACAGTGGCAGTCAGCCCACACGCTATACACAGCCCACCTTTTTGCTGCGATTTGGCCCAGAACAAATAGGGGAGCGCATCGATGTGATACTGATAGCAAAACGCTTGGACGCATCGCCTCCTTGCCCAAATGAAGATAATATCGACACGGTACGGCGCAGTTTTTACATATACACCAATAACAAGGCTGATACGCTGCTGCACAGACCTTTTATTGTAGAAAACAAAATTATCGGCCGCTGGCGAGGCTCCTACACCGACGACCCCCAACGTCAATTCATCGTTACGATAACCGACTTTGGTTTCCCGCCCGTATTAGACAGTACCACTTACTATGGTGTTAGACTTTTCAATATGCCGGAGGGATGTGGCAATAGACCCTCGTGGGCAAGCAATCCATGTGCTTTTGCCATTGCACCTTCGAGTTATAGCCACCCTATCGATTACGGCGGCAGCTCGTTTGCGGTAAACCAACCATTCACTAACGATTGTGGCTGCACGCCCATTAGCCTGTACGGTTATATCCCCTACAACAAGCGTGATTCCTTGGTGATGGACGTGCGATTGCATCAGGTTGGAACAGGCAATATAGAACGGAACAGGCAATGGAAGGGAAAACGCCTTTAAACTTTCGCTACTCTATCAGCTTTAGCTCGTAAGCATACTTGATCAGTCCTATCACGCTGCTGGTTTTGGTTTTGCGAAAGATGTTCTTGCGGTGGGTCTCTACGGTTCGCTCGCTTAGGAACAGCGTGTCTGCGATTTGCTTGTTGCTATATTCTTTTTCGATGAGCCGGATGATTTCTATCTCCCTGGCGGTCAGGTGCATTTCCTCGGCCTCTTTTTTGAGGTTGCTGGCACGGGTCATTTCATGTAATACTTCATCGCTAAAGTAGATGCCGCCCGCTGCAATTTTTTCCAGTGCCGTTAACAATTCTTGTTTACCGATATTTTTGAGCACATACCCGGCAATATCGGCATCTTCTATCATCTGGTTCACCAGTTCGCCTTGGCCGCTCATGCTCAAGGCCAATATCTTTGTGGAGGGAACATGCTGGCGCACGGCCTTCGACAGCTCGGCGCCGTTCATCCCGGGCATCATCACATCGGTCAGCAAAATATCCACGGGCTGCCGACGCAACAGCTCCAACGCTTGCTGGGGTTGGGTACACTCCAGCACCACTTCAAACCGATCGTGGCCTAGCAGTAACGATTTCAGCCCATCAATTACAATCTGATGGTCATCCACAATCGCCAGTGAAATTTTTTCTTTCGACATGGTAAAAAAGGTTGATCTGCAACACAATACCGTCTCAACAGAACGGTCAGGGGTATTGATGCTACCCTTTTTGTGCTGAACGAGGTAAACATAATACTTTTTTTACAAACCTAGTACGTCCTTCATACCATAGAGGCCCTTTTTGCCCAGCAAAAAAGCGGCCGCCTGCAAGGCACCGGCCGCAAATCCTTCCCGGCTATGGGCCGTATGGGTAATTTCGATGTCGTCCACCGTGCTGTGGTAGCGCACCGTATGCGTACCGGGTGCAGGGTCGATACGTTGGCTGATGATAGGCAATTCCTCCGGGCGCTGCGCCGGTCGGTTTACCCAAGCGGTCTTGTTTTTCAACGTGGCCAGCAGTTGCTCGGCCAGCGTGATAGCCGTTCCGCTGGGCGCATCTTTTTTATGCGTATGGTGCGTTTCCTCAATCTGCACCGCATAGCCCGGCTGTGCCGCCATCAGGCCAGCCAACAAGCGGTTCAGTTCAAAAAAGAGGTTCACCCCCGTGCTGAAATTACTGGCATACAACAAGGCCCCATTTTGTTGTTGGCAAAACATGGCTACCTCGTCCCATTGCGCCAGCCAACCCGTACTGCCACATACCACGGGCACACCCGCTTGCAAACAGCGTCGGATATTGGCCACCGCACTGTGCGGATTGGTAAACTCGATGGCCACATCGCAACGCCGTAGGTGTTCCTCCGTAAACTCGGCTAGGTTGCCGCTGTGAATGGCCAATTGGATGGTGTGGCCTTGTGCCAGCGCTTGGGCCTCGATGGCTTTGCCCATTTTTCCGTACCCGATAAGTGCGATCCGCATATTTTTAACTTGAAACTAGTATCATCAGTGAATAAAATGTCCGGCAATTTTACCCTCGTCAATTCTTTCAGTGCCTACAAAGGATTGCTACTATTGGCTGGGGGGATGCCTTGCCTGTTCTTTGGGGTTCCCCAACATAGCCCAACACCGGCACATTTCCCCTCACTGCCATTTCCTATCCATTATTTCCCTAGCCGCAACACGAGGCTCAGGCCATTGGTTTGGGCCAGTGGGGAGTAGCCGGCCTTTAGTTGCAAGGCCAGGTTATCGCTTACATTAAAACCCTTCAAATGAGCATCTACCGTGGCATCCACCACGTTCAGCCCCCAAAACAGCAAAAAGAAAAGTACCGAGTAATCGACGCTCTGCCGCACCTGATTGCGAAAAGTACGGATACGCTCGGGTTGGCTGCGTACACTAAAATAAGGCTCGGGTATCAAATTGTCGTTGGCTGTATTGCCGTCCACCGCATTGAGATAAGCCGCCTTCGATTCGTTGAATGTTTTTACATTGGTGATAAAGATACCGGCGGTAACACCCAAAGCCCCATATACCAACGGCAGCTTCCAGTATTTTCTATTGGTGATCTGGCCCCAGCCGGGCAATATCGCCGAGCGAAGGATGGCCAGCTTGGGCGGATAGGGACGGATACTGTCGGGAGCTTTGAAAATATTGACACGGACACGCTTTTGCTTGGCCTGTACTTTTGGGGCACCTACCGAGTCAGCGGCCTTTTGCTGTGCCATCGCCCCCATACAGCAACCCAGCCACAGCCCTACCAGCAAAAAAAAATATCTTATGCGCCTTTGCATCAGCTTACTTTAACGTTCAGTTTGCTCAACAATGCGTTCAACTCTTCTAACGAGTAGTACTCCATGGTAATCGAACCATAGCCTTTTTTGTTGTGATTGAGCTTTACCCTGGTACCGTAATGCGATGCTAAGTTATCCTCAATTTTTTTAAATGCGGGCGGCAGCGCTGCTTTTATGTTATTTTTAACAGTTATCGGGGTGGCATACAGCTTACGTACCAATTCCTCGGTTTGCCGTACCGACAGGTCTTTGTTTTTGATTTCGTTGAACACATGCAACTGTTTGTCCACCACGTCCACGTTGATAAGGGCACGGGCATGGCCCATGGTAAGGCTGCCGTTGCGCACCGCCACCTGTATGTCGGGCGGCAGTTTCAACAATCGGATATAATTGGTAACCGTGCTACGCTCCTTGCCCATCCTTTCGCCTACCTGCTCCTGTGTGTAGTTCAAATCGTCCATGAGCCTTTTGTAGCTGAGGGCAATCTCAATGGCATTGAGGTTTTCTCGCTGCAGGTTTTCCAGCAAGGCCAGTTCGAGCAGTTGGGTGTCGTTGGCTTGGCGCAGATAGACCGGCACATCGGCGAGGCCCGCCAATTTGGAGGCCCGGTAGCGGCGTTCGCCCGCAATAAGCCGGTACTTGCCATTGGCCATGCGGCTTACGGTTAGCGGTTGGATGATGTCGTGCAATTTGATGGAGGCGGCCAATTCTTGCAGCGCCGTTTCATCAAAATCCTTCCGGGGTTGATTGGGGTTCACCTCTATCTCGGTCAGCGGTATGCGCTGTAAGGCCGTGGTTTTCTCCACTACGTCTTCCTTCAACGTGCCGGCCGTTGTTTTTAAATCGGCATCAATGTTTTGCAGCAAACTGCGAATACCTTTGCCTAGCGCATCTTTTTTATTGGGAGGGGTCATTGTATGTAAAATTGTAATTGTTCAAAAAACCTACTGATGGCCACACCTACTCTAAAATCTTTTCGGCTTGGGTCATTTTGGTAAGGTTGTTTTTTTGCAGGATTTCCCGGGCCAAATTGAGGTAATTGACAGAGCCTTTGCTCTCCGCATCGTATAAGATGACCGGTTTACCAAAGCTGGGGGCTTCGCTCAAGCGGGTATTGCGGTGAATGATGCTGCTGAACACCATTTCATCGAAATGGCGGCGCACCTCGCTCACCACTTGGTTGCAAAGACGGAGGCGGCCATCGTACATGGTCATCAAGATACCTTCTATCTTCAAATCGGTGTTCAAGCGGTTTTGTACTATTTTGATGGTATTGAGCAGTTTGCCCAAACCCTCCAAGGCAAAAAACTCGGTCTGAACCGGCACCACCACGCTGTCGGAGGCCGTTAGGGCATTCACCGTAATGAGGCCCAGCGAAGGCGAGCAGTCAATTACAATAAAATCGTATAGGTCGCGCACCGGTTCCAACAACTGCTTCAACACCGATTCGCGGTTGGGGTAATTGATCATCTCGATCTCTGCACCCACCAGGTCGATGTGCGAGGGCATCAAATCCAGGTTGGGAATGTCGGACTTGAGGATCACGTCCTTGGCCGTCACCTCATTGACCATGCAATCGTAGAGGCTTTGGGTAATGTTGTGCAGGTCGAACCCGATACCCGTGGTACTATTGGCCTGGGGGTCGGCATCCACTAACAATGTTTTATATTCCAACACAGCAAAACTTGCCGCCAAGTTGATGGCGGTAGTGGTTTTGCCCACTCCCCCTTTTTGATTTGCAATACCGATAATCCTTGCCATATTCAGCCCTTCCGTTCTTTTGCACTGCCGCAGGTTTGTCCGCGGCGGTATATTGTTTTATAAATCTATCGTAGCGCCTATCTCCACCAAATGCAGTTGAACCCCTGCCGCTGCAAAGGTATCCCTGGCCGCTTGGTGGTCAATTTTGATAAAGCCAAACGTGTCGTAATGTACGCCCAAAACCCGGTTACAGCCCACCATTTTGGCAGCCTCGGCCGCATCGGCATAACCCATGGTAAAGGTATCGCCAATGGGCAACACCGCAAAGTCGAGCTGGGCCCAGCGGGGTATCAGTTGCATATCGAGGGTAAGCGCCGTATCGCCGCTGTAATAAAAATTGCCCTCAGTGCTGGTAATCACAAACCCCATTGGGTTGCCCCCATAGCTACCGTCGGGCAAGCCCGAAGAATGCTGAGCCACCACGGCCTTTACCGCCCCAAAGTCGAACCGAACGGTACCGCCGCTGTTGAGGGGATGGAAATGCGTAAGCCCCTGTTTGCTGTACCATTCGTAAATCTCCCAAGCACAGATGATGGCGGCACCCGATTCCCGGGCCGCTTCTGCCGCATCGGCCAGATGATCGCCATGGCCATGCGAAATCAGGATATAATCGGTACCGGCTGCCATTTCCTTTACCGAAAGGTGCTTGGCCAGTTCGTTGCCGCTGATAAATGGGTCGAACAGTAGCTTTTTGCCATTTACCAGTACGCTGAAACAGGCATGGCCATAATATGTTACCTGCATGTTGTTATTGTTTGATTGAGCCGTACCACATCGGGGCAAAATGACCACCCCGGGTGACAGGATGGCAAAAATAACCATTCGGCATAAAATTGGCGAACAATATTCGGCTTTATTTATTATTGTAGTAGGATTGCCCAACAGGCGTTCTACCTTTTTTTGAACAAATCGCAAACAACTATCATGCGTTATACCATTATTTCGGGTACCGACAGGGCCGGCAGCAATACCAAAAAAGTAGCCCTCAACTACCAACGGCTTTTACAGGAGAAAGGGATTGAGGCCCCCGTGCTTTCGCTGGAAAACGAGGCCGTTTTTGCCAAAAATGAGCAGTTTAAAGAATTGGAGCAGACCTACCTGCACCCTACCGAAAAGTTCATTATCGTGATGCCGGAGTACAACGGCTCTTTCCCCGGCGTACTGAAACTATTGATCGATAAATGCGACGTCAAAGCGGCTTGGTGGTACAAAAAGGTACTGATGACCGGTGTGGCCACCGGTAGGGCGGGCAACCTGCGGGGCATGGAGCATCTCACCGGCTCACTGCTGCACCTTAAAATGCAGATCCATCACAACCGTTTACCGATTAGTTTGGTGGACAAGTTGATGGATGCGGAGGGCAATATCGTGGATGCGGGCACCTTGAAGGCCATTGAGGTACAATTGGAAGAATTTATAGGGTTTTAACCCAGCTTATGCAATAGAAAATCTATTGCGACCCGAAACTCCTGCAAAGACGGGCATTTCCTCGATTTTTCTTCTTACCGTAGGTATTACTACGCCTTCGAAGAAAAATCTTGCGGGAATACCTGTCTTTATTGGACTTTCGGCTCTCATAACGATGCCTACTGCGTAATCTGGGATAAATAGTCCAACTGATGGGGTTTAATACCGGCTTATACCGATTATACAAATTATATAGTCCAATCTCGGCTTCGCCTTATTGTACTATTAATTTGTTATATCGGCATTAACCATTGTAAAATTATAAAATAGCTTTGGGCTATTTTATAATTACAATTGGTATTATTTTGGATTAACGCAGGAATGATGGGCAACGTAACAACTGGCGCCGGTATAAGAAAGCGCCCTAAAATGAAGGTTTCAACTTGCAGTAAAAAAGTTGGATGGCACCCTGCCAACCGTCAACTACTCATGCCTCAGGGCTTCGATGGGATTGAGTTTGGCGGCTTTATAGGCTGGGTAAAGCCCTGCCAGTAGCCCTACGATGGTACACATCACAATGGCCATAATGACCCAAAAAACGGGGAACACAAAACCCGATTTGAGCAAAAGTGCCACCAGGTTGCCCAACAGGATGCCTACCACGATGCCTACCACGGCCCCGATAAGGCTGATGATGATAGATTCCCAAAGGAATTGGCCTTTGATGTCGGACTTTTTACCGCCAATGGCTTTAACGATGCCGATTTCCCGGGTACGTTCGTTCACCGCCACCAACATGATGTTCATCAGGCCAATGGCCGCCCCCAGCAGGGTGATAAAGGCAATGGCAATGGTAGCATATTTTAAGAAGCCCAAACTGGTGAGTACCCGGTTGGCAATGCTGTCGCTTTTGTCCACTACAAAATTATCCTCTTCCTTTACGTCCAACTTACGGATAGGGCGGAAGGTGCCCCTTGCTTCGCCGGCCGCCACATCGATCATCTTGAGGTCGTTGACCATCACGGCGATGATAAAAGTGCGGTTGAGCGTGGGGTACAAACGCCGGATATTGTTGACAGAAGTGATCACCACTTTGTCCACATTGGCAAAAGCGCTCGAACCCTTGTCTTCCAGCACACCGATTACCCGGTAGGGGTTATGGTCAACCTTAATTACTTTGTCCACCGCCTTGGCAGGGTTATCGGCAAATAATTTTCTGGCAACGGTATTGCCTATCAAGCATACGTTGCGCCCGGCGGCCACTTCGGCAGGGGAAATATTTCGCCCATACGCCAGTGAATAACCATTCAGCAGCAGGTAATTTTCATCGCCGCCGGTTACCCGTATATCGGGATTGGTCTTTTTTTGTCCGGTATTGACCACAATATTGCTGGGGCCACCCACAGCGATACTCACCGAGGCGGGAAAACGATAATTCTCTTTGAATGCCCGGGCCTCTTCGTAAGTGATGATGCGTCCGGTGTTCGACTTTTTCTCTTTGAGCGCCGATTTGCGCACTTTCTGCGCATCGTCTCGATTGGGGCCACCGCCAAAACGAAAGGTACGCTCTTTATAGCGTAGGCTGAAGGCATTGGCACCCATGGTGGAGAAACTGGAGGTAAGGCTGTTACTGGCCGCCTCGATACTGGTGGTAATCATAATCAATGCCATAATGCCCAAAGCGATAATGGCCACGGTGATAGCGGTACGCAGCTTGTTACTCTTGATAGTGCGGTATGCCAATGCCAATATGTCCTTTAACTTCATGTTGCGATTGAATGTTTAAAGTTACTGGCAAAGCATGAATAAAAGCCAGAAAATACATAAGTGGTGTACAAAAAGCCGTGAAAGCATTTTGCTTAATAGCTATGAACCCAGTATAAAATCATTTCGGGGTAAAGGCCGATGATGAGCAGCAGGATAGCCGTTAGCACCAACAATGCCTTGAACACCGGCGAGATTGGCGCACTGGTACTTTCCCCCGGCTGGGAAGGCTCTTTGAAAAACATGGCTTGGATAACCCTGAAATAGTAGTAGGCGCTGATAGCGGCACATAGCAGGGCCAAGATGATCAGCCAAATCATCCGGCCGTTTTCGGCAGCGGCCATCAACATATAAAATTTGCTGATAAAGCCGGCCGTAGGGGGCACCCCCGTAAGCGATAGCAAAAATACCGCGGCGGTTACGGCCAATAGGGGCTGTGTTTTAGCCAGTCCGTTAAAGCCCTCCACTGTATAA
Source organism: Ottelia alismoides (assembly GCA_037367405.1). Classification (NCBI taxonomy): domain Eukaryota; kingdom Viridiplantae; phylum Streptophyta; class Magnoliopsida; order Alismatales; family Hydrocharitaceae; genus Ottelia; species Ottelia alismoides. Next base: position 421,467 of record JAZKJV010003733.1, on the reverse strand, counting down.
TCTTTCATTTTGATGAGTATGGCAAAAAGCCCGATGGTGGCCAAGCTGTAGGCTGCGGCATACAGGATAAGGCCATCTTTTGCCTTATCGTTTAGGGCAAACAGGGCAAACAGCATAAAGCCGGCCTGTGCGATGCTGGAGTAGGCCAACATCCTTTTAACGCTTTGCTGAAACACGGCCGTGATATTGCCGATGAGCAAGGTGGCGGCAGTAAGCACCGCAATCAACGCCTGCCACTGTGGCTGTATGGCTCCAAAAGATTGGTCGAATAGCCGTACAAAGGCCATGAAACTTGCTGCTTTCACGATTGTTGCCATAAAAGACGTGAAAACCGTGGGGGCACCGTCATATACATCGGGTGTCCAAAAGTGGAAAGGTGCCGCCGATACTTTAAACGACAGGGAAATGAGCATCAACACCATGCCCACGGCCGCCATGGTAGGCATTTTGCCAGCACCGAGGTTAAGGGCACCCAACAAAAAGGAGCCATTGGTACTGGCACCGTACAAAAAGGCGATACCCATGAGCATGATACCGGTGGAAAAAGCGCCCATCAGAAAGTACTTGAGCGAGGCTTCGTTGCTTTTAAGATTGCGCTTGTCGCTACCCGTGAGGATGTACAAGGGGATAGAAATGATCTCGATACCCAAAAAAAGCATCAACAGGCTATTGAAAGAGGAGGCGATGGTAACACCGCACAGCACAAAAAAGAGCAGGGCAAAATATTCCCCCACGCTACTGCCCACCCGCATGATGTCTTTACCACTGAGCAGAAAATAGAGCAACGTGCCAAAGAAGGCAATGTTGTTGAACATGAGGCCCAAGGCATTGAACTGGAAAAGGTTGCGGGTATCCATGCTAAACAGGGGGCCGCCGCTGGTCAGTTCCATGCAGTTGACAATCAGGGCCAGTATGATACCGGCAATGGCAATGTACAACGGAACGGTCTTGCTTTTTACAAAAACCGAACTGAACATCAGTACCACACCCCAAATAGCCGTTATGATAATTGCGTTCATATCTTTACTAAATTCACTGTGGGTTGTTAGCCCCGTTTAATGTTAGAAATCAAATCTCCTACCGCATCCTTGGTCATCTCGAAAATGGGTTGCGGGAATAAGCCCATCATAAAAATCAATACTACTATGATGGCCAATACCAACCGTTGTGACCAATCGATATCGCTTACTTTTTCGGCTACCGGCCCCATGGTACCCAAGAACACTTTTTGTATCATGTTCAGGGTATAAATGGCGGCCAGGATGATGCTGATACCGGCCGCAGCCGTTATCCACACGTTGTATTTAAACAGGCCACTGAACATGAGAAATTCCCCGATGAAGGCATTGGTGAACGGCAAGGCAATATTGGCCAAGGCAATGATCACCAACAGAACGGTTAGCACCGGAGCCCGATGGGCCAACCCGCCCAATTGCGACATCTTGCGGATACCGGTTTGCTTCTCGATAATATCGATCACTATCCACAGGCCGATGATGTTGACACCATGGCTAAACATTTGTATCATGACCCCTTGGATGGCCACCGGCTGCGCGGCAAACAGTGCGGCACACATGAGGCCGATGTGGGCAATGGAAGAGTAAGCTGCCAGCCGTTTTAAATCGTCTTGTACCATGGCGATACAACTGGCGTATAGCATACCGATCACCGAAAGTCCTATTACGATTTGGTCAAATTGTGCCGTGGCCTGCGGAAATACGGGTATCAACCAACGGATAACGGCAAACAGCCCCATTTTTACCATGATACCGCTTAGTACCATGGTGGTAGCGGTGGGCGACTGTTCGTAAGCATCGGGTTGCCAAGTGTGAAAAGGGAAAATGGGCATCTTGATGGCAAAAGCCACAAAAAACAGCCAAAACAACCATTGCTGTTGCCCAGGTGCCAGGTTTACATTTTGAAAATCCCTCAAGGCAAAGGAGTGGGCCGAATGGCCACCGATGGCCGTGCCTGTATGCTGATACACGTAAAGGATACCGGCCAACATGAGCAGCGAGCCGGCAAAGGTATATACGAAAAACTTGAAGGTGGCCTGTATCCTTTTTTCACCGCCCCAACGGCTACACAGAAAATAAACCGGTATCAGGGCCATTTCCCAAAACAGGTAGAACACGAGCGCATCCGTAGCGGTAAACACACCCATCAAGCCTGCTTGGGCAAGCAACATCAGGCCATAGAAGGCACCGGCATTTTTGTAGTCGTTTTTGTACGTGGCCGCAAAAATAAGAGGAAAGCTCACTGCCGTCAACAAGGTGAGTATCCAGCCCGTACCGTCTAGCCCCAGCGCAAAACTGCTGCCGATGTATTGCAGCCAAACATAGCTCACGTTGTTCAAACAAAAGTTCTTTTCGCCTTCGGTGATATACAGCAGGCTGGTGAGCGAAATGCACAGCGTAACGATGGAGGCGAACAATGCCCATGCCTTTGCTGTGGCCGAGCGGCGCAGCATAAAGGCCACAAGCCCCGCTACCAGCGGAAACCATATCAGCAGTTCGGGAAAGGTTACGACTATATTATTACAATTCATATAAACAGTTGTACTGGTTATCGTATTTTGATTTGTTGCGGTTTATACAAACAGTTGCACCACCAGCAACAGGATGATGCCCACCACCATCAACAGGATATAGTTGCCCGTGTTGCCGCTCTGCAGCAAACGCATTTGACGGCTACCATAGTTAACGGCCCTGCCCACGCCGTTGACCAAGCCGTCGATACCGCTTTTTTCTACCACTCCGTTAAAGAAAGCCGATAGCTTTTGTAAAGGTTTGGCAACGATGGCACTGTACAGCTCGTCCACGTACCATTTGTTTTGCAACACTTTGCCCAAACCAGCCGCGGGCACATCCGAAGGTTTTTTGTTGAGCAGATATGCCAGTATGGCCGCCGCCAAGGCCCCAACGGTGGCAATGGCCATCAACCCGATTTCTACGCTGTGCGATACGGGATGGGCAGATGCCTTTTCGGACACCAATACAGGGGCCAAAAATTCCTTGATCTTGTCGCCGCCTTGCATGAATATTTCGGGTATGCCCACAAAACCGCCCACAATCGACAGGATAGCTAGGATCACCAGCGGAATGGTCATGGTAGCGGGGCTTTCGTGCAGGTGGTGTTCCTGCTCATGCGTACCCCGGAAGCTGCCCGTAAAAGTGAGGAACAGCAAACGGAACATGTAGTAAGCCGTGAGCATGGCTGCCGCTACGGCCAACACATACAATACCAAACTGTGTTCATATACGTGCAGCAAAATGGCATCCTTGCTAAAGAAACCGGAGAACAGCGGGCAACCGGCGATGGCTAGGCAACCGATGAAAAACGTGATGTAGGTTATTTTCATCTTTTTGCCCAGACCGCCCATTTTGGTGATGTCCTGTTCGCCGCCCATGGCATGTATCACGCTGCCCGAGCCCAAGAACATCAATGCCTTAAAAAAGGCATGTGTCATAACGTGGAATACCGCTGCGGTATAAGCGCCCACGCCCAAGGCCAGGAACATAAAACCCAGTTGGCTGACCGTACTGTAGGCCAATATTTTTTTGATGTCGTTTTGCTTTACGGCGATGGTGGCCGCCAAGATGGCCGTGGTCAAGCCGATGGCCGCAATGATGTGGCGGGTAGTTGCCGCGGCGTCGAGCGAAAACAGCGTGTTGCTACGGGCAATCATATAAATACCGGCGGTAACCATGGTAGCGGCGTGGATGAGGGCCGATACCGGCGTAGGGCCTGCCATGGCATCGGGCAGCCAAGTGAACAGAGGAACTTGGGCGCTCTTGCCGGTAGCACCTACAAACAGCAGCAGCGTGATGGCCGTTACATCCACGGCACCCAATTTGGCCAGTGATGCGGCGGTAAACACCTCGGCATATTCGGCCGAGCCCGTTTTGGCAATCAACCAAAAGATGGCCAACAAAAAGCCGAGGTCGCCGATGCGGTTCATTACAAAGGCCTTTTTGGCCGCATTGTTATAGTCGTTGTTTTTGAACCAATAGCCGATGAGCAAATAAGAGCAGAGGCCCACGCCTTCCCAGCCGATGAACAGGATGATGAAATTGCTACCCATCACCAACAATAGCATAGAAAATACGAACAGGTTGAGCCAGGCAAAATAACGGGCAAAATCTTTGGGGGCTTCATCGTGCATGTAGGCGGTAGAATACCAATGGATAAGAAAGCCCACGCCGGTGATGATGAGCAAAAACAGGCCGGACAGGGCATCGGCTTGAAAGGAGAAGCCGATGTGCAGCGACTCGATATGGATAAGATCGAACAGTTTAACCGTGGCCGAGGTACCGTTGCGCACTTCCAAAAACACCAAAAGGCTTACCACAAAGGCGGCCAATACAGCGCCACTGCCCACGATACCTACCATGGTCTTCGACAAATACTTCCTGCCCAGGCCATTGATGAGAAAGCCCAGCAATGGCAACACGGGAATCAGCCAAATCAAATCAACTATTTTGTTCATATACCCTTTCCGCCAATCGGCGGCGTTTTATCCTGCCCTTACAGGCCGGGTTATCAATTTAATTTTTCTATCACTGTTGTCCTTACCGGCATCAATGCTTCAACCGGTTGAGGAAGTTGATATCCACCGAATGCGTACTTCGGTACAGCATCACGATGATGGCCAGGCCCACGCTCACTTCCGCCGCAGCCACTACCATGATGAAAAACACAAACACCTGTGCATCGCTGCCCGGTGAGGGTTGTCCCAAGGCCGCAGCGGTCATGGCGTGCATCTTGCTAAATGCCACCAGCAACAAGTTGACCGCATTCAGCATCAGTTCGATACACATGAATACGATGATGGCATTACGCCGAACCAACACGCCGGTAACGCCGATACAAAACAGCGCCACTGCCAAACCGATATACCATTTGATTTCCATGTACTATAGTTTAACGTATAATCCAATGCCCATTGTACTGGAAGCGGGGGCCACGCCAAAAATATCACCCAGTTTCTTTTTCACTCCTCCGTTGAACAAATCCACCGCCTTGTAAGAGGCCGATTTGGTGAGGAACTTGCTGATGAGGCCACTGGCGATGGTACCTAAACCACTGGCAATGGCCGTTTGATAATCCTGCTTGGCCGCAGCCTTGTCAACGGCTTTGACCGCACCGTACAGCGAAATGGCCGTACCAACATAAGAAGCTACTTGGTAGATGGTTCTGCCGGTTTTGAAAACGCGGAAGTACTTGTCCACCTGGCCGTTCTTGCGTAAACCCAATATCTCGCCCACCTTGAATATCTTGGTGATGGGTTGGTTGCCCAACGAAAACTTGGGTGCATATCCTCTTTTCACATTCATCACTTGACCTACGATATCGTCAAGTTTAAAAATCTTTTTCAAATCAATCTGCGCATGGCTGGCCGAAAAGGCAAACAGCAGCGATGCGGCAGCGATCCATTTTCTCATGTTCATTGTTACTGGGTTAAATATTTGTTGTTGATTTATTGCTCCTCTTTTTTGGAGATGACCACTGCCCCTATCATTGCGCTCAAGAACAAGACGCTGCTAATCTCGAAAGGCACCACATAATCGCTGAAAAGGGTTTTGCCCAACACCTTAATGAGGCCGTCGTCGCCTACGCCCGACAGTTGTTGTTGCTGCATCACCTGATCCGATTGGCGCAGGGCGGCCACGATTACCAACATCAGGCTGAGGCCCGCAATGAGCGAGGCCACAAACATGTTGTTGCGCCGTGGCGGCTCACTGTCGGCGTTGAGGTTCATCAACATTACCACAAACAAGAACAACACCATGATGGCACCGGCATACACGATGAGGTTGACGATGGCCAAGAACTGTGCGTTCAGCATGATGTAGTGACCGGATATGGCGAAGAACACCACTATCAGCCACAATACACTGTGCACGGGGTTTTTACTGGCCACTACGGCACCTGCCGACAAAATTGCCAGCGCACTTAAAAAAATAAACAGTATGGTTGTAATACTCATGATACTCGTTGCAGTTGTATTAATGGTTGACGGCCGCAGGTTTCGGCGACCGATTGCCCAATGCCGCCTGATAAGCCTCCGGTTCGCTTACCGGATGGGGTATCAGCAAATCGTCTTTACCATATATGAAGCCTTTCCGCTCGTAATTGGCGGGGGCAAAGGTTTCGCTTAGATAGATGGCGTCCTTCGGACAGGCTTCCTCGCAAAGGCCGCAAAAGATGCAACGCAACATATTGATCTCGTACTTGGCTGCATACTTCTCTTCGCGGTACAAATTTTCCTCGCCCTTTTTGCGCTCGGCGGCCTCCATGGTGATGGCTTCGGCCGGACAGGCCACGGCGCAGAGCCCGCAGGCGGTACAGTTTTCCCTGCCTGCTGCATCCCGATTCAGTACATGCAGGCCCCTAAAAACCGGGCTAAACGGCCTTTTCTTTTCGGGATAATTGATCGTGGCCTTCTTCTTGAAGATATGCCGAAAAGTAATGCTCATGCCCTTGACGATGGCGGGCAGGTACATACGCTCCCACAAATTCATGGGTTTGCGCTCTACCGGTTTTGCCCTATTGGTCAATGTTGTTTGCATAATTCTATTCTATTGATGTGCCGCAATCGGCGCAAATATATTTTGAAAGTTTAAAAAGACCATCCGTTTTGTTTAAACAACACAAATGCGCCCGTACCCAACATGTTCAGCAGTGCCAGCGGAATAAGGATGCGCCAGCCCAAATGCATCAACTGGTCGTAGCGGAAGCGTGGGATGGTCCACCGTACCCACATGAACAGGAACAGGAAAAAAACCACTTTGGCCAACAAGGCCGCTATCCCAATCAATGCCGCAATATTGGGCGAAAAATTGGCCTCGTCCACAAACGGCATATCGTAGCCCCCAAAAAACAGCGTGGCCATAACCGCACTGCTGATGAACATATTGATATACTCGGCAAACAGAAAAAAGCCCAGTTTCATACTGGAGTATTCCGTATGGTAACCGCCAATCAACTCGTTCTCGGCTTCGGGCAGGTCGAATGGGGTACGGTTGCACTCAGCAAAAGAGCAGATGAGGAAAATGAGGAAGCCCAATGGCTGATACAATACATTCCACAAACCTGCCTGCTGCTGCAATACCATTTCCCGCAGGCTCAGCGTACCGGTCACCATCAGCAGGGCAATCAGCGAAATACCCATGGGCAGCTCGTAGCTAATGATTTGCGATGCGGCCCGCAAACCGCCCAACAAAGAGTATTTGTTGTTACTGGCCCAACCGCCGATCATGATGCCATATACGCCCATGCTCACCACACCAAACACAAACAGAATACCAATGTTCACGTCGGCCACCTGCAAATCAATGGACCGACCGAACAACTCCAATTTATTGCCCCAAGGTATCACGGCACCCGTCATCATGGCCGTGAGCATCGCCAAGCAAGGGCCGAGGATAAACAGGAACTTGGAAGAGAAATTGGGGATGATTTCTTCTTTGAAAAACAGTTTAAGGCCATCTGCCAAGGGCTGCAAAAGGCCAAAAGGGCCCGCCCGGTTGGGACCGCGCCTATCCTGCATGATAGCGGCCACTTTGCGCTCGGCAAAGGTAGTGTACATGGCTATCACCAGCGAACCGGTCACCACCGCCACGATCAATGCCAGCTTTTCCAACACCAAAGGCCAATCAATTGTCAATAACATCATTCAATCGCTTTTATAAAATTAGATTCTGCTCGTTCGTTATTTCTTGTTCACCTCGCTTACGTCGTGTATGTCCATCAGCAGTTTGGGGGCCCTGCCATCCATCACCCTGCTCACCGTTTCTTGTGGTTTTACCAGTCCTACATAATGGCCTTGCGAAATTACCGAATGGCGGCTTACCTCTGTGGGGCCTTCCACTACCCAATCGCTGGTTTTCTTTTTATCGTAGCGACAGGTGTTGCAGATCCAACCGGGCTTGCCGTCAAAGCTCTGCACTTCGCCCCACTCGTCTTTACGGGCCGTTACCCGATATACCTCATCGCCCCGTAGCCAAAGGGTTGTTTTGCCGCAGCAGCCGGGTGTTTCGCAATCCCGGTGGGCATCCACGGGTTTGGTAAACCATACCCTGTTCTTAAAACGGAAAGTCTTATCCGTCAATGCACCTACCGGACATACATCGATCATATTGCCGCTGAAGTCATTGTCAATCGCTTTTTCAATGTACGTGCTAATCTCAGCATGGTCGCCACGGCTCAATACGCCGTGTACCCGTTGTTCGGTCAATTGATCGGCCACGTAGGTACAGCGGTAACAAAGGATACAGCGGGTCATGTGCAACTGTATTTTGTCGCCGATATCGATTTTTTCAAACGTGCGGCGGTCAAATTCATAACGGGTGCCTTCCTTGCCATGCGAATAACCCAAATCCTGCAGGTGGCATTCGCCGGCCTGATCGCAGATGGGGCAATCCAGCGGATGGTTCATCAACAGAAATTCCACCACGCCGTTGCGGGCATCGATTACCCGTTCGCTGGTGCAGTTTTTCACCACCATACCGTCCATCACCGTGGTGCGGCAACTGGCCACCAGCTTGGGCATGGGCCGGGGATCGGCCGTGGAACCGGCGGCCACTTCCACCAGGCAGGTGCGGCACTTGCCACCGCTGCCCTGTAGCTTGCTGTAGTAGCACATGGCAGGCGGGGTAACATCGCCACCGATCTTGCGGGCCGCATTCAAAATGGTCGTGCCCGGTTCTACCTCGATGGTGATATTGTCGATGGTTACCTTAAATAATTGTTTCTGTTCAGACATTTGCTAATTCGTTTATATCTGCTTGATAATTCTTTTCTTTTAATATACTTACCCAGCCTTTTAGCTTACGCACACTATCATTATCATCTTTGCCCGCTATGCGTTTAAATACATTTATTAACTTTTGGTCAGTCAGGCTTGATTGCCTTTTAGTATAAGCCCGCAATCCCAAAATATCGGCAGGCAACCCATTCAAGTCAACACCTTCCAAACTACAAACAGCCAATACCCAACCTTCCAATGCAGGACAAAGCTGGATAATGTAATGATGCGTAGCATTAATTCTGTGTCTCCACAATATCAACTTATCCTCTATTTTATCAATCACCTCAAACTCGTTCAAATAACTTATTTTCCTTTTATCTGCATCAACAATCCCTACCGCAAACTTATCTTTAAACCTACCCTTAATCATTTCATTTTGCACTTCATAACAACAGTGCTTGTGGTTATACCTGCCAACCGGTGGCACAAGTGTTTCAATCAGCAAAGTATCTGCATAACATTCAGTCATTATGGACAAGTCGATTATCCAGATAATTTTCAATATTAAAAAATAAATCTAACCCATACTGTACAACTTCCCCAATCTGCTCGTCCGTTAACCGCTTGACCACCGTTTCTCCATTTTGATAGCCAACTACGTAAATGCTCAGTTCCTCCCGTTTCAACTCTTCAATAAAATCCGTTAGCACAAAAGGGCTATGCGTGGCTATAAAATACTGATTGTCATTTTCTTCAAATATAATATCAGTTGTGAATTTAGCAATATATGGCGGAAACATATAAGCTTCCGGTTCTTCAAACAGCAATACAGCATGCTTTGTAGTCTGAATAGCTGTTTTATAAAATATTAGCCGTTGTAATGTATCGGCAATTTGGCCAAATGGAATATTGAATATACTAAATTCATCAAGCTCTTTGTAAACATTCAACTTAGTATCTGAATCAAAAGAGAGTTTTAAGCCGTATTGAGCAAAAAGCTCTCTAACCTCTTTCCTCACATCTGCATTGTATCGCAGCACCTCAAAGAGATTATCCCCAAAAGGAACTGCTAAATCTTTTGCAGATAATGAATTGCTGAAATTTTTTCCTGAAAAAATATACTTTTTTATTCCTCGGTATTGCTCTGTTATTTTTTTGTACTCTTCTATACTTTCTTTAAAAAGCGGTACAATTTCAGGCTTCGTAAGGTTGCTGAAATTAAATACAAAATTGCTATATGGCAGTAAGTCACCAGTTCCATTACCAGCATACTGATACTTCAAGGTTAAACGATGGGCGTTCTCATACTCGATATTGCATTTTCTTGAATCGTTGATCTGCACGAACGATTCATTAGAGGTATCCCCGAAATGTAGCAAATGAACAAACCTTTCAAATCGTACAATGTCATTCAAACCTACTTCTTCTGATAGAACGCCACTGTTTATAACATACATAAACAACCCTAACGCCTCCAATATATTACTCTTCCCCACATTTGGCTCACCAATAAACACATTCACCCGCCTACAGCCGTCTATGACCGCATGGCGGATGGATTTGAAATTTTTAATCTCTATGTTGTGTATATGCTCCAAATTCTGTTTATATCAACTTATCAACCTTGCACCGCCACCTCCAACGGATCGGCATAATGTGCCAACCCAAAGTTGCGGTGTTGGCTTTCTTCGGGGTTCAGCACATGCCATTCAAACTCGTCGCGGAAATGACGGATGGCCGCCGCTACGGGCCAGGCCGCCGCATCGCCCAACGGGCAAATGGTATTGCCCTCTATCTTGCGCTGTATGTCCCACAACAAATCGATGTCGCTCATCTTGCCCTTGCCATACTCGATGTTGTGCAAAATCTTTTTCATCCAACCCGTACCTTCCCGGCAGGGACTGCACTGTCCGCAGCTCTCGTGGTGATAAAAGCGGGCCAACGACAAAGTGTGACGCACGATGCACTGATCTTCGTCCAACACTTCAAAGCCGCCGCTGCCCATCATGGTACCGGTGGCAAAACCGCCATCGGCCAAACTTTCGTAGTTCATCAGCCTCGGCTCGCCCTTGGCCGTGCGCAACAACAGGTTGGCTGGCAATATGGGCACGGAAGAGCCGCCGGGGATGCAGGCCTTGAGCCGCTTGCCGTTGGCTATGCCGCCGCAATATTCGTCGCTGTAGATAAATTCCTCTACCGAAATGGTCATGTCAATCTCATACACACCGGGCTTGTTGATATTGCCACAGGCCGAAATGAGTTTGGTACCGGTGGATTTGCCGATACCGATCTTGGCGTATTCCTCGCCACCATCATTGATGATGGGCACCACGGCCGCCAGTGTTTCCACATTGTTCACCACGGTTGGCCTGTCCCACACCCCCTTTACCGCCGGGAAAGGCGGTTTGATACGGGGGTTGCCCCGCTTGCCTTCGAGGCTTTCAATCAACGCCGTTTCTTCGCCACAGATATAGGCACCGGCACCCCGGTGTACATATATCTCACAGTCGAAACCACTGCCCTGTATATTTTTGCCCAAAAAGCCGTGGGCTTTGGCCTCATCAATGGCTGCCTCCAAAATATCCACTATCCAAGCGTATTCGCCACGGATATAGATATAACTCACGTTGCTGCCCAGCGCATACGACGACACCACCATGCCCTCGATGAGCAGGTGGGGAATAAATTCCATCAAATAACGGTCCTTGAAAGTACCGGGTTCGCTCTCGTCGGCATTGCACACCAAATGACGGGGCACGCCTTCGGGCTTGGCAATAAAGCTCCACTTCATGCCAGCCGGAAAGCCGGCACCGCCCCTGCCCCGCAGGCCGCTCTTCTTTACTTCTTCCACAATTTCGGCGGGCTGCATCTTCAATGCCTTTTCCACGCTGCGGTAACCGCCCTCTCGGCGATAGACCTCGTAGCTACGAATGCCCGGGACGTGTGCGTTTGCCAGTAATAATTTTTTTGCCATACTATTTTTAAATACTGCCAAGGCAGTAAATCTTATGATGATTGTTTATCCTTATTACTCAAGCCCGCCATCAGCATCCGCATAGGATGCAAGGTGCGGGTAAATGGATTGAGTACCAAACCGATGGCTCTATATCCAGTTCGTCCAGTATTTTGCCCGGTACAAGACTATACACCGCACCGCTATCTAACAAAAACCCTACTTCGGCAAACTTTTCAGATTTCCGATGCTCCCTCACCCTTGATATGGCAGTGGTTATACCCATTTTTAATTCGCTTTCTCTATTTCCTCAAATTCATCCAACTCCATTTTTATATCCTCCCGTATTATCTTCCGCATCAACCCTTTAGGCAAATCATTGTTCCCATGAACAGCAATCGTTGTAACCCTACCATCCGAATGCTTCATCCCATAATGGGAGCCGTTTATCCTTACCACCACAAAGCCCATTTTCTCAAGCAGCTTTACAAATTACTTACCGCTGAGTACCACCTGTTTGTTGCCCATGTAGTTGTATCATGCCAATTCTATCTCCATTTCCCTAAACCCAACAAACTTATTGACGCTTTCCAACTTTTCTTACTCCAAACACATTTCAACCACCTCGTGGATATTTGCCATTGATTCTTCAATGGTATTGCCGTAAGAATGACAGCCTTTGAACTGTGGGCAAGAAACGCTATATACCTTATCCTCATCCTGTTCAATCAATATCGGCAAATGAATTTTCTTCGGCATAAAATAACGTTCAACGATTCAGTACTATCACTTCCTTTAAATAAAACACATCAATTGGCCTTTGCCCTGCACTCTTCAATAATCGCATCCACCCTCTCCTTGGTCAAATGCTCCCGATAGGTTTTGCCCAACTGCATCATGGGGGCATAGCCGCAGGCACCGAGGCACTCTACCGTTTTCAGCGTAAACAGCCCATCGGCCGTGGTTTCGCCGGGTTTGATGCCCAGCTTTTCGGTGATGTAGGCAATGATATGGTCGCTGCCGCTCACCATGCAAGGCCCGGTTTGGCACACTTCAAACATATACTTGCCCACCGGCTGCAGGTTGTACATGCTGTAAAACGTAGCCACTTCATACACTTCGATCGGCTCGATGCTCAACAAAGAGGCTACATAGTCCATCGTTTCGGCGCTCAACCAACCGCCAAACTCGTCCTGTGCCAAGTGCAATACCGGCAACAGGGCGCTCTTTTGCCGACCCTCGGGATAACGGGCAATGATTTCATTGACCTTGTTCAACTGCTCCTGCGAAAACTGTACACCCATTTTTCTAGTTCAAAAATTTTATCAAAATACTATTTTCACCAACCAAACATGCCCCAGCTAACCCACACGGCACACCCGTTTACATTGGTTGGCACATTCACCAATCGTCACGCATCCAGCTCCCCTGCTATCAAATTGAGGCTGCTCATGCACACGATGGCATCGCTCAGCATACCGCCCTTGATCAACTCGGGATAGCTTTGGTAATAAATAAAGCAGGGCCTGCGGAAATGCAAGCGGAACGGTGTACGGCCGCCATCGCTCACCAAGTAATACCCCAGTTCGCCATTGGCGCCCTCAACGCTGTTATATACCTCGCCCACGGGGATATCCGTTTCGCCCATAATGATTTTAAAATGATAAATCAGTGCCTCCATCTTCGTATATACGTCCACTTTGTCGGGCAAGTAGTAGGCCGGCGCATCGGCATGATACACATCGTTTTCGGTGCCCTTAAAGCCCTGCACCTTTTGGTACGCCTGCTGGATGATATGGAGGCTTTGCCACATCTCTTCGTTGCGCACCAAAAACTTATCGTAGCAGTCGCCCGTTTTGCCCACCGGTATGGTAAAGTCAAAATCCTCGTAGGAACTGTATGGCGAATGTACCCGCACATCGTAGTCCACGCCGGCACTGCGCAGGTTAGGGCCTGTATAGCCATAGCTCAATGCCCGTTCGGCACTGATGGCACCCACGCCCACGGTGCGCTCGATAAAAATACGGTTGCGGTTGAATAGGTTTTCAAACTCCTTCAACACGCCGGGATACTCTTTCAAAAACTTTTCTAGTTTCTCAAACGCCGTATTTGTGAAATCCCTTTCAAAACCGCCAATACGCCCAATATTAGTAGTAAGGCGGGAGCCACATACTTCTTCATATATTTCGTAAATTAATTCCCGGTATTGCATCAAGTACAAAAAGCCGCTGTAGGCACCGGTGTCCACGCCCACGATGCTGTTGCAGATGAGGTGGTCGCTGATGCGGGCCAGTTCCATGATGATGATGCGCAGGTAGTCCACCCGCTTGGGGGTCGAAACGCCCAGCAGCTTTTCGCAGGTGAGGTGCCAGCCCATGTTGTTGATGGGCGAAGAGCAATAGTTGAGCCGGTCGGTAATGGGGGTTATCTGGTACAGCGGCCTACGCTCTGCCAACTTCTCAAAAGCCCGGTGGATATAGCCCACGGTACTCACAGCATCCACGATACGCTCCCCATCCATCTCCAGGATATTCTGGAACACACCATGCGTAGCCGGGTGCGTTGGCCCCAGGTTCAACGTGGTCGTCTGCTTTTCGATACTGCCCTCCGGTAATACGATATGATCGTTCATACTTGTTGCCCCTGCGGAGCTTTTTTAACTTTTGTTACGAGTTATTTTTGTTGCGAGTTATTTTTGTTGCGAGTTAATGTAGTTACCGGTCAATTTACCCAGCAACTTTACACAATTAACATAGCATCCATACTTTTGAACTATTGGGGCAAAATTTTGCACATTTGCACATTTGCAAATCGGCACATTTGCCTCCTATCTTCCAAACATCTCATCGTCCTTGTCAATCCTCGTCTGGTCTTCCAACGGATATTCCTTTCGCAAAGGAAAGTAATCCATCTCGTCCACGTTCAACACCCTAATCAAGTTGGGATGGCCCACAAAGTTCACCCCATAGAAATCGTAGGTTTCCCTTTCCATCCAGTTGGCGCCCGCATATAGGGCCGTGGCACTGAACACGTCGGGCTGTTCGACATTGGTAAACACCTTAAACCGCAACCGAACATTGTCGATTAGGTTATGCAAGTGATATACCACGGCCAGTTCCTCGCCCTTACGGTCGGGATAATGTACCGCACACAGGTCGGTCAAAAACCGGAACCGCAATTCCTCGTCGTCAAACAGGTATTGCAGCACTTTCAGGTTCAAATCCTTGGGCGCCGTAAACGTCAACATGCCATAAGGCTGCTCCCAGCCGGTCAACTGCTCACCGAACTTTTCCGTCAACTTTTGCTGAACCCTTTCGTTACTCAAAGCCATTGCAAAATATTATCAATTTCAAGTCAATTCCGTATCAAACACTTCCGCATCATCACATTAGCACATTGGCTAATTAGCACATTAGCTAATTGGCCAATTATCACTGTATCCCGTACCCCGCCAGCATTTCCTTATACCGATCGGTGTGCCGCCTCCGCAGACTTTCGTTGTGCACCAGTTCTTGAATCTTCATGAAACCGTCCAAAATGGCTTCGGGCCTGGGCGGACAACCCGGCACGTACACGTCCACCGGTATCACCTGATCGATACCCTGCAACACCGAATAGGTATCAAAAATACCGCCACTGCTGGCACAGGCGCCCACCGACAACACCCAACGGGGCTCGGCCATCTGTAAATATACCTGGCGCAATACAGGGCCCATCTTTTTGGCAATGGTGCCCATCACCATCAACAAGTCGCACTGGCGGGGGCTAAAACCCACCCGCTCGCTACCAAAACGGGCCAAATCGTAGTGGCTGGCCATCGTGGCCATGAACTCGATGCCGCAGCAACTGGTGGCAAACGGCAAAGGCCAAATAGAATTTTTCCGGGCCAGGCCCACCACCTTTTCAAAGGAAGTGGCCATAAAGCCCTCGCCCATGTACCCCTCTGGGATACCCTCAAACTTCACTTTATTATTGTACTGTACAGGACGCATAATTCAACATATTTATAAATTGTTATCTTAACCTACACGATCACTTGCTATCCGCAACGGGCCACCCGCTAATCTTCCCATTTCAAAGCGCCTTTTTTTACGATGTAAATAAAGCCCGACACAAAGAGACCGACAAAAGTGGCCACTGCCAAAAAGCCTTGCCATCCCAAATCCCTAAAATTGACCGCATAAGGATAGAAGAAAATCACTTCCACATCGAACAACACAAACAAAATGGCTACCAAAAAATACTTGATAGCCATCGGCTGACGGGCATTGCCCTTGATGGAGATACCACTTTCAAAATTTTCTAGCTTGTCCGTGGTCTTTCGCTTGGGGCCCATTTTATGGGTCAAAAACATCATGGTGGCAATGAACCCTATGGCAAAAATGAGTTGGATACCGATAGGCAGGTAACTTGCGGCCTCGTTGCCAGTAACTTGTAGAAATGTCCAATCCATCATAACTTATCCCGTTAATTGTGCGGCAAAAATAAGGCAGGGATGGCAATATGCAAGCAAAAACGGTGGCCATTTGCCCACAAAGAAAAAATCCCTGTCACCAATTGATAAACAGGGATTTGAGGAGAATGTTGTGATGGATCAACCTTTTTTCTTGGGTGCCGGTTTGGTGGGCACTTTGGGCTTGGCCGGGGCCGGCTTGGCAGCGGCTGGCTTGCCGGTGGCCGGCTTGGCGGGGGGCGTAGCGGCCGGTTTGGGCGGTGCCATAGATGCCTTGCTGATGGCCTCTTTATTGGCCGCCATTTCGGCATCTGCCGGATCAAGGGCCAAAGCCTTGTCGCAGTATGCCAAAGACGTGGTTTTGTCGCGCTTGATATTGAAATAGTATGCGACAAGATACTTGTAACAGGCCATCAATTGGTCTTTTACCTTCGACTTATCGGCGTAGCCCTCGCCCACCGATGCCGCCTTTTCATAAGCCGCTATGGCTAGGCCCTGTGTCATGGTAGTATCAATCAGCGCATTGGAGCGGGCCACCATGTAATGCCCCAAAATATCGTCGCCAAACCGTTGGGCGTATTGGTTGAAGATTTCTATGGACTTGGCATAGTTGCCGCCCCGGAAATAATTGTAGCCCGCATTGTACAGGTCGGTTTTGGTCACGTTCTTTTTGGCGGCCACGACCTTGGCGTTCCAGTCGGCCGCCTCGTTGTACAGTTTCTGGTTCAGGTAAAATGTGGCCATGGTGCGCAGGTACTCTACCTTGCCCGACTCCAGGCTGTCCGCTGCCACGGCCCTGTCGGTCATAGTGGCCGCCAATGCCTCGTTGCCGGGAAATTTCAGCAACACCTTGGCGTAGGTGGCAAAATCGTTGGGGCCCAGTTTGTCGGGCTGTTGCTTTTGCAGGTACAGGTCAAAGCTGTTCTTGGCATTGACCGAATCGCCCAAACGGTTGTAGGCATAGCCCTTGAGGCCGTACAGGTTGGGGTAAGGGCTGGAGCCGCCCCCGGCGATGCACTCATCTGCCTTGGCAATGGTTTCCTGAAAAAGGCCCTGCGCAAATTTCATGGCGGCCCTGTAGTAACAGTTCTTGGGGTCGTCGTCGGTATTGGCCAAATATTGGTCTAGGTAACCGGCCGAACGGGTTACATTGGTTTCGTAAAAATAACTGTACAGGTTAAAGTAAACGGGGCCATAAGCGGCATCCTTGGCAATGGCCTCGTTGTAATAGCGCATGAAAATCTCTTCTTGCTGACGGCCTTGGGTTTGATATACCTTGCCGATGCGGTAAGAAGCCTTGGCATAGTTGGGAGAAATGGCCAGGGCGTTTTCGTAAGCCCGTATGGCGCTGCCGCCATCGCCCACTTTGCGATAGGCATCGCCGATATTGGCAAAAACTTCTGGGTCTTTAAAACCCTTGATGGCAGTGGCCTGCCTCAACCTGTCCACCGCATACATGGGGTCGCCCTGCTTGGCATCCACGTTGGCAAGGCCCACGGCATTCAGTACGGCCACACTCTTGCCTTGGGCAAGGCTTACCGCCGTTTCAAAACGGCTGCGGGCATCCTGTGTTTTGCCCTCCAACAGCTCGATATGGCCCATGGCCGCAATCAGCAGGGGGCTGTTGGGATTGGCCATTAGGGTACGCTGATATAGCCCCTTGGCGGCAGCCGTGTTTTCCAAGCCCAAATGGGTTTGTCCCAATAGATAGGCCGCCTCTACGTTGGAGGGATTGGCGGCCAATAATTTCTCAAAAACGGCTTGGGCGCTTTTGTAGCGCTCGTAGTACAAAAACCGTTTGCCTTCCTCAATGCCCTGCGCCTTCAACAACGGGGCAACCAACAACAAAAAACCCAAAAATAGACCCGCTTTAACCTGTTTCATTTTGCTTGTTGTTTTGCTTTTATAATCATAGACTCGTTATCCACTAGGGGGGTTGTTAGTCTTTTTGTAAAGTTTCGTTAATTTTTACCTTGCGGATGTTAAAATCCATTTTCAATGGTGCCAAATAGGCCCGCCTAAAAATCAGTTGCCCCTTTTCGTAACGCATAAAGGCCGCAAAGCCCGCCCCTATACCCGTGGTGCCATCACTGTGTACATAGTGCAAGGCCCGTACCAAGGGGTATCTTTTTTCCATGATGCCCATCTGAGAGGGTTTGATGTAGGGTTGCCCCTCGCAGTTGTCGCACCGCACGTATGCCATCCTTACTTTTTTCAACAGGTTCAACTGGGCCGTGTCCTCGGGGTTGCCGATCCAACTGATACCCACCAGTCCCACCGATCCGGGGTTGTTGGCCACATAATCGATCACCGCCCGGCTACCCTTGGCCGCCCGCACCACCGTAGTGTCGAACTGGGCACCCCGCAGGATGGAATCCGTGGCAAAACGCACCGTACTGGTGGCAGACAACCCATCAAACACAAAGGTTTTGCGGCGGGTAGCCTTTCCGGTCAGGTAGGCCTGCAACTGTGGCAGCGTAAACAGCGAATCGGCATCACTGGGATGTACCAGCAATACGATGGCATCGGCCGCCAGGCTGGCCCAATGCGGGAAATTACCGGTCGAATCCTTGAAGTACCGCTCTTCCCGGTCGGTCAACCCACGGGTAACCACTACCATACGGGTGGCCGAATCCTTGAAAAAATCACGCAGGCACTGGGCTTCCGGTTTGTATTGCGCCACAATCTTCGCCGGTGGAAACAGATTTTCGTACATCCTGATCTGCTCATCGATAATCGGCTTAAAGGACTCATCTACACTTATATATATGGTATCGGCCAGCTTTCCGTTTGCCACCGGTTGCCCCCCATTGCCACACCCTATCACCAGGGCCAGGCACACGGTACCTATCATGGCCAATACTAGGCTTGTCTGTTTCATCTTTCCCGTAAATAATTTTTCTTATAGCCCCTGTATAGCCTAAACAGGCCATATAGCACCGTTACACCGCCCAACCCTTTTATCCAAGGCGTATCAAACCGGGTGATGGCAGGCGAAATATTAGTAGAAAACAAAAAATAAATACCCAACGTTATCAATAAAACGCCCATGCCATAGTCCATAATGCTGCGCATCTGTATGTACCGCTTGTCCTTGTTGCTGGGCTCTGGCCTTTCAAATTCCTCCAACGCCATATCCTTCGTGGTTTTTTGTTGTGAAATCGCAAATTACAAAATAGTTTGGAACCATGACCGGCCGCCTGCCGATCACGGTTCCGGGAGCTGGTTATTGCGCGGCTTCAAATATCACCGGTAGGCTAAAATACACCGATACGTTGCGGCCGTTGGACTTGCCGGGCACCCAATCGGGCATTTTTTTCAACACCCGCACGACCTCTTTGTTGAACTCATCGCCGCCGTCCTGCACCGTCTCAAATGCCTGGAGCTTGCCGTTGTAGCCCACTACAAACTTCATCACCACCCTTACCCTTTCGCCTTCGTCCATGTCGCGTGGATTGGTGAGGTGCCGTTGCAAAAAGGCCCTCAACCGTTGGATACCGCCGGGGAACTGGGGCTCCACATCGGGGTTGTCCACCGGTTCTTCGGGGTTAAAAACAGGAGCGGGCGTAGGTACGGGGCCGGATTGGCCAGAGCCGGGGCCTTCGCCGCCGCTACCGGGCGGATTGCCCACAAGGGCCGGGCCCTCGCCGGGCTGGCGGAGCAGGTTGAAACTGCCGATGGCCACGGTATCGTTGAGGGTTTGTATCGTATCGGGCATATCCGATGGACGCACGACTTGTAGGTTGGCAACAAATGCCTGCTGCGCCTGTGGCTTGGCAGCGGCCTGCCGGGGCTGCTCCTTGGGCTTTTCGGGCGGCTGCTTCTCTAGCTGCGCCTGCACGGTGGTAAAGCAGGGCTCTACCATCAAATCGGGCAACTGTTCCTTGCCGGAGGCCATAAAGGAAAAGGCGGCAAAAACGGCCACCAGGGCAAACACGAGGCCCAGCGCCTTATACATCCGCAGATGATAATACTTACGCAACGCATAGGCCCCGTACTGCTTGTTCCTGTGCTCGAACAAAATGTCCAGCACATCGCTTTTGCTGATATCTTCGCTGTTCATGATAAATGGTTTTGAAGTGATGAACGATTGTTTCAAAACCGGCGCCGTGTTTGACAATAAGATGTAGTGGTTCGCAAATTCCATAAATCGGCCCAAAGCCGCCGTTGCCATAGGGGCCATGAGATGGCCCTTGGGGTGTAACAAAGCGGCCCCTTTCCCACACTTTTTACAAAACAACCTGCCCCTACAAATCAAAGCGCCGATGGTTGTATCAAGCCAAGGGAGGTCGCGATCAACGCAGCTTTGCCCTTCGTTGGCTCATGAAATTGGGCGGATATGCGCAAAAAAGGACGTTTTTTTGGCCTTATTTGGGCGAAAACCCCTACCTTTGCAGCCCATTTGCCGGATGTAACGATTCGGCGGTGTTTCAAAATCATTTTTTAACAACAAAAATCAGGGAAATGCAGAATTACGAATTGATGGTGATTTTTACCCCTGTGCTGTCTGACGACGATTTCAAAGCCGCTCAGAAAAAATACGCCAGCCTTGTTACCGACAATGGCGGCGAAGTAGTGCACAACAATCCCTGGGGACTGAAATCACTGGCCTACCCCATCGCCAAGAAGACCACGGGTATTTATTGGGTGATGGAGTACACAGCGCCAACCAACTTCAATGAGAAGCTGAAGACTCAGCTCCTGCGTGACGAATCGGTGATGCGTCACATGTTCACTGTGCTCGACAAATACGCCGTTGAGTACAATGCCAAAAAGAGAAGCGGCGTACAGGCAGAACCACAAAAAGCGGAGGCATAAGATGGCAAAGAACGAAATCAAATACCTCACGGTAATCAAGGCAGACAAACGGCCCAAGAAGTACTGCCGCTTCAAAAAGATGGGCATCCACTACATCGATTACAAGGATGCCGATTTCCTCAAGAAATTCCTGAACGAGCAGGGCAAACTGTTGCCCCGCCGCCTTACCGGCAACTCGCTGAAATACCAGCGTAAGGTAAGCGCAGCGGTTAAAAAAGCCCGTCAGATGGCGATATTGCCGTACGTAACCGATCTGTTAAAATAGAAGGAGGCAACCATGCAAGTAATATTGATTCAAGACGTTAATAACTTAGGCGGTGCCAACGAACTGGTAACGGTTAAGAACGGGTATGGCCGCAACTACCTCATCCCCCAAAAGATGGCGGTGGAAGCCAACCCTTCCAATTTGAAGATGCTGGAGGAGCGCAAGAAGCAACAAGCCAAGAAAGAGGCCAAGCTGCTCGCCGAAATCAACAGCGTGATCGCTGTGCTGCAAACCGGTGCACTGAAAATAGGTGCCAAAACCGGTACCAGCGGCAAAATCTTCGGTAGCGTTACCAGCGTACAGATTGCCCGTGCCATCCGCGAGCAAAAAGGCTACGAAATCGACCGTCGCCGCATCAATATCATCGATGAGGTGAAGGAACTGGGTACCTTCAAAGCCAAAATCGACTTCGGTAACAGCCAAGAGACCGAAGTGGAATTTGAAGTGGTAGCCGAATAAGGTTTATTGATCAAGATTGTAAAAAGCCCCCTCCGCCCACAGCGGTTGGGGCTTTTATATGCACCATGCCCACGCCTTTATACCCCGTTATCGCTTGGGTAGCGGATAGGAGATTTTTATTTTTTGAATTATTTAACAAAATAGTGGCAAAAATGGCCGTTTATTATAAATAACGGTAAATAAACGAGACCAAAAAAGATGACGATTCAATAAAAATACCCGTAAATCGGGCATTTTGTTGGTTTTCCCACCAAAAACACTACCTTTGATATGCTTTAATGTTTTAGTTTTTCTGTTTTGGCTGATTGGGTCTTCTCTAAGTTCGTTCAGTTCATTGTGGCAACTAAGTCATTAACGTTTTATTTTCTCATTTTTTAAAAGTTATTGCAATGAACATTTACGTTGGAAACCTCAGCTGGACCATGACCGATGAAGATTTGAACACCATGTTCTCCGAATTCGGCGAAGTGACCAGTGCCAAAATTCTGAAGGACAAAATGAACGGTCGCAGTAAAGGCTTTGGGTTTGTAGAAATGCCCAATGCTGATGAAGCCAATGCAGCGATCAGCAGCCTGCACGAAAGCGATGTGCAAGGTCGCAAAATCATCGTGAACGAATCACAACCCCGTCCGGAAGGAAGCGGTGGCGGTGGTGGCTACAAAAAGAGCGGCGGCTTCGGCGGCGGCGGTGGCTACAAAAAGAGCGGTGGTTACGGCGGCGGCGGCGGTCGTGGCGGCGGTGGTTACGGCGGCGGCGGTGGCCGTGGCGGCGGTTACGGTGGTGGCCGTGGCGGTGGTTATAACAAAGACTATTGATACTATTATCATATCGTTATTCCCCCAAATCCCCTGTTATCGCAGGGGATTTTTTATGTGTCATTGATGCGGAGGGTCTGTTATTAGCCAAAAAATCAGATATTAGCGAAAAAATAGTATGCGTCTATCCCCGGCTATCGCTGGCACCATGAAATGGGGCGCTTGGGGTGCCCAATACAGCACAGCCGATTATCAACGCCTGATCGAAAGCGCCCTGGCAGCAGGCATTACCAGCTTTGACCATGCCGACATTTACGGCCACTATACCACCGAAGAGGAATTTGGCCGGGCCTTGGCAGGCTTGTCCGCATCGCTGCGCCCGCAAATACAGTTGATCACCAAATGCGGCATCAAAATGGTATCGGCCAACCGCCCCGAACATACCATTAAACATTACGATACCAGCCGGGCACATATCCTGCGCTCGGTAGAGCAATCGCTGCAAAACTTTGGTACCGATTATATCGATGTGCTGCTGCTGCATCGCCCCAGCCCATTGCTGCACCCCGATGAAGTGGCGGCCGCTTTTGACCAACTTTACCAACAGGGCAAGGTAAAAACCTTTGGCGTGTCCAACTTTTCTGCCATGCAAATGGAGGTGCTGCACCGGCGCTATCCACTTGCCTATAACCAATTACAACTTTCCCTCACCCATTTGGCCCCGTTCACCGATGGTACATTGGACTATTGCCTGGCCAACCAAATTGTGCCGATGGCCTGGGCACCGTTGGGCGGCGGCGATATTTTTTTGCAAACCGACGATCGTGAGCAACGCATCATGGCCGTGGCAAATATGTTGGCAAACAAAAACAATTGTGGCAACGATCAGATATTGTTGGCATGGCTGCTGCACCACCCCGCCGGCATACTGCCCGTGTTGGGCACCACCAACCACGCCCGCTTTCAGGCCGCAATGGATGCAAAACAAATACCATTGAGCAACGAGGAATGGTTTATGCTGTGGCGGGCCAGTACCGGTGCCGAAGTGCCATAGCTAATAACGGAAAAGGAACCTGTTGCGCAATACACTTATGGCAAATTCCTTGGCTTTGATCAACTCGCCATCCAATTGGGCATACAATTCTTTGTCGCAGGTAACGGTTACGGCAGTGTGCTGTTGGTACACAACATAAGGCCGACCAAGGTGCTTGCCCTTTTCTATCAAGGGCAGTGCCCGCAAGCGCTTGATGATGCCTAGCTTTTTGCACAGCACCAAATCTAATAGGCCATCGGCCACCGATGCTTGGGGCGATACCAAAAAACCACCACCGGTACGGCTGGAGTTGTTGATGGCCACCAACAAAAAACGGTCATCCAAGGCAAGGCCCTCGGCCCGAATGGCAAACCGGTGTTCCTTAAACGTAAATATTTTTTTAACCACCACCATCAGATAGCCCCAATGCCCGCCAAGCAGCCGCACCCTCCTCATGGAATGGAGCACCTCGCCATCAAAGCCAATGCCCGTACTGTTAAGGTACAGTTTGCCGTTACAAACTCCCGCATCCACCGGCCTTACCGTAGCCGCCAACACCTTATCCAACTGCTGAGCACCGGTACAATCGCCGTACAACTTCCAAGCAAAGTCGTTGCCGGTGCCGCCCTTAAAAATCACCAACGGTATCTGCGTGTGTGGGTAAGCATTGATAAAATAATTTAACGTGCCATCGCCACCGATTATCCAAGCCTCGTGTACTTCGGGCAATGCTACAGGCCAATGTTGGTAACTAACAAAATCAATACCCTCGGCCCTCAGCCGTTGTTCAACCAATTTGGCCACCCGCAAGGCCCTGCCCTTACCCGCCGTTGGGTTGATAAAAAGACCGATTGTTTTTTGACCGTAATAGCGATTAGACACCATTTTGACACTATTGAAAATTTCGGAACGGCATTACCAATGCAACTTTCAAAGCCACCCATACATGAACCTTTATGTAAAATTGGTATCATTGGGTAAAGCAGGCCATTGAAGTGTACAAGATAGCATTATTTAAAATAGCTACCCCACAGTATCCGGTAAAAAAGAGCTTATTGCATCCGACCTACGGATCTGTTTCCCCGTTTTAACCCAGATTACGCAATAGAAAATCTATTGCGACCCGAAACTCCTGCCAACACGGGCATTTCCTCGATTTTTCTTCTTACCGTAGGTATTACTATGCTTTCGAAGAAAAATCTTGCGTGAATACCCGTCTTTATTCGACTTTCGGCTCTCATAACGATTCCTACTGCGTAATCTGGGTTTAAAAGCCCATTGAGCAAAATGGTGCGTGCCAAGGGGCTTCGCAGGCCTAGCCCTAACTGTCCGGTTTCTTCAAGCGGGGCAAACGCATCCAATGTTTTAGTTCCAAGTATGGGGCAGGCTGCTCTGGTATTGCATTTTTAGGTCGCCGACGTGTAATGGCCATCAGCCCACGGTTTCGCATATTATTGCATGGGCGGCTAATCGTTTCCCGTATTTTATACCGATTATACAAATTATATAGTCCAATCTCGGCTTCGCCTTATTGTACTATTAATTTGTTATATCGGCATTAACCATTGTAAAATTATAAAATAGCTTTGGGCTATTTTATAATTACAATTGGTATTAACTGAAAAAAAAGCTACTATCACCATTCCGTTGTTATGGGCTGTAACCGTTGCGGTGTGCAGCCCCGTCCCGTTGCACCGAGGCACGAGGTATCTAACGCTAGCTGCTGCGGCCAGTGTGTGTGGATGCCGCATTGCCGAGCCCCTAGCCCGGCTTGCCCGGCATAACAAGACGGGGCATTATGACCGAAAAGATGACCGTATCAATGCTGTTGGCTCTTTTGTGGCATGCTTTGTTGGGCAACTGCTTGATGTAGGTAAAGGGGAGCTGCGGCAACTAGGGGCATTGGCCTTAGAAAGTTAGGTGCGTTTGCCGGGTTTTTTCAATACGGCTTTTGCAGTTGGATTCGTTAGGAGGGTTTCAAATGCAATAGCGGAGTGGGTTTCAGGTTGCTGTTGGACGGAAGCAATGGTCAACGATGTTGAGGTAAAAAAATAGCCCGTCCCGGTGACCGTACCGGGATGCTGAAAGTTGCTCCTATGCAGCGGTTGGAAGCCGCCATAGAACTTCAACCCAAATTTTGCAGTAGCAAAAATTGCCTTCGGCTGACGCAAAATCCTACGCTTTGGGGTCAGGGTTAACCCCGGCAAAGCCCTTTGGGGGCCTTCGTTGGCCCGTTCGGGACAGATTTTCAGCCATCTGTAAAATCTGGGGGCAAACGCAAAAACACCCGGGGGCATTATTATTTGTAGCTTTGCCCACAAGCGATGTTAATCAACAACCAACATTACCATACAATATGGATGGCCGATGGGCCGCCCCATTCTTTTTTTGTGATAGACCAGCGCAGGCTACCGCATGAACTGGTGGTGGAAGAGATAAAAACCAGTGAGGCTGCGGCCGTGGCCATCGAAAGCATGATGGTCAGGGGTGCCCCGCTCATAGGCGTTACCGCTGCTTATGGGCTGTACTTGGCCACTTTGGAGGCAGGGGCCAACTTTGACCATTATGTACAGCAACGTTTTGACCGGCTGGCCTCTACCCGCCCCACGGCAGTGAACCTGTTATGGGCTTTGCAACAGGTGCGGGAAGCCATGGCCCTGGGCCACAGCCCCGAAGCCAAAAGGGCCTTGGCATTGGCATGTGGCCACCGCATCAAGGCCGAGGATGTGGAGATGTGCCGCCAAATAGGCCTACATGGCTTACCGCTCATACAGGCCATCAGCGAACGCAAAAAAGGACAACCGGTCAATATCCTAACCCATTGCAATGCCGGATGGTTGGCCTGCGTGGATTGGGGCACGGCCACCTCGCCCCTGTACCATGCCCAACTGGCGGGCATCGACATACATGTATGGGTGGACGAAACCCGCCCCCGCAACCAAGGTGCACAACTAACGGCCTTTGAACTGGGGCAACAGGGCGTTAAACACACTTTGATTGCCGATAATACCGGCGGTCATCTGATGCAGCACGGCCTGGTGGACCTAGTGATCGTGGGGGCCGACCGCGTTACGGCCAACGGCGATGCGGCCAACAAAATCGGCACTTACCTAAAGGCGTTGGCGGCACACGACAACAATATCCCTTTTTACGTGGCCCTGCCCGGCTCTACCATCGATTGGAACATCACGGATGGCCTTGCGCAAATACCCATCGAACAAAGGGATGCCAACGAGGTACGGTACGTAACCGGGTGGCACAACAACCAACCCGCCGATGTGTTGATCTGCCCCATCGACACCCCCGTGGCCAATTATGGGTTCGACGTAACCCCGGCGCGACTGATAACGGGCTTCATTACCGAAAAAGGCATTGCCCCGGCCAACGCAGCGGGCTTGCAACAATTATATGCCACCCATGAATGAAGGTGTTATCCTGTTCCACTGCCATTGGCAAAAAGGCCCATTGCCCAGCGGGGCGGATGTGGTGAGTTGGTTACGGGCCCGCAACCAATTGTACACATTGGGCCTCATCGGGTATGACAAAACCGAATCGGTGGGCTATGGCAATATCAGCAGCCGGGTAACCATCGATGGCAACTTTCTCATTTCTGGTACGCAAACAGGGCATATACCGGTACTTTCGTCGGAGGATCTTTCTTATGTAACGCAGACCGATATCGCTACCAATACCCTCCACTGCACCGGACCTGCCAAGGCCTCCTCCGAATCGCTCACCCATGCGGCCATCTATCAGCAGTTTACCGAAGCCAACGCTGTCATCCATGTGCACCACCGCCGCTTGTGGCAACGACTGATGCACCATCTGCCCACTACCCTGCCCCACATCGGCTATGGCACCACCGCCATGGCAGCGGAAATAAACCGACTCACCCAAATGGAGCACCTGGCTACCCAAAAGATACTGGTGATGAGCGGCCACCAAGACGGGCTTATCTGCTTTGGCAACAACATGGAGTCGGCAATGGAACTGTTGTTGAAACATTTTGAGTCGGTCGGCTGATGGTTGGGTTGGCTAACCTACCATGCCAACGGCCATTCCGTATCAACCCACCGTGTGCACCATGCAATGAGTGCATCGCAAATTTTCGCTTTCCAGTAGCCATTCATTTTATCGACAGCGCTCCGTGTTATACCGATTATACAAATTATATAGTCCAATCTCGGCTTCGCCTTATTGTACTATTAATTTGTTATATCGGCATTAACCATTGTAAAATTATAAAATAGCTTTGGGCTATTTTATAATTACAATTGGTATTACTTTTTTCCCCGCCGTTGAGGGCGGGATTGGTAATACCGATGAGACATCAAAATCACCCTTTTGCCCTTGGCTATCGTGCTAGGTCTATCGGCATTATACCAGCGTGAGATGAGTGTACATTTAAAGTCAAAATGGTATAACCTGTCAAAAAAAATAACCCCACCCTGTCCGGCCGACTAGGCAGGAAGCGACACCCCGCCGATTACACACCGGCGACGGAGGTTCCCTGATATCGCTTCGGTGCTACGGTAAACGCAGCTTTCGTAATGCTACATGGACACAAGCCCATTCGCTTCGCTGGTGACTGCGAAAACTCGAAATGCACCCGATGCCATTTTACATCGTGCCATCACGCCATTTTTACTAACTTGCCGCCACAAATCAACAAACGATGAAAATAGCAGTTTTGGGTGCCGGTATGGTGGGCCGGGCCATTGCGGCCGATTTGGCCAACCAATACGAAGTGACTTCATTTGACGTGAGCGAAGCTTCACTGGCCCTGCTGCGCCAAAAAAAAGGTGCCATTACCACGGTACAAGCCGACCTGTCGGACTATGCCGCCTACCCCGCCATGCTGGAGGGCTTTGACTTTGCCGTTACCGCCGTACCGGGCTTTATGGGTTATAAAACCTTGGAGGCCACAATCGATGCCGGTAAAAACCTGGTGGATATTTCTTTTTTCCCCGAGGATGCCTTGGCCTTGGATGCCCTGGCCAAAAGCAAAGGTGTCACCGCCATCGTGGACTGTGGCGTGGCCCCGGGCATGAGCAACCTGGTGCTGGGCCGTTACAACAGCGAGTGGCAGGTGACCCATTTTGAATGTATGGTAGGCGGGTTGCCCAAGATACGGGTAAAGCCTTTTGAATACAAAGCACCCTTTTCGCCCATCGATGTGATAGAGGAATATACCCGTCCGGCCAGGCTGATGGAAGACGGCCATATCGTAACCAAACCTGCCCTGAGCGAAGCGGAACTGTTGAATTTTGACCAAGTGGGCACTTTGGAATCGTTCAATACCGATGGGCTGCGCAGCATACTTTTTACGATGGGGCATATCCCCAACATGAAAGAAAAGACCCTGCGCTACCCAGGCCATATCGACCTTATCAAAAACCTGATGGCAGGTGGATTTTTTAGCGAAACACCCGTCATGGTAAACGGCCAGGCCGTTAACCCCTTGCAGTTTTCCTCGCAAGTGCTTATCAACCAATGGAAGCTGGGGCCAACCGAACCCGAGTTTACCATCATGCGCATCATCGTAAGCGGCACGCAGAACGGGCAGCCGAAGACCGTGCAGTACGACCTGTACGACGAGTACGATGCCGCCTCACAAACCAGCAGCATGAGCCGTACCACCGGCTATACCTGCACTGCCGCACTCAACTTGTTGGCCAACGGAATGTTTACACAAAAAGGCGTGTTCCCACCCGAACTGGTGGGCAATGACAAAACCTGCTTTGACTTTGTTTTACAGTACCTGGCGGCGCGTGGGGTAGTGTATGAGCGGAAAGTTTGGTGAGGCCGTGGTGGTTGAGCCCAGCACCTGCAACAGAAAACATATTGCGGGCCGAAATGCCTGCGAACATGGGTACTTCATCGGTTTTTCTGCTTGCCGTAGGGACGGCTACGCTTGAAAGAAAAATCAATCTTGCGTCCCCACCCCGTTTTTACGGGACGTTTGGCCCTTACAACGATCGCTACTGCAAAACCTGGGTTGAATGGGGACTGCGCGGCTCCGAGCAGGCATACCGCCATGTACATGAGAGCAGGCCGGTTGATCCATCATCTTGTGGTGCGGGCAAGGTTGAGCAACCGAACATTCAACAGTACCACAACGGAACAAAACCGTTATCGTTTCCGCAACTTATACACAATGAGTACGATGCCCGACAATACCAGCCCCGTAGAAATCAGCTCGGCTTGGGTAGGATGGAAGCCAAAAATATCATACGTGGTATTGACCCGTATCTTTTCGATCAGAAATCTTTCGGCCCCGTTGAAGATGAGGTATAGGCCAAACAATACCCCGGGTGTTTTGATGCGTTTGCGCAGGGCCATCAGCACCAGAAAAAGCAAGGTACCCATTATCACTTCGTACAGCGGGGTAGGAAATACCGGCTGTGGCAGGGCCTTGTTGTGCTCGTCGGTATCGCCGGGTATAAACACCCCATCGCCGTTCACGTTTTTGGGATACGTGTAGGCAACGGCCCATACCGGCAAAAACGATGGGGCTTTAAAGGAAGCATGTTTTAGCTCCGTCAAGCTGCGGGCCTGTCCGCCGCCCACCACCGCCGTACTATCCTTGCCCGGCACCTTTACCCGGCCCCGTAAAAAATAGTCGCTGTGCTGATGAATATTTTTGGCATAGTCGCCCGGGGCCGCCAACACCACTTTACCCGTACTATCGGTAATGTATGCGCTGTTGTGTATGCCCCAATCGCCATCACCCGAAACCTGGCAACCGATGCGCCCCACGGCATAAGCGATCATGAGGGCGGGGCCAGCCGCATCCAACAAGTGTATCAGTTTTACCCCTTTTTTTACCGCATACCAGCAAACGCCCACCGCTGCCACGATAAGGCCGCCGTAAAAGGTGAGACCGGCAGGGGCCAACAGTCTGCCGATGGGGTCTTTCAAAAACTCGTCCCAATTCTCCAGGTTATCGAACAGTTTGGCCCCAATGATACCCAATACCAGTGCAATGATGGCAAAATCGCCCACCCGGTCGTGCGGCCAAATCCTTACGCTTCGCTCCTCCGGTGTTTTCAATTGCTGCTTTTTCTTCTCGTACCATTTCATGCCCGTAAGCAAGGCCGCCAACGCCAAACCGCTCAACACATGCCCATTGCCCGAAAAAATATAATCCTGCGGGTTCACATCGGGCGCTTTGTCGAAAAAGAGACCGCCGATTTTGTACCCAAACAAAAAGCCCGCCACGGCGTTCAGCAACAACTCGGTGGGCTTTACCGGCCTGCCCACGATGATGGTTTCCTCCCGTGGCAACACCAAGCCCTGCTTGCCCTTGCGCTGTAGCTCCTTGCGCAACACAACGGCTGCCGCTACAAACGATAGGGCTACCATCAGGCCAAACATGTTCAAAAACTCAAGCCCTTTCAGCTCCAAGCCAAACCAGTCCCTGACCAGGTAATATAAATTGGGATACATGCCGTATTGAATATTGCTATTAAAACTGCAATATATTCATTTAACAAGATTGCGCAATGAGAAATCTGGCTGACCGCTGCTTTGAAGCGCCCCAATAAAAATCCCACCTGTTACGGCGGGATTTTTACAATAACCCATATAATGTTACGCCAGTTTCAATTTCATCGGCAGGATTAAACCGACCGCCAATTGTGAACACCAGCAAACTTTTTCGACAACCATAAGGTGTGGCCACCTATTGGAAGGCCATTCAGCAATGCGATCCATCGTCTATGGCAACCCATAGCAAACCTGGGGGAACACCTTGCAAAACCGTCAATCAACAGCTAGTTGCAATGCTCGTTGAAGGCCCCTTGCAGGTTATCGGCAATCATTTGGGCGCTGCGGCCCTCAATCATGTGCCTTTCGATAAAATGCACCAAATGACCGTCTTTGAACAAGGCGATGGAAGGCGAAGAAGGCGGATAAGGCATCAGATGCTCCCTGATTTTCTTCACCGCATCAACATCAAAACCGGCAAAACTGGTAACCAGATGATCGGGTTTCTTGGCAGCGTTGGCCACGGCCATCAACACACCCGGGCGGGCGGTACCGGCGCTACAGCCGCATACACTGTTGATCACCACCAAGGCCGTGCCCTTGTCCGACATCACCTTTTCCACGTCATCAGGGGTTAACAGCTCGGCAAAACCATTGTCCGTCAACTCTTCCTTCATCGGAATCACTATCTCTGCTGGATACATAATATTATCTTTTAAATTTTTTGGGCTGTAAAATTACGCCGAGGCCGCTTTATAAAACACGTCACGCTATTTTTTTACCCATATCGCAAGCCAATTCGGCCATTATGTCGTATCATTTTTCCAAAAACTGCCATTGTGTCCGATTCGATACGCAAAAAACCGTCATCCTGTCTCAAAAAAAGCAGTGGAACAGGATTTGAACAATGCTTTCCAAACAACAAAATTTTAAAAACTTAAAAACGAATAGCTATGACAGTTGTAAAAGTAAACAATCCCTTGGCCAAGAGCTTTGATGGTTTGATGAATGAATTGTTCAACGAGTTTCCTGCCAACTTTGGCAAAACCTTCCGGGAGAACGTGTGGCAGTATCCTCCGGTAAACATTACCGAAAAGACCGATGCTTACCACTTGGAACTGGCAGCCCCCGGTTTGGAAAAAACGGATTTTGCCCTAAAACTGGATGATAAGCTGCTCACCATCAGTGCCGAGCAGAAGACCGTTGCCCAGGAAGAGGGTACCAAGTCTATCCGCCGCGAGTTCACCCACAAGGGCTTCAAACGCAGCTTTACGTTGGATGAAAAAATCGATGCCACTGGTATCAGTGCCAAATACGAAAACGGCATATTGCTGGTAAGCCTCCCCAAAAAAGAAGTGGTACAGCCCAGCACTACGGCCATCCCCGTATTGTAAGGCCACTCGCTGATGGAAATGCGGCGATGAATGAAGTTTTGATTTTCTGCATATACAGTTGGTTTTTGGATTAAGTGTAGGCCCCCTTGTCGAAGGGGGCTTTTTTTTACCCAAATTTTGCAGTAGATATTTTCAAGCCATCTTGACCGAATTTGATATTATACCGATTATACAAATTATATAGTCCAATCTCGGCTTCGCCTTATTGTACTATTAATTTGTTATATCGGCATTAACCATTGTAAAATTATAAAATAGCTTTGGGCTATTTTATAATTACAATTGGTATAAGGTGATAATCGCTCATCCCAAAATGACATTTTTTTATAGCGTTTTATCGAACTGCAAAATCTGGGTTGAAATAGATGCCGCTGAGGCCCAAAGCGTTCGTAACAGCAACAGTGGGCTCAAGAAAATTCAGTTATCTTGAGCCGAATCTATCCTTTTGGGGTTGGGATAAATGTGCGGGTTGATGACAAACGCTGTACTCACTGCACCAGATCGCCTTTGATACGCAGTAAAGTGGTTTCGGCCAGCTTGGTATTGAAACGGGCTGTGATCAAGCGGCGGCGGGCATTTTCGAGGCTTATCTGTGCCTCTTTCAACTGTAACAGCGTACTACCGCCCAGCTTGTACGACTGCAAGACAATCTGTACATTTTCCTTGGCCAAGCCAATGGTTTCTTCCTCCAACAACAAGGCTTTCTTTTGCCACTCGTAGTCCTTAAAGGCACGGGCTATCTCCAATTCCAACAACGAGCGCTGCCGTTGATAGGCCAATTGGTTGAAACGGATGGTCAATTGCTGTTGCTGTATCTGCCGCTTAACGGCGTAATTGTTGAAGATGGGAATGGCTGCCGTAAACCCATAGTTATAACCCGTATTACGGTTAAACAACAAGGAGAAATTATTGATCACTTTTTTGTTGACCGTGCGGTTGTAATTGTAATTGGCATTAAAGGTAAGCACCGGCCAACGCTCGGCCTTTCTTTCTTTGAGGGTAAGCTGGGCAATATCCAAATCCTTTTTGGTCAGCAGCAGCGAAGGGTTGCTATTGTCAAGGCTGCTCATCAAATCGGCTTGCACCAACCCCATGTTCAGGGGTATGCTATCGCTTACTTGGTACAATGTGCCCGGCTTGTCGCCTATCAGTTGCGCCAGTGTTTCCATCTGCTGGGCTATCAGGGTTTGTTGCGCCAATTGGGCTGCCCGCAAGGCATTCAGGTCCACTTTGCTCTGCAGCAAATCAGGCCGGGCACCTGTACCGATGTCCAGCCGGGCCTGTGCCAGTTTTACCCGCTCGTTCGTGATATCCATTTGCTCTTCCACTGCCTTCAGTTGCTGTTTTTGCTGCACGATGGCATAGTAGGCGTTGATGATGGCCGCGATGGAATTGACCAGTTCTGCTTTGACGGTCAATTGTCCCCGTTGCACCATTTGATCCATCCTGTCGCGGGCAATAAACATGCGCATCCCATCAAACAAGGTCCAGTTCAATGCCAATTGGCCGGTAAGGTTGCTGGAGCGGATACCCGTGGCCCCCCGCTTGGAGCCGTCGGCCAGTGTTTGGTCGAGGTTGTTGTTGTTCCAGTTTTTACCCACGGTTGCGTTGAGCCGGGGCAAAAAAGCCGCGTTGCGGTAACTGTAATCCAGCGCCGCCACTGCCGAATCGTTTTTCGACAACAGGATATTGTAATTGTTGCGCAGGGCTTGGGCAATGGCCTGATCCAGCGACAGCAGGGGCTGTGCCGATGCCTGTAGGGCAGCCCCCAAAAAACCTATCAAAGCCAGTAATACACTTTGTCTCA
Organism: Ottelia alismoides; assembly: GCA_037367405.1. Lineage (NCBI taxonomy): Eukaryota > Viridiplantae > Streptophyta > Magnoliopsida > Alismatales > Hydrocharitaceae > Ottelia > Ottelia alismoides. The sequence continues at coordinate 387,290 of JAZKJV010003733.1, read as the reverse complement.
TTGTTGTGGATGGGTTGTGCCGTCGGTTGTGGCAACCGCATTGTTAAATTTGTCCAGCTCGCTTTTCTTTTTGCTGGTGGAAAGATACACATAGATGGCCGGTATCACAAACAGGGTCAGTAGCAGCGAAAAGATGATACCCCCTACGATAACGATGCCCAGCGGTATGCGGCTGGTGGCGGCGGCGCCCAGCGAAAGGGCCAGCGGTAGCGCACCCAAGGCCATGGCCAGGCTGGTCATCAAGATGGGGCGCAAACGCATGGAAGCGGCATATACCACCGCTTCTTTTTTGGCCATGCCCTTTAACCGGCTTTGGTTGGCAAACTCCACAATAAGGATACCGTTTTTGGTAACCAGCCCTATCAACATGATCATGCCTATCTGCGAAAAAATATTCAACGTTTGTCCAAACAGCCACAGCGACAGCAAGGCCCCGGCAATGGCCAATGGCACTGTAACCATGATGATGAGCGGATCGATAAAACTTTCAAATTGGGCCGCCAGCACCAAAAAGATCAAGCCCAAGGCCAGTAAAAACGCAAAACTGGTGTTGCTGGAGCTTTCGGCATAGTCTCTCGAAGAGCCGGCCAGCGTGGTGGCAAAGCTCTCATCAAGTAATTTCTTGGCGATGTCTTGCATTTCTTTGATGCCGTCGCCCACCGTTTTGCCCGGCTGCAAGCCCGCCGAGATAGTGGCCGACTTGAACCGGTTGAAATGATAAATATTGGAAGGCGTGGTGGCTTCGGTAAAACTGACCAAGTTATCCAAGCCGATCATCTGTCCGTTTTTGTTGCGCACGTAGATATCCTTCAAATCGGACGGATCGTCGCGGTTGTTGCGGGCCACTTGCCCCATCACTTGGTATTGCTTGCCGTCTTTGGTAAAATAGCCCAGCCGCCGATTGCTGAGGGCCAGGTTGAGCGTATTGCTCACGGCCTCAACGCTCACGCCCAATTCTGCCGCCTTTATCCGATCTACATTGATGCGCAGCTCGGGCCGGTTAAACTTGAGGTCCACATCCACCCCCATCAGCACATTGGTTTTGTTGGCTTCTTCCAAAAAGATGGGCAATACTTTTATCAGCTTGTCGAAATTGTTGTTCTGTATCACAAATTGCACGGGCTGGCCACCCCGGCGGTTCTGCTGGATGGTTTGGTCTTCAATCACAAACACCCGCCCATCGGTAAAGCGGGGCAGGTTGCGGTTTACCATCGCCACGATTTGCTTTTGTGTTCGGTAGCGCTCCGGCGGCTCTACCAACACCACCCGTACAAAGCCGGTATTGGATGCCCCGCCCGCAAAACCCGGTGCCGTTACCGACAGGATGGTACGCTTTTCGCCCACCGAGTCGAGCATCAGGTTGGTGAGCCGCTCGATGATTTTTTCCATGGCTTCAAACGACGTACCCTCCGGTGCCGTTACCTGTAACCTAAATTGGCTACGGTCTTCCATGGGTGCCAGTTCCGATTGCATGTTGCCGCCGATCTGGTAAATCAAAAAGCCGCATACGGCCACCATTACCCAAGCCAGCCAACGCACTTTCATAAAGCCCGACAAAGTATGTTTGTAGCCGTTCTCCATCCAACGGAAAAAAGGCTCGGTTTTGTTGTAGAACCAAGAGTGCTTGTGTACTTTTCGGGTAAGCTTTACGTTGAGTACCGGCGTAAGGGTCAGCGATACCAAGGCCGATATCAATACGGCCCCGGCCACTACAATACCAAATTCCCTGAACAAACGGCCCACGAAGCCCTGCAAAAAGATGATGGGCAAAAACACCACTGCCAAGGTGATGGAAGTGGCTATCACCGCAAAATAGATTTCTTTGGAGCCCTCTTTGGCGGCCTGCCATTTATCCATGCCGCCCTCCATCTTCTTAAAAATGTTTTCCGTTACCACAATGCCGTCATCCACCACTAGGCCGGTAGCCAACACAATGGCCAACAAAGACAGCACGTTGATGGTATAACCCATCAGGTACATGATAAAAAAAGCCCCAATGAGCGATACAGGAATATCTATCAGCGGGCGGAAAGCGATGATCCAGTCGCGGAAAAACAGGTAAACGATCAATATCACCAGCACGATGGCGATGATCAATGTTTCCTGCACCTCCAGTATCGATTTTTTGATAAAACGGGTTTGGTCGAGCGCCACGTTGAGCTTGATGTCTTCGGGCATTTCTGTTTTCAGTTGCGCTAACCGTTGGTAAAATTCATTGGAGATAGACACATAATTGGCACCCGGCTGCGGTATCACGGCCAGGGCAATCATGGGTATGGCGCTTTCCCGCAGGGCCGTTTCCTCGTTTTCGGGGCCCAGTACCGCCTCGCCAATGTCCTTTACCTTGATGTCGGCACCGCCCACGTTTTTGACCGTGATGTTGTTAAACTCCTCTTCGGTATTGAGACGGCCAAAGGTGCGCACCACCAGCTCGGTTACATTGCCGGTGATCTTACCGCTGGGAAGTTCCACGTTCTCGTTCAACAAAGCGGTTTGCACATCGGTAGGTGTAAGGCTGTACGAGGCCAATTTTTTGGGGTCGAACCAGATACGCATGGCATAGCGTTTTTCGCCCCATATCTGTATGCCGCTCACGCCGTTGATAGTTTGCAGGCGTTCTACCAACACATTGTTGGCATACTCGGTCATCTGCAACTGGTTGCGGGTATTGCTCTGCACCGTCATCGACAATATCGGATCCGAACTGGCATCGGCCTTCGACACCACCGGTGGCGCATCGATGTCAGCAGGCAAGGAACGGGAAGCCTGCGACACTTTGTCACGCACATCATTGGCCGCCGTTTCCAAATCCACGCTCAGGTCAAACTCCACGTTGATATTGCTACGCCCTTGGCTACTGGTAGATGTGATATTTTTGACCCCGGCAATACCGTTGATGGCTTTTTCCAGCGGTTCGGTAATCTGCGTTTCGATGATTTCAGGATTGGCCCCGCCATAACTGGTGCTTACGTTGATATTGGGCGGATCGATGGCCGGATAATCACGCACGCCCAAAAACTTAAACCCAATCACGCCAAACACCACAATGATGATGTTGATGACTATTGCCATTACCGGTCGCCGTAAACTGAGTTCTGATATATTCATTTTTATGCTTTGGGACAAAGGTTGATTCGATCATGACTTTGTTGAGCTTGGGGCCATGGCACACCGGATGCGGGTTGCCAGTATGCCGCCCCTTATTCAACTATTTTATCCAACACCACTTTTGCGCCGGGTTTGATGCTGAGCAAGCCGGTTACCAATATCGTATCGCCCGCTTTGATACCGCTGGTAATCTGCACCGTGGCAGAGTCGCGCAGCCCGGTGGTTACATCGGTCATTTGGGCCACACCGCCTTGGTACAGCACCAACCGTTTGCCCCTGGCATACGGCACAATGGCCTGGGTAGGCACCACCAGCGCCGGAGCCGCAGGCTCAAAACGCAGCGATACCTGCGCAAAGCCTCCCGGCAACAGGGCCGCATCGGGGTTTTGTACCAAGGCCCGCACCGTAACGCTTCGGCTGGCCTCGGTCACCAAAGGGTTGGTAACCGATACCGTGGCATTGTACAAGCGGTTGCTGCCCGGTATGCTAAACTGCACCAACTGCCCTTGCCGCAGCGATGTGAAATACTTCTCCGGCAGGGAAAAATCCAGCTTCATCACACTGGTTTGGTACAAATTGACGATGCTGGTAGTGGGGGTAACATAAGCGCCCCGGCTGATATTTTTAAGCCCCAACCTTCCGCTGAACGGTGCCCGGATGATGGTTTTGCCAAGGTCCACCCTCAATATATCAATATCGGCCTTGAGCGTGTTCACGTTGAGCAGGGCCATATCATACTCCTGCTTGGGAATGCTCTCGATTGCCAGAAGTTTGGCCAGCCGCTGCTCCGTGGTTTGGGCCATGGCCAATTGCACTTGTAATTTTTTTAACCGTACCTGCAGGTCGTTGTCGTCCAGCCGGGCCAGTATGGTGCCCTGTGCCACATAGCTGCCCTCCTTTAAGTTGAGGTACTCGATACGGCCGGCCATTTCGGGATGCACCTCCACCGTTTCGTTGGCCACCAAGGTACCGGGCAACTGTAGGTCGTCGGACAGGGACACCGTTTGAACGATATAGCCACTGGCCCTAATGGCAGACGGTTTACCCGCCGGGGTAGGCCCCAGTTTTTTGTCGTCTTTGCCCTTACAGGCCGCCAACAGCCACAAGCCCAGTACAACACCTGATTGAAACTTTATCATGCAGTTAAAAGATAGAATTGGTTTGGGAATGTAAAAGAGCATTATCGCCATCATGATGGCCCTTTTTACAGTTAGCCGTAAATTTAAGGGAGTTTGGGCAAACAAGTGGGGCAAATTATGTAAGTGGAAACAAAGGCGGGTTAACCCCTGCGCCTTCTACCCGTAAAACTACCTGCGCATAAAACAAGTAATAGTATGTGTTGGGCAAACAATCATTTACCTTTTATTTGCAATATTCTTTTTAAAACTAAATATCGGTATGAAACAGAAACTAACGCAAGCGGCACTGTTGATAGTGCTGGCGGCTTTTTTTAGCTGCAAAAACAAAGATAACAACGGGGGTGATTCCCAAAGCGGGCCGCCCTACACCATCCAATTGCAAGAGTATGTGAATGATTCCCTGCCCGACCTGCATTCTTACACCCATGCCATTTACCAAGACAAAATCGTGATGATTGGCGGCCGCACCAATGGCCTGCATGGCGGCTCGTACAATTTTTACCGGCGCCACAGCAACAAAAAAGTGTTTGTGATCAACACCAACAACTGGGCCACACCCGACCAATGGACGGTAAAAAGTTTGCCCAGCAAAAGCCCCTTACTGGAAGTTGCCGCCGCTGGCCTTAGCCTCCAACAGTTCAGGGCCAACAATGCCCAATTTTTTACGGAAGACAGCGTGCTGTACATCGTGGGCGGCTTACTGGGGTCGGCCCGGCCCACCCAACTGAAGCAGCCCGGCAACCCACAGAGCGGCATCGTGGCCGTGCCCGGCACCAAAACAGACGGCGAGGACAACGACACCGTGCCGCAAACGCTGCCCTACATGACGGCGGTGACCTTACCGGCCCTCATCAATGCGGTCAACAACCAACAACCCATGCCCAGCGGTAGCATCCGGCAGGTAAAAAATGACAGCCTAGCCGTCACCGGCGGCGAACTGGAACTGTTGGGCAACGCCGTAAAGCTGGTGTTTGGCTGGAACTTTTCGTTTAATGGCGACCTTTATACGCATCAAATCCGGTCGTTTAGTTATCAAGACGATGGCAAAAGTTTACGCATTGGCCCCATTACCGTGTGCAACAGTTGTTGGGACAACCAGCCCGACACCTCCAACACCGGTTATTTCCGCAGGCGCGACGGCAGCATGAGCCCCATGATTGACCCTGCCAACGGCAAGGAAGCCCTGATGTATTACGCTGGCGTGTTCAAAGACGGCATCACCAACTTTGACAATCCCGTGTGGATAGGCAACGATAATGCGGCCGAGCAAAGTTTTGTGATGCGCTCCAACGTCTATACCTGCCAGGTGGTACCGGTGTACAGTGCCAGCCGCAGCCAATCGTATGCCACGCTGTTGGGCGGCATGACCAATGCGCTGTACAATGGCGGCCCCATCAAAACATCCGTTCTTTTGACGGACAAGAATGCGCCGCTCAATGCACCCAACTCAAATTTTACCAACGTTCCATTTAGCAACCAACTCACCACTTTGGTGATCGATGCCAAACGCAACTATGGCCAATACTTGCAATCCGACAGCTTCCCTCCTACCAAGGTGCCGTACAGGTTTGCCGATACGGTGCTGCCCGCCGGTTCCTCGCCTTACAACGGGGCCGAATCGGAACTGTTGTGGACGCTTACACCCGCCAATGGACTGATGCCCAACGGCGTGGTAAACTACGATACTTTTATAAAGGACAATCCCCAGGGCGGCAACGTAGGCTACCTACACGGCGGTATCCTGTCGATGGTGCCCAATGCCTTTGGCGCTGGCAACCAAGGATTGGTTACCAAGGCCAGTAACCGGATTTTTGCGGTAAAGATCGTGCCGGTTCAATAAGCGGGTTGGCAACGCCACGCAAAACGTGGTACGCCCCTGCCAGTTGGGAAGCCATTATCAACGACATATCATTGAGCGGGGCCTTGCTGCAAAGCGGGCCCTGCTTTTATGGTTATGGTATAAACAGATTGTTGATGGCAATACAAATGGCCAAAGGCCCAATTTGCCCCTATACCCCCCACTTTAGTGGTAAAACCTTCGATATTGCCTCTTTAACATGCGACCCTTTGATGTCAAACACCCAATCATACACCGCTCACCCCCAATCTTTCCCCTGCCAACCCCAACGATTCATCTTGAACACCCAATGCCGAACAACTCACCTGCTCCATTTGCCCCTCCCTACCCCAAATTGCCCCTTCCACCCCCAACCTTGCATCTTTAACATTCGACCATCCGGTGTCTGAGGGGAAACGCCGAATGTTGGAGCACCAATATTGGGTGTTCAACACCCAATAATGGGAGTGAAAGTGGCAATATGGACTGTTCTCGACCCGCAATCGGACTTTTTTACACAAACTCCGCCCGTCAAACAGGGATGCGCCGGTGTTTCGCTGGCAAAATGGGCCCTCGGACATCCCAAACCGTACCCTACACACCTATCCCGCCATAATGCCAACGCCGCTGATCAAACAGTCCAATCATATCGGAGCCAAGCCAAAGCGGCTAGGCCAAGACGCTGTGGTTTTGGGCAGAACGAAACGTCCGACGCCATATCTGGGATACCGACCATGGTGTGGTACCGATGACAGTCGGAACAATTGATAAGAATCACCGGTACAACTTGCCGCGCTGGCCCATTGCCACGCCCAACAACACATTATACCAATTGTAATTATAAAATAGCCCAAAGCTATTTTATAATTTTACAATGGTTAATGCCGATATAACAAATTAATAGTACAATAAGGCGAAGCCGAGATTGGACTATATAATTTGTATAATCGGTATTACCGGCCACCATGCCCTGCCCAAGGGCAAATACAGCCTTCCCAAAAAAGTTGTTTTACAACCCAAAACCCTTATCTTTAACCTTATAAATATGAAGACGGTACTAAAAAAAGACCAGGCCAAACAGTTGCACACTTATGCCGACCTATATCCGGTGATGCAGCAGGTATTGTTGAGGCAAGACAAGCTGCGGCGCTCCGTGGAGCACCTGTGGGTGGTAAGCCTCAACCACAAGCTGTGGATACAAAATATCGAACTCATCAACATCGGCAGTGCCAACCGGGTGCATACGCAGCCGCCGGAGGTATTTAGGGTGCCCATTTACAAAGCCTCCACCAATATCATACTGGTGCACAACCACCCCAGCGGCAGCCTTGTCCCCAGCCAGGCCGACAAGGACTTTACCGACAGGATGATAAAAGTGGGGCTACTGTTGAACATTGAAGTGATTGACCACCAAATCATTACCGAAAAGGGCTTTTACAGCTTTGCAGCCGACGGGCTGATAAAGCAGTTAAAGAAAAGCGGGCTGTACGAGGTAACGCAGAAGGAGAGCGAGGAGATGAAGGCGTGGAAATTGGAGGAGGAGCGGAAGAAGGGGGCGGAGGAAAGGGCGAGGGAGATGGCGGAACGGATGCTATCTGATGGACTAAGTTTAGAATTGGTGGTTAAGTATAGCGGTTTGCGCAAGGCGAGTGTGGAGAAGATGCGGCGGGAGATGGGGCGGTAAAAAGGGTGTTTTTCCGGTGGGGTGAAGGTGGGGTTTGTGTTAGATTTGTAGGGTGAGTATTGGTGCGGTATGCTGTTTTGTGTTTATGTGTTATTTAGGTAGTGCAACATGGGCCGAAGCGGTTGCATTAGGTTGAGTGGGCAACGGTCAACTGATTGTCGGCTTCGTAACATCGAGCGGCAGGACGGAGTCCTGCGGCGGCGGGAATTATATATGAAAATAAACAGGGGTATCGCCGCAACTACTTTTATAGCGACAAATTTTTTAACACATTGATTTATAAAAAAAAATTGCATATTTTTACTTAACTGTAATACACTTGCGACGATACTAACGCTGGCAGCAATTCATTGAAAATATACAATAAAGGGTATGCTGAAAACCTTTCAGAGTAAGCAAAAACTAAAAAAAAATACAATGGCAAATCTAAATGGTACCTGGTACAATGAACTTGGGTCAGTTATGACCATTCAAGCTAATGGTAACACTATTAGCGGAACTTATCGAACGGCAGTTGGTGACGCTACTGGAATTTACAACCTAGTTGGACAGACTGATACCGACAATGACGCAAGTCAAGCTGTTGGATGGGTGGTAGTTTGGCAAAATCAGTATGGCAGTTCGGACTCCGTAACAACTTGGAGCGGACAATTTCAAGTTATTGATGGTATTCCTACAATTGTAACAACTTGGCTCTTGACACAAGAAACTAATCCGAATGACGACTGGCGTTCAACTCTGGTTGGACAAGACGTATTTACTCCTATTAAAAAAAGCGAAGAACAAATCAAAGAAAACATTAAACGAGGCACTAAATCATCCATGCCAACCAAAAAATAGACTACTGTTAACATATAGGGTTTGGTTGGGTGTGCAGCGCCGACAATGAACCTCCCGCCAACAAGCGGGATTGGACAGCCTGTCCCGGCGTATTCCGGGAAAACCGGTAAGACTTGAGTATGCTCTTTTTTATGAGGTTGTCGTTTTTTGTTTTGGAGGTTGCAACTCTTTACTGGCGCAGGGCTCTGTTACTGGCGCAGGGCCCTGTCCTCGTTACTGGCGCAGGGCTCTGACAGGATATTGCTTAAATAGCGGACGTTGGGGCGTGGCGGCTGGATGGTTTAGATAGGCAAGAGCGACTTTATTGTTAGTTCAGTAACAGGGGGCGGCAGGACGGAGTGCTGCGGCGGCGGGCAAAAAGGAACTGGGTAAAATTGAAAGCCCCTTAGATAAAATTTTGCAAAAACAAGGAAAATCTTACATTTACATATATGGATAAAAAATATGGGTATTTGCGCAAGTTTTTGGAAGCGACAATTTTAGTAACCGATTGATTGTCAATCATAAAACTTGCGCATTTTGTACTTTACTACTTATAAACTTGCGACAATAAATGAGTTACCTGCAACCCTTTTGGACACAGCATTATAAAATTTAACTTACCGACATTGAAGCTTTTTGAAACTAATCCAATTACAAGACAACTACACGAAACTTGGCTTGAGAAAATTGAAAAGGAGTTTGAACTTGTTGGTATTAAAAATGACACAAACTACTTAAGTTTAATAAATTACCTTGAAAAAAGCCCACAAAAATTTTATCGCAAATCCGCTTTCAACGATTTTTTGAACCACTTAAATAATTTATTAGAAGAGGATGAAAAAACGCTTTCGCAAACATTAATAAATCTTGAAAATCAAATCAGTCTATCTAATAAAATCCTGAACGACATTAATCAGTTAGAAATAAATGATATTCACTATCCAAAAGAACATTACGACTTAATCAATTTTATAGACAAACATATTCATTACAATTTGCTAAAACTCTATGAAACACCATTATATTATTTCTCAAAACTAATTGCTGAATGTTTTTGGCTCAAAAGTGGAAAGAAAACAGATGGGCTTGATTTGTATAATTCAGTTGAAGAATTGAAAAAATATGGTTTTTCATATTTGGAACAATATTATTTACACGACATTAGAAACGGAATTGCACATGGAAAAATTATTTATACCGACAATGATATTTCATATTTTGACAAGAAAAATAATAAAGCATCATTAGCAACAAAAAAAATCATTGAAGTTTTTGATAATTCTCTGGACATTGTAAATGGCTTTTGCCTTGCTTTTAAAGTATTTAGTATCTCAAACCAGCCTTTCTTTGAGAAATATAAAATTGCAATACCCCAATCTATACTATTGGAAGAATTGCAAGCAAAAGTAAATGCACCAGCTTGGACTGTTTATAATATACTTGATAGTACTGCACTTAACAACAAGAAGCAATTAATGGTCTATGTTAAAAATGACAATTGGGATTACAATAAGGTTCAGTTCTTTTCATTCACTACTGCATATTGGGCAGAAAAACTAACAAATTCATACAACCGAATTTTCTTTTCATTTAACTCAACTCACTCAACTATTTCATCAGGTTGGGCTGCCTTCAATGCTGACAAATTAAGAGAATTGAGATTAGGCAAAGAGACTAAACTTGAAGATTATAAAGGTGTTTTAGAAGACGACTTATTATTTTTTATACCAAAATATAAGTTTCCAAAACTCGTTTATAAAATGGGGAGTTTATGGAGTTCTTTAAAAACACATTTTCCAATTCACTTTAATAAATATCTTGACATATATTTCCCAAGACCATTTTATCTAAGAGAAACACAGATACATTCTAAAAAGTATTTTACGGTAATTGCTGACCCCAGTATAATTATTAAGAAAAATTTTCAAACAAACACTCAAAATTTAATTAGAAAAAGCAGAAAAAAAATTGTTCAGCTTGCGATAAAGAAATCAAAAGCGACAGTTCCATTTTTGTCAAAAGAAAATTTATTACCAGTAAAATATATCAGGCTCTTTATCTATGACACAAATAAACGAGTAAGGCAACTTAGATATTCAGGGCTAATTGAAGAACTCATTTGTACTATTGAAGTTAATACGACAAGAAGAATAAAGACAATTGATATAATTGGTGGAACAGCAGAACAAATTGGAAAATACCGAATTGTTTGGAACAGAAAATGGCTTGAAAAACAGGGCAGCAGGTAACATTGGTATTTGCAAAAGCTGGGCAGACGGAAGCTGTGTTTCAACTTTTTGTTTTTCAATTTAGCTTCATATCGGGCAGACGACTAACTATTTAGCTATGTGCAAATCATCAACTTTAATTTATAAATTTAGCTTCAGGTAGCCGGGCGGACGGAAGTCTATTTCCCAGCCTTCGCAAATACCTGCTCGTTGTGTAGGCTCCCCATTTTTAGTACACTTTAAAAGTAGAACAATCCTTTCATCTTTCAATTGTTTGCCGGTTTTTCCAGGGCGTAGTGTAGCGGACGTTGGGGCGTGGCGGCTGGATGGTTTAGATAGGCAAGAACGACTTTATTGTTGGTTCAGTAACAGGGGGCGGCAGGACAGAGTCCTGCGCCAAGGGAGAAAGACAGGATGGCCATATTAAGCAAATTTAACCTTGAGCTGTTAAGGAACTACGTAAAGCCATACAAACCAGTACTTTATCTTTTTGAAGGAGAATTTGAGGGGCCACATTACACTGCCCGATCGGCACAAACAGTCTTTAAAGCGACTTTTAAAACCATGGGGGCTGCCGCCAGATAGCAGTTTTCACAGCCTTAGGTATAGCTATGCCACCCATTTGCTCGAAAATGGTAGCGACATAAAATTTATACAGGAACTGCTGGGGCACAACGATATAAAGACGACTTTACGTTACCTTCGTATGAGCAAAAAGGAACTGGGTTGAAAGCCCCTTAGATAAAATTTTGCGAAAACAAGGAAAATCTTACATTTACATATATGGATAAAAAATATGGGTATTTGCGCAAGTTTTTGGAAGCGACAATTTTAGTAACCGATTGATTGTCAATCATAAAACTTGCGCATTTTGTACTTTAATACTTATAAACTTGCGACAATAAATGAGTTAGCGGCAAGCGTGGAGAGCCTTACACATCTATAACCATTAAAAATAAATAATGCTTTTACTATGGATTTAAACGGTATAATCGAACCCAAAATTTTACTGACAGAAACAGAAACTGATGCTAATTTGACTTTATTTTTATGCCATGCCAATGAAGATAAGCCGCAAGTAAGAATATTATATCAGAAGTTGGTAGAATTGGGGATTGATGTTTGGTTTGATGAGGAAAATTTATTACCTGGAATGGAATGGAAGGAGACAATTTTAAGCATTCTTCCAAAAATTGACATATTTGTTATTTGCCTTTCTACAAATTCAATCCAGAAAAGTGGTTTTGTACAAAAAGAAATAAGAGAATCTTTAGAGATAGCTGAACTACAACCTGAGGGAAAAATATTTATCCTACCTATACGTCTTGATAATTGTGAGGTTCCTTACAAGTTATCAAAGTATCAATATTTAGATTTGTTTAGTGAAAACGCATTTGTAAGACTAACAACAACTTTAAATTACATCTACAGCAATAAACAAAGTTTTGAAAAAAAAGCATCACAACCTATTAATTTATATTTAGGATTTGTAGATGACATTTCACCAATCGTTGAGAAATCATATTTGCGGAATGTTATTCTTATTGCAAATTGGTCAGAGAGTGGTATGGGCGAAAGAAATGCGTACAGAGAATTCCTACAGACAATCCCTTATTTAGAAAAGCCTATTATCGAATCAGGATTTTATTTGGCTTATACTAATCCAGGACAATTTATGTTTGTTGCATCTTTAGCTGGACATCAATTAAAAAGAACGTTTGGCGTTAAAGATAGTGGTGCATATTATATTTCTCAAGGCAAACTATTAGATTTTAAAAAATTCCCATTTGCAGCCGGACCGGGTGAAATACTTGAAACCATTGCTTCATTAAACTTTTAAGTGTATTAAACTTACTGAAATGAAGAGTCAATAATGCCTGCCGCTAACAGGCGGTTTGGCAATATGGCGGGGCGACGAATATATTCTCAACTTTTTGTTCGCTAATCGGCTTCAGTTCCAGCTGACGAAATACTAATGAGCAGCAGAATTAACAATGAACTTTTGTAACTTTATTTAGCAGCGGTTACGGGCTGACGATTTTCAAATACCGCCACATCGCCAAGCCGTAGACGTTGTACGCCACTTAAACAGACGTTTCCAAATATGACAAAAGCATTAATAACAATTTTGACCGTGGCAATTTTGAGTTGCAATAACTCTAACAATTCAAAGGCTTCTTCATCTTCCGACACAAAACAAGTTGAAAAAAGAGAAACCTTCCCAGTAAAAGAATTATTTGTAAACAACGGTGAAGAGGGAGGTTGGGGAGCTGACATAAGGCTTTCAATCATTTCAAATTCAGAAACGGACACATCAAAAATGTTTACAGCTATATCCACACATGAAGGAAAGAGATTAGGGCTAATTGTTTCTACTCCTAAGAAAAAAGAGGGTGACAAAGGATTTGCAAGTGGGATAACCTTTAAAAGTATTGGTGCTGAGTCAGACAATTTGTTAAAAGTTCTTTCAAAACTCTATAAGCAAAAGGTTGACACAGCATTAAAATTTACAAATGCAGTTTCGATTACATACGTTAACCTTGACGAATTTGCAAAAAGTCTTGGTGCAGAAAACGGCGGACAATATAAGACCGAAAATCAGTATAAACTATTTTACGAAGGAAGAGAAGAAGGAGACTATGCAGAAATTTATTTGAATATTAATGCGACTGAACATTGGATTGAATTAAAAGAAAAGGACGAAGAGTACAGACCGGTAATAATTAAATTTCTTAGACAATAAGCGGCGTACAACATTGGGTTGCAAGTTGGGCTCGACATTGTAACATCAGCTATTTGTAAATCCCGGCTTCAGTTCAGGCTCGACGAATAAATCTCAACTTTAGTTCTTAAATTCAACTTTATATTTTCAATCAGCGGCGGTTGTGGGCGGACGGAATTCTAATTCCCAACCTGCATAAAGCCCGAAAACGTTGGCTGTCATTTTATGGAAACATTCCGTTCGACGATAATCATAGTATTTTGTGCAGCATTTTCTTCCTGTAACAACTCAAACAGGACAGAGAAAGTAATCGCTAAGTCGGACACAGTATTGGTTTATGCAAAAGAGCCTAAAGACAGTTCCGACTACAAACTTTTAAAGTACAATTTCTATTTAAGCAAAGGTGGACAGCTTTGTGAAAGAAAACTTGCGATGGCAAGAGACAGTTCGTGCCATTGTGAGTTTGAAGTTTATTATGACAGCACTATTTCAATTTATACTGACGACAGTATAATAAAAAAGCCGCTTAGCACCATAGTTGACATCAATTCATTTGTTTGGCTTGACTCTACCGAATATTCAAAAGACAAAAATAAAGTCTTTTACTTTCATGGTAACTCAGACGGCGGAAACAGAGTAATTGTTGACAAAGCCGACCCTTTGACTTTTAAACGGCTTTGTGAGTATCGTTGGGGCGTTGACAAAAACTATGTTTTCTACAAGGGTGACATAGTTCAGGGAGTTAATTTGAAACAGCTTCAAGTTCTCTATCCACCAGACACAGCAGACCATTTCATTGACTATGTAAAAGACGACAAAAATGTTTTCTATACAACAGAAATTGTAAAAGGTGCAGACGTCAAAACATTTAAAGTTGTCAGTGAACAAAAATGGGAAGCGGAAGACAAAAACTATAAGTACGAAACAGGCCGGCGACAAGAGTAAAAAAACGAACAGCCAACACTGGGGTTTATGCAAGTTGGGCACGACCAGCAATCATCTAATCCTAAATGCGTCACTGGCGCAGGGCTCTGACAGGATATTGCTTAAGTAGCGGACGTTGGGGCGTGGCGGCCGGATGGTTTAGATAGGCAAGAACGACTTTATTGTTGGTTCAGTAACAGGGGGCGGCAGGACAGAGTCCTGCGCCAAGGGGGCGCTTGATATAATAAATACGCCGTCCAAAAAATAAACCGCAAACACGCCTTGCGGTTTATTTTACTGCAAAATTTGGTTACATTGCTTTTTATTTTTATATCTTATTGATAATCAATGAAATTAAAAAATAAAACAATTCGATTGAGGAATGTAAACCTTCGTATATTTACGAGTTACCTGCAAGCTTAAAAGACGACAATGATGACCGATAAAATCGAACAATTTTTCAAAGCGTATTGGACAACAGGAATGAAGTCGGTCTATACAGACAAGGTTTCAAAAGATATGATGGCATCACCTGTTGACAAAGACGGCTGGTATGAATGGAAACTTATTCCAGGGACTTTGACTTTGGACGACTATAAAAAAGTAGAAGCAAAATTTGGAGTTATTTTTCCAGACAACTTTATAGAGTGGCACAAACGGTATTTCTTTGAAGACGGAGACTGTTCAATTATAAGATTACCTTATTCACAACCGACAAGACCTTTAGAACAATTAATCAATAATCTTGATTGGGACATTCCAGCACAACTAATTCCACTCGGATTAATTCCATTTGCAGACGAAGGAAATGACGCTGGACTATTAGTGTTTGACACAAGAAAAACTACCGACAAAAAAGATTTTCCAATTAGAGTTTATGACCATGAATATGGTGGTGACCTGGACGGTTTAAGTGAAATCATATTCTCATCGTTTGATAAAATGTTAGAATGTTTGACACATTTCTTAACTGAAAACAAGACGAGAAAACGCTTTGAAGTAATACCCGACTTTTATATTATTGATCCAAATGGTGCTGGTTCGACAGGAAAATCTTATTGGACATGTTGGACAGAAATGGAAAAAGCAAACTTTGAAGAATTTGGATACTAAATCAACAGCGGACAGAAAGCCAGCAGGTAACAGGCGCTTGGCAAAAAAGCGGGTTCAGTGGTTAAATGAAGCTTTGTGCTTCGTATCAAGTTTAGTGCTTGCAGACAGTTTAGTGCTTCGAGATCCGCTTCTTCGCCAAGCGCCAAAACGTTAGCACCAATATTAAGAATGACCGAAAAGACAACACATATTGACGTAGGACAAAGTAAAATTTTAAACCTTGACGCTGACGACCAAGGAAATTACATTGCGTTTACCGACAACAAAACGGTTGTAACAAACGATCATAATTTAAAAATAGAAATCGACTTACGCTTTCCGATTATTCGCAGACTTGACAACGACACATTTTTCATTGCTGACAGTCGGACAGAGAAAGACAACAACGGTTATATTTTTAAATTCAGCGGACAATTGGTAAAGTCATTTCTAGCTGGTGACGGAATAGAAGATATTATCGTTCAGCAAAACAAAATTGTAATAACTTATTTTGACGAAGGTGTTTTAGGTGATGACGGACCAAACAATGATGGACTTGCTGTCTTTAATTTTTCTGGTGAACAAATTTTCGGATTTAATTCAAGTAAAATTTGGGGTAATATACTTGACTGTTATTGTATTTGTAAGCACGGAACAAATAGAATTTTGTTTTACGCATATACTGACCTAAAAGTATTTGAACTTAATCTTGACACTTTTAAAGTTGAAAGTTTTGAAACACCGGATGACTTTTCAGGAACATCAGCAATTACAAGCACGACAGACAAAATTATTGTTCATTCAAGCTATGACGACAAAAGAAGTTTTTTCTCTTGGGACAGAAATAAAAAAGAAGTAAAAAGGTTTGGTGACTATTCACCAGGCTTGACAGGAATAAAAAATGGAAAGTTTTTAATTTATGGCGACAGTGGATACACTATTATTGACCCAACAGAATAAAAATACTGGTGCTAACAGGCGTTTGGCAAAAAAGCGGGTTCAGCGCTTAAATGAAGCTTTGTGCTTCGTATCAAGTTCAGTGCTGGCAGACAGTTTAGTGCTTCGAAATCCGCTTCTTCGCCAAGCACCAAACCGTTGGGCGTAATTCGACCTTTTCCGGCGACGGAAATAGATTCCTTATCTAATGGAATGGACAAATTTTAAAACTTATAAACAATTGACAATCAAGACTAATTTTCTACTTTAGTTAGAATTTTAAAAACACGGCGTAAATGAGACCTAAAGTATTTATTGGTTCTTCAACAGAGGGATTGAAGTATGCACAAACAATTCAAGTTTTACTTGACAATTATTGTGAAGTAACAATTTGGAGTCAAGGAATATTTGGATTAAGTCAAGGGACACTCGAATCATTAGTATTAGCATTAGACAAATTTGATTTTGCTATTTTGGTTTTAACACCAGACGACCTAACTATTTCAAGAGATGAATCAAAACAATCACCAAGAGATAATGTTCTTTTTGAATTGGGTTTATTTGTTGGTGGTTTAGGAAGAAACAGGACTTATATCGTGTTTGATAGAACACAAAAAATCAAAATACCTACTGACATAGCAGGCATAACTTGTGCGACTTTTCAAGAGCATTCGGATGGAAATTTACAAGCATCACTTGGGGCTTGTTGCACACAAATTCAAAATGAAATTCAGAGACAAGGTTCAAGGGTTAACAACGAGTTAGATAAACTCTCAACAGCAACGCAAGACTTTGAGCTTACAAACGATAAAGTAAAAAAACTTATAGAGTTGATTGCAAGGTCAAGACAAATAGAATTAGAAATAATTTCAGGACAATTTGGAGGGTTTATGAAAAAGGAACATTCAGACCTAATAAAAAGGGACTTAACTGACTTGAAAAAAATGTTAGACTAAAAACTACTGCCAACGTCTAAGGCTGCGTTGGGTGCGCAGCGCCGACAAGGAGGCTCCCGCCACTATGCGGGATTGAACAGCCTGTCCCGGCGTATTCCGGGAAAACCGGTAAAACTTGAGTATGCTCTTTTATTATGGGGTTGTCGTTTTTCGTTTTGGAGGTTGCAACTTATTGGCACGGTACTGGTTTGACATTGACATTATTTTTTCAACTTACCAATTTTCTCATGGACAAGCCTGTGGAATTTATCGGATTGAATATGCCCTAGCTTACCCCATGTTACTGAACCAATCCCCTTTTCTAAACGTAGCCACTTTGATTTCCTGATTGTTGCTAAACTTAAACGACATCTCCAATTTCTTTTTGTTGATCACGACAAGGTGAGCCTGATTGATAATATATGTACGGTGAATTTGTGCAAAGTCTGGATTACGCAATACCGTGTCGGCATAGGTTTTCATGGTTTTGCCGCTTACAATACTGGTTCCGTTGAGCAAGTGAAAATGTGTATAGGAGCCTTCAGCACTGATAAAAACGATATCACTTAATTGTACCACCAACAACTGCTTTTGCGTATTGACATAAATCCGGCGGGGTGTTTCTTTGTTGTCATCTAGCGTGATTGACGTTGAGGCTGACAAAACGGAGGAAAACTCACGGAACCGTTTGAATAGTTCTGCCAATCCGCTTTGGGTAATGGGCTTTTGTAAATAATGAATGGCCTGTAATTGATAAGCCTCAATGCCATACTCTGTATGACTGCTCAAAAATGCAAACGGAATACCAAGCTCCTTGAGCCTTGCGGCTAACCAAAAGCCTCCCTTTTCAGGCATCTGAATGTCAATAACGGCCAAATCGGGTGGGATTTGGGCGCAATAATCAATGGCTGCCACAACAGAAGAAAAGGACGCTTTTAACAAAACATCCTCAAATCCCGCTATCGCCATTTCAAAACGGGCAAGTTCTACCTCCAAATCGTCAACAGATACTACTGTAATTTTTCCTAATTCCATTACTCCTAGGTTTTACTTTAGTTGCTAAAAGGCATCTTTTACAGGGATAACAACATCACAAACCAATCTATCATATTCTATGCTGGTAAATAACTGCCCATCCAATTTTGAGAGCATTTTGTTTATGATCTCCATCCCCAAGCCTGTAATCAGGTGTAGCTCAACATCATTTTTGCTACTGCCCTTGCTTTTTATTTCGGCAAGCCGCTCTTTTTGCTGAATCGTTATCGCATTGCCTACCTTGAAATGATACATAAAATCGGCAGTGTATGACTCCACGGTCAACACAGATTCGGACTTGGCATACTTCACCGCATTGTCCAATAGGTTCCTAAAAACAACCGAAAGTCCATCATAGTTGGAATAGACAACCACCTCGTCATCAAGCCGCAGCTCTACTTGAATACTCCTTACCGCTGCAATTCTTTTGTAGATGGGCAGAATTTGATGTAGTAATTCCCTGATAACAACTTTTTCTGTTTTGAAAACAAATCGCTCATTGTCAACCAAACTCCAATGAAGCAAATTTTTTAACAACAAATCTAGTTCGCGACCTGTTTCGTCAATTTCTTGGCTTACTTTGTCCAGTCTTTCAAAATCCTTTTTTTGTATCAAAAAAGCTGCTAAATCTGTCAATCCCGTGTAAAGACTCACCGGCGACTTTAAATCATGTGCTACCACACGAAATATTTCCTGCTTTTCGCGATTGACTTGTTCCAAAAAGTTATTTCTGTTCTTTAAAATGATACTTCGTATCGCAAACCCGCAAAACAGCAATAGCCCAATGATAAAAAGGAATCTTGCGATGGCGGTGTTATACCAATAGGCTTTAATCTGTATGGGAATTTGCTTCATCTCCGGCAAACTGCCATTTGTTGTTCTTACCTGGAGGGTGTAACTGCCCGGTATAAGAAAACCCAGCGACAATTTATCATCGGGGAGCTGCTGCCAGGTTGTATCTTTATATCCTAAGATCCTGTATTGCAACAATAGCCCCGGATGCTGAATAAAAGGTATTGAAAACTTAAATTCGAGGCTTTTAAACGACGGATCAATCCTTTTCAAATCATCTACACCTGCTATTGCCCCATTGATTTTTACTTCATCAAGAAAAATAACCGCTATGCTTTCTTTAAAGAGCGATTTGATATATGCCGTATTTATCCCTACAATTGCTTCCATCGACGAAAAAAAAGCCGAATCCCCGCTCATGAAACCACTGGTTGAAAATCCCCCGTTGTACTCAATGTTGGGCATATTAAACTCTTTTTCAATCTGCCGGTAGGGCAATGCCCGTGTTTTACCTGCCAAATAAAGCATTAAGTCGGCAGAAGACAGGTAAAACAATCCGGCATTGGTGGGTAACCACCAATCGCCGTCCTTGTCGGTCAGTAGATAATGGCAACTGAGTAAACAACTACTGGCATCCAATGGCAATTCAATCTGCTTGCAATTGGCAAGAGAAACAACCAGAGGTCCATTACCATAGGTAGCGATGAGCAGTAGGTTTTTCTGTTTGTCATAACAAATACTCCTACACTTTGATATGGGTGCCTCCGTTATCTTTTTTGCCGTTAATTGACTTACATTTAATGCATAAATATGTCCATTGGATTTTGACGACGCATACAACAGATGATTGCCCCCATTTTCAATATAGTCGATGCTTATTTTTGTACCATTATCGTAAAATGCCAATTCCTTAACAAATGAAGTTCCATTATTTGTAAGAACGGAATACAAATTTCCATTTTGAAAATAAACAACCGAATCTGTTGCTACAGCGGCTAGTATCTGTTTACCAAGCGGTATTGGTATTTTTTCGTCAACCTGTCCGGCTGTATTTATTACAAAAGCTGTGTTACCAAAAAAATAATAATATTTGCCTTTATGATATATGATTGGCGAAACTGATTCAAGGGAAGAACTTTTGTCGAAATTAAATTTGATGCTTTTCTGAAAGAAATTATTGGACCGCAACACACCATCGGGGCGGTTACTAATTGAATGCAACACCCCTTTATCGAGCTTTTCCCTATAAGGAAATGTAAAAACCGGGGTTCTTTCAAAATACGTAAATCCACCACGTGTACTGATCAAAAAAACCCGTTCCTTTTCCAAATCGCAATAAAAATCGATATATCGCTGATCATCGGTTAACTCAAAATACTTGCTCAGCACGGGTATATTATTGCTTAATGTGAGTTTGTAAATACATTTGCCACTTGCAAAAAATGCTTTACTACCGTCACCCTGACGTTGCAGCCACCAGTTCATTATCCTTGATGTCTTAAAATTATGAAAAGACTCGGAAAACCCGGCCTGGCGGATATTGCCCGATGTAACCAAGCTGCCTGCTTTGTACACTTCGTAATTACTATTTGAAAACAGCTTTACTAATGCTGAATCTATTAAAAATATCGAGGCGTTATTCTCTTGGCCATCTCGGATCTTTGTAACAATACCATTGCAATAATAATGCTCCCCAAATTTACTTAACATGTAAAATGTATCGTTTCCTACCCCGTTAATACTAGTAAAGCCATAGTCAAAATATGCCTCGTAAAATTCATTATAAACGGCCTTACTATTCATGCGCTTAACGATATCCCAGGGTATTTTATGGGGATAATATGGACCGTTGTTGTGCATCTTTATATCATACGCATTCCCATTTTTTTGGTATAGCACCTTCAACTGGCTGTTATCATCTATATACAAAGTAATTTTACCGGCATGAAAAAAATAGGGGTCGCCCTTTTTATCATAACACAATTGGAACCAATAATCTTTCAGTGATAATTTATAAGCCGGGAGAGAATCCATCCGGGAAAATTTCCTGCCATCCCATTTCAGTATTTTGTGTGATGCGGTTAACATCCAGTAATAGCCATTTTTATCCTTGGTGATAGACACAAGCTGATTTTGCCCAACCTGTTCATCTAATTCAACATCATGTTGAAAAAATGTTGTTTGCTGGCAAAAAATTTTCTCTACAAAAAAAGAGAAAAAAATAAACAATATGGTGAAGTAAATATTTAGCAATTGTTTGCGGTTTAGAATTTAATAACTCCATCAGTTTTCTACGTTCAACTACCGTTGCCTTTGCATAAGTAATTGACAATCAGCCTGCACAATTGATTCACGTACTTTTTCAAACCTAGGTTTAACACTGCGTCAACAAAAGATAGCGCTCTAAACGATAAAATCTTGGCCATTCCTAGGTCTCAAGGCTCAAAAAACCGAAGTATTGAGAACACAGCGCTAAGATATAAAAAAAATATGTGAGTCCCCTTGCAAGAACCGTGGCGGGACGAGGCAATTGGGAATGGCTATACTTGACCTATACTTGTAAGTGATAAAATGTACGTACATCACTATCAACAATTAGAACAGTGCTGGATAATTAAAGTGATTGCTAAAAACCTATCGTTTTGTTGACCCAACCCGATAACCAACTGATTACCAAAGAGTTACCATCAAAAAAAGACGCTCCAAAAGAGAGGGCAAACAGGCTTTTAGCAGTCATCCGCCCTGATAGATGTAGTGAACTAAGAGGGCGTTGCCGATGATCGAGGCAATGACCAATTCCAATTTTTTACAAGATTCGTTTCACTGAATGAACCTGTTTGCTTTTGTGCGGCAACCGCTAAAAAAAAGCGGCTATCACTCACTATTTTTGTGGGATAGCCGCTACTTTATGTGTAACCTAGGGGTAAAGTTTTTTTTCAGTAGGACATTGTCATTTGCTTACTTGCAACAATAGATATACCATGTGCAACTTTACCAATCCTATTTTTATATTTACTACAACTACATATAAACCTAAACTAACTACTTTTGGCTCACCCCCCGAACTGGGTTGGGTAAGATGCTGTTACCTGCCATTACCTGCGGTATTGTAGTTATACCGATTATACAAATTATATAGTCCAATCTCGGCTTCGCCTTATTGTACTATTAATTTGTTATATCGGCATTAACCATTGTAAAATTATAAAATAGCTTTGGGCTATTTTATAATTACAATTGGTATTATTTACAATGACACCCGAACAAGTTACTATTCACTTACGCCTTGCATGAATCAATCATTGGCACCCGATAAAAAATCGCCTTTCTGTTTCACCTTACTTGATTCTCTTCAATAATGAAAAAAAGTAGTTTTTTTGAGTGACGTCCAACGATTGATTTTTGCCCTATTTGATTATCCTGATTTTTCAACCTCCCATAAAGGCTTTCCTTTTGACAAGTAGCACCTGATATATGATGCTGCATGAGCGAAGGAAGCCGATGGGCTCTATTCTACAGTCAACTTTTTGTACACCATTGCCCCACTACTAATAAATCGCAGGGTATAAATGCCCGTAGCCAGTGTGCTTACCTCTAAATGCTCAATCTGGCTACTGGTACCGATGTTGCGGGACTGTACTAACTGGCCAAGGCTGTTTATCACATGTATTTGTACCGCCTTCTGTTGCCAATCTGCTGGCAATTGAACGTTTACAATATTCTTCGCAGGATTTGGAAACAGTGCTATCGCTTCCTTACTGTTCAATCGCAACGGGCGGATAGCTGTATATTGCTGCTTGCCATCTATATCTACTGATCGTATGCGGTAGTAGTTAATACTTTTTATCGGATTTGCATGTACATAGCTGTACGTGCTGCTGCCCGTAGCAGATACCGTACCAATCACCCTAAAGTTAACATTATCGGTACCGTACAACACTTGGTAGTGCTTTACATTTACCTCTTTGGCCACATCCCACCTTAAAACTGCAGTCTCGTTTTTGGCCGTGGCGGTAAAGCTGGTTATATCCACAGGCAATGGCAGGGTTACATCAATTCTACCAGTAGCCGATTGGTTGTTGGCCACATCGCCACAAGTAGATGTAGGAGATAACGAAGAGCCTAGCACCAAATTGTTCTCTTCCCCACCAACTGCAAGGCCCACTACATCAAATGTGATGATGTTGCCTTGGCCAGCGATAAAATTGCCACCGGAATTTCGTATTTGTAAAACACCAGCGGTTTGGGAACTAACTGTAAACAATCCGGTTGCACCCGTAACATCATTGGTACTCACAAAATTTAATGGAGTTGCAAAACCCAAATATGGCGGAATGCTAACCGTTAACCTGGCCTGATTTTGAGGAATAAACGCAGAGTTGGTTCCGCCCGTATTACTATTGACCGCAACTTCAATTTGTCCTCTTTGCCCGATCATCAATGCAAATGGGATAGGCGAAATGGAAACCGCCTCTAAATCTACCTGATTATTGGAAGGGTTGGTACATTGACTCAAACAAGTATTTGCCCATAAAATACCTATTGCTAGGAAGAAAATTAATTTTTTCATATTACATTATTTTTAAGATTTTTTATTAGTTCTTAGAGACGGTATTGGTAATAATATTATTGGTAGTTGGCGATTCCCCTCCACCGGTACCGGACACCACGCCGACTGTGCTGAAAATGTTGCCGTTGGAATTGGTAGTACCCCTTATCAGCTTTAGTGCAAAGAACTTACTTTCGCCCACATTGAATACTACGCCTGGCTTAGACTTGAAATTAAACCTAAGCGGGGTGACCGTTACATCGAATTCACTGAGATTCAAGGTGTAGGTATCGCCGTCAAAAACAAACGTATTGTTTGAATTTAAAACTACGGTAATCCCTGTGCCTGCTGTATATCTGGTAATACTGAACTCAACAGAATCCGATGTAGGGGCAATTCCTATATTCCTGATAACTACCAGCATCTCAATACTATCGCCCCTTTGGATCAACTGGCTGGTAAAGAATTGTGACGGCGTTAAGTCTGGCAGCGAAGTGTTTGCTACTACTACATGCAAACTGGCAGCGGCACAGGCCTGTGGGGTTCCGTTGTCGCATACCGTGTAGGGGATGCTCACCGTGCCCGTAAAACCGGCCGTTGGGGTAAAGGTATAGGCACCCGTGGAGGTTACCGAGAAGGTGCCGCCCGTTACCGACACATTGGTCTGCGGCGTTACCGTGGTGGCATTGCCCTCCGGATCGATATCGTTGGTCTTTACATTGCCCGTTGCCGGTACCACGCCGGTAGTAGCGCTATAGTCATCTGCCGCCGAAGTGGTGTTTACCGCACCGGCCGGCAGTACCGTTACTTTTACCGTAGCCGTGGCGCACAGCCCGCCCGGCGTTTCGCATACCTGATAGGTGAACACATCCGTACCGGAGAAACCGGCATTGGGCGTGTAAACCGCATGGCCGCTGCCGTTGATCGTTACCGTTCCGTTGGCCGCACCGCCATTGGCGCCCACCAGCGTGGGGATGCCCAACGTGCCGCCCACATTGCCGGGGCCGTCGTTGGCCCGTACCGGTATGGTTACCGGTGTATTGTTGGCCGTAGTGGCGATATCCGTATTGGCTACCGGCGGGTTGGTCGTCACCGCAGGGTTGGTGACCGTGATGGTCAACTTCTCCGTGGGGCATCCGGTGGATTGGCCCGGGGGACATACCGGTACGTCAAAGGTATATACGCCCGGTACACTGGTCGTAAAGGTATAGGTACCATTAGCATTTACCGTGGGCAGGGACGTGCTGGGGTTGCCGGGGTTGGCAGCCGGGTTGCCATACGTGGAACCCGGTTGGTCGTTGGTACTCACGTTGCCGGGGATCAGACGGCCTACCAGGCCCGCATTGAAATCAGGCGCAGTGGCAGGCAGTGGACTTACCACTACATGCAAACTGGCAGCGGCACAGGCCTGTGGGGTTCCGTTGTCGCATACCGTGTAGGGGATGCTCACCGTGCCCGTAAAACCGGCCGTGGGGGTAAAGGTATAGGCACCTGTAGAGGTTACCGAGAAGGTACCGCCCGTTACCGACACATTGGTTTGCGGCGTTACCGTAGTGGCATTGCCCTCCGGATCGATATCGTTGGTCTTTACATTGCCCGTTGCAGGTACAACACCTGTAGTCGAAGCATAGTCATCCGCCGCCGAAGTGGTGTTTACCGCACCGGCCGGCAGTACCGTTACTTTTACCGTAGCCGTGGCGCACAGCCCGCCCGGCGTTTCGCATACCTGATAGGTGAACACATCCGTACCGGAGAAACCGGCATTGGGCGTGTAAACCGCATGGCCGCTGCCGTTGATCGTTACCGTTCCGTTGGCCGCACCGCCATTGGCGCCCACCAGCGTGGGGATGCCCAACGTGCCGCCCACATTGCCCGGGCCGTCGTTGGCCCGTACCGGTATGGTTACCGGTGTATTGTTGGCCGTAGTGGCGATATCCGTATTGGCTACCGGCGGATTGGTCGTCACCGCAGGGTTGGTGACCGTGATGGTCAACTTCTCGGTGGGGCATCCGGTGGATTGGCCCGGGGGACATACCGGTACGTCAAAGGTATATACGCCCGGTATATTGGTAACAAAGGTATAGGTACCATTGGCATTAACCGTGGGCAGGGACGTGCTGGGGTTGCCGGGGTTGGCAGCCGGGTTGCCATACGTGGAACCCGGTTGGTCGTTGGTACTCACGTTTCCGGGGATCGGACGACCTACCAAACCTGCGTTGAAGTCAGGGGCAGTGGCAGGTAGCGCCTTTACCACAATATGTACACTGGCACTGGCACAGGCCTGTGGGGTTCCGTTGTCGCATACCGTGTAGGGGATGCTCACCGTGCCCGTAAAACCGGCCGTAGCGGTAAAGGTATATGTACCGGTGGAAGCTACGGAGAACGTGCCGCCCGTTACCGCCACATTGGTCTGGGGCGTTACCGTGGTGGCATTGCCCTCCGGATCGATATCGTTGGTCTTTACATTGCCCAACAATGGTGCAGTGCCCGTGGTGGAAGCATAGTCATCCGCCGCCGAAGTGGTATTTACCGCACCGGCCGGCAGTACCGTTACTTTTACCGTAGCCGTGGCACAGAGGCCGCCCGGCGTTTCGCATACCTGGTAGGTGAACACATCCGTTCCCGAAAATCCCGGACTGGGCGTGTAAACCGCATTGCCAAATACATTGATGGTTACCGTTCCGTTGGCCGCACCGCCATTGGCGCCCACCAGCGTGGGGGTGCCCAAACCGCCGCCCACATTGCCCGGGCCGTCGTTGGCCCGCACGGGGATGGTCACCGGTGTATTGTTGGCCGTAGTGGCGATATCCGTATTGGCTACCGGCGGATTGGTCGTCACCGCAGGGTTGATGACCGTGATGGTCAACTTCTCGGTGGGGCATCCGGTGGATTGGCCCGGGGGGCATACCGGTACGTCAAAGGTATATACGCCCGGTATATTGGTAACAAAGGTATAGGTACCATTGGCATTAACCGTGGGCAGGGACGTGCTGGGGTTGCCGGGGTTGGCAGCCGGGTTGCCATACGTGGAACCCGGTTGGTCGTTGGTACTCACGTTGCCGGGGATCGGACGGCCTACCAAACCTGCGTTGAAGTCAGGGGCACTCAGAGGTAATACTGTAAACGTTATATCCGAAGTTGAAGCAGCACATGTACCACTTGCAGCGACTGTATATCGTATAATAACTATTGTTGGCGTTGCCACGTTAGCTGCTGTATAAGTAGTTCCCGAAATTGAACCACCACCAGATATGATTGAGAATGTTCCTCCGGCAGGTGAGCCTGTTAACGTTTTTACTGCACCACCGGATATACTGGTGGTGGTCGTTGTGTTGACTGATACCGGACAAGCGGATAATGTTGCACTGCGTTTTTCCCTGATACAACTATTATTGCTGTTCGTTGCCACTACAAAATATTGGTTACCTGTCAAACCCGTGCTGTTGCTGATATTGAGTGTGGCGGTAGTAACACCACTATATACACCCGTATTGGTCAAGGCTGTACCTCCTGCATCGGGGTCGCCGAGGTACCATTGGTATTGGGTTTGCGCATTGGCATTGCCCAGCGTACCATATACCGGCACCCTGGCATTGGCAGGGCCGCTCCAGGAAGTATTGTTGCTGGCCGTGGTGGCAATGGTAAAGGATGCTGCAGCAGGTACAGTAACTGTTTGATTGACGGGTGCGGTGTTTACAATTAACTGGGTTGCTACCTTGCTCTGACCAACCGTTTGACCTGTACCTGCCAAGGTAGGCACACCAGTAGTGGCATTTACGCCACCGGTTAGCCTGCCGTTTCCATCAACATTTGCGGAGGTAAAGTTGGCGCCGCCTTCTATGGCATCTGGACAGCCATCGTTATCTGAGTCTGTATCAAGCACGTCTTCAATACCATCCCCATCGGTATCACAAACCCTTTGGGTCAGTTCAATATCATCTACCAGAAAATCTGCGCCAAGACTCACATTGGGCAAAACAAACACGAGGGTGTACATGCCGCTTGTTGAAACTGTTAAATCACCGCTTGAGCTAATGATGGTTCCTGTAGAAGTAGCGCTTACATCAATATTTCTGGACGAAACCAACGTACCACTGCTGTTAAGTAATCTTGCAGAAAAGATATACGTACCTGAACCAGCAAACACATTGATTAGCTTGAACCGAAAATCATACGTAATGCCGGCTACCAATGGTATATTAATAAACCGCATCGCTTCACCGGAAACGCCATTGCCGTTAAAATCACTATTAGGTTCGCCAGCACAAGAATTCAAAAAGATTCCACGGGTTCCGGTAATGGTCAAATTTGCGGCGCCACCACAACTAAAGTTATAGGGATAAGTAACTATTGCCCCCTCACATTGTTCTTCGCCATCAACACAATCCTGAACAACTCCATTACTTGCAGGGGTACCCAATTGACCACCTGTACCATTTGGCGCAGTGAACAGTGCCATATCCGCACCTGCCATGGTAACTCCTGAACCGAGGTCACCTGTATATCCACCAGATTCAAATCCCTGAAAGAAAACACGGGTAGGCGTAGCACAGATTGCCTCATCTGTATCCAAAATCCCATCGTTGTCGTCATCCAAATCACATTCATTTAAAAGGCCATCACCATCTGTATCCGGGCCGGAAGGACCAGTAACTGTATAACTTGCGGTGACAGAAGCATTGGTAGCATCCGTTATGGTAACAGAATAGGTTCCCGCCGCAAGTCCCGATATATCTTCCGAAGTAGCCCCATTGCTCCATAGAAAGGTAAAAGGGCTGGTTCCGGTAACAGTTTGGTCAATGGATCCGCCTGTTGGATTAGCGCAACTGGCGTTAGTAACCGTAGCCGTAGCGCCTAAGGTGGCAGGCCGCACAGATACAGCGCCGACTGCCCACCAACTGTCAGCCAAATTGGCGTACGTGATGGATGTGGTACTGCCCGATGTTATTGCCTTGGTAGAAGCCACGCCTTTTGCACGGTCTTCGGCAGTATTTGATTTAACCTGCCAACGCTGGGTTTGACCGGTACCGTTTGAGACAGTAGTATTGGCAGAATGCGAAATAGCACTAAAAACGATTTCATTAGCACCCGTTGCCACGTTAGGCAAATCGGCTGTGAAGTAATTACCCGTTGCGGCAGAATTTCGACCTGAATAGGCACGAAGCGGCGCCGATGCGTTCACGCCAGAAAAAGACGTAGCACCGGCCACGATGCCATTTGTTCCCGAAATGTTTACAACAATATTCTGATTTCCAGTTGGGCCATTCAAAATACTGTAAATCAATATGGTGGTACGCAATCCAGACCCACTAGATTCACTCGTTGAACCTACCAAGGTCATGTTTTGACCGCCATACGTAACATTGCCCGAAATGCTGCTTTGCCTACCCAATTGCACAGAGACCAATGTCAACGTATTGGCAACCGCACCCCTGTTGTGCGAAAATGTTAAACTTGTACCGGTACTTGAACTGGATGTTGTAGCCACTATGTTTAGCTGGGCTGAGGAATTGAAATGAAGTCCTACGCTCAGCAAAGCAAGCAACAAAATAGTTTTAAAAAAACCAATACCCCTGCCTCCGAAAGAAACCGGGTGGATTGTATTGCGATATATGCTATTACTAGTCATTGTTGTTGATTTTTAGTGTTAAAAGCGTGTTTGAATTTTTATTGTTAACGCCTCGCTGTACCAGATGTGTGCGGACATGAGTGAGTGCTTGCGACCGGTTGGCCGAAAAACATCCAACAACCTGCAACCCAACGATGGAAAAGTGCAAAAGAGTGATAATAGGATTATTAAGCCCCCATTGATGATGAACGACCCGGCGGGCAGGGTTACGATATGTGCCGTTGCCAACTGGCCTCCAAAGGCCAGGGATAACAAAACAACTACATATCTCACTAAATGACTTGTAGATTTTGCCTTCATGCTGTTTAAAGTTTTAATTGTGGTTTATAAAATATATAAGTGTGATACATACATCATTATTATCGCTATATATTCAATGAGGTTCTGTAGCCTATGCCATACCAAGCGACTGAAGTCGCAGGGCATGATCGACTGGAATAGTTTTTTTACCCCAGCAGTTCTTCAAGTAGCACCTTGACTCGATAGACTGCATTACAGTTAGTCAGGTCAATCGACTATAAAAGGATGTTGGATAGCTTTGCGTCATGGAACGGCAAAATGTTCAATGAGAGGGTAATGCTGTCATTTGATTATCTGCGCCAATGGCATTGATAAAACTTACGGTTGATTCGCCTTCGCCCTGAATGACATTATTGGATCACCACGCTTCAACTCGCTTTGCTATCTTCCCAACAATACAGACTTATGCAAATCATTGAATGAGCCTATGTACCACCTCACTCAAACAACATACATTACAATACAAAGATTGTAAATAAGGCTTATAAAGTTGCACGTTTAGGAGTAGCAGTATGGGCGTAAACTGTGAGTATTGATTTTAGTTTGTGAAATTGCACTTTTTATGAATGATTACGCTTTTTTTATTATCAAGCGATGTTACGGCATCATTTTAGGTATGATAAGCCAGTGGTATCCAGTATTGTACAAGTCGGTGGCCCATTTCCTATTGGCTAGTTCCCAATGACATACTTACCGAAACCATCGCACAAGAATCGATGGAAATATGCTTTTGTATGCAACCTCAACGCCTTAGTGCTATCGAGACCATACTCTATTTTCTACGCAAACTGCGGGTACACAACGCTTCCCTGCAGCCTTGCCACAGGGCCATCCACACTATTCAGGCCAAGTAACAATGTGGTCATTGCCTTGTTTTACCCGCTTGGGAAATAATTAACGAGGCTATTGATCTCCCAAAAAACAATGTTTACATAAATAAATCGATGTTTACAAAGTGGCGTATTGGGTGCTGTTGTAAAAACACATTGTTTTTGCAATTTTACATCGTAGTATGATACTTGATACAACCCATCGGCCAATAGCAAATCCTGCGCATCCCGCCTTATCCGAAGCGGAAATGGCCGATGGACGTATTGCATCAAACTGGTGGTGCGACAAGAGTTTGGAAGATATATCTGGAGAAAAATGGAAAGAAATACCGGGCACAGAAGGTTATTACCTCATCAGCAGTTTTGGACGTGTAAAAGCATTGAGCAGGATGCTGGTGAACAAACTGGGTGTTGCCCGCTTTTACAAAGAACGTATCCTGCAACAGGTTGTTATACGCTATAAAAACGAGACAGCCGGAGACTATATGCCAGAATTGGTTACCGGTGTAAGTTATTGCGGACAATCCATGCGCATCCGCATAGCCAGAATGGTATTTGAATTGTTTGTTCAAGGGGAAACGATCCATGGCCCAAGATATGTGGTGCTACACAAAAACGGAAACCGGTTCGACAATAGTTGTGGTAATTTATATGCGGCTAGCTTTTCCGATAAAATGAAGCAGGTGTACGCCAACAAGCGTGGACACAAGGTATCAGCTTATCTTACCGAAGCAAGCAAGCGCCTCACAAGTACCAAGTTATCTAAAAAGGTTACCCAATATGATACGAATGGTATCAGGATCGGGATATATGACAGTATCAAAGAGGCTGCACAAAAAACAAAAAACAGCGCCTCCAATATTGTAGCCGCCCTAAAAGGCAAACGAGTTAAAAAAGCAGGTAACAGTTTTTGGCGTTATGGCATCTGTTGTGAAAAGATAGATACCAGTTTTTATGGTGCTCATATACTGGCAAGCAAACAAAGAGCGCAGCAGACCATCACCCGATTTTCAGTGGATGGCAAGCCTTCAAAGGTTTACAACAGCATCAAGGAAGCTGCTGTTGACACAGGCGTACATCCCAACTATATATCTTATGCGGTGAACAATCAATTGCGTATTTGCCATGGTTCGTTTTGGCGCAAGGGAATTATTTCGCATGATATAGACGTAAGCGCTCGTTACGGAAAAAGATAAAGAAATGGTGATGATGGGGTATAATACCGACTCTACTTGTTAAAGAGTCCAATGATTCCTGAGTTCATCCAAAGAAGGTCGCATTATACCACCAACAGTTGGACTAATTGATAGGTGTAATTGGCATAAGATGCTACACTTCAACGCATTGATATATTTTGTTTAAGTAGAGGTTGGCTGTCCTATTCCTGGGACGGCCTTTTTTTAGCCAAGAAGATTTCAGGTTTGTCCAACATTGACTTCATGGGTTACCGATACTTGGATAACTGGCTGGTATCGCTATCGAGATTGATTGGCGGGTAGCGGATTGGGGATGGCGAAGTCGTTAGCCATACCGCAAGATTGGCCTTGCCCCGCTCAATTAGGTTTCCTTTATGATTGGTGAGGGCCTTTATCAGTCGATTGCGCCAACTGGTTTCCTGTTATACACAACAACTATTTCCCTTAATAAAAAATTCCTGTCAATATTTTTCTCTTGTGGTATTAGGTATAATTCGGAAGCCCGTCTTTTTTAAGGCGGGCTTGTTTGTTGCGACGCAGCGGCTTTTACAATACCAAGCATTGTTTAACCCAGATTACGCAGTAGGAATCGTTATGAGAGCCGAAAGTCCAATAAAGACGGGTATCCCCGCAAGGTTTTTCTTCGAAAGCGTAGTAATACCTACGGTAAGAAGAAAAATCGAGGAGATGACCGTGTTTGCAGGAGTTTCGGGTCGCAATAGATTTTCTATTGCGTAATCTGGGTAAACCCCGATTTTGCAGTTGAAGCCCTATAGCGGCCCCCA
The DNA here is from genome assembly GCA_037367405.1 of Ottelia alismoides. Taxonomy (NCBI): domain Eukaryota; kingdom Viridiplantae; phylum Streptophyta; class Magnoliopsida; order Alismatales; family Hydrocharitaceae; genus Ottelia; species Ottelia alismoides. The sequence continues at coordinate 354,747 of JAZKJV010003733.1, read as the reverse complement.
ACTGTTGCATAGGAGCAGCTTTCAGTATATTTTTTGACCTCAAAATAGTTTACGATTGCTTCCCCCCAAAAATAACCTGCCCCCCACTCCGCTATTGTATTGGATACCCACCTAACGAATCCAACTGCAAAAGCTGGGTTAAAGAGTGGGGTTCCTCCAACTTCTCCGCCAACGATACCATCGACACGATTGGCTTTCATCACTCGTTTGGTGTGCGGAAAAGATAACCGATATGAGCAATCGATTGACCCTAGGAATCAACAATAGGCCTTCCCCTGCAATGCCTTGACGTGTGCCCTAGCAAATCCGGTACATTGCCCGCCCATCCCCTACTCTTCATACGTAACGATGATCGTGGCCGGGCGGTTGGCCAAATCGCCAAAGTTGCCGGCTACGGCACTGATCACTACATTGCCGCCGTTGATAAAGGCATTGAACGAATTGTTGGCTATGCTGTTGCCGTTGAATACCAACGAATTGAACTGATTGGTCACTTTTACTTGCAAGCCCAGGATCTTGCTTTCAGTTAGCCCATGGGCCACGGAGCCATTTCCGGTGGCATTGAGCGTGACAGTGAGTTTTTTGACCTTTATCCTCGGTGCACCGTCGGCCATGCTGCCCAATCTGGTAAAGCCGTTCAGGTCGGTATTACCGTTTTTATAAACCGTCATGGCATTGCTGAGGTTGAAAGGGCCGGCTCCGTTGCCTACGGTCAGCACGGGATCGGTGGCCACCCACGAAGTGGGATTGGCGCCTGCAAGGGTATCATTGTACTGCCCGATGGCCAGGGACGAATACGCTTTGGCGGTTGTGGTATAACCCATGGCGGTAGCTGCCACGCCACGGGCATTTGCAAAGTAGTTCATGGCGGTGGCGTAGGTACCGGAGGCGGTTGTGCCTACCCCCATGGCCGTTGCCGCAAATCCGCTGGCGATGGAACTGGCCCCCATCGCTGTGGCGTATTGTGCGCTGGCCGTGGTGGAGTACCCCATGGCGGTGGCAACTGGGGCATTGGCTATGGTATATTCACCCATGGCCGTTGAGCTTTGCCCCGCTGCATTTGAAAAGCGACCCATGGCGGTGGCATACTGCCCACCGGCAATGGTGTTGAAGCCCATGGCCGTTGCCGCCTCTCCATTGGCCACCGATTGATTGCCCATGGCAACGGAACTACCGCCATTGGCACCGGTGTTGAAGCCCATCGAAGTGGCATAGGTGCCCGCTGCCGTGGTTTGGTAGCCCATGGCCGTGGCATGCGCACTGCTGGCGGTTGTGGAAGTGCCCGTGGCAAAAGCATTGTTGCCCGTGGCCCCGTGCGTGGCCGATGCCAGGCCATGATAGGACAAATCCACCGCATCGAAGCCGATATTGCCATGGTTGTTGGCATTCCGCCCAAAAATGCGCCAGCCCGTGTTGCCCGCTTCGTTTATTTTTTCCAACTGGCTGTGCAGGTTTTTGCCGCTGTAATACGGTTCGCTGTTCAGCACATAAAATTTGTTGGCAATGATAGACGGTTGGGAAGAAAGGTTCTGCAAATCGAAAGTACCGTTTTTATATACGGTCATCGCGTTGCTGCGGAAGCCCGGCCCAAAACCGTTGCCGATGGTCAACAACGGGTCGGTGGCCACCCAGGCGGTGGGGTTGGCCCCCGGCACCGTATCGTTGTACTGCCCGATGGCCAGTGACTGATAGGCTTTTGCCGTGGTAAATGCGCCCATAGCGGTAGTAAAATTGCCTACGGCAGTGGTTGACAATCCCATGGCAGTTGACCACTGCCCGGCTGCGGTGGCAGATTGCCCCATGGCGGTGGAGAAATCCCCGTTTGCAGCCGATTCGTTCCCGAACGCCGTTGAAAAATCGCCGCTGGCCGAGGTAGCAAAACCCATGGCGGTGGAGATAAACCCGTTGGCGGTGGTAGTGCTGCCCAAGGCAGTGGCATTGTATCCGCTGGCAACGGTATGATAGCCCATGGCGGCCGAGTAAATGCCCGTGGCGCCCCTCACCGACGATGTGCCGCCGCTGTAGGAAAGATCCACCGCCTCCTGACCGATGTTGCCATGGTTGGCCGTGTCGCGGCCCAGCAACCGCCAACCGATGGCCCCCGCCTCGTTTATCCTTTCCAATTGGCTTTCGCTGTCATGGGCCAGTATCCAGTCTGCATTGCCCCGCAGCAACAGCCGTGCCCTACCGGGCAAAACTCGGGCCAGCCCGGGCAGCACCGCCACACGGGAGGCCGCATTTTCTATCAACAAAAAACTACCGGGCGCACCGGTGGGCAAGGTTACGGTAAAATCGGTGGCAGGGGTGCCACTCAGGGTATATAGGCCGGGATGGCTGCCGGAGAGCGTAACCGAGTTGCCCGTGACAAGGATAGTGGAAGGCCGTATCCGCAGCCGTCCCTCAATGTCCAATGCCGTTTGTGGATCGGTATTGTTGATACCTACGTTTTGCGACTGTACACCGCATATTGCTGTCAACAACAGCAAAAAAAATAAGCCGTACTTCATGTCAATTTGTTTTAGTAAGGGCTACCATTCTACCAAGGCCCGAATGACTGTAAATGTAAAAAGAAATTGCTAACAATACAGCCTGTAAGATGTTTTGTCCGTATGGCCTTTTAAAGAAAACAAGGGGGGCATCATCCCCATTATAGCACTCCATGGCGTTGCTTTAGCAGGGCCACCGACCGTTGGGGATGTATCACCGGAACGCCCTTTTGGCCCAATACTGCAGCAGGGCCGTATCGCAGGCCAAGCGTTACGCTGCTACCCATTGGCCCGCCAACAACAGGCTGCGCAGTTTAAGCAGTTGAAACCGTAGGCGCAGGGCGGGTGCCAAGCGCACTTCCTTTTCTTGTTGGGCCAGGTAGGTATATAGATCCGCCGCATAACGTCTCAGCAGCGCCGTGTCCTTTACCAAATCGGGCAAGGCCACATGAGCATGTTCCAAACGGGGCCAGTCCGTGAAATCTGTGAACGAAGACTTGGCTTCTTGTGCAAGCACGGGGGCCGCCCACAACAGTGCCAGCCCATACATCATGATATTACGCACTATCAAATCATTGAAAGGCGAAATAACAGCAAACCCCCAGCCCCCGGCATCACAAAAGTGTAAAAGCCCCCCTGAAAAGGCCCACTGATTGACAAGGCTGACGAAAGCATTTCGTCCGGTATTGCGGCCTCCCAAAGGAATAGCGCATTACATTTGTACCAAACAATGGCACATGCAACATCTGCGCAGGTTTTGGAAGTATCACCTATTGTTTTGGCTGGCACTTGAACTGTTTAGGCTCATGGGCTTTTTGGCCTTGGCCGAAGTAGAGCATTCCTTTTTGCCTGGTGAGGTGTATGGCCTTTCGCATTGGCTGGTACTATTGTTGCACTTGATATGTTGTTACCTTGCCCTGTATGCGGTAGCGATATTGGGCAGCCACCCAAACGCCGCTGGGTATTGGTACCGCTGTTGGCCGCCCTTATCTTGGCTTGCACCTAGGCCGCCGCCCACATCACCGCCGGATGGCTCCTCAAAGGCTTGGCCACCTTTTCGCTGTTATCTAGAGCCAGTGCCTTCGCCTATACGGCACTGTTGTTTTCGGGCTTTTGTGCCATACTGAAATGTTGGCCCGCTAGCAACGGCTGATGGCCCTTCAAAAAGCGCACGACCAAATGGCCCTATCGTTGCTCAAAAGCCAGGTAAACCCCCATTTATTATGAATACCTTGTACAATATCTACGCTACCGTTAAAGACCGATCGCCCGAAGGCGGACAGATGTTACTGCAATTGGGCAACCTGCTACAATATGGCCAACAGGCCATGCGCCGCAACAGTATGCCGCTGGGCCAAGAATTGGATTACCTATCGGCCTATATCCAACTGCAACAAGTACGCCTATCCGATCAGCACCACATGCGTTTCAACCGGCAAATCTCCAACCCCGATATACCCATAGCGCCCATGTTGCTTATCAATTTTGTGAAAAACGCCTTCAAGCACGGTCTTGGCGAAATGACAGAGCGCGGTCACCTATACATCGATGTGGCCTTACAGGGCAACGAACTGTTTTTTGTGGCCGAAAACAAAAAGCCCAGTAGAGAAAAAATCACCATGGCCTCCACAGGCAATGGCCTGGCCAATGTGCGGCAGCGCTTGCAACTGCTATACCCCAACCGTCACCGGCTGTATATAGCCGATATTGGTACTACCTACACCGTAACTTTGGAAATAATTGTACAATAACCCCAGCAAAATGATGTCTCAACATACATGTATCATAGTAGAAGACGAGCCCAAACTGCAGGAAGTACTGCAAGCATATATTGCACAAGTGCCAATGCTACGGCTAGTGTGTACCTGCAAAAATGCGTTTGAAGCCATGAAAGCCCTGCGGGAAAACCCTGTCGATATCCTCTTCCTCGATATACAGATGCCCCAGTTGTCTGGATTGCAATTGCTCAAAACCCTTGACCGTCCCATCAAAACCATCATTACCACGGCCCACGCCGAATTTGCGGTGGATGGATTTGACATAGGCGTTACCGATTATCTGCTCAAACCCATTTCCTTTGAGCGCTTTATGAAAGCGGTTTTCCGAACGTTGAGCCTCCTACCATCGGGGCCTTACCCAACGGAGGCCGCCCCACTGCCGCCCATGCCCAACTTCCTGTTTGTAAAAATAGATCGCCGGGCATAAAAACTGCTGCTGCATAAGATATGGTACTTGGAAGCTTACGGCAACTATGTAAAGATATGTTGCCAAAACCGCATGGTATTGGCCATCGACACACTCACCCATCTGCAAACCTTACTGCAGCCACAACTGTTTTTTAGGGTAGGCAAATCGTTCATCGTATCCCGTAACAATATCAGCAGCTATAGCGGCGAACAGTTGCAGATCAACAATCAACGGATACCCATCAGCAAGCTGCAGCGAAATGCTTTTTTGCAATGGATGGCCGCCAGCAACGATTGATGACTCAACCTGCCTCGCTCCATTTGCAAAAAAGGCCCAGTTTATAGCCGGGCCTTAGGTAATATACTTGTAACGCAGCCTTTCCTTACCGCGCCACTACTAACTTTTGCGTAATTTCTACACCGTTCATTACCAGTATAAAAAAGTATGTGCCTGTTTCCAAGGAGGATATATCCAAGGCAAATTGGCTGATACCTTTTGATAAACTCACCTGTCCTTGCAAAACAGCCTTTCTGTTTTCTCGATATACAATGTAGCGGCTCAACGTGGCCATGCTCACTGGGTTCACCTCTATGCGCACTACATCGGCTGCCGGATTGGGATACAGGGCCACACTGGTTTTCCCTTTTACAAAAATGCGATTACTGGCCAGTACCTTATCTTTTTCGTTCACCAACCGATAATAGTTCCAACCGCTTTGCGCCCTGTCGTCCGTATAACTACCCTGCGCCTCACCGACAGCAACAACGGGTGTAAAAGATTGGTTGTCGGCACTGTGCAGCAATCGGCCCTTGCCGGTGCCGTTTTGCCAACTTACCTGTACGGCCTCGCCTTCATTGGCAGCCCGCAAGGCTATCCCCGTATTGGCCTTTCTGGCCAATGTGGTAAGGGTTCGACTAAAAGTGTAGCTGGTCAACACGCTCTCGGTAGTGGTATTGCCCGATGTGCGATAGCCGATAAAGCGAACGGTGATGCTGCTGCCACCATTGTCCGTTACGTCCACCACGCCATATTGTCCGGTAGAAGAACTGGGATTGGGAAACGTACCCCCTTCACTGTAGGTACCGCCCTTGGTAGAGCCGCTGTTGTTGATGGCTGCCGCCTGAAATACGGGATAGTCGTTAACGTTGTTGCTGCCGGTAGAAAAATCGTGATTGGTACCGTTGTCGATGGCCAGCATGTGCGCATCGCCGCTGAGGATAAACATATTGCGGATATTGTTGTCGCGGAAAAAATTAGACAGCTCGGTGCGCTCTGCCGCAAACCCGCCCCAGTTGTCGGTTTGGTTGCCGCCAAAGGATACGCCGCTCACCCAAGCGATGATATAATTATTGTCGCGTGCAAATAAACATTGACTTTTGAACCAATTTTTTTGTGCGGTGCCCATCATACTGCTACCGGCCCGCTCAGAGCGCAGATCGGATAAAATAAAATGCACCCGGCCAATGGTAAAGGCTTGGTAGATGGGCACATTGCCCGTACCCGCTGCCAAAGTATAATGCGGCACGTACTCTTGATAGGCCAACCGTGCATTGGTGCGCCCTGCGGAACCCGCCCCACTGTTGTTACCGCAATAGTCGTGATCGTCCCACATAAAAGCCAAGGCCGTATTCTTGAAAAAGTTGCGAGTGGGCGTTTGTGAAAGCATGTGCTGCTCATAGGGCAAGCGATGCACATTGATATCCGTACCCGAATTGGGATTGACATAGTGGAAATCGCCGGTGGATAGATGAAACAAGGGGGCCTTGTTGTTCATCAGCGTATAAGCCTGGTGATTGGAATTAACGGCGCAGGAACCCACCGTAAACCGAAAAGAGAACGCTTGAGCGGCCGGCGTGGTAAACTTTCCGATGTCGTCGCTGGAATTATCGACCACACCACCCGATTCTACCGCATAGAAATAAGTGGTATTGGGCGTTAGGCCGCTGATGGCCATTTTGGCCATGAGGTTATTGCCTGCCGAAGCCGTGGCAAATCCCGAAAACAGCGGCTGCGACAAAGTGGCCGAAGTGCTTACCACCAAGCGGCAGGTTGCAGAGGCATTGGTGAGCTTGGCCACCACGGCAGCCGATGTGGGCTGTAAGGCACCGCTCCACATATACACCACTTCATTGAGACCGGGCGCCACCGGTGTAATACCCGTGAGTTCAAGGTCGAAGCTGATATCGGAACTGGTGGGGCCAGACTGGTGTATCTCCACGGCCACCACATTGTTGCCCGTTACAAAAGCATTGGCCGGGATATTGGCCGTTAACAAACTGGTTTCGCCGCTACCGCTGATGGCCGTACTGGCACGGGTGGTATTGCTGATAGTGCCTGTGGGCATATTGTTGCGATATACTTCCGTACCGTTTATATATACCACCACACCATCGTCTCTTCTTACCCGGATGCGATAGCCTGTGTAAGCCGCTGCATTGGCCATAGAAAAGGCCCGCCGGAAATAGGTGGTGATAAAACGGCTGCTGGTAGGCCCTCCGCTCACCACCGTGGCCTCATCGCCATCGCCATAGCCCAATTCGGCCCGGCCACTGGCCCATGCGGCATCGTTAAAGCCCAAGGCCCGCCAAGCCGTGCCTTGGTTAGAACCATTGTCGAGGTATTTCCAAACCGTCCCCAAGGGGAGCAGCACATCGTCGGCCCTGCAAAGAAAAGAGTTGCCCAATAACAGTAAAAGGAATGCCCATTTTTTCATAATGTTGAATTTTGCAACAAATCTAGGTGTTTGGCCATCAAAAGCACATTATGAATAGGTTAAATATTACCCCTTTTTAAAAGCCCGTTTACGAATCATTCAATGGATTACCACTGTCCCTTGAGGGCTGTGGGTAATCGCATCAATAAGATGTAAACGGTTTCTACGTTAGGGCAACTTTAGTTACCGATTGGGCGCCCTCACTCCCGCAGGTATGCCCAAACGATGGCCGTTGACTACTTCTCGATTCAACTATTCCACCAATCACCGCAATACCCCCGGCTTCGTCAACATCATCTTGTACAGCAGTTCACCCAGCAAGGTATTGGCCCACGCAAACCATTTACGGGTATAAATGGTCACGTCGTTTTTATGGAAGGTCTCGTGCATAAAGCCCGTGCCCGCATGGCTACGCTGCAAGGTAGCGATGCACTGTTTAATTTCCACATCGTTGTTACTGGTAAGCGCCCGCATGGTGATGCTCAGCGGCCATATCAGGTCGATGCCCGCATGAGGGCCGCCGATACCTTCGCCCGCACTGCCCTTGAAGAAAAAGGGATTGTCTTCGCTGAGCAATAGGCGGCGGGTGTTGCGGTACGTTGCATCGGTATTAGGCATGGCATCCAGGTAGGGCAACGATAACAGGCTCGGCACATTGGCATCGTCCATCAAGTTGTAACTGCCATAGCCGTTTACTTCGTAGGCATATACGTTGCCATATTGAGGATGTTGCACCACGGCATGTTGCCGCAGGGCCCGCTTCACTTCGGTGGCCAGTTCGCTACACTGTCTGGCAAAAGAGGCATCTTTGTACACCGTGTTACTGATCATGGCCAGTTGCCCTAGACTGGTAACGGCAAAAAAGTTGGACGGTACCAAAAAGGGGAACACCGTGGCATCGTCGCTGGGCCTGAACATGCTAAAGATAAGGCCCACCGGTTTGGCCGGATAGCCATAGCCGCCCAGCGGAACGCCATCGGTGGCCCAACTGGTGCGCCGTTCAAACTTGTAAGGGCCCTTGTCGTTTTTACGCTGTTGTTCCTTGAAGGTCTGTAATATCAATACCGCCGCCCGCTTCCAATCGGCATCGAAAGGGCTGGTATCACCGGTGGTTTGCCAATAGTGATAGGCGAGCCGAACGGGGTAGCACAGCGAATCGATTTCCCACTTACGTTCGTGGATACCCGGTTTCATATCGGTGAAGTCGTCTTTCCATTCGCTTATCTTGGCCGGGTCTTTGTAAAAAGCGTTGGCGTAAGGGTCGAGCAGGATGTTTTTTGTCTGCCGGTTGATAACCCCAGCGATCAGTTGCCGCAGCGGGGCATCCTGCTGGGCCAGTGGCAGGTAGGGCCATACTTGGGCAGTGCTGTCGCGCAGCCACATGGCATCGATGTCGCCGGTGATGACGTAGGTATCGGGCCTTCCGTTGATCATTTCAAACTCCACCGTGGTATCCAATGTGTTGGGAAAACAATTCTCGAACAGCCAGCCCAGTTCTTTGTTGGGCACCCGCTTTTGAAACTGCTCGATCGCCGCTTCCACGGCCTGACTGATAAAGCGGCGTTGGGCCCTGGGGATACGCACGGTGGGGAAGTCGTTACTGGCCAAGAGTTGCCGGGGACTCAAGACGAGTGCCGTGCCCAGCAGGGCGGTTTGACGGAGGAATGTGCTGCGCTGCATATTATTATTATTGATGGGTGAAGTTATTGATTATCCCAGATTACGCAGTAGGAATCGTTATGAGAGCCGAAAGTCCAATAAAGACGGGTATTCCCGCAAGATTTTTCTTCGAAAGCGTAGTAACACCTACGGTAAGAAAAAAAATCGAGGAAATGCCCGTGTTGGCAGGAGTTTCGGGTCGCAATAGATTTTCTATTGCGTAATCTGGGTTTATTGGGAATCCTTATGAGGAAATGGGCCGATCATTTATTGCTGCACAAATTTTGTAGATATGTAAAAAAAGCCCCCTTAACCTTGTTGACAGCACCCGCTAAACCAGCAGATGTTGTAACCGAAAGACGATATTCTATGAAATGCCTAAAAGATGGGCAACGGCCTGCTCCCTATGCTAGGGAAATTATTATGGCTTACAATATTTGTGCATGGAGGTAAAGCTGGAAAATAGGGTATTTTTCCGGTGGTAGGGGTTGGAGAGATGAAGCTAATTTTGTACAACTTAAGTTGTCGGCAAATAGTACAAACAACAGCCAACTTTTGTAGGATATGTTAGTACAAGATGATTTAAATCGATAATCAATGGGTTATTAATCAAGTGTTCGTTGATGAACGAGTTAGCTACTACCCATAACAACTACTTTAAAACCTGATACAGTATGGGCTGGAAACGAAATTTAAGAACAGGTATTGCAATAGCAAGACGAATTGAAAGAAATGAAAAAAGAAGGGCAAATGAAGCTACTAGGCATTATAAAGCAATGCTTAAACAGCAAGAATTTGAAAATGGGCAACGGATTGTTCAAGAATATGATGAATACATAGAGCTTATTTCATCAATGCACAAGGAAACAAGTGAACCGATTGATTGGCAAGAGGTGTCGGAAGAACAAGCTCCTACAAAACCAATACCCACCAACAAACACCTAAAAATAGCAGAAAAGAATCTTGCTAATTACAAGCCTTCATTCTTTGACAAACTATTAGGTTTGACAAAGAAAAAAATCAAACAACTTAATGACAAAATTCTAATTGCAAAACTTGATGACCAAAAACAACTTGAAAGAGAACAAAAAGAATATGACAAGGACTTTATAGAGTGGACAAAGTATCAACAAATGGCAAAAGGTGTACTTGCCCAAAACCCCGAAACATACAAAAGCGTACTTGAATACTTGAACCCATTTTCTGACATTAAAGAAATTGGCAGTGGGTTATCCATTTCCTTTAACAAAAACCATCTTGTTATAACGCTAAACGCAAACGGCACAACTACTATCCCGAATTTCATCTTGACACAAACTAAATCGGGAAAAGTTTCTAAAAAGAATATGCCAATAGGAAAATTCAACGAATTATATCAAGATTATATCTGTGGTTGCGTTTTGCGTATTGTGAGAGAAATTTTTTCTTTTTTACCAGTTGAGCTTATCTTTGTAAACGTTCAAAGTGAATTAGTAAACCAAGCGACAGGACATTTAGAAGAACAAACAATTTTATCGGTTGTTGTTCCAAGACGAACATTTGAACGACTAAACTTTGAAACGTTAGACCCTTCGGAATCTATGAAAAACTTCAAGCACAATATGAAATTTTCAAAAACTGCGGGCTTTAATATTGTGCCTAAATTACAAATAGATACAATGATAAAAGCGTAATTTTTGCAGCATTCAACAACGAAAGCCTCGTTCGATACGCAGCGACAATGAAGCTGGGTATTGAATGAAATTAGTAAATTTTAGTAAGCTCTTTTGTTATGGGGTTGTCGTTTCTTAAGGGGAGGGCTTCTCTTTCAAAAAAAGGTTACTTTTCTAAAAAATATTCATTCACCCGTTGTCACAAGCTCCCCTACCCCATAGCCATATAACATCTTCAAAAACTGCATCATGGCGCAAGTGTCTGCTTGTGCCTACTAAAGCGCCGCACCCCCAGTGCTATCTACTGACAGGTTCCGGGGAATGGGCAGACGCATACACGCCCGGATGCCGCTAATCACTCACGCCAACGCCATCGCCTCTTGCGCCAACATTTCTTGTACAAAATTGGGCAGTTCAAAGGCGGCCTTGTGCACTGCACTGTTATAATACTTCAGGTGGTGGCAGGCCGTGAATGCCTCAATATGGCGGTCATCCACATCGGCCACCGGGTGTACCCCTTTGGAGGCAAAGCCAAAGCTCCACATACCAGAAGGATAGGTAGGGATATGCACCAAATAAGTGTGTACATTTTCACTGCCAAATATATCGGCATGGCAACTGCGGATATCCCTAAAAGTGGCTTGGTTGAACATGGGCGACTCGCCCTGTACCACCACGATGCCGCCCGCCCGCAGGGCACGATAGACATCGGTATAAAACGCATGGCCAAAAAGCCCCGTTGCGGGCCCCGCAGGGTCGGTAGAATCTACAATGATCACATCAAACGAGCCATCGGCTATTTGTTGCATATAGGTGATGCCATCTTCAATTTTCAGCGTTACCCGCTCATCCATGAACGAATCGGCCATTTCGGGCAAGAACGCCTGGCACACTTTTACCACATCGCCGTCAATTTCTACCACTACCACTTCTTCCACGCTGCGGTGCTTCAACACTTCCCGTGCCGTACCACCGTCACCACCGCCAATGATCAACACCCTCTGGGGATGCGCATGTGCCAACAGGGGTACATGCGTTACCATTTCGTGATAGGCAAACTCGTCTTTCTCGGTAGTCATCACTTTTTCGTCTAACACCAACATCTTGCCATATTCAAAAGTATCATATACCTGCACTTTTTGAAAGGCCGAACGCTGGTTGTACAGTATATCGCCTTTGTACCGCAACGAAAAGGCCGTTGTATCGTTGCGCTCGGTAAACCATACGTTGCGATGAAAAACAGGTTCCGGTGTTGCTGCGTCAAACGCCGGTGCTTCCGCCGTATAGGGCATCAGCGACTTATGGCCCCGCAACAATTCCATCATGGAGCCATTGCCCGCTTGCAAGGCTTTCATCATATAATTGTAGCCCTTGAGCGGCTGCAGCTCGGTGCCGCAGGTAAAAATATCAATCGCCGCATAGCCATACTCCGGCCAAGTATGAATGGCGATATGGCTTTCCTGTATCACCACCACCCCCGATACACCCATGGGCGAAAAATGGTGAAAGGCAGAGGTAATGACCGTGGCCTGCATTTCTTCCGCCGCCTGTAACAACATATTTTCTACAAAAGAAACATCGCTTAAAAATTCAGCAGGACATTCGTAATACTCTGCAATGATTTGTTTACCGAGCGTGTGCATACTATAAGGGTTTTGTGAGAATGGTTTTGGTTTGTTTAGATATACAAAAAGGCTTTGTTAAGGTTGGGCACATACAGTATATAAGTACTATACGCCAACCATTCGTTGTCTTGCCCTTGGCCCAGTATGTCGTGGTAACAATGGTTGGGCATTACAAAAGCGTCGCCGGGCCGAGGTACAAAATCAGTATAAGGCACCTCCGCTACCACGGCTTCATCGAATTGCCAGCCGTTTTCCATGATATAGTCCTTGTCTTCGGGCTTGAATTTTTTATGATAAATGCGCAAGGTGGTATGTGGGCCTCTATCGGCCAGATGTAGCAGTACCAAAAACTGTGCATAGGGGTTTTGCCGTAACACTTCCGGTACCACAAAATCGGGCTTGATGCTGCCATCGATGCACAGATCGTCTATATGCAACATCTTGGCATCAGCGGGGATAGCTGCCAGCCTAAAATCGCCCGCCGTATAAGGCTGGTGGTTAGTTGGGTCGGTGAGGATGGCCGTTTCGATGCCCTGCTCGGTCAGCATCGCCTTTATCTTTTCAATAATCGGCGCAGCCAGTGCGGCTACCTTGTCATCCTGCGGGTGAGGGGCCAAATACTCCTCCATGGTAAGATAGTTCTCGAATGCCTTGCCCCAACAACTGGGCATATTGGGATAGGTGAAGGTAAACGGCAGTTGGCGCAATTGATGGCAAAGGTCGCCAATATCCGCTTGCGGCAACAAACTACCCGTTGGCAAGTGCAACAAGGCTTGTTGGCCCTGCAGCAATGCGCTCCATTGATCGTTCATGTATGATTGGTTTTGTTGAATCACCAGCACCCCGTAGCCTGCCGAAGCAGTATCCGGGGGATAATAGTCAGCGATGGCCATTACGGGCAGCATCTGGTTGCTGCAATTGTAACTTAACGAAGGGTCGGTAATATCGCCTTGCACTACGCGTTGTATGTATTCATCTACACTCATCGTGTCCTGCACCGCGCCATAGCCCGGCAGTCGGGATACGCCAATAAAAGCCCTTAACCCATTTTCCTCCAATACCCTTGTCATGGCTTGGTTGAGCTTTTTGCCAATGCCTTTGCGCTGATGCGTGGACTTTACCAATATCTCCAATGCAAATAAACTATCGCCGTTTTGATTGAACCTAGTAAAATTATCTGGGTTGTACAGTTCGCTCAATACCGGTGCCTGTTTAAAATCGTCGTACCGCACCAGTAGGCTAAGTATGGCGCCTGCTACCTCGCCATTTTCACGGGCCACCAATTGCCCTTGGGGAAATTGATGGGCCAGCAATAGCATATCTTCCCTACTGGGCAACTGGTCGTCCATACCGGCGTAACAGTCGGTCAGTAACGCCAGTATGCCTTCATAATCGGCCGCTGTATAGGTATCAATAGAAAGGGGCGCTGCTATTGTTAACATGGCATATTGATTTTAGTGTAAGGCATGCGCTCGGGACATACCGGTAATAAAGGATTGTAGTGAGGATTGGAATAGCCCAGCGCCACCCCGCAGCCCAGCGATGCAGCATCTTCGGGGTTGAAGTTGTGCATATAGCCAAAAATAGTCAGTTGCTTCAGCACGCTCAAATGAAAACTCAACGCCTCATCTTTGATTTCTTTGGCCATTACCTTCGCCACATACGTTTCAAGATCCATGTTATCGGCATGGCGGCTGTAGCCACTTACGATGGAGGCCCCCAAGAAATCGGTAAAATTGCTGTCGGTAAAAACCTCCATCAACCGTTTGTAAAGTCGGTGTCCGGTAATGCCTCGGTATTGCGGATGAATAAAAATATCCATACCATACAAAGCGTTGCCAATACGGGCATCCGCTTCGTAACGGCGCAAGTCCAAAATATCCGCTTGCCGGTGCGGCTTACTAAAATCGTGGTAAGGCACAATACGGGATATAGTGGCGCCAATCAGCACATCGCCATCCCATGCCACGATTTGCCCGGCGGGATACAGACTGGACAGCAATTGCATTTCTTCCTCGCTGGCGCTTTCGCCACCGCTATTTCGATAACACCATTGCATCAGGTCGCTAAATTGGCTATAATTGTCCTGCTGGTAGGTAGCCAATCGGATGGGGGCTGACAACGTTGACATATTGATCGATTTGATGGGTTGTAAATGTGATGACGACTATTGGGGATGTTGAAAAGGACATCGTGCCTGTGGCCTTTCGATATTCAAATCTGGGATATGGTACTGTACCCACTCTAAATGCTGTAGGTTATCCGGCTCACCGGCCAAAGCGGGTGAAACGGACTGGCCATCATAAGCGGCTACCCTTCCCCTGATTTCCTTACGTATGGTATGCCGCATTGCCTCCCGTTTATCATCGCTCCATTCGACGTTGAGCAGCTTTTCAAAACTGTCGGTACGCTGGATGATGAGCGAATACATGCCGGTAACATTGCGGCTGTTTCGGTGGAGATGGTTGTGCGAATTGACATTGAAAAACCATGGCATACCCATGAAGGCAAACGACCATCCTGCATCCTCGGTGGTTTGCGGAATGACATCGGGCCAAGGCATGGGGTCGTGCTGGTGGAGGTAACGCACAAAATCCCACAACAGGTCGTTGTCGTCTTGCCAACACTGCGTGGGCCAATACATCGAAAGTATCAATACCCGGTAGGGATCTGGGTGCTGTTCAATCAGTGCGTATGCCAACAGGGCTTGCATCGCTTCATCAAACATGGCTTCACGGCTACTGCCGGGCTGGGTAAAGGCAAAGTACAAACTTTTTTTGGGCAATACTTTTTTGGCAAAGTAGCAGGGAAAATCGGGGTGGGTAATACGCTCAACCGTATTCTTGACTACCTGTTGGGCATGGTCGGAAAGTTTGTTTTGATAATGCGCTATATCGGCATAATTGAAAAACATGATGGCCATTGTTTTGGGTATGGCGGCTATCGGCAAAAGAAATGCCAATGCAGCAGCTTTGGAATGAATCGTTTTAGTTGTAGGGTAAAAGTACAATGCCCCATGAGGCCAATAAAAAAGAGTTTGTGAAATGTACTGTTGGGTTTGTGAAAGATTATTCTTCGCATTTTGACAATTTGGCTATGCGCATACGTTATGTTATCGCAGAGATATTTTTGATTTTGCAGCAAAGCTGTCTTTCATAAAATAGCTGCCCACTTAGTCGTTGGCGTAGTGCATACAACTACTAACACAAGCGGCTACCCCATTGTACCCTTGCTTCCGCTACGCCAGCGGCCACTTTCGGTTGGTGGGCAATAGGTATCTTAGCCATCCATCACCGTGCATACAATCCGGGTGCATTTGTACGGCAAGTTGCAACACCGGCGGATTTATCAGGCACCTACCTGCAGGCTCCCGCAGGGGCGACAGACCCGGGTTGAACGCCCCAACCTGTCCCGACTGCATGGCAGGTATTGAATAGCGCTGTATGCGACTGCTATCAACGCATCGAACAAACCTGCTTTCAACTTACAATATTCAATAATGGAACAATCAAACAACAACCGTATCTTGCAAAAAAAACGATTTGCCATGCGCATTCTTACTACTGTTCTCCTCGCTTGTCTTTTCATTGCCGTAAAGGCCCAAAACCTCGTATGGTCGGCCGATGGCAACAGCTATTATGCACTGGAATCGGGCGGTATCGTACAGCACAACCTGGCCACCAATACCACCGCCACGCTGGTACCCCAGGCCCAACTGCAGCCCGCTGGCAAGATCCAAAGTTTTGCTTTTGACAAGGATTTTTCCCAAGTGTTGCTGTTTGCCAATACCCAAAAAGTGTGGAGGCTCAACACCCGTGGCGAGTACTATGTGTATCAGCTAACCACTAAAAAGCTGCAGCAACTGGGCAAGTTCTTACCGGCGGCCTCGCTGATGTTTGCCAAATTGTCGCCCAACGGGAAACAGGCGGCCTATGTAAGCCAATATAATATCTACATAGAAGACTTGGCTACGGGCAAGGTACGGCCACTGACCAAGGGCGGCAACCGCCAAACCATCTATGGCACTTTCGATTGGGCCTATGAGGAAGAGTTTTTTTGCCGTGACGGTTTTCGCTGGAGCCCCGATGGACAACGCATCGCTTTTTGGCAAATCAACGCCAACAATACCAAGGACTACCTGATGCTAGACAATACCAGCAACATTTACCCCAAGGCCATCCCGGTGGAGTACCCCGTGGCGGGCGAAAAACCATCCGTGGCACGCATAGGTGTAGTGGACGTGAAAACGGCGGCCATCAAATGGATGCAACTGCCCGATGACGCACAATGGGGCAGCTACCTTCCCCGCATGGAATGGGCGGCCAATGGCAACGAATTGATTGTGCAGCACTTAAATCGGCTTCAAAACCATAGCCAGTTGATGCTGTGCGATGTACGTACCGGCAAGGCCCAAACGGTTTTTTCGGAAAAGGAAACGGCGTGGATCGATATACTGCCGCTGTGGGACGAGGATTATGGCAACGGTGGTTGGGATTGGCTAGACAATGGCCGCTCGTTTATGTGGGCCAGTGAAAAGGACGGCTGGCGGCACTTGTACAAAATAAGCCGCGACGGCAAAACGGAAACCCTGCTCACCAAGGGCAACTATGATGTGATGGATATTGATGCCATCGACGAAAAACAGGGATATATATATTTTCATGCCTCGCCCGACAATGCCACCCAAAAGTATCTCTACCGCGCCAGGCTAGACGGAACCGGCGATGCGGTGCGCCTTACCCCGCAAAACCAGCCCGGTACGCATGAATATAAAATGTCGCCCAATGGCCGCTTTGCCTTGCAACAGTTTTCCAATCACTACACACCGCCCACCAAGGAATGGGTATCGCTGCCTGCCCATGAGCCGCTGGACGGCGATGACAATATTGCCAAGGCCATGCGCAGGGGCAATATGGGGGTTGCAGGTATTGAGTTTACCACCATCACCACCGCCGAGGGCATTACCATGGATGCCTGGGTGGTAAAACCCCGCAGCTTTGACGCGACCAAAAAATACCCCGTGGTGTTTTATGTTTATACCGAACCCTGGGGACAAAATGTGAAGGACGAATATGGCACGGCCCACAACTTTCTGTACAACGGCGATATGACCAAGGACGGTTATGTGTATGTGTCTATCGACAACCGGGGCACCCCTTGTCCTAAAGGAAGGGCCTGGCGCAAAAGCGTGTATCGCCAAATCGGGCGTGTGAATATCAAAGACCAGGCCATGGCGGCCAAGGAAGTGCTGAAATGGCCGTATGTGGACAGCAGCCGGGTGGCGGTTTGGGGCTGGAGCGGCGGTGGGTCGGCCACGCTCAACCTGATGTTTCAATACCCCGAGATTTACAAAACGGGCATTGCCGTGGCTGCGGTGGGCAACCAACTTACTTACGACAATATTTACCAAGAGCGCTATATGGGCCTGCCCCAACAAAACCGGGAAGATTTCGTGAACGGCTCGCCCATTACTTATGCCAAAAATTTACAGGGCAAGCTGCTGTATATCCATGGTACCGGCGACGACAATGTACATTACAACAATGCGGAGATGCTGATTGATGAATTGGTAAAGCACAACAAACAATTTCAGTTGATGAGCTATCCCAATCGCACCCACAGTATTTCGGAGGGCGAGGGTACGTTTGAGCATTTGAGTACCTTATATACCAACTTTTTAAAACAACACTGCCCACCGGGCGGACGATAATCAACCCTGCGCCTTCAACCAATCACCGATGCCGTAAGGGTCGGGATGTGCCAAGGATACGTGTTCGTGTTTGATTTTCCATTGGCCATCGCAGCGCACCAGTACAAACGAGGCCCGGAAAGTGTTATCAAAACGGCGCTGCTGTACCTGCACGGATAAACGGATGATGCCGGCCACCCAGGCCATCTCGCCCGCCTCCTCCCCAAAAGGCCCTTCGAGCCAATCGATGCCCAATAGTTGCAGCGAAGACTGACAAAAGTCTGTCCATCCCTTTTTGATATGGGTAAAACCAATGGTAGTGAGCCTCGGCCCTTCCAGTATCACATAGGTTTCCTCCGAGGGCAAGTATTTGTCCACGATGCCATTTACGTCCTTTTCAACGATTACTGCATAATGTGCGTTGACGGTTTCTAGTGCGGTCATTTTAATGTGATAGTTTGATAATGTACTAGCCAGCTTATGTGAAGCATACGATCACGCTACGCTCTTTTAACCCTGGTGCCATGGATTTGTTGCTACTTAAAACGAGTGCCTTAGCCACTCGCTGTTTGCCAATTTGCCCCCTCTTAGAGATATTCCTCACATTTCGTTAATGTCATCCGCAATCTGCCGCATGGGCCTATTGTTCTCCGGTTTGGCAATGGCATCCAGTTCTTGCTGTACGATGCGCATGATACGGGCCGCATAGCGGGCGTGCCACAACTGTCTTTCCTGCGCCTGTTCGTCCGTGGGCACAAACGACTCGATCTCGCTGCGCTGCAACAAGCCCTTGGCTTCCAGCAACCGCTCGATGGTATCCAACCGCTCATGGGCCACCGCCAGTTCCGTTGCCACTGCCATGGTAATATTTAGCACCCGTTCCACCGCCGGGTCATCCAAAAAATAAGGTCGGGCACCCTTGCTCTTATCGCCCGCCATCAAAACATCGTTCACCGCCGAAGCGTCGAAAACCGTTTCATTCAGTTGTCCGCCGGCATGTGCGCCGCTCAGTTCTTGTTGATTGCTCATAATTGTTTGATTGTTCCATCTTGCTTTGCTTGGGCCAGCGGGTTGGCATGGGATGGTTAATAGTTAACGGTAGAAAGTGAAGCCCACTCATTTACCCGATAGCTACTGCAACCGCCGCCCCAAACCTCCCAATCCCCAATCCCTAATCCCCCTTCCATCCCCCAAACACATTCCACACCGGCGAACGGCCATAATCTTCCGTTACCTGACCGTCTTGCTTTTTTTCGTCCAAATCGTTGATGGCTTTTACCCCCACTTGCATGAACTTGTCTTTGGGCACACCGCTTTCCTCCATCAAATCGGCTGGCTGCAGGTCGTGCATGTGGCCCCAATACGGCTCGGCATTGTAATAAGCATCCCAGTCCCGCATAAACTGTTCGTACATGCTCATCTCTGGGGTATATTGTGGCTGCTCGATATGGAGGTTGAGCCCACCAGGCCGGGTCACCCTTCCGATCTCCTTAAAGATGCGATGGATGGATTTACCACCCGTTTCATGCAAGAACATGGTGGTCTGCACCCAGTCAAATTCACCGTTTTTGAACATGGGCATATCCGCCGCATCGGCCTGTACAAACCGTACATTGTTGATGCCCAACGCCTTGGCCCTTGCCGCCCCATAGCGCAGCATCGGCGCCCCCGCATCAATGGCCACCACCTCGGCCTCGGGAAACAATTGGGCGATGGGCAGGGTATTGTGCCCCAGGCCGCAACCAATGTCTAAAATCCTTTGGGGTTTAAAATCGGGATAGCTGTCTTTCACCCACCGGGCAATGGCCTTACCGCCACCATCGGTGAGGCTGCCCAGCATACCGCCGCTGGTCACGAACAAACCACTGTCGTAATTGGCCGCATTGGCCACGTCGCCGGGGAAATATTCGGTATGGTAACTGCCGGGCATCAGGTGGTTGTCCACATGCGTTAGATACGGCGGCACCACAAAACCGGGCGTCAACTGGAGGTTGTCGTTGTCTTTGAGTTGCGCCGCGGCCTTCTGCGCCAACTGTGCCGCCTGCCGCAATACGGTGGCCCGGCCATTCTGCTGCCGCATCTCCATGGTACTGCGCCGCAGGGCCGCCCACATCTGATAAACGGGTTCTTGCTTCATGGCTTCGCCCACTTCAAACCGGTCGGCAAAGCCACGGCCATGAGCCTGCCTGAAAGCCGGTTCCACCCGCTGCTCATAGGCAATCTTGTTGCCAGGGGCTATCACCGTGGACACAAAGCGGTTGAGATTGGCCAAAAAATTATACCGGGCCCGTTCATCGTGGCCGAACTCGGGGAACACGGCGTGTTGTTGCAATTTGGTCCAAACGGGAGGAAGTTGGTAGGACATATAGTTGACAGTTGACAGTTGAAAGTTGAAAGTAAGTTGATGTTTAAAAGCCTGATACTACCAAGGAGGGCTCCATCTGATTAGCCTCATCGTATCATGCCCGATGCCTGGAGGGCGGCGATAACGGCCTGTTGCTGCTGCACAAAATGTTGACGGCTGGCGGGGCCTTCGGTCAATGTATTGGCGGGATAGATGGTTTGGCTGTACGTATCGGCAAACAGTTCCAACCGCTGTCGAGACAGGAAATTGGCCATGCCGGGGCGACGGCGGTGGTGCCGCAGCGCATCGATGTGCAAGGTGGCACTGGCCACCATGCTCTCGCCAAATCCTGCTTCGCACAGTTTTACCCCTTCGTACTGCACAATCTGAGAATGGCCATCGGTAGAGGCCGCCGGTATAGACGTGCCCCGTATGCCCGCCGAATTGGCCGACACCAAGTAAGCCATGTTCTCCGTGGCGCGGGCCAACTTGGCCACGTTCTTTTGCGACAATAAGGCACTGCCCACTTCGGAGGAAGAATGGAGCAACACTTCGGCCCCCCGCAGGGCCAAACAACGGGCTATCTCGGGATACAAAATCTCTTCCGAAGCGATACAGGCCAAACTGCCAAGCGGCGTTTCCACCACGGGGAACAAGCTGTCCTTGCCATAAATGCGCAGATAATCATCCAGCACATCATGCGGCGTGGGCGCAAACATACTGTTGAGGCGGCGGTAGCGCAGGATGGTTTGACCCTTTGGGCTGATGATAAAACTGGCTTGAAAATACAGTTGCGGAAAATGGCCGTCCAATTCATATACGTTGCCGCTCAGGTACACGTCTGCCGCTACGGCCAATGCCGCCATCGACTGATAGATATGATCGTCTGCTTGGATGCAGCCCTTGTCTTGCCACTCGGCCATGCTTTCGCCCATGGGAAAACCGCTGAGGAAATATTCTGGCAGTACCACCAGTTGGAGGTCTTGCCCGATGAATGCCTTGGAAGCCCGCACCTGTGCGCCGATGCGCTCCAGCGAACGCAGCATCTGCTCCTTGGCGGCCGTAGGCGTGCAGTGGTTCACCCCATCGCAAGCCGTTTGCAATGCCAAAGCCCTATATGGTTGTACCGAAAACATCTTGTTGCATTAATCCTGTAAACTACACATTATTTGTTGCATAACCGCATACCGCTCGTCCATCGCCACGGGGGTAGGCTGTATCATCACGTTAGATGGCAGGTCATGCTGCAGCAACCGATCCATGTATCGTTTTAGCGGACTGCCCAGCCATTGAAAAAAAACGGTCGGCACTTGTAACTGTTGCAACAGCTCGGCCCTTTCGTGCATAAAAGCCGCCCGGTAAGCATCGGCATAGTGCGGCCCCGCCAACAAATAATCTCCCACTATCTCTTGCAATACCGCTGGTGGCGGCAATGCCGATGCAATACGGTGGGTTTCGTTTGGCTTGTACCAAGGAAAATAGAGACAACTGTTGCATACGTGCTGCCATAAATTGGTTAGGTGGCTGCCATCCTCCATTGGCGTCAGGTCGAGAAAATAATGCGTCAACAGGTCTTCCCTTTCCGTTTTGTCAAAATGGGCACAGTTGTCGAGATACAGTTGCCGCACCCCGTGTGGATAGCGCAGGGCATAAGCGATGGCCAGTTGCGCCCCGGTAGCCGTGCCGTACAGCACCACCGGCCGACCATCGGAAAGCAGCATAACGAGCCGATGCAGATCGGGCACATAATCTCCCATGGCCTTGGCCCGCTGCGGCAGCGCATCCGAAAAACCATAGCCCGCCATATCGGGTGCGATACAGGTGAAGCGATCGGCCAACAACCGCATCAAGGGCTCCATCATGCGGCTGTTGCGTGGACAGGGATGCAACACCAACAGCACCGGCCCTCGGCCCCACCTGCGATAACAAAGCTGCCGCCCCTCCACCTGAATAAAATGTTTATCCATTTCATAAAAATAGTTAACTTTATTAACTATTTTGCGTAGATGAACAAAAAAGTTTTGCTGGCGCGTCGGCCTAGCGGTATGGTGCAGCCCGGTGATTTTGCCTTGGTGGAAGAGCCCCTGCCCGCCCTGCAAGCCGGCGAACTGTTGGTACGCATCGAATACATATCGCTGGACCCGGCCATGCGTGGCTGGATGAACGAAGGTACTACCTATATCAAGGGCGTTGCCCTCGGCGAAACGATGCGGGCCTTTGCCGTGGGCATAGTGGTCGAAAGCCGACACCCCGGTTTTGCCGTGGGCGAAGCGGTGCAGGGCCTGTTGGGGGTGCAACAGTGGGCCGTCCACAACGGCACCGGCCTCACCAAAGTGGATGCCACAGCGGCTCCATTGAGCTGGTACCTCGGCCTCTTGGGCATGCCGGGCCTCACGGCTTATTTTGGCCTACTACACAAGGGACAGCCCCAGCCCGGCGATACCGTATTGGTGAGCGGTGCCGCCGGTATGATCGGCAGTTTGGTGGGGCAGCTAGCGCAAATAAAAGGCTGCCAAGTTATCGGCATTGCGGGCGGTGCGGAAAAATGCAGTTATTTAGTCAACGAATTGGGCTTTGCAGGGGCCATCGATTATACAACGGAAGATGTGGGTGCCGCCATCCGGCAACAGGCACCCAACGGTGTGGATATATATTTCGACAATGTGGGCGGCGATATATTGGAGGCGGCATTGCTGAACCTGGCCCGTGGGGCAAGGGTGGTAATCTGCGGGGCCATTTCGCAATACAATGATGCAGGGTTTGCTGGATTGAAAAACTATATGAAAATAGTGAGCGCCCGTGCCACCTTGAGCGGCATCATCGTATTTGATTATTTTGACCAAGCGGCTACGGCCTTTGCCGACATCGGTGCTTGGTTGAAAGAGGGCAAGATCCGGTACCGGGAGCATATCGTGGAGGGCTTGGAACATTTTGTGGAGGCTTTGCAGGGCTTGTTTACGGGTGCCAATCGGGGCAAAATGGTGTTGCGGGTGGAGTAGCCCGGCGGACTGCCGCCCGGTTGATCGGTTGGGTTTACCATGGGTTGATGTTGTGCTGGTTGGCTCTGGCTGATAGGTGGCCGTTAGCCTTTGGTATGCACGGCTTGAGACGAATGATTTAAAATAGCTATCATGGGTAAAAAAATAATATATCTGCTCGTTTTGATGTCATCGCAAAATCTGATGGCGCAAAGCAAGGATTCTATCCCCAACACGGGCATTTCGGGGGTGTATGAGGCCATGATAGCCACGCCCGACGCGGCGTACCACCTGCGTTACTTTGCAGAGTTTGGGTTTGCGGTAGTGGACAGCGGCACCCTTAACCACAAACAGGCCCTGCAACTGTACGGCGTGCCTTCCGCCCTGAAAAGCTATCGGCTGCAAAACGGCAACGTGGATGCGCATGGCCTGATCCGCCTGTTGGTTTGGCAGCAACCGTTGGGCCCTGGCGTAGGCTACACCGAACCCGAAACCATCGGCAGCCGCATGATGGTGATGAAGACCAAAGATATTGTTCGCCTAACCGATATTTACAAAATGCTGCGCCACGACAAGCAGGAAAAATGGCTACCTACCGAACCTCTTTTTGACGACCCATTGCGTATCAACAAAAACGGACAGACCGATTTTTTCAAACGGCCCATCGGCGTAAGGGAAAATGCCGTATATGGTGAGTATTTTACACATGTGTTCTTTCAACGCTATGGCTACGAGATACCGGGCTATGGCACCATCAACGAACAAACGCCCCTCAAAACCAGCGAACTGACGCATCACGATTGGTTTATCCAAGTGGACAGTATGCAACAGTTGATGTACTTGCAAACGGCTCTGGGCCTCAAGGCCGAGAAACCGGCTGAAATCGATGGCGATAACCTCAAAGGCCCCAAGGCGGTATTCATGATGCGCGACGGCTACACGCACTGGTATCAGGGTTTCGTAAGCCCTAATAACATCTGCGGCAAACTGAAATTCTTCATGCCCCGTGGCCCCAAGCCCAACCAAAGTGCCCACCAGCGCATCGGCGAGCTGGGCCTCACCCTGCATTCTTTTTACACAAAAAAATTAGACTATATTTTTTCATTGGTACAAAGGCATGGGCTGCTGCCCTCGCCCATCCAGGTAAACGAATTGAACGAGCGGTGTTTTGTGTTTACCGGGCCAGAAGGGGCACACTGGCAAATCATCGAACGGATGAAAGATCCCACAACATTGCCGGTGCTAAAAAGCGAGTTTGTGTTTACCAAGGATTGACAGTGGCTAAAGACCACACGGGATTGTAGCGGCGGAAGTGTGCGATGCCGCCAGCAGTGCCGCCAAAGCGCAATAACGCTGTAAAAGTTGACAACAAAAAAATAAACATGAAAAGGATTGCATTAGTGATGGTATGGCTAGGCATGGGCCTATGGGGCATTGCACAGCAACTGGATTTAAACAAATCCGAAGACCTGCTGACGGCTTATGTAAAAGTGAGGGGCTCGCTAGACCCGAAGGAAGAAACCGTGGTATATGACGAGGGTATTATCTATGCGGTGCTGCCCAATCAACCCATCCGGCCGTTGTTCAAATTCCAGATGTACAATATTGCCCGCTTTGAGAAAACCGACAGCGGCTATCAACTCATTACCCGTGAGATGCTGGCCTATCAGGATGTGAAAACGGGTCAAATTTTGAACAAATGGTACAATCCCTACATCAAGGATTCAGTGGAAGTGCTGCACGTATGGAACGACCCGGTGAACAGCCGCAACAATGCCAAGGATTTTTCGATTCCCTACATGCGACTGTCCAATGGTCGCATCTGCTTCTACATCGACGTACCGCTGTTTTATCCTTCCCCATTAAAAAAGGCCGATTGGCCGCAGAACAGCCGTAGCGACATGTACCAAGCAGCGGAACTTTTTCAGTTTTTTGTGAGCGAAAAAGACATCCAAAACAAAAAACTCAAGAGCGTACCGTTTGATATTGCATGGAACCGCTTCAGCGATTTTTTACCGTGGATGAAGATGGGCGACAGTCCCGGATATTTGATGTACAGCAGCCGTGGCAGCAAGCTCAAGGGTGGCTGGAATGCACTGCCCCCAAATATCAAGGACTTTGTTTTACGCACGGCTCCCGAGTACCAACATGCGCCGGACAAGTATGCAACTCCCAACATGACAAGTTGGAAATACTTTAAGAAGGTGATGGAGCAACGTAAAAACAATTAGAAAACGGGCAATTGCCATCTATTGGGCTGGTGAAGAGGATAAAAGGGAGAGGCTGCTGATAGCCCCATCTGCAATGGTGAAAAGAATCGATTATACTGATGCACTTCACATTAGCGCAATACCATAATTAGCCAATCAGCATATAAAACCAACTGTAACATGAAATTGAAACGACTTTATTGCTGGATTATTCTCTCCTGCCTTTTCTTGGTATATATGGCCAGCAATGGCATGGTATTGAACACGTTTGCACAATACACACCTGAGCTGATGAAACAGTGGGGCCTTGATTTCAAGGGCGCTTCATCGTTCCAGTCCACCATCTATTTTGTACTCGCCCTGCCCCTTCCTTTTGTGGGTCTGTTGCTGCAACGGTATTCGCCCAAAAAGCTGATGTTGATGGGGGCCATAGGCATTGCCGTGAGCCTTTTGTTTTTTGCCAATGCCCAATCCATCGGTATGATGCGGGTGTTTACCATTTTGTTCCCTTTGTTTTTATCGGTGGTGGGGCTGCTTACCTGTATGTACCTTATCAACAATTGGTTCAGCAAGTACAGAGGCTTGGCCACGGGCATTTTGCTGATGGGCAGCAGCGTGGGGCCGGCCTGGTTTGCGCCACTGCTGGGCCAATGGATCAAACAATACGGCTGGCAGCAAGCGGCCCTGTACGAGGCCATTATTTGTGCAGTACTGATTTTTATACCGGCCCTGTTGGTGCGCAACCATCCCACCGAATGGGGCACCTACGCCGATGGCATACCCGGCAACATGGGCGGGCAACCGCTGATTGACCGGGCAGCAGCCAACGCGCAGTTCAAGAAAGCCACAAGATCACTGAACTTTTATTTGGTAGTGGTGGTAACAGCCGTATTGTGGTTCTGTATAGGTGGACTGTTTGTACACCATGGGCTTTACTTGAAGGGATTGAACCTCGATCCGGTTAAAATAGGAAAAGTATCCAGCCTTTTCTTTTTGGCCAGTCTCATCGGTAAATTGCTTTTTGGTATCATCAGCGATTATTTCGATGTCAAAAAAATCATGCTGTTGAGCGTACTCAACATGCTGATCGGTTGCCTGTTCCTTTGGTGGAGCGTTTCGGACAAAACCTATATGCTACCGTATGCCATCGTATTGGGCATCGGCTACAGCGGTACGTTCACCATGATACAATTGTATGTGTTGCGGCTGTATGGCGGCCCGGCCTATGGCAGTATCTTGGGCCTGCTATCGTTTGTGGACACGTTATGCCTGGCCTTGGGCGGCATGGTCTTCGGCATACTGCGCAACCGCTCGGCCGACTACGGCAATGCCTTTCTGCTGATGGTCGTTATCAGTGCAGTTTCGTTGTTGGCTACCTATATTATCAACCGCCGTACCGACAAGGCCATTTACTGATGTACGATGTGGTGATCATAGGGGCCGGTTCGGCAGGGATACCCTGTGCCATTCGGGCGGCGCAGCGGGGTTTGCATGTGCTGGTACTGGAAAAAGACCAACTGGTGGGCGGCACTTTGCACATTACCGCCGGTCACCTCAGCGCCGGTGGCACCCAGCGGCAACACTCCATGGGCATCAAAGACAGCCCGGCCCGGCATTGGCAAGACATTGAGCGCATCAGTAACGGCACAGCCCACCCGACGATTGCCCGAAAGGCAGTAGAACTGGCCCCCGCCACCATCGATTGGCTGGCGGCGTTGGGCTATCGCTTTCACGAAAAAGCTCCCCTGGTCATTTATGGGCATGAAGCCTACGGCGTGGCCCGTACCTATTTCGGGGCAGATGACTATGCGGGCGGGCCCATCGTGCGGCCCGGCCAAGCGGTATTGAAAACCCTGTTACCGGTGTTTGAACAACTGGTAGCGGAAGGAAAGATCACCTTGCACACCAATCACGCCCTTCAACAGATAGTATCCACAAATGATACCGTTACGGGTATCCTAGCACAACACAACGGTCAAGAACGGTTGTTTTCCGGTAAACAATATGTACTCACTACGGGCGGCTATGCGGCCAACAAGGCTTTTTTTGAAGCGCAACACCCCGGGCTACGGCTCATCAGTACGGCCAGGGAAACATCCACCGGCGACGGCATAGTGGCGGCAATGGAATTGGGCGCAGTGTTTCAACATGCCCACAAACATATCTTCACCTTGGGCGGCATAGAACTTGAGCCGGGCAGCGGTAGGGCTGATTTTTGGCAAGCCTGGGCCCGGGTAAGCAATAGCCACGACCGCAAGCCCCGTGAAATATACGTGAACCAATTGGGCCAACGTTTTATGAACGAATACGACCTAACGGTGGACGAGCGGGAGCGGACGGTGTTGAAGCAACCGGGACAGCAATTTTATGTGGTGTTTGATGAAGCGG
The DNA here is from genome assembly GCA_037367405.1 of Ottelia alismoides. NCBI lineage: Eukaryota > Viridiplantae > Streptophyta > Magnoliopsida > Alismatales > Hydrocharitaceae > Ottelia > Ottelia alismoides. The sequence continues at coordinate 326,816 of JAZKJV010003733.1, read as the reverse complement.
CACTGCAAGATGGCCCCTGCATCGTGGTGCAATGGGATGCCGATCGTTTGAAGGCCGAAGCTGCGCGGGGAAACTGCTGTTGGGCAGCCAATACCCTCGCAGCATTGAGCAAGACGATACAAGTACCCGCCGATGCGCTGCAAACCACCGTGGCTGCGTACAACCAAGCGGTGCAACAACAACGAGACAATGCCTTTGGCCGCAGCCTCCTTACCCATGCGTTGGCACAGCCGCCCTTCTATGCCTTACGAGTACATGCGTACAGCCTCATCAGCTTTGGTGGCTTACAGGTAAATGAACAATTGCAAGTGATGCACCAATCGGGCAGTCCGTTCCACAATCTATATGCAGCAGGCGAAATACTCGGCGCCGGCACCACCAGCGGCAATGCTTTTTGTGGCGGTATGCTGCTTACGCCCGCCATCAGCTTTGGGAAATGGTTGGGGGAATGTTTAGGTGGATGAATGCCGCTGGGGCGGGTGCGATTGATTAAAAACGAGTTGACAGCCATCCCTTGCCCGCCAGGACTCATTGGGAGCAAAACGTGGCACTTGCGACGTGGCCGTATTCCACCTTCAAACCCCTTCATCCACCGATGGCTTGCCCGGCCCGTTCAGTAGGAAGAAAATACCCAGCACCAATAAAACGATGGCAGAAACCATTTTACCCAAGTCATGGCCGGGGATGATATGTCCCCAGATCAGGGCCACTAAAAAATAAATGACAACGGGGATGGCAGCCCAACGGGTTTTGAAACCGATTACCAATAAAAAGTAGGCAACCAACACACTGTAGGTGCCCAAATAAGCCAACCAATTGGCCGCCGGAAGGCCCAACGCCGACAGGCTTTCGGCAAACTTGTCCACCACCGAGGGTAGATATACTTTCGCTTTCAATGCCAGGTACAGGTAAATGGCAAATACCAGCCGCAAGAACAGCGGGGCCAATGCTTTTTGGTAAGAAAAAGGGAACTGCATATTTATTTCAATCAATTACAAATGGCGAAAAATGAGCGGTCGAATAGAAACCGCTAGAGATCAAGCACCGCATACCCAGAACAACAACAATCTAGTACGGCCCTTATCGAACCAAGGTTAGCCCAGCTTGAAACCATCGAAGGTTGATGCCGATGTTCTTACTGCCGGGTGTGGCCCATGTGTACATCACCGCCTTGCTTACACCGTCCTCGTACAGTGCCAGTTTCAGCACCTCCAAGTCTTTGCCATAAACCACTGCCGCTAGTTCCACTTCATACTTAGTTGGTTGGCCATCCGCTATATACAACCGCTGCCGCTTGCCTTGGTCGTGCCAAACCAGATTGCGCATCGCATGGTAGTCGTCCTTCAAACCAGCCTTTTCCAACAACAGCCAACCTTTATAGAAACGGCAGCGTTTTAGCTTATGCGGTATTTTACCCTTATGACCAAACACGTAGCCGCCATTTTCGTCATACGCCTCGTCCCGTATCCAAATCTCATCCGGCATCAATACCAAACTGTCGGCAACAAAGATTTTTTTACCGCTGCGCTTGCTGATAAAGTTACAAGATTTTTCCTTCATATATCCTATAAAACGGTTGCCTTCACGTTTCCAAAATACTTCGCAGCCCTCGGTACGGGTCATCATAGCAGGCGTTAGCCCCTGTAATTTGGCCGTGTTGAGGTGGGCATGATAGTACAAGCTATCAGTTACAAAACTGTAAATATCCAATCGGATGGCCTGTTCTTGTTGATGCTCGCTAAATGAGTAGATGCGTTGCCGATAAATTTTTGTGCTGTCGCCATCCGTGTACTGAAGCACATACAGCACCTGCTTACCAAAAGCAGGCAGTTCCACCCGCTTAAAAATAGAATGGATATGTTCATGCACATCTGCCACCTTGTCTTCCTTTTCCTTGTACACCTGTTGAAAATTATCGAACTCGCCTTCCATCCATTGCAGTAGCATCGCCATGTCTTGTTGTAAGGCCGGGCCGTTGGCCCTTTGTGCAGCCCCCTTCAAACAGGTCAACAGCAGCAGCAAAACGTAAATCATCTTTTTCATATCCAACAAAAAGCCCCGTATGGCAGGGGCTTTGAAAAATTTCGATTTTAAAAATCATAACTCAAGGTAAACAAAATCCGCCGGGGCAACTGTATGTAGCCCTGTCCCCAGACCGCCGATGTGGCATCGCTCCAGTTGGGTGTTTTCTGCTTTTGCCCCAAGGCCAAATCAGAAGCACCTAAACCCGCAATGTTTTGAACGGACTGGCGGTTGCTCAGGTTCTTTATTTGTGCGCCCAAACGCAGTTCCTGCTTGCCCTTTAATGGCAACCGAACATAACCACCCAGGTTCAAAATAATCAAGTTGTCGTATTCGATAATCTCCGTTGGATCGGCAAAGCGCCTACCATTGAAGTTGGAAGAAAAATCGATACCAAAATACTTATGCGCATAAACGGCGCTGGAGTTCCAAATCAGCGAAGGCACCCCGGGCAATCGCTTGCCTTTGAGGTCGATGGCATAGTTACCGCCCCCCTCGTTGATCAGCGTGTTGCCATAGAGGTTACCGTTCACGTCCACATTCAAGGCGGTCGCTGCATTACCGATTACGCCGCCACGTCCTACATTTACCTTAAACTCGGTGAAGGTGGCCTGTTGGAAGGTAACGTTGCTGCGGATACTCAACCCTTTGATAAGGGAAGAGTTGTAACCGGCCGATATTTCGCCACCTACTACCCGGTTGCTGCCAAAAGGTACCGATACGGCCAAGCCATTTTGGAAAATGGTGGCCAACCGGTTGTTGATTTTGGTATGAAAGGCTGCCACATCCAATGTAAAGTCGCCAAAGCCGCCCCGATAGCCAGCTTCCAGATTGATGATGTTTTCGTTTTCGTTGATACCATCGGGGGCCCGCAGGAAGCGGCGATCGGTAAACGATACCCATTCCAGCGACGTATAAGCCGTGTAATCCGGTGCACGGAAAGCCCGGTTGAAGTTGGCATAGATAGCGCTATTGGAGCGCAGCAAGTAGTTTACGCCAAAAGAAGCGCTCCAATCCTGATGCCGCACACGGCGGGCCAGCTTCAAGTCGTAAGGCTTTTTGGTCTCTTCCATGTTGATCAATATCCAATCGTACCGCAGCCCCATGTTGAGTGTTAGTTTTTGATTGATCTTCATTTCGTTGCCGGCAAACAGCGAACTGACGCTCTCGAAATAATTGCCCCGGCGGGTAATGGAACCACGGGGAAAGGCCTGCGAACCCGACCAAGGGGCCGTTACAAAAGGAGGTGCCAAGGGCGCAAACTTCAGCGAATCGGCATTGGAAGGGTTCATCACATGCAAGAAACTATATGTAGTGGGGTTCAATCCCGTATAAGACAAAAAAGCGCCCAATACGATGTCGTGCGTTACCCTATCACCATGGATGAATTTTTTCAATCTCGCCTCATTGATAATGTCATGGTCTCTCGCATCGCCATCGAGCAGTAAGCGGGTTACGCTGTTGCTGCGATAAAAAGAGGGCAATGCAAAACTATATTTGGTGCCACTGGTCACTTGTTGATAGCGAAAACGGTTTTCAAAGCCAAAGCCATTGCCCAAATTCAGGTCGGCCTTTACACCAAAATGGGTGGTACGGCTATAATTGTTGTCATCCATCGAAGCTCGGATGCTGCGGCTGATACTATCGGTTGGGCCGGCATTGCGCACGATGCGGGTGGGGAAGCCGCCGCCCGATTCATACACGGTATAACGTTGGTTGTAAAAGGCATCAAAGTTTTGCATCGTTTCATAGTTTTTCCAATTGCCGGCCACTTTCATGGTATTCAAATCAGCCGGGGCATCGGTAAGGTTTTGAAATACGTAATCGCCATGCAAAAAGAAGACATTGACATGGCCAAAATTGTCGTCCAGCTTAAAATCGAGGTTGCCCCTCACTTGGTATCCTTTGTCGCTGTAGCCCGTATTTTTAAAGCCTTTATCGTTCAAAAACCAGCCACCGATATTATACCGGATGGATTGGTTGCGCACCAACGGGCCGCCCACATTATAATCAACGCGATAGTTAAAATTGCTGCCGCCCTCGCTAAATACATTATTGTAATGGGTCAACCGGATGCCCCCGCCATGTGTGGTACCGCCCGTTTTGCTGATAACGTTGATAGCGCCCGCCGCAGAGGCCCTGCCAAACAAGGTGGCCGCACTACCCCGCACCACTTCCACCCTGTCCACATTCATATCAAACCCAAAACCGGCCTCCGGCAAGCGTCCGGTTGAGCCAAAGGACGGCAACCCGTCGATCAACACCGCCGTATAATCCAAGCCGCCCAAAGGATTGCCGCCGTCTGGGAAACCACGGGTAACGATACCGCCCCGGCGGCCTTGTGAGGTATTTACGTATAAACCGGGCGCCGCCGTAATGGCCTCGGCAATACCCTCTGGCTTAATCATTTTCAATTGCTTACTACCGATGATCTCCACCGCCGTGGTGGTTTCCAACTTGCGGGTGGGCTTGCGGCCCGCCGTAACAGTCACCACATTCAGGTCGCCGATCTCCTGCCGCAGTTGCAACGACACCGTCCCATTGCTGCCTATCTTGGCCTCTTGCGGCTGTCGGCCCGTGTAACGGCCCACCAACACCGCCTGTGCATTTTTAACGACAATGGAAAAACTGCCATCGGACATTACCAGTACCGAATTATTGGTGCCCTTTTCGGTAACCGTGGCACCTTCCAAGGGCGCATTGTTTTCATCTATTACCTTTCCCTTCACGGTTACCTGAGCGCAAAGGGATGCAGACAGGGCCATTACAAATAAAAAAAGAAACGCCGTCTTTTTTGAAGAAAACAGTTTTGGTAACATTTGCAATCTAGTTTAATTAGTTAATGACGTTAACTATTTTAAAGGTAATACTTTTTCAATAAAAAAATTTTTTTATCAAAAAAATAGTTAACTTTATTAACCATTTTACGCAAAACTGTTCTATGCAATTACGATTGTTTCCGAAACATACGGGGGTATGGGAAGGTACTTATATCCGTATCGATGCCACGGGTAAAGTAACCAATCAGTGGAAAAGCCGCTTAACCATCAGGATGTTCGATGGCAACAAATACCATCAGGTAAACCAGTATTTTTGGGACGATGGATATTCGGAATGCCATGATTTTGGGATATGCGAGTTTGACGATTCCGGTACGCTCATTTTTGAAAATCCCCGCATCAGCGGGCAAAGTTGGGAAACCCGCGACAGCGTGTGCCTGATATGGACATACAAAAACCGGCCGGGCAGTAAACTCTTCGAGATGATCGATCTGATAGGCAACGGCACGCATCGGGTACGCAACTGGCGCTGGACAGAGGGCGATGAGTTTCAGGGCATTACGATGATTGAGGAGCGGCAGGTGAAGAAGATGGAGGAAATAGACCCACAGTTTTGGGTTGACTTGCCCAACATGCGGACGACCGGGCCGAGTAGGAGCGATACATGAGTGAACGTAATCATTTTCACAATGTGGTATGGCACAGCGGATCGGTTGCACGAGGCAACGGCTTTACCATTAGCGCATCAGCCTATTAACGAGATGACAATTACAGAAAAAATAATGGCTTTCAACTCCGGTAGAGACAAAGTGGTGCCGGGGCAATTGGTGTGGGTGGACGTACACTCGGTGATGACGATGGATTACTTGGGCAAACAGTGCTTTAAAGCATTTGAGAGCTTGGTGCCCGAGAAGCGTTTGTTCAACAAAAACCGGGTCATCTGCGTGAGCGACCATTTGGTGCCACCGCCCACCGAGCAATGGGCCACGCTGCTAAACGAATGGCGGGCCATTGTAAAAAGCTACGACATACCCCACTTTTACGATTTGGGCAGACAGGGCATCGCACATCAAATTATGGTGGAGCAAGGCCATGTGTTGCCGGGAAAAGTATCGATCGGTACCGATAGCCATGCCAATACGTATGGTGCCGTAGGGGCCGTGGGCAATGCGATCGGCGTTACGGATGCGGCCATTGCCATGGCCACGGGCAAATGCTGGTTCCGGGTGCCAGAAACGGTCAAGTTTGTCATCAAAGGCCAGTGGCAACCCTGGGTGATGGCCAAAGACCTGAGCCTGCACATCATGGGCATGATGCATTGGAACGGACACCTTATTTATAAGACACTGGAATATACCGGCCCGGCCATCGAGGCATTGGACATGGCGGGACGCATGACGCTGTGCAATATGACCGTGGACCTGGGTGCCAAAAACGGTATCGTGGCCCCGGATGCGGTTACAGCAGCTTATCTCAGCAACAGAACCAGCGAAACCTGGGATTTTATCCAAAGCGATGCCGATGCACAGTATGATGCCGTGTACGAGGTAGATGTTACCAATGTAGGCCCCACCGTTAGCCGTCCCGACAAACTGGACGATGTAGTGCCGGTAGAACAACTGATAGGCACCAAGTTCAACAAGGCTTTTGTGGGTACCTGCACCAATGGCCGAACCGAGGATTTTGCCATCATGGCGCAACTGTTGCAGGACAAAAAAATTCATCGGGACGTGAACATGATCTGCATACCGGCCAGTACCGATGTATATTTGGAATGTTTGCAAAAGGGCTATATCGAAACCTTGGTAAAGGCCGGTGCCGCCTTTGAAACCAGCAGTTGCGGGCCCTGTGCGGGCATCCATACCGGCGTGGCGGGCGATGGCGATGTGGTGCTGAGTGCCGGCAACAGGAATATGAAAGGAAGGATGGGCAGTAAAAATGCACAGATTTATTTAACCAGTCCGGCTGTAGTAGCGGCCAGCGCAGTGAGAGGGGAGATCACAGATCCCAGAACTTTTGGATAATGTATGATATGAAAATTGCACAAGGGAAGAATGACCTGATGATTGAGGAAATGGCATTATGCGGTTATCGGGGCAATTGGGTGATGTGTTAAATAATATATGCTGCAAGGCAGTTGTGATGATTCCCTTTTTCATATTTTAGCATTTCATCATTTTAAACGGCCATTATGACAACTGAACCAATTCTAAACAACCCTGCTTTGAAACTGTGTATTGAGTTTGCGTTAGCCCTTGTGGACTATCGTGAATTACTGGAGGAAAAGAAGAAGTTTGTAATTGCCAAGCCATTGCTCGGAAGCGGCACTTCTAATGGAGCCAACTCCTTTGAAGCCCAAAACGCCGAAAGCAAGGCAGACTGTATTCATGAATTTAAAAATTCCGCCAAAGAGGTAGCGGAAACGCAATACAGGTTGACCATCGGTAGTTGCTCTAACAATTATCCAAATCGTGACCAAATGATACAAAAACGGGAAGCGATTCATGCAGTATGGGGCAATATATTAAGGTCTGTAAAAAACAATCTTAAAGCAGGCATTAAAAACAAAGAGATTGTGATGTTCTTAAACAAACGCTTTATAAAACAAAATAACGCAACATGATTGACTGCCCTGCAAGTTGTATGGCAACAATCAAAAAATCGGTTTTATGACTCTGCAATTTTCTAGTTCTTGAAATAAATTTATGTTCAGTAAAAAATCGGCAACAAAGTCGTGGCGAAATTTCACATCACGGCATTCTAAAATTTTCTTATTATGATACAAGGAACCTGTTGGGTGGCCAAAGATTACGTAATGTCGTTCGATATGATTATCCAACGATTTTGGACTTCGCCCATTGACCCGGTTGAAAATAGCAAATGGGTCATGGCCGGGATAGATGAGGCCTTCAATAAAGAAAACGGCTTTAAAGACTTTGGCTATACCTTTATTGTGGCGGGGCATAATTTTGCGGGCGGAGGCAAAAGCATCGAACATTGTATCACCGGGCTGATGGGCGCTGGCATCAAGGCCGTGTTCGCCACCAGCTTTGCCCGGCTGCAGTTCCGCAATGCCATCAATTATGGCATGCCTTTCGTTACCTGTAGAGACATGAACCAGCAATGCGAAACAGGCGATGAACTGGCCTATGACCCCGCCACGGGCATTATCCAAAACCTTACCAATGGCCTATCGTTCCAAAGCCTACCGCAGGAACCCTTTGTATCCGAAGTGGCCGCCGCAGGCGGGTTGATGCAGTTTGTACGGAACAAGATTGCCGATGGCAGCATCAAGGATTTGCATTGAGGCAGATCGATAAGGATATGATAAGACGATCATCACAACAAGCGTTTTTAAACTGCACAACTGTTAAATTTTCAAATTCATCACATTGAAGGCCAACAAATTAAAAGAGCGTTTACTACATCAAAAAGCCTCCTACGGGGTCATCTCTCCCACCGCCGATCCGGTAGTATGCGAATATATCGGTATAAGCGGCATGGATTTTTACATCATGGATGCCGAGCATGGCGCCCTGTCTATCAGCGAAGTGGCGCACATGGTACGTGCCTGCGAATCGGTAGGCATTACGCCCATGGCAAGGATTCAATCATTGGATGAAAAAATGATACTGCAATATTTTGATGCAGGTTGCATGGGCGTGATGATGCCGGGTACCAATACCGTGGCCGACTGCAAACGCTTGGTAGAGTATGTGAAATACTATCCCCAAGGCAAGCGGGGACTGGGGCCAGTACGCAGTTCGGATTACATGGCGGGCAACATGACGCAAGCGGAATATTTAACCTTTTCCAACGACCAGACCTTGGTGTTTCCGATGATAGAAACATTGGAATGTATTGCCCACCTACCCCAAATGGTACAGGTGGAAGGTGTGGATGGCTTCATCCTTGGCCCACGGGATTTGGCATTGAGCATGGGCTATACCGATGGTCCGGCGCACGATGCAGTCAAACAGGTGATAGACCAAGCCATCGCCACCGTGGTGGGAGCGGGCAAAGTGTTTGGTACTGTGGCAGCCACGGCAGAGCAAGCCCAGTCGTTAACGGACAAAGGGGTAACCTTGTTGCTCAACAGCGTACAGGGCCTATTGGGTAGTTCTGCCAAGGCATTCATGCACAACAGGGGCGCTTAGCGGTAGTGGCGGCTTTTATTGCAGTAGCCAAAAATTACAGTCATCGACGTTCGCATGTTCACTATATAATTTCAATACTTTCAAACTCAACGCATGGCAACAATCGTGGTACTTTTCAACCTCAAGCCAGGAGCCTCAATGGCAGATTATGAGGCATGGGCAAAAGCAAAAGACATACCCACCGTTCGCTCATTGGCATCGGTACATGATTTCAAGGTACTGAAAATGGGTAAACTACTGGGCAGCGAAACGGCTTCGCCGTATCAATACTGTGAGTTGATAGTGGTGCCAGATATGACTGCCTTTTTGGCCGACCTTGGCAATGAGACGGTGCAAGCGGGTGCGAAAGTATTCAATAGTTTTGCGGAGCATCCTTTATTTATCGTGGCGGAAGAATTACAGTGAAAATGGCATGATGGAAAAATGGTATCGATTCGGTAGCACTTTCAAAACTTTGGGGTACTATAAGTTGGATGTAAGGATGCGGCACCGACTCAACGTTCCATTTTAACATGACACCTTTTAAATTTATTCATTAGCATGTATCAGTTACAACACAAAACCGCCATCATCACCGGTAGCGGTCGGCATAAGGGTATCGGCGAGGCGATTGCACTGCGGTTGGCGAGTGAGGGCTGCCACATCGTTATCAGCGACCTTGGTCAACCCAAGGGACAGGAGTTTGCGGCGGAACACATCGGTGCCACCGGCCAGATGGAGGCCATTGCGGAAGCCTGCCGGCAATTGGGTGCCCAAGCCATTACCGTGCCCTGCGATGTACGCAGCGAAAGCGACTGCGCCAACCTGATTGACCAAGCGGTGAAGGCTTTTGGCCAATTGGATATTTTGGTGAATAACGCCGGCGTGGGCTACTTGATGGAACCGTTTACGGAGTTCAAGGAAAGCAGTTGGGATGCCGTGTTGGACGTAAACCTCAAAGGCGCTTTTTTGTGCAGCAAACAAGCGGCCATCCAAATGCAGCGGCAGGGCCATGGCGGCAGCATCGTCAACATTGCCTCCCAGGCGGCCAAGAGCGGCTTCCCTTTTGCCGCAGCCTATACTGCCAGCAAGCATGGGCTGGTGGGCCTTACCCGCAGCAATGCCGTGGAACTGGGCCGGTACAAAATAAGGGTGAACGCCGTTTGCCCTAACCATATCACCACCGGTTTGGGCGATTGGCAAAACAAGTTTTTTAGCGAAAAACTGGGGCTGGATTATGATACCTACTTAAAGGGTATCGTGGATAGAAATCCGTTGGGCCGTACCGGATTGGTAAATGATATTGCTAAGGCCGTTGCTTTTTTGTGCAGCGATGAAGCGGCCTATATTACCGGAGAGGCCATGAACGTGAGCGGCGGGGAAGAGTACCATTGAAAACCTGCGTAGAGGCAGATGCGATAAAGCGTGTTGGACGGCTGAACACATATACGGTAGTGGCTGAATGTAACAACTGTTTTTGTACCTTATAAGACTGGGAAATTTGGATACAATGAAACTAGGCATAGATATTGGCGGTACGTTTACCGATTTGGTGCTACTGGATGAGGGTACTGGGCTTTTGTATTTTGGCAAAACGCTCACCACCTATCCTGACCCCACGGCGGGTATCCTTAACGGTGTAAATGAACTGCTGCAACAGTACGGCAAAGCCATTGACCAGGTGGACACCTTGGTGCATGGCACTACCCTCGTTACCAATGCGGTGATTGAGCGCAAGGGCGCCAAAACGGCCCTTTTGACCACCAAAGGCTTTGAGGACGTATTGGAGATTGGCCGGGAGATGCGCTACGATATCTATGACGTTTTTATTACCATGCCGCCACCATTGGTACCGCAAAAGTGGCGTAAGGGTGTGACCGAGCGAGTGGACAAAAACGGAAAGGTATTGCAGCGACTCAACTTGTCCGAGGCCGAAAATATGCTGCAACAGCTACAACGGCAAGGCGTACAAAGCGTTGCGGTATGCCTACTGCATTCTTTTGCCAACTCACAACACGAAAAGCGTATCGGACGATTATTGGCAAAAAAATTTCCCGGCCTTACCTATTCGCTCAGTTGTGAGGTGATGCCGGAAATTAGAGAATATGAGCGGGCCAGTGCCACGGCGATGAATGCGTATGTGCAACCGCTCACCAACGACTATCTCAAAAATCTGCAATCCCGGCTACAAGCACTGGGCTTTGGCGGCATCATCCATATCATGAACAGTGCAGGCAGGCTGACCACGGTGGAAGGTGCCCGCAAAAGTCCAGTACAACTGCTAGAAAGCGGCCCGGCTGGCGGTACGATGGCCGGTGTTTACTTTGGTCGGTTACTGAATAAAAAAGATTTGGTAGCGTTTGATATGGGCGGCACTACGGCCAAGGCTTCGATGATACGGAACCTGGAGCCCGAAATCACCAACCACTTTGAGGCCGCCCGTGAAAAACGATTTAAAAAAGGGAGCGGCTTACCGGTACGCATACCTGTTATCGACATGATAGAAATAGGGGCAGGGGGCGGCAGCATTGCGCACATCAACCATTTGGGCCTGTTGACCGTAGGCCCCGAAAGTGCGGCTTCCTCGCCCGGCCCGGCTTGCTATGGCCGGGGCGGCGAACAGCCAACGGTAACCGATGCCGACCTGATACTGGGCTTTTTGGACGAGCGCTATTTCTTGGGTGGCACCATGCCGCTCCGCAAGGATTTGGCCATAACCGCCCTGCGCAACAAAATTGCCGAACCCTTGGGCATCAGTGTGGAAGAGGCCGCTTGGGGCATACACCGCATCGTAAACGAGAACATGGCCAATGCGGCTCGGGTACACATCATCGAAAAAGGCTTAGACCCCCGATTTTTCAGTATGTTGGCCTTTGGCGGTGCGGGCCCGGTACATGCCTTCCACGTAGCCCGATTGATGAATGCGCCCCAATTGATAGTACCCGCCGGGGCCGGTGTACTAAGCGCCCTCGGTTTTTTGGTAAGCCCGGTGGCCACCGAAGAAATTGCCAGTTATATCAGCCGCTTGGACAATATGGATTGGAAGAAACTGAACGAGTTGATCAACGGCATGAAAGCCAAGGGTTTGGACTTTTTAAAAAGGGCGGGGATTGCCACCCAAAAGGCTACCGTGAAACTGGTGGCCGATATGCGCTACAGCGGCCAAGGCCATGAAATTACGGTGCCGATCCCATCAGGCAGATTGGGTAAGGAATCCATCACAACCATCGAAAATAGTTTTCAATCGGTGTATCGATTGCGCTATGGGCGCGACATTCAGCACATCCCCCTTGAAGCCGTCACTTGGCGGGTATTGGTCAGCGGCCCCTCGCCCAGCCTAGTGCCGCAGCAAGCGGTGATAGGTACGCATACCAAGGCGCTCAAAGGTAAACGGCCGGTGTATTGGGGCAGCGGATACGAGGATACGCCGGTATATGATCGGTATGCCATCACCCCCAACAAAAAAATCAAAGGGCCCTGTGTTATTGAAGAGTTTGAGAGCACCACCGTAGTGGGCAAAAATGCAGTGGCTTGGGTGGATAACTTACGGAATATCATCATAGACTTATTGTAAAAGGATACTAGATGAAACGATTGTTCATGATATGGGGATATAGCTGCTCGTTATCCATGATGGCGCAGGTTCAGCCCACGGGCAAAGTCATCTTGCAGAAAACCATAGAGGCCAGTGGTGGAGATACTTGGCAGCTTCCACAAACGCTGGTACTGAGTGGGAATGCCACTTGGACACCGTTTGGGCGAACCGACACGACCTCCATATATTTCGATCAGTACCAGATGTTCCGTGTATTTCCTTCCGATAACAATGCGGCCCGTATGGCCAATGGCAAAGTACGCTTTGATGCCCGCTATGGCGACAGTCTCTATATGCAATTGATATTTGATGGTCAAGCTAGCCACAATTATTTGAGTGACCGGGCCAAGCCCTTTCAAAAATATTTTAGTTGGAGTAACAATTTCGGTTTTAGTATCATTCGTTTTGCCCTCAGAGATTCGTTTATGGTCAATAGATTGGCCAACGACCATATCGATGGGCATCTATGCTATGTAGTGCAAATCATCGATCCCAAAAATTTTGTAACCAACTTTTGGATCGACAGTGCCAATTACTATATCCGCAGTGTGGGCTTTGTAACCGATTTGGGTTGGCATCAACGTATCTATAATCAGTTTGAAAAATTATCGGCAGGCCGTGGGCGTTTTTTTATACAGCCGCGCAGTTTGAAATTATATTTTGATGGTATCAAATGGATGGACATCCGTTGGCTGCGCAACCGGGTAAACCAACCTATCAAGTCTCAAACCTTTACCAAGTAACATGCAACAATTCAATGCGATAGAACTGAGTGTATTGTGGAGCCGCCTGATTTCGATTGTGGACGAGGCGGGCACCACGTTGCAACGTACCGCCTTTTCGTCGGTGACACGGGAGAGTGCCGATTTTGCCGTGGTGCTGATGAATACCAAGGGCGAATCGTTGGCACAGAGCAGCGTGAGCGTACCTTCGTTTTTGGGGGTGCTACCCTTTTTGGTAAAGGCACTGGTAAAGGATTACTTTCCGTTGCACAGTTGGCGGGAAGGCGATGTGGCCATTACCAACGACCCTTGGCTCTGTGCAGGGCACAAACCCGATATTGGCATTGTTACGCCTATTTTTTTGCAACAGCAGTTGATTGGCTTTATCGGTTGCATCGCCCATAGTCCCGACATCGGCGGCACGCTTTGGGGTGCCAATGCCAAAGACTATTACGAAGAGGGCTTGTATATACCGCCTTCCAAACTGTACAGCCAAGGCCAATCGAACGATACCTTGTTCAGTATCATCCGCCACAACGTGCGGGCCGCCGACCAAACCATCGGCGATATACTGGCACAGGTGGCGGCGAATGACCAAGGCATCCGCTCTTTGCACCGGATGATGACCGAGAACGGATTGACGGCATTGGACACCTTGGGCAACCAAATCATCGCCGCCAGCGAAAAAGCCATGCGGGCCGCCATACAGGCCGCACCCGATGGCACTTACCGGGCCACTTACCAAGCGGATGGCGATGCACTGAAAGAACCGGTGCAGTTCAAATGTGCCGTGACCATCCAAGGCGATGAAATATTTGTGGACTATACGGGCTCTTCGCCCGCACACAGCTTGGCTATCAATGCAGTGATGAACTATGTGTTTGCCTACACGGCCTATCCCATCAAATGTGTGTTCAGCCCCGATGTGCCCAACAACGAAGGCAGCTTTCGCCCTATCCATGTGTATGCGCCGCCGGGCAGCGTACTCAATGCGCAGCAACCTTCGCCCTTGGGTGCCCGCAACGTTACCGGCAACCTGTTGCACGGCCCGGTGATGAAGGCATTGAGCAAGGCCGTGCCAGACAAGGTACAGGCCGATTGTGGCGCTGCCGTATGGGTGATGGTGCTGAGCGGTAAAAAAGAAAACGGCGGTGAATTTGTAGAGTATTTGTTTTTGGCCGGCGGCTATGGTGGCCGTAAGGGATTGGCCGGTGACCCTACCTTGTGCTACCCCACCAATGTGGCCAATGTACCCATTGAAGTGTTTGAGAACGATGCACCGGTATTGGTAACCGAAAAAAGCCTCCGCAAAGGCAGTGGTGGACAAGGCAAATACAAGGGGGGCGATGGACAACGCTTTGCCTATAAGAACATCGGCCGTTATCCCATCCATATCAGCAATGTCACGGAAAAAATCAACAACCGGGCCTACGGACTGTTTGGTGGCGGTGAAGGACAAAAAGGTGCTATTTTTATCAAAACGATAACAGGTAAAAAACGGTTTACCCCACCCAAGGGTCATGACAAGCTATTGCCAGGCGAAGAACTGGTGATGGAATTACCCGGTGGCGGTGGATACGGAAAAAGATAAGATGCAAATCAGGAATCCCAGAACAGGTCAATATGATTATACGATTGCGCTACCATCGGCAGCGGAGATAAAACAGCTTTGCCGTACCCTGCGCCACGGACAAACCGCTTGGCATCAGATGGGTATCGAAGGACGGATTGCTGTTTTGCAAGCATGGAAAAAAGCGGTGGAACAGCACAAGCCCGCCTTGATAGAGGCTCTGTCAACAGATACGGGGCGCCGCTGGGAAACCCTGTTGGAAGCGGATTTGGTGGCTACGTCCATTGACCGGTGGTGTGGCTGGGCGAGGAATTTTTTCGAGCCGATAGCGCAAAAAGACACGTCTATCCCATGTATCAAATTGCAACAAGACTGGATACCCCATTCGTTGGTAGGCGTTGTTTCGCCGTGGAACTTCCCGTTGCTGTTGTCCTTGATTGATACCATCCCTGCCCTATTGGCGGGTTGTAGCGTGGTGGTAAAGCCCAGCGAGGTAACACCGCGGTTTATAGCGGTCGTGCATCGTACCATGGCCGAAGTGCCTGCCTTGCAATCTGTGCTGCAATATGTGGCGGGCGATGGCAGCGTAGGGGCCGAACTGGTACAGCAGTGCGATTTGATTTGCTTTACCGGCAGTACGGCCACGGGCCAAAAAGTATATGCAGCCGCTAGCCAGCGGATGATACCGGTGTTTTTGGAACTGGGCGGCAAAGACCCTGCGCTTGTGCTGGAAGGGGCCGATATAGACAGGGCTACTTCATCGATCCTGTGGGGCAGCACGGCCAATGCGGGGCAGAGCTGCTTGAGCATCGAACGGATATATGTACAACGAAACATCCACGATCTGTTTGTACAGCGGCTGAGTGAAAAAGCGGCCCGGCTGCAACTGAACGCGGCAGATATTGCCCAAGGACAGATTGGCCCCATCATTTTTGAAAAACAGGCCCATATCATCAACGATCATTTGCAGGATGCACTGAACAAAGGAGCGGTTTTGCAATGCGGCCATCCCCAATGCCAACTGATTGACGGCGGTTATTATTGTTTGCCCACTGTTTTAACCAATGTACATCACGGTATGCGGCTGATGCAGGAAGAAACCTTTGGGCCCATCATGCCGGTGATGTCTTTTGATACACCAGAAGAGGCGATACAACTGGCCAACGGTACGATATATGGCTTAAGCGGTGCGGTATTTGCCGCTACTGCTACGGAAGCCTTGTCCATCGCCAAACGCATCGAAGGCGGTGCCATTAGCATCAACGATTGTGCCCTCACGGCCATTATGCACGAAGGGGAAAAAAGCGCATTCAAGATGAGCGGATTGGGCGGCACCCGTATGGGGCCTTCGGCCATGAAGCGGTTTTTACGGCAGAAAGCGTATATTACCAACGAGGGAGAGAAAGGAAGTCCTTGGTGGTTTGGATAACCATAAGATTGTAAACGATATAACTGAAAAATGATCGGGCAACGGTATCACACAAACGATCCATCTATACCTTGCAATTTGAGCAATGTGTATGCCCGTGTAAAACCAGTATCAAAATGAGAAGGCTATTAACGGCTTATTCAACGATTGTTTTGCTGCTATTGGGTTGTACCCCTACGCAAAAACTGTACAACAACATGCGACCAATTGATATTTTTAGACAAGTGATTGTAGGTGACTTCGACAACAGCCAACAGGTGGCAGCGGAAGTGGCTGCGGGCAAACAGGTGCATCCACTGGCCAAGCATGTGAACCGGGTGGCAGATGATAAAATAGAGCAGTTGACGCAAACGAACCTTGCCCAGGGCTTTTGGGTCATCGAGGAAAGCTACTACACCTATCCGGGAAAGCCCACGGAAGCCAAACCATATCTCTTTTACTTTTCGCAGGGCAAGGGAAATACCGTACTGTTAAAGGTTTATCAATTTCCCGCAAGGTTTACAAAAGAAGACATCAAAAACGGCAACCCCCATCTCAAGATGCAGTTGAGCGAATTGGTGCCCTCCCCTACTTTTAAAGGTGCTACATATACCTACGACCCACAACTAGACCATTTTACCACCAATACCCCCCATGAACTTGGCAACGGCATGAAGTTTACATTGATAGAAACACTGAGCAAAAAACAATTGATCGTAATGGAATTGCTGGAAAAAGATGGGAAGCGGCTGACACCTTATGATACGCCGATTGTATATGATAGAATCCGGTGAAAAGGGCATCATATCGATATGGCGTACTCCGTTGGTTGGGCATAAACTTTACACTCCTTGGTACCAATAACCTTATCGACCGAGCAATGACACCCTTCCATTGAGCCGCTATTAACAAGCAAAAGGCTCGCAGCTTGTTACGGCACTTTGCCTTTTACTTACCTCCCATATCCCGCTTCATAATGGCAAGGGCGGTTTTGATAAACCCGATGAATTGGTCTTTTTCTTCTTTGGAAAAACTTTTGAACAGTTTTTCATTGTTGGCATGACGTGGCAGTTCCAATTCGGCCACTACTTTTTCGCCTTGTGGCGTAAGCACCAACCGCTTGCGGCGCTTGTCATCGTCATCAGGCACCTGCTTCACCAGTTTTTTGCGCAGCAGTACATTGAGCAGGTTGGTAACATTGGCCCGGCTCACGTTCATGGCATCGGCCAGTTCCTTGGCCAACATCGGTTTTTCCTGTGGATGCTCTTGCAGGTAGATGATATTGGGATCCTTGGCCAACAGTAACAAAATCAGCCATTGCTGGGTGGTGATGCCATACCGATGTGTCATAACATCTCCATTCCGCCGGATGGTTTCCGAAAAACGGATAACATGGAAAATGAGCGATGCATTCTTACTTTTACGTATCATATCAATATGGTCGGTGAAGATACTGTCCTTTTGCTTCCCCCAGCACCTGGCCGTTCTCAAAAATCAATTGGCCCCTCAAAAATGTAGCTTTTACTGGCCCACTGAACTCATAACCCTCAAATACGCTGTACCCTTGCGTACTCGGCGAAGCGTTGGAGTCCACCACAAAACTACCGTTTGGATCCATCAATACCAAATCGGCATCAAAGCCCTCGGCGATATCGCCCTTACTGGGCAACCCAAACCGTTGGGCGGGGTTCCAGCTCAACAACTCGGCCATGCGGTTGATAGACAGTCCCCGCTTTTTACCCTCGGTATAAAGACCGCTCAACAACATTTCCGTACCGCCAAAGCCACTCTTGGCCAGCCAAACGTTTTCCTTTTCGTGCGCATCTGTCTTAAACTCTGCCCTACAGCAGGCATGGTCGCTGCATACCCAATCGATATTGCCTTGGTGCAAGTGATCCCATAAATATTCCACGTCTTCGCGGCTTCGGATGGGCGGATTCACCTTAGCATGTAGCCCTGCCTTGCAGTCGTAATCGAGCAAGAGATGCGCCAAGGTCACTTCCCGTTTGAAGTTGATATGAGGGAAAACCGTTTGCATCATCATCGCCGCATTCACAGCCTTGGTAGAAGTAAGGTGCAATAGGTTGATATTGGGACAATTGGTTTCATTGGCCAGATAAGAGGCGATAAAGATGGCCAGGCCCTCGCTGTGCGGCGGCCGGGCGGCACTGTAGGCCCGCAACCCTTGCAGCTTGTTGTCTTTTTGTACAATTTGGGTATAGGCCCGCATGATCTCGGCCGTTTCGCAGTGTAGGCCGAGGTTGATCTGCGATGCTTTATCGGGAAAGCGTTCCATGGCACGCTTAACGCCCCGCATGATGAACTCAAAGTGAGCGTAGTCGTAAAACTCGCCCTCCGGTGTCATTAAAAAATCCTTTTGCGTATTGCTGCTGCCATGCAACCCATAGTTGCCATAAAACATAAAAATCTTGAAAGACGTAACGCCATGCCGTTCTATCAACCATTCAATTTCGTCGATATGGCTGTACTGAATGGGGGCGATATGATAAGCATAGTCCACAAAATAATTGCCCCGGCTAATATCCAGCACTTCCGGGAAAAAAGTTTCGTAAGGCCCCGTTTTGTTAAGATAATATTTACCGGTACGCATATAATTCAGCGAAGTGGTTACCCCGCCCATCGCCGCGGCCCTGCTTTCGGTTACCGCATCTTCGTCTAGCGGGTTATAGATGCCGGTGTGCATGTGCGCATCCACCAATCCGGGAAAAACCAGATAATTGCGGGCATCGTACACTGCTTCATTGTCGGCCACTTCAATCACGGGCGCAACTTGCACTATTTTACCACCTTGGATGGCAATATCCGCCTGTTGATAGCCCTGTTGACCGGGACGTACAATCCTTGCGTTCTTTACAACCAGTTGATACATTGGCCTTGGTTTATTGTTTGGTAATGATTTGTTGTTGTAGTAACCGTTCTATTTCGTCCTCGCCCAGTCCGATGCGGCTAAGCACTTCCACGGTATGCTCGCCAATGGCAGGCGGGTTGAATCGCAAGGGCGCTTTTTGGCCGCCGTACTCCAAGGGCGTGGTAGGCAGTTTGGTAACTGTACCGTCGGGCAAAAGGGTGGGCAATAAACTGCCACCGCTGTTTAATTGCACATCTTCCAGCAAATCCTCTGGCTTGGCGATCGGGGCAAAAGGGATGGCAGCCGTTTCGCACCGCCCTACGATTTCGGTTTTGGTAAACTGTGCCATGCGGGCTTCCAGTGCGGGCAAAAACCAATCCCGGTTGTCGATGCGTAGATGGTTGCTTTGCAGCCGTTCATCGGCCAACCAGTCGTGCCAGCCAAACACCTCGCAAAACCGTTGCCAATGCTTTTCGCTGATGATGCCCACAAATACCTGTTCCTTGTCTTGGGTATGAAAAATGCGGTAAATGCTCCAAGCGCTCACCCGGGCAGGCATGGGCGGTACCGGCGTTTTTGTAATGGCACCGTAGGCGATATGTTGCCCCATCAAAAAGGCGGTGGTCTCGAACAACGACGACTTGACTAGTTGGCCCTTGCCTGTTTTCTCTCGTTCGTACAAGGCCAATAGAATGCCAATGTACCCAAACATCCCACCGGTGATGTCGATGATAGAAGTGCCCGCCCGTAGCGGATCGCCGGGGCGGCCGGTCATATAAGCCAATCCGCCCATCATTTGCACCACTTCGTCCATGGCATGGCGGTTTTCGTAAGGCCCGCTCAAAAAACCTTTGAGCGAACAATAAATCAATCGTTCATTCAGTGCCCGTAGCCCCTCGTAGCCAAAGCCCAAGCGTTCCATGGTGCCGGGGCCAAAATTCTCTACCAACACATCGGCCTGCTTCACCAGTTCGTAGATCACTTGTTGTCCCGCTTCGCTTTTAATATCGATGGCCAAGCTCTTTTTGTTGCGGCTGTAGAAAGGAAAGTAGCCCGTACCAAAACCTTTCAAGCGGCGGGTTTCATCGCCCTGTGGCGGTTCGATATGTATCACTTCTGCGCCCATGTCGGCCAACAGCAATCCTGTGGTGGGGCCCATTACGGCGTGGGTAAACTCCAATACTTTGATATGGGTGAGGGGAAGGGCCATGTTGGTTGACTAGTTTATTTTTTTCACAAATGAAAGAAGGATTACATGACTATACGATTGTTTTGTACTCCTTTTTATATATCGGCTACCTGCAAATTCATCTTGTATCATTGGGGCTTTTGTATTCCAGTTGATAATCGCCGTACTTTTTGAGATATGCGACCAATCCACCTTCTTGTACAATATCCATCATCACCTTGGGCAATTGGGTGGCCTGATAGGTTTTGCCCTTGGTGGGGTTGATGACCTGCCCGTTGGCCAAATCGATGGTCAACTGGTCGCCGGTATCAATGTCGTGTTGCGGTACTTCCAACACTGGCAATCCGACATTGATGGCATTGCGAAAAAAGATGCGGGCATAGTAACGGGCGATGATGCAACTGACCCCGGCCGCTTTCAATGCCACGGGCGCTTGCTCCCTCGATGAGCCACAGCCAAAATTATCGCCCGCCACCAGCACATCGCCGGGCTGAAACTTTTGGTGAAAAGCTGGGTCTAAATCCTCCATTACGTGCTGCGCCAACGAAGCGAGGTCCAACGTTTTGGTGTATTTGCCGGGTATGATCCTATCGGTATCGATATTATCGCCGTAGCGATGCGCTTTACCTTTTATCATGCTTGAGCCGATTTATTTTTTTTACCGTAAAAAAGCTGCTATCTGCACTGCCGTACAAGTGTGCGACGCAACGGCCGCTGGGCAATGCGATACTGCCTGGGCCATTGTGCCAATTTTATTTACTCACAAACTCCAAATCGTTGTGGAAGGTTTCTTCCAACTGGCTCAAGGCCCAGAAGGAAATGCCCACTACCGAAAAACCGATGATGGCAGCCGCTTTCCACTCGATGATGCCCCAGCCTTCGTTCATCCAAGAAAACAGGGCCGCCAAGGGTATCACCCAACTGCGTACCAGATTGAGGCCGCTGCTGGTAACCAACGTGCGGATATTGGTGCCAAACTGCTCTGCCGCCAGCGTAAACAACTGTATCACAAACCCCACCGTGAGCCCTAGCCCTGCAAACAGCACATAATACAGTTGCACCGATTGCTTGCCCACGGTAAAGAACAGTACCAACATCACCAAATGTACCGTTAGAAAGAGACGGATGGATTTTTTGCGGCTTTGTAGCCATTGGCTCACCAGCCCGCCCAACACATCGCCCAGCGATAGGGCGATGAAAAAATAAATAATCACTTGCCCTTTGTCGGGCAACGGGTCCATGCCCATGCTTTGGGAGATGAAATTGGAGAGTTGCATCATTACTCCGTTGACAAACCAACCCGGTATGCCCACCAGCAGGATGCACAGGAAGCGCTTGAGATAGGTTTTGTTTTGCAGGATGATGAGGAAGTTGCCCCGGCTTACGTTTGTTTGCTGCGCCACTTTGAACAGGCCGCTTTCTACTACGCCTATGCGCAACAGCAGCAACAGAAAGCCCAACACACCGCCCACGATATAGACCGTTTTCCAATCGTAGTTTTTGCCGATGAGCACGGCCACGATGGCCCCCAATACGCCAAAACCCGCAATGATGGCCGGCCCCAGTCCGCGCTTTTCCTTCTTCATCTGTTCGCTCACCAGCGTGATGCCGGCCCCCAGCTCGCCTGCCAGCCCCAGCCCTGCCAAGAAACGACAGGCCGCATATTGACCAACGCCGGTTACAAAGGCATTTAGCAGGGTAAAGACGGAGTACAAGACAATACTGCCGAACAACACCTTGAGGCGGCCGAACTTATCGCCCACGATGCCCCATAAAAAACCGCCAACGAGCATACCCCACATCTGCATGCTCTGTAGATAGGTCAATTCTTTTTTAATGGCACTGTCTGCAACACCCAAGGCCCGTAAGCTGCTTTCGCCGATGGCGGCCAGTGCCATGATGTCGTACAAGTCCACAAAAAAACCCAGTGCCGACACGATGATGCCCAGGGCGACGGCCTTGTTGCTGATGGTGCTATGTTGGTTGGATACCATTTGTTATTCTGCAGTTGTGATGTAACCATGAAGGGCAGACGCCGCCACCGTGGCGGGACTTGCCAAATAAATGAGTGCATGGGGATTGCCCATGCGCCCCTTGAAATTGCGGTTGGCGGCACTGATGACCACTTCGCCATCGCCGGGTACCCCTTCGTGGCTGCCCACGCAGGGGCCGCAGCCGCTGTTGATGATGGTGGCCCCTGCTGCGATGAGCGTTTGCACCGTACCATCGGCCAGTGCATCCAGCAGTACCTGCCGCGAGGCCGGTGCCACCACCATGCGAACGCCCGGTGCAATCTGTTTGCCCCGCAATATGTGTGCCGCAGCCTGCAAATCATCGAGCCGGCCGTTGGTGCAGGTACCGATGAACGCATAGGTGATTTTGGTACCCGCCCACTGTGCCGCGTCTTGCACCGCATCGGGCGAATGGGGGATGGCCAATTGGGGTTGCAGTCCGCTCACGTCTAACTCGATGGTGCGGGCATACACCGCATCCGCATCGGGCATTACGGCCTCAAAATCGTAGGGCAATTGTAGGCCCAGTGGGCTCACCAACCCTGTTTTGGCCCCCAACTCGGCACTCATGTTGCAAAGGGCCATGCGCTGCGAAAGGCTCAAGGCTTCCACGGCGCTGCCATGGTACTCCACCGCTTGGTAAGTGGCGCCGCTGATCGTCAATTGTTTGCAAATGTACAACGCCAAATCCTTGCCCGATACGCCTGGCCGCAAAGGCCCTTGCAAGCGGATTTGGATGGTGGCCGGCACCTTTAGCCAAGTTTTGCCGGTTAGCATGACTGCCGCCAGATCGGTGGCCCCCACGCCGCAGGCAAAGGCATTCAAGGCCCCATAGGTGGGCGTGTGGCTATCGGCCCCCATGAACACATGGCCGGGACGTACTTTTTGATGGTCCACCATCACCTGATGACAGATACCGCTGCCGATGTCGTACAAAGCACAGCCTTGCTCCGCCGCAAACTGGCGCATACCATGGTGGAGGTTGGCGATGCGCTCGTTGGGTGCCGGGGCCGCATGGTCGATGATCAGGTGGAACTTACGGCTATCGTACAACCGCTGTCCGCCCATTTCCCTAAACGCCTTGATGGCCATGGGGGCCGTGGTATCGGTGGCCATACAACCGTCCACCGGTACAATACAGAGCTCGCCGGCCCTGACCGGGCGGCCTGTATGCTGCGACAATATTTTTTCTGCGATGGTTAAACCTGCCATGCTTTGTTTTATATCATTGTAATGTCTTCCCTGTCAACCAACCCATACAGCAAGCCGGGCAATGTTTGCCCCAACAGGCCCTCCATTTCTTTGCTGATGGCCGATACCTGATGGATATCGATGCCCGTTGTATAACCCATTTGCCGCAACAGGTGTGCCGTATCCTCGGTGGCGATATTGCCGGTGGCCCCTTTGATGAAAGGACAGCCGCCCAAGCCCCCAAAAGCGGTATCAAACTGGCGTACCCCTATCTCCAGGGCTGCACAAAGATTCGCATAGCCCTTGTTTTCGGTGTTGTGCAGATGCAACGCAACGGGTACCCTACCACAAAGTTCCAATACTTTTGCCATCATGTCTTTTACTTGTGCAGGGTTACCCATGCCGGTGGAATCGGCCAAGGCCAACTCCTCTACACCGGTATCTAAATGGTGCTTTACCAAATCATATACCAAGGCCCGATCGATGGCCCCCTCGTAACGACACCCGAAGGCACATTGTATGCCGCCCCTAACTACGATGCCGTACTGGCGGGCCATGGCCACCATGTCGCGAAAGGCATTCCTTGCCTCCGGTAAACTTTTGTTGGCATTTTTGCGGCTGTGCGTATCACTGGCCGAAAGGGAAATGGCCAAATGGCGCATACCAACGGCGGCGGCCCGCTGTACCCCTTTTTCGTTGAGCACCAGGCCGCTGAACAACACGCCCTCGCAAGCCAAGCCCGGCAAAGCCGCTGCCACGGCCTCGGCATCGGCCATCTGCGGCACCCACTGCGGGTTAACAAAACTGGCGACCTGTAGGCGGCGTAGGCCAGCTTTTGCCAAACGACCAATCCAGTCCAGCTTTTGCGCCAGCGGTATGATCGTCGGCAATGTTTGCAATCCATCCCGCAAACCCTGCTCTTCCAGTATGACCGTGTTGTCTCCCTGCATAAAATAGTTAATGAAGTTAACTAAACTTGTAGATATGGCCAAAAATTTGTACCCAGATAATCCTTTTACAAATGAGCGCCGATGCCACCGGCCTTGAAAAAAAATCGCCACGGGCAAGGTACAAACGCTATGCTACCGGAACGATATGGCTGCCATATACCGATGTGCATCTATCCGTTTTGGACTCGGTTTCCGCTGCTGAAAAATTGAATTGGTTTGAATGGCAGATGGTGCCATCTGCTCGAAAGAAAATAACGATTTCCTTTTCAATCTTTTTTTTGCCTTGAAGATCAATGCAACCAACCGGCCTGTTTTTTCAGTATGTACAATTCAACCGCTGTTGCCATCCATTGATTTCAATCTTTTATCTACCAACCACCAAGTACCCGATTTCTCCACACCATTTTGGCTGATGGCAAACCGATCGCTTTCAAACTGTACAAAATCGGTATCGGGATCGCCTGCACTGTTCACTTTTAAGCCATTCACGGTAGTGGAGTTGTAAAGCCATTTTCCTTCCAGCTTGACGGGTTCCCTGGTAAGGCTGGACGCTGTCGGCGAAAATCCGTTACCCGCAAACAGCAAGAGCGCAACTATTCTACCGAGGATTACTTTTTTCATATTCCTTATACCGATTATACAAATTATATAGTCCAATCTCGGCTTCGCCTTATTGTACTATTAATTTGTTATATCGGCATTAACCATTGTAAAATTATAAAATAGCTTTGGGCTATTTTATAATTTTACAATTGGTATTACATGTTAACGTAATGTATGGTATGATAAAATTTAAGGCATATAAGCCCATTTGTTCAAACCCTTTGGAGCATTCATTGCTCGTCACGATAGCCATGTTGTCTATTACGCTGCTATTGAAGGCCGTGTAAAACCCATTGCATCCATTGCGGGTGAACGTACCTCCCGCCCTAACCATGGTGATACCTGATGGGCATCCGCCCTTGGCCTTACTTGACAAGCCAAGGGCTTCCAGTTCTTTTTGGGCTTGTTGTAAGGTTGGCAGCTTGGTAAAATTTCTCTTTGTCTTATTTTTTAAAACCAGATTACGCAATAGAAAATCTATTGCGTAATCTGGGTTAATACCGCATACGATCGAGCACACAGGCATTGTCGTTTTCATTGATTCAGCAATAAACAAAATGATTGAACAGAAAAAAAGCATCAATAATTTACCATCGCACCCAACATCCTATCGCTCCTTCGGACTATACATACTGTGTTGATGCCCAAGGGCCTTTCTATTTGTGGCTAGATGGGTAGATATTATTCAACCGAGCTTTTGCTGTTGGAGTGCTATGGCGGCTTTCAACTGAAAAGCTGGGTTCAACATGCTGAACAAGCAAGCGCATGGCGTGGGCAACGGTTTACCGCACATATTTTTTCAAGAAATCGACACTACGCTGCCAAGCCAGTTTGGCCGCTGCTTCGTTGTAGCGGGCAGGTGCCGTATCGTTGTGAAAAGCGTGGTTGACCCCGTCATACATATACAGCTCGTAGGTGACCTTACTTTGTTTGAGCGCCTCCTCATACGCCGCGATACCCGTATTTACCCGTTCGTCTAACGAGGCATAATGCAACTGTACCGCCGCCTTGATATTGGGTACGTCTGCCGCGGCGGGCTGTCGTCCATAAAAGGCCACGGCCGCCTTTAGCGAGGGGTGCTTTACCGCTAAGCTGTTGGCCATGGCACCGCCCCAGCAAAAACCCACACAGCCCACTTTGCCATTGTAGTCCTTGCGGGTGGCCAGGTAATCAAATACGTTCAAAAAGTTTTGTAGGTTGTTCTCCGGCTTCAGCTCCTGAAACCTTTGTCGGGCCTCGTCCTCGTTGGCGGGTGTGGCCCCGATGGCCGAGAGCGCATTGGGTGCAATGGCCAAAAAGCCTTCCTTGGCCGCCCGGCGGGCCACGTCTTCTATGTGTGCATTGAGGCCCCGGTTTTCATGTATCACAATGACTGCCGGGTATTGGCCTTCCTTTTGGGGCCGGGCTAGATAGGCCGACATATCGCCGGGCTGGCCGGGATAGCCCACCCTTTCGGTAAACAGGTCGTCCTGCGCCGTAACATGGGCATGGGCCGCATTCACTTCTATCTGTGGCAGGATGGCCAAGGCCGCCGCCATGCTACCGGTAATCAATGCCAAGCGGCGGAGGAATTCCCCCCGGCTCAGTGGGGTATGCGTATAATCGTCGTATAGGTTGATTATTTTTTGATCCATCACAGTTGTTTGGTTAAAGATACGGGTTGTTTCGGTTACTTGGGGCAACGTAGGCCATTTCTATAAAATCTGTTTGCGTTGCCCCTCAGCCCATTGATGCACAAGGCACCATAATCTGGGATTCGGCCCCATAAGAATAGACAGGTCGGTAGGGCCGCCTTTCGCTCATGGGGCAGCGGTTCATCTGCCACGTACTACACTGTGAGGCCCACCACCCATCAACCCAACCGACCCGCAGCTACCAATGATCACAGCGCCAGCAACACAGCTACATAGTGGCATACGGCCGCCGCCAACACAAAGAAATGCCAAATGGCATGGTTCCACCGGAAGCCACGCCATACATAAAAAATTACCCCGACGGTGTAAAGACCACCGCCGATGATGATAAAAAGCATCACATCGCCCGGCAATGCGCTAAAAAAACGACGCCCGCCCGCTACCAGAATCCAACCCATCAATAGGTAAATGGCCACTGATACCACCTCGAAACGCCCCGTAAAGAATACCTTAAAGGCGATGCCCAATAGGGTGAGGCCCCACAACACCGAGAGCAAACTGATGCCAAAACCATCGTATAGATAGATGAGCAAAAAAGGGGTGTACGTACCGGCTATGAGAAAATAGATGCTGATATGATCCAATATCTCCAATACCCTTTTCACCTGCGGATGTTGAAAACTATGGTACAGCGTGGAAAAGGTGAACAACATGATAAAACTGAAGCCATAAATACTGGCACCCACAATGCCCGGCACATTGGCACTTCGGGCCGCCATGGCCGTAAGGATGGGGATACTGATGATACCGAACAGGATACCAAAGGCATGAATGAGGCTGTGTACCACTTCTTGTTTTAATGTAAAAGCTTCTTGGGTTGGTTTCATAAAACTTCTCTTTGGTGTAAAACTACGGTATTGCCAACAATGGATGGTGTGCATTGGGCCACCGGGTGCATTTAAAATTTTCTCTTTCCAGTAGCCGATCATTTTATCGGCAGCTCTCTTGTTATTTTTTTTCCCGCCGCTGAGGGCGGGATTGGCAATACCGATGAGACAGCAAAATCACCCTTTTGCCCTTGGCTATCGTGCTATGTCTATCGGCATTATACCAGCGTGAGATGAGTGTACATCTAAAGTCCAAATGGTATAACTTGTCGAAAAAAGTAACCAACCCTTGTCGGCCGACTAGGCAGGAAAAGACACCGCCGCCGATTGCACTCCCAACCGGAGGTCGGGACGGAAGGTTCCCTGAGGTAGCTTCGGTGCTACGGTAAGCGCAGCTTTCGTAATGCTGCATGGACACAAGACCATTCGCTGTGCCGGTGACCGTAAAAATTTGAAATGTACCCAGGCCATCTTTGCCACATAATACCCATTTAAACACAATTTTTACGCCATTGAATGTGAACAAGGGTATTAATTTTGGCTTTCAAAGCCGCCTACCGGCGCTTTGTGCAGGTCGAATGGGAATATCTGCTAAAAGAATGTTAAAATTGTACCGTCCACCCGATAGCTGCCGCATTTGCGCTATCTTACTTTGATTATATCATTGGCCATGCGAAAATATTTTAACAAGCTGTGTTGCGTGCTGGAGTTCATCCTAGAACTGCTCATTGGGTTGGGTGGTATGGCTCAATCTGCGCAGACCGTTGGCCCTTGCAATACCGTTCAGCTCAATATCGACTTTGGCAATGCCACCACTACGGCCCCTTCCCTGGCCCGACATGCGCAATACCGCTATCAATCGGGCGATTGCCCCAACGATGGCGGATACGCCCTGTTGTCGGCCACGAATGGTTGTTTTGACAACAAGTGGCACAGTTTACCGCAAGACCATACGCCGGGGGATGTACAAGGCCGTATGCTGCTGGTGAATGCCGCCCTGGAGCCGGGCCCTTTTTTTACATGGCGGGCCACGGGCCTCACGCCCGGTACCAAGATGGAGCTGGGCGCTTGGCTGGTGAACATCTGCTATACCGCTGATGGCTGTACGCCGACACCGCCCATCGTCCGCTTAACGCTGCGCTCCGACGACGGCAGGCTGGTAGGGCTTTTTGAAACGGGGGCCATTGCGCCTACCAAATTTCCCAAATGGCAATGGTACACCGGCAATTTTACAGTGCCCGCAGGGGTTGATGCCCTTACCTTGACAATGGAAAACCTCATCAAGGGCGGCTGCGGCAATGATTTTGCCGTGGACGACATCACCCTGGCCACCTGTACTGCCCCAGAAACGCCGGTGGTGCAAGCCACAGCGCCCGCTACGCCCAAGCCAACTGCAACACCCCGGCCAACGGCTCCGCCCACGGCCCCGTTGCCCAAGCCGAGCCAACGGCCTGTCACGGTTACCGCCCCCCGTGCAGCCAATGCCCCTGCACAGCAACCCGTAGTGCAACCTCGTGCAGTTACGGTCATTCCGCCACCGATTGCCAATCGGGAAAATCCCGTGGTCAAGACCATCGAGGTGGCCGCCGGAGAAATCATCATCGACCTGTACGACAACGGCGATATAGATGGCGATATCATCAGTATCTATCACAATAACCGATTGGTGGTCAGCCGGGCCACCCTATCGGGCAATCCGCTTACCGTGCGCCTCAGCATCGATGCCAACCAACCCTACCACGAGTTGGTGATGGTGGCCGAAAACCTAGGCAGTATCCCACCCAATACCGCCGTGATGATCGTAACGGCCCAAAAGAAGCGGCACGAAGTATTTATCTCTTCCTCGGAGCAAAAGAATGCCAAAGTATTGTTGGTATTGGAAAAATAGCAAGGCGAAAATGCCAGGCGGCAAAACAACTTTTCCCCGTTGCCATTGGCGAAGCAACCATCTGTTACCTAACGATTAGGGTGACTTGCTGGGTTGCGTAAGGTGCACGGAAGCGGTTGTGACATGGCAGGCCATCTTCCTATACCAAAAGGGCAGCCCTATTCGAGCTGCCCTTTTACTTTTACTGCACCGCTATGTTGTGCGACACCGGTTTGGCGTCCGGCTTCAGCGGTAGGCTCACCTGCAGCACCCCGTCCACATACTTGGCGGAGATGGCGGCGGTATCCACCGTTTCGTCCAGCGCAAAACTGCGCACAAAGCCTCCCCGGCTGTACTCCCGTAGTACCCAATCATATTGGGGGAAATCCTGCGGCGGCGTATAGGAAACCGTCAGTTCGCGGCCATTTACGGCCAGGCTGAAATGTTCCTTGATGCGGCCGGGGGCAAATACCAGCATTTCGTAGCTGCTGTCCGTTTTATACACATTTACGGCAGCCCTTTGCATGGAGCGGTAAAGCAGGTGCCGGTTCCTGCTCCCGTGTTCGCCTTTTGCGGCGCTTGTTTGATGACAGTACATTTTTGTCTGTTTTTTTTGTGTGAAACGATATTGTTTACGTAAAGGAAGACGAACGAAGGGCCGCAATATTGTATGGTACGGATATGCCATAGCCCAGTGCCGGGCCGTGGGTAGGGTGTTCATTTTAGCAGTTTGTCACAATCCCATATTTTACAGTGGCAATCGTTATGAAAGTCAAAAGTGCCGTAAAAACGGGGAGCCGCAAGATTTTTCTTTGAAAGCGTAGCAACCCCCATGGCAAGAAGAAAAATCGAGGAAATACCCGCATTGGCAGCAATTTCGGCTCGCAATGGATTTTCTATTGCCAATGCTGGGATACTTGGTAAGCGAGGAAGAGGCCTGCCCTATCATGGCCATGCCAATAAAAATAGCCTACCCCGTAAGCGTAGGGTATATATGTTACCGTAACAAGTAAAACCAGATTTTGCAGTTGGATATGTTATGAGGCTTTCAGGTAATTTTTAGACTGCAGCAATAGTAATACCGATTATACAAATTATATAGTCCAATCTCGGCTTCGCCTTATTGTACTATTAATTTGTTATATCGGCATTAACCATTGTAAAATTATAAAATAGCTTTGGGCTATTTTATAATTACAATTGGTATAAACTGTTTAGAAGTCAAAAAATAGCCCGTCCCGGTAACAGTACCGGAATGCTCCCAACTGCTCCTATGCAGCAGTTGGAAGCATCCATAGCACTTCAACTGCAAAATCTGGGGTAAATATCAGCAGATGATTGCACCACCGCATCAAAGCTTTATAAACTCCACCCGCCGATTATTGGCCTTGCCTTCGCTGGAGGTATTTTTGTCAACCGGCTGGCTTTCGCCCTTGCCATCGGCTTCCATGCGGTCGGTTTCAATGCCAAACTCTTTGTTGAGCATGGCTTTTACCGCCTCGGCCCGCTTTTTCGACAGTTCCATATTGGCCTTGTCGTCGCCATCGGCATCGGTATGGCCCACGATCTTCACTTTTACATCGGCATTCTCTTTCAATACATTGGCAATATCCTTCAATGCCCCGTAGCTGGCGGGTTTGATGGTGGCACTGTTCACATCGAACAAAATGCCACGGGTTACATATTTGCCCTCGGTGATCAGTTTGTTGCGGGTATCGGGGGCACCCACGGCCACCCGCAGGTTGGCAATGTGCAAAATGTCCTCCGCCTTGTGGTAGGAATAATCGGGCGTAAACACGATCTTGCTGTACGTACCGTTCAACGCCTTGGGCAGATCGATGATTTTTTCTTGGTTGATATATACCCGGATACGTGATTTTTGCCGCCAGATAGAAACATGGGCCACATTGTTTTTGTTGGTGAAATTGCTCTGCGCGCCGTCGGACTTCATCACCTCCTCGCCCTTTTCATACACCGAATAATTGTAATGGC
The DNA here is from genome assembly GCA_037367405.1 of Ottelia alismoides. Taxonomy (NCBI): domain Eukaryota; kingdom Viridiplantae; phylum Streptophyta; class Magnoliopsida; order Alismatales; family Hydrocharitaceae; genus Ottelia; species Ottelia alismoides. The sequence goes on along the minus strand of JAZKJV010003733.1, from coordinate 295,389 downwards.
CTGTACCGCCTCCCGCCGCTTGGGGGTGTATGCGGATGGCAATGCCGTCGCGCCCCTGGCCAAAAGCCTTCCAAGCTGCAAAAGTGTTTTTGGCATCGGCGGCCTTGGCAATGCCCAACATCAAAAACCCCGAGTAGAAACTGTATTTTTCATGGGCTGCCACATCAAATTCGATGGTGAAATTTTCGGGCAGGTTGTTGAGAAATTCGGGGTAGTAAACGCCCGGTTTGGTCATGGCCAGCCATTTGCCCTGCGTGCCATCGATGGTAACAATCTCGCCGGAGGCATTGGTGTTCCATTTGCCTGGAAAATCGCCTACGTTATCCTGGCTGAAATCCTCTTGCGCAATGATTTTTTCGCCCGGCACGAAGTCGAATTTGCTGTAGCTCTTGAAGGTATTGCCACCGCTTTTGCCCTTGGCGGCACCTTCATTGTCTTGCTCGCTGCCGCCATCGGTGTTATTGTTATTGTTATTGTTATTGTTATTGTTGTTGTTGTTGTCGTTGTTTTTCTTCTTGTTTTTGCCGCTCACCTCCTTGTCGGCCCCCTCTACGGCCTGATCCACCGCTTTATCCATCTTTTGGTCTATTTTCTGGTTAACCTTATCGTTCACCTTCCGCTTGGCCCTGTCGAGCAGGTTCCCAAACTGGGCCTGGGCAACTTGTATGCACAGCAACAATGCTATGAAAGAAAAAATCTGCTTCATGATAGTGGTTATTTATGTGCCGTAAAGGTAATGGGCCGATCTAAGCCGCACAATACTATTTTAGTGGTAGGCCGATAAGTTGAGCAACGGGTATATTTTGGCAAAAATTGGTGTTTTTTAACCGAAAAGCCCTACCTTTGCGGGCCCAAATCGGGAAACCGGTTAGGGAGACATTTCCCACAAGGCTCGATAAGTCTCCGCCAGAGCGGGGCGCCAGCAGGGAGTAACGATAAAAAGTTATACAATGCCAAAGGTTAAAACCAACTCAAGTGCCAAAAAAAGGTTCAAGGTAACCGGCACCGGCCTGATCACGTACCAAAAGCCCTTCAAACGTCACATCTTAACCAAAAAGTCAACCAAGCGCAAGCGTGTTATGGCCAAAGACGGCATGGTGCACGACTCACAGGTACATTTCGTGAAGCGCCTCCTGCGCCTTAAATAAGGCAGTTGACCTTTTCATTTCAATTTTTAACAGTAAAAAGATTAAGATATGCCACGTTCAGTAAATGCGGTTGCGTCTAGGGCCCGCCGCAAAAGGATTTTGAAAGCCGCCAAAGGTTTTTATGGTAAACGCAAAAACGTATATACCGTTGCCAAAAACGTAATGGAAAAGGGTCTTACGTATGCCTACGTAGGCCGCAAAATTAAAAAACGCGACTACCGCAGCTTGTGGATTGCCCGTATCAATGCCGCCGTAAGGGAAGAGGGCATGACGTACAGTGTGTTCATCAACAAGTTGGCCTCCAAAAATATCGACCTGAACCGGAAAGTACTGGCCGATTTGGCCATGAACGAGCCGGAAACGTTCAAAAAGCTGGTGGCTTCTGTAAAATAAGCCGCAGGATATCATTAGAAAGCCGGACTGGATTGCTGCCAGTCCGGTTTTTTTTGCCATCAGAACAGTTGAGGGCCGGGAACTTATGGCAGACAGACGACAAGTTCGCAATCCATGGCTATTGGCCCAAGGTTGGCACCCACGGTGTACAGTAGCCCTGTATCCGCTACGAACCCCAACTGGCAAGGTCGCTTGTGACAACCCCCAAACGGCTGAATGCCGCGGTTTCCTACCCCCTGTCAACCAACGTCATAAGCTCGCATACGGTCAACCAGCCTTTGCCGGTCATCGGTCTGCTCAACTTACCAACGATTCTACCAATCAACTATTCAACTATTCCCTACATTTGCACATATTTTATAAGCATGCAAAGGAGCCAGTCGCTGATGAACAACAGTTATACCGACCTCGTTCATCAAACATTCAATTTCCCCCAGGAAGATTTTTCTCTGGAGGATGATTACCTGCAATACAACGGCCTCGACATCAAGGCCCTGATCGACAAGTATGGCACACCGCTTAAACTAACGTACCTGCCCAAAATCGGCAAGCAAATCAAAAAGGCAAAAACCATGTTTGCCAATGCGTTCAAAAAATACAAATACGAGGGCAAGTACCATTATTGTTATTGCACCAAAAGCTCTCATTTTTCTTTTGTGGTGGAAGAGGCGCTCAAGCATGAAATCCATTTGGAGACTTCTTTTGCCTACGACATCGAGATCATCAAAAAGCTCTATGCCAAAAGGAAAATCACCAAGGACACGTTCATCATCTGCAACGGCTACAAGCAAAAGGGCTATACCAGCCGTATCGCCAACCTGCTCAACACTGGCTTCAAGAACGTGATACCCATACTGGACAATACGGATGAGCTACGGGCCTATATCAAATCGGTAAAGGTACCTTTTAACTTAGGCATACGGGTGGCTGCCGAGGAAGAACCCAGCTTCCCCTTCTACACCTCGCGGCTGGGCATACGGGCCAAGGATATTTTGGAGTTTTATGTGGATAAGATTGAGGGCAACGAACATCGTTTCCAGCTTAAGATGCTGCATATTTTTTTGAACAAGGGCATTAAGGATGATATTTATTACTGGAGCGAACTGAACAAGGTGATCAACCTGTACTGCCAGTTGAAAAAGATTTGCCCCGAACTGGATTCCATCAATATCGGCGGTGGGTTTCCCATCAAACACTCGTTGGGCTTTGAGTATGATTATCAGTTCATGATCAATGAGATCGTGCGCAATATCAAGGATGCCTGTAAGCGGAGCAAAGTGCCCATGCCCAATATTTTTACAGAGTTTGGCAGCTACACGGTAGGCGAGAGCATGGCGCATATCTACAGCGTGATCGGTGAAAAAGTGCAGAACGACCGTGAAATCTGGTACATGATCGATTCGTCTTTTATCACTACCCTGCCCGACACTTGGGGCATCGGCGAAAAGTTTTTGCTGCTGCCCATCAACAAGTGGGACCAAGAGTACCAACGGGTGGTGCTGGGCGGCATCACCTGCGACAGCCACGACTATTACGACAGCGAAGAACATATCAACGAGGTGTTTTTGCCCAAGGCCGGTGAAAACGGCGAACCCTTGTATGTGGGCTTTTTCCATACCGGTGCCTATCAAGATCAAATCAGCGGCTATGGCGGTATCAAGCACTGCCTTATCCCCTCGCCCAAGCATGTGATTGTGGGCTACGATAAAAACGGCAAACTGGTGGACTGGCTGTATGCCAAAGAGCAAACGGCGCAAAGCATGTTGAAGATTTTAGGTTACTAACGGATAGTATATCAATTGGCTGCCAAAAGGCTGGTAATTTCTGCTTGCAACCGATCGATCTCGATGGGCGAAACAAGTTCCGCTTTGACGATTTTTTTGTGCTTCGATATCAACAGGTACCTAGGTATAGAAATAGGGCCGTTTTCAGGGATTGCGTATATCCGCTTGATGTCATTCACCAAGGCCTTGGAAGCAATGATATGATAGCCGCCCAAAGCGTACCGGTTGATAGCGTTTTTCCAAATCTGCTCATTTTCCTTTCTATCAAAACTAATGTAAAGCCTTTCGATATTATTTTGTAACAAAAAGGTATCCAGTTGTTGGTTGAATTGAAAAGCGGTGATGCAGGGGCCGCACCAAGTGGCCCAAAGGTCAACGAAAACGGCTTTGTTGGGCGGTATCGCCGCCAATAGGCTATCGAATGTGCCAATATTTTTACTGGAGTCGATATAGTGGATAGGGCTCCGCAAAACGAACTCGATCTTATCCTTGTATTTAACATCCGCATATACTTTGGCAATGACCGAGTTCCATTTACTTTGGGGAAAGATTTCTTTAAATTGGGCAATGGTTTCTTCTATCGGCTCGGGCGAACCGATGGGCAACGTGAGCAATAAGTCATTTGCCCAGAGATCTTCTTGTACTTGTTTATCTTCAATATAAATAAATTGACTTGAGAAATTGCCAATCCGCATGCGCTTGCCATTAATCAGGTGATAAGTAATTTTTGTTAGCGAATCGGTAGATTCTAAATTCATTTTTTTATAAGATAAAAAATTGTAGTAGCCGATAATATAGAAATAGGCATTGAACATTGCCTTTAAGTACTTATTGGTAGCAGGATATTTAGCGTAGAAATAGGTAACAATATCATCACGTTCCCGCTTGGTAAAAACCTCCCTTCTTTTATAATTGCCCAATAGTTTTTCAATTACTGTATTATATGAAAATTGCGCAAAAGCCACTTCGTTGTAATCGTAAAATGCCTTAGATATTTTATTGTCTTGATACAAACTATCAAATTTCATGGTCCAATATCGAACACAGGCATCGATATCTGCTACAAAACTGTCTTTGTTGTCTGGCGCAAGTACCCGCAAACGGTCAAATACTTTTTGGTACTTAAAAACGGGGTCATAATTAATGTCGTTAAACAATTGTTGTCCTGCTGCATTACTGCCCGTATAGGTTATCGACTGCCTGATATCCTTATGTAAATCGATATTCAAATGAACCGAATCATTAGGAAACAGTACAAGCTCTGATTTTGTAATAAATATATCTTTATCATCGGTTATATAACAGGTAATGGTCGCCGCCGAATCTATAGTTGATCTAAAATAAAATGAGTCCGAATTATTTACAATATGATTGTTTGGGCTGTAAGTAGAGTAAAAGGACATATTATCGTAGCCGTATATAGGCTCATACATTTTTACTTTAATTTTTACGGGAGCGGCAAACTTACCGCACACAATTACTTTGCCTTGCGAAGACCCAACAAGGCATGAAAAAATGGTCAATACAATCAGGAATATCTTTTTCATATTTATTTTTCATTAAGCCGGTGTTGCCTACTAAAATTCAGCAACACCGGCTTAAACTTTAAAAGACTTAAGCAGCGTGTATGAAAGTGCAAGTACCGCTTCCAGAACTACAATACTTTAGAATATCTAAACGGCAATTTCCTGTTAATGCCGTTGGCGGGGTCATTTCCCACTCGCCCACCGAACCTGTACACTTACCGCCCGCATACAGGTACCCTGAGATGGGTACATACCCGCCTACAATTTGCTTCTTGACATCATTCGACAACATTCTGAAGTCCTTACATTTCGTTAACATAATCATAGTAGCAGTTTTTTAAAATCAAAAGCTGCCAAAAACTTTGGTAATTAAATATACCTACTCTTTTCCAAAGCCCGTTTTATACAATCTGGGCAGGGTTTTCGGTTTCGCCCTTTGGGGCAATTGTGCTGTTGTACAGCATCATAATCTCCCATTTGTTTGCAAACAGAATTTTTCACTATTTCGCGGTTCTTTGATATTGTATGTTTTGTACAAATGCTTACTATCGATAGGTGCTGTAGCCATTTCAGCGCTATTTGCACGTTACATAAGGCTGAATGTCATCCTATGCTTTGGGTTCGCCACGTATCAACCAACTTCAACCCATTAAAGTTACATATTTTTTGTGATTGTAACTTTTTTTAATTCACCTCATCCCAACTGATGCCAACAAACAACTTACACATAAAAGGGGCCGGTGCAATACCGGCCCTTTTATTTTTGCTCAATCACTACCCGTGTGTTAATCGTCCCAATCTTCGTCTTCCTGCCTTTTGTGCTGCTTCCCTTTTGTATGTTTGTGTTTGCCCCTTGCATATTCATTGCCTTCCTGTTCGTACCGTGCATCCAGATAATATTTGCTGTCGCAGTTGCGCCAATAACGGTAGCCATACTCGTTGTCGTAATACATTTCGCCATTGCGGCTCATCGATGCCAGGTTGTCGGAAATGACGATCACGGCCGGTGGGCGGTACCCATAGGGCGGTTGCATTTTCTTCCGCTGGCCGGGTGCAAATACCCGGGCCGACCGCTGCCCATATACTTTTTTGGCCTGACCCGGCGGCAGGTTGTTCACATCGGGATAATACACCGGTTCTGGGCGCGGTTGCGGACTTCGGCCCGGATGGTTGGTGCGGGCACAACTGGCCAATAAACCGGCGCATAAAAACAATGGCAACCACTTGTATAATTTTTGTTGTACCATGTTGGTAGATCTTTATCTTTATTATCCAATTTGTTTACCAAACTTTGTCAAAAACAGTAAAATGAAATTTTTTGTAATTTTTTTAACATTTGCGGCCTCCTACACCACGGCCTTGGCACAAACAGCCGAAGACAGCGTGAAAGCCGCCGTGAATAAACTTTTCATGGCCATGAAGGGCAGCGATACGGTGATGCTAAAGGATGCCTTTCACACCGGTGCCATATTGCAAACCCTGGCCCGCAACAAAGAGGGCCAATTAATGGTGCGCACCGACCAAGTGGCCGATTTTGCCAAACAGGTGAGCCAGTTTGCCAAAGATGCCATCGATGAGCGTATCGTTTTTGAAACAGTTCGCATCGATGGGCCCATCGCCGCCGTTTGGACACCTTACAAACTCTATCTCAATGGACAATTTATCCACTGCGGCGTAAACTCTTTTCAATTGGCCAAGCTGAACGGGGTATGGAAGATCCAATACCTGATAGATACCCGCCGCAAACAGGGCTGCGATTAGGTGCCGCTTTTTCTTTTTATCTTAAAATATACCAACATGTTAGTACAAGCATTACTGGCCGAGTTTAAGCACGAGGCCGAGAACACACGCAAGCTGTTGAGCGCCATACCCGACAGCGCATTGGACTACAAGCCCAGCGAAAAAAACTGGACTACCGGGCAACTGGCCTCGCACATAGCCGAGGTGTATAACTGGTTCGATGGCACGTTCAACCAAGACGTGATGGAAATGGCCATTTATCAATACGACAAGGGCGACATCAGCAAGGCGGCGAATATCGTGGCCAAGTTTGAGGAAAACGTAAAACATGCGGAACAGATATTGGCCAATGCCCAAGAAGAAAGCATGATGGATCTTTGGGCCATGCACTTCAACGGTCAGCCAGTACCTAATTTCCCTGCCATGCCGAGGGCCGTGGTGGTACGGAGTTTTTTGTTCAACCACCTATACCACCACCGTGGCGAACTGGTGGTATATCTGCGGGCCACGGGCAACAAGGTGCCGAGTATGTATGGCCCTACGGCCGACGACCGTTGACCGGGGCACAGTTGAACCATCTGTCCTGCAAGGCGGTATCCAACAACCACTTACGCCCAAGGGGTCGTTGATCGTATGACCAACGACCCTTGGGCGTAAAATCTGAACCGGCTTCCTCCGTCATAAATACTATTTTATCCTACCTTTACCCCATCGTACCAAAGCTGCCCAGCGTCTTTGGCACCGAGCCAAATAACAAACCGTGATAGCAAAAGCTACAGATTATTTTGTACAAACCCTTTATACCCTACGCAACAATGAGGAAGTGGTGCTGTATGCTTACGACAAACTGATACCGGCCGCTGAACTGCCCTTGGCGATAGATTTTTTGGAGGGTGAATACAACAACGAACGTTTGCACTACCCCGGCAAGGCTCCGGCTTTTGATGCCACATCGGCCCTTTGGGCGGCACAAACCATTTATATGGCCGCCCAATTGCTGCTGTACCGCAAAGACAAGGAAGCGGACTTGCCTCTGCTGTTCCCCGAATATACAGGGCCTATGACACCTGCCGCCATGCTCTCGGCCGACCTTTGCCTACGTTTTTTGCCCGATGTATATCGGATGGCCCAAAACATGGACGCCGATGACCTGTTGGTGGAAATCTTAAACCATTATCTCACGCTATGGCCCTACTCGGCGGTGGGTACCCCGATTGCGCTAACGGCGACGGCTTTTGAGATGATTGCCAGCGACCCCTGTTTGCTCCAACTGTACATCGACCGGGTGATTGCCCGAAAAGATATTGCCAAAGCCTCCCTGTCCTTTGTGGCCCCTTTTGTAAAGGCGGCCTTGGGCAATTTTCAAACACATTTCTGGAAAGAATTACCATAACGAACATGGAACAAATTACACAACTGAACAAAGTACTGTCGCACCTCAAAAACGTTTTTGTGGGCAAGGACGAGATTGCCGATCTGCTGGGCATCAGCCTGGTGGCAAGGGAAAACCTGTTTTTGCTGGGCCCGCCCGGCACCGCCAAAAGCGCCATCGTGCGGCAGCTTTCTGCCTGCATCGAGGGCGGTAAAAACTTTGAGTACCTGCTTACCCGCTTTACCGAACCCAACGAACTGTTTGGCCCCTTCGACATACGGCGGCTGAAGGAAGGCGATTTGGTGACCAACACCGAAGGGATGCTGCCCGAAGCATCGATGGTGTTTTTGGACGAAATCTTCAATGCCAACAGTGCCATCCTAAACAGTTTGTTGATGGCCTTGAACGAGCGCATCTTTAGGCGGGGCAAAGAGACCCGTCAACTGCCTGCCCTGATTTTTGTGGGGGCCAGCAACGTGTTGCCCGAGGATGAATCGCTCAATGCCCTGCTGGACCGTTTTTTGATACGGGTCAACTGCGATTATGTGGCCCCCGACCTGCTGCCCGCCGTACTACTGGCCGGTTGGAAGCTGGAAGGCAGTCAGGACTTGGAAAAGCCCGTGATCAGCCCGGCCGACATCCTGCTGTTGCAAAAGGCCTGCCGTCAAGTGGAGCTGTCGCCCATCCGCAACCAGTACATCGAAGTGGTACACAACCTGCGCAATACGGGCATCAAAGTGTCGGACCGCCGGGCCGTTAAACTGCAAAACCTCATAGCCGCCAGTGCCCTGATTTGTGGCCGTACCACAGCCTCCCTGTCTGACCTATGGGTGCTGAAATATATTTGGGACACCGAGGAGCAGATGGAAATATTGGCGGGCATCATCAATACCCTCATCGAAAAAGATACGGCCCCACAGGCCCACCCACAGGCTCTTTTCAACAAATTGCCCAATCCCGAAGAGGTGATGAAGGAAGTGAACCAGCTCTCCGCCCAATGGGATGGCGAATTGAGCTTTGAAGAGCAGAACGTGGTAAAGGATAAACTGCGCTACGTACAAACCCGCTGCGACTGGATCAAAAACCCCAGCCAGCAACAACATATTCAACAGGCTATTGACGCGTTATGGAAAAAAATGCTGCAAACCATCTCGGCTTGATACTGCGGGTGCCCGTTGAACACAAAGCGGCACTGGCCCATATCCGGCATTGGGACAACGTGAAACTGGCGTTGGCAGACGGCTATTGCTGGGCCAAGGATTTTACCGCTTCGCAACAGGAAGACATGGCATTGAAAACATTGCCGCAGAAAGAGCTTTTTACGGTGCAGGAAAATTTACTGTATCCCATGGGCAGTCTGTTGCCCATCGGTCGCCTGCCGAGCGGTCTTTTGTGGACACCCATCGAAAAGGCCCTGCCCCTGCAAAGGCCCTCGCTGAACCATCATTTTTTTGGATTGTCCGGCAGCGTACAACCCCAACTGGTAGCGGCCGCCCATGAAAGCCCCGCAGTGGCACTGCTGGTGGACATCTCCGCCCTGCAAACCTATATCGAGGAGGCACCGGCCATCCGCTTACAACAACTGTTGTGGGTGTTATTGCCGCCCCATCAAGCGCTATTGATCGGCCAACCGCTGTTGCCCTTGCAAGGCTACGCATATTGGGCCAGCGGCAACATGCTATTGCCCACCGGTTTTGATGTCGAGTGGCCCATCCTTGCACCCACACTCGCCGGCATGATAGACCCCAATGGTACACATTGGATATGGTGGCACCAAGATAGTACGTACAGCCTACTGCCCAAAGAGCAGTTGCGTCCGCTATCTATCAGTTCATTCCGGTTGAGCCTTGGCTTGACCCATACTCATCAACCCAATCCGTTTTAACCATGCTGTGGTACGACTACCTTCGAGGATATGAATTTCATTTTTGGAGTTGGCAAGACAATGCCGAAGTGGTTGCCTTGTCCGATGGCAGCACCATTGCCTACCGGGGGCTTTGTGTTGGAAGCATTGGAAGTACTGTCGGAAACGGGTTTGCCCTCTTTTGGTTCTTTGCTGATGGCCATCGCCGCTACCAACAATAGCCTGACCAACGTGGTGGATATTTTAGCGCAGAAGGATACGACGGTTGCGTTATCGAACTTGGGAGAAATATATGAAGATAGCATTCGCTTTTTGCGGATCCTGCAAAAATTGCCGCTTGAGTATAGACAGGGCCCAAAACGCTTGCAAGTGTTACAGGTACTGTTTGAAGGCTGCCACAATGCCTTGGGCATCAAGGACTCTAAAAACATCGTTGCTGCGCTCAAGCACCATAGCAACAACCACCCATCTATTTTGGCCGAAAAGCTGTCCCCAACCGTCGCATACGATCCCTATCACCACAATTCGACAAGCAAAGACTTAAGGTAATCGCTTTATTGAACCGGCGCTTTGGCGGCACGGTGGACATCATCAATGCCGTAGCGGGTTTGCCACCCATCGACGATTTGCCCATCGAGCCACCCCAGAGCGAGGCCGTGGAGCCGCCCTTATCCAAAGATTTTGTAACCGAGCTATTGGCCGAGCCGAAAACCTTTTACATAGGTGCCTTGATACCCCGTATATGGTCGGGCCTACAGATACCCTTTCACCATACGGTGCCCAGCCAGCAACCCTTGGGCGGCGTATCAGACCTAAGCAACAAAGGCGATTTGGACCGGCTGCTCATCTCCGAATTTGCCAACGACGACCTGCTGCTGCTGTCTCGCTTGGCCAACAACGAGGCCCTGTACCTACAACGGGAAATACCCCCGGCCAAAAATGACGAGGAGCGGATATTGTTGGTGGACGTATCTATCCGTAACTGGGGTACGCCCAAGCTGATGGCTTTTGCCACTGCCCTGGCCATTGCCAAACATCCCAAAACGGATATCCCTTGCCGTATTTTTTGTGTGGGCAGGGATTGTGTGCCCGTTGCCATCGATACCATGCCTACCCTGATAGATGGGCTGATGCAGGTGAGTGAAGGCTTGTATGCCGCTGCGGGGCTGGAAGAATTTTTTAACCGATATGCCGATAAAAAGGAGCAGGAACTTGTCCTAATCGGCCACCCCATCGCCATGGCCCATCCTGCCATGCAAAAAATAATCAGCGAGCATTCCGATTGGTTCAAGTATTGGGTAACCGTGGAGCAGGATGGTTGCATCGAACTATACCGCCACCAGCACAAAAGCAAAAAATTTATCCAACAAATAAGGCTTCCGCTAGAAGAGCTGTGGGTTAAACAAACCAGTTTACCTATTACCAACCCCGACAAGGAATTGGAATGGCCCGCCCGTTACCCCTTGCTTTTCCCCTGCAGCAGTAAGGTAAAGCAGTACCTGTACGCTATGGATGGTACCCACTTTTTGATAGATGTAGAAAGTACGCTGCTTCAATACCATGGCCAAGGACAACTAGGCCAAAACAAGGGGCTTGTGATGGTATGGCATAAAATATACGGCAACTACGACTATTTTGCCATCGGCAAGCATACCGATGGCCACTACGAACTGCTTTGTTTTAGCAGACAAAAAAAAGAAATCACCATTATACACCTGGGCAATGGAGAAGAATACGTCATCCCTTTTAGCGAATGGCGTTATCGCAATTCTCAGCCCAGTTTTATATATCGTACCAATCATTTTTTTTATATTGATTTGGGCTATCATTATAAGATACACTATAACAACATGCCCCGTTGTGTCAAAATAGAAGGTGTGCCCGCAGAACTGTTGTCGGCGCAAAAAAAAATGTTTACCGAACAAAAACAGATGACTATCCAAGCCACTGACTATGGTAGTTTGCTGAAAAATATCCATACGGTATCGGTGAGCAGAACCGGCCATCTGCTCTTGGGCAAACACCAATTGAGCATCAACCACTCTGTGATCAAATGGAAGTTGGGCGATGCCATTACCCATCTTTCGGCGGTCAAGGCCGAAGCAACCATTCCGGGGCAACTGTTTGTGTTCCCTTGCGGCAGTACGGTACAGGTGAACCGATCGGGCATGTTGATCTTGCGCAGTGGTGCAACACAGGGCTTGGGGCAGTATGACGTGTTACTGGAGGCTAGGGGAGATAGCCCTATCGAAACCATTAAGACCATCAAATCATTTATTGACTATAGTTTGGCCAGCTGCAAACATCTTGTAGATAGTTGCCCTTCGCCGTTGGGCCTGTCGGTTGACCAGTCGGAGGCGGAGCGCATCGTGGAAAGCCTGTATATTACCGGCGCCACGGCCAAAATTATCCCCGCCCAAGAGGAACAGGTGATTTACCTACCTTTGATATTAGAGAAGGCATTGGGCGTGGCCACTGACCGGTGCTTTGCGGGCAACAGCCTGTACCATATCGATGTGGGCGCTGATGCTTTGCCGGTTCTCTCTACCGATCATTTTTATCAGCGTATAATAAAGCCGTTCATCCAATATATACTCGACCATGGAACTTAATATCAAACCCCATCCTCAAAACAATTATCCCATCGCTGGGATATGGGTGCGTGGCCATTCGTTGGGTGGTTGGTTGACGGCCATTCAACAGTTGGGCCTTGCGCTGGAAAACGTACATATCTATCCCTTGCCCGGCACCACGGCCAACAGCGTGTGGGGTTGTTTGCTAGAAGTGCCGAGCGGTCAACTGCCCAAGGACATCGGGCCGCACACTTATTGCCAATTGGCGCACAACTTACTTTTTTTGCCCACCCATGCCATCCTGCATCCCTTGTTATCAGCTACCGCATTGCAACAGTTGCTAAGCGGTAAACAACATTGCTTTCACCCCAGCATCGGTTGGGTAGAATTGGGCGTGCCCTTGGATTGCAGCACTTGCATTCAACTACCGCAACAGCGGCTCCTTACCGTGCAAAAACCAGCCAACAGCGTCTTTTTGCCACAGCGGATAAATACTTTCCAAGTACACCAACCGCCTCTGGAAGAAGTGCTGGAAGAGATAGATAGCCAACTCTTTCCCCAAAGCGAAGCCTTACAAGACAAACCGCTTAGCCTGTTGGAAAAAGTAAAGCTGGGCCTGCTACGCAGTTTGTTTGCCCCCAATGGCAACAGTGGCAAATATGCCGCTTCGCAAGGTAGCCGGCCCAAGCAATGGTTAGAAAAAATGGGGCAACGCCTAGGCGGTAAATCCATGAACCGTTTTACGGACTGGTTGCAACAGCAATATGATGAGCTGGAAAAGCGCAACCAAAAGATAATGGACAAGCTATTGGATATGCTCAAAGACAACCCCGAGGAAGCCTTGGCATACGCCATCCCCATCGACAACGAGGGAACGGGCAGGGGCGGCAATAACCAGGCCTTGGGCCTGTCGAGGCTTTGGAACAGTTTTTCCCTGTTTGGCAACCGGGGCAACCCAAGTGACGGCGGTGTTACCTTGGGCGACTCGCAAATGCGCAGCCTCATTGACCAGTACCACGAAACGGCCGATCAACTGATTAAAAAGAAAGACTATACAAAAGCTGCCTTTGTGTATTTGAAATTGTTGAAAAACCCGCACAAGGCTGCCGATACATTGAAACTGGGGCAGTTGTATGGCGAGGCGGCTGCTATTTACATCAAGCATTGCAACAACCTGCGGGCGGCGGCGGACTGCTACGAACAGGGCAGTATGACCCGGCAGGCGATTGATCTGTACAAACAGATGGGCGATGATGAGAAGGTGGGCGACCTCTATCTAGCGCTCAACGACCGGCCTACGGCCCATCAATATTACACCAAGGTAACCGATGGGCACGAACATGCGCAGCAATACCTGAAGGCGGCCTTGATTTACAAAAACAAGATGCGGGATGCGGACAAAGCACAAAGTTTGCTGCTGCAGGGATGGCGGCACGACGCAGATGCGGTCAATTGCCTCAACAATTACTTTGCCAATATCGACAAGGAAACCGATTTGGTAAAATCCATCGAGCGGATATACCAAGACCATACAGCGGCGGCCCATCAATTGAAATTGTTGCAGGTACTGAAGCAACAATACAACCGTGGCTCCTATGCGGCAGATTGTACCAGGGATATTGCCTACGAAATCATCTCACAGCAGGCAGTTGACAATCCCGATACGGTGACCGAGCTCAAACATTTTAACCCATCGGACAAAAAGCTGGTAAGGGATGTGTTGAAGTATAAGCAGGAGAGACGCACGAAATCATAACTGATCGTGACGGTACTACCCCAAGTTCTCCCTAATATCCAACCCATGCTCCCGTGCCGTATCTTTTGCAATGTCATAACCGGCGTCAGCATGACGTATCACCCCCATGCCTGGATCGTTGCGCAGCACCCGGCTCAACCTCGCCGCAGCGGCATCGGTACCATCGGCCACGATGACCATACCCGCATGGATGCTGTAGCCCATGCCCACGCCGCCGCCATGGTGCAGGCTCACCCAACTGGCACCGCCCGCCGTGTTTACCAAGGCATTGAGGATGGGCCAGTCGGCCACGGCATCGCTGCCATCGAGCATGGCCTCGGTTTCGCGGTTGGGACTGGCCACGCTGCCCGTATCCAAATGGTCGCGGCCGATTACGATGGGGGCTTTTACCTTACCGGTACGCACCAGTTCGTTAAAGGCCAGGCCTGCCTTTTCCCTTTCGCCCTGCCCAATCCAACAGATACGGGCGGGCAGGCCCTGAAAAGCAATCTTTTCCTTGGCCATCGTCATCCAACGGCGCAGGCCTACATTGTTGGGGAACAGATCGAGTATCACTTGATCGGTGACCGCAATATCGGCAGGGTCGCCGCTCAATGCCGCCCAACGGAAGGGGCCCTTGCCCTCGCAAAACAGCGGACGGATATAGGCGGGCACAAAGCCGGGAAAGGCGAAACATCTTCCCAGTTGACCGATGACCGTTGACAGATGACCGGCACTTTCGACACGGCCCTGTTTTATTTTATCTAGATTTTTCTGCTCGAACTCTTGCGCACGGGCCCTGATATTGTTGCCATAATCAAACGTGATGGCGCCCTTGTCCATCAACTGCACCATCAGTTGCACATGCCAATACATGCTTTCGTAGCTGCGTTCCACATATTCTGTTGGGTTTTGTTCCCGCAACACATTGGCCTGCTCATTGGTGAGGGTGTGCGGCACATAGCCCACCAGCGGGTCGTGGGCGCTGGTTTGGTCGGTGAGGGTATCCGGCACGATGTTGCGTTCTACCAACCGTTGCAACAAGGTGATGGCATTGCACAGCACCCCGATGCTGAGGGCCTTGCCCTCGGCCTTGTAGCGCAACGCCGCATCGATGGCCGCATCCACCTCGGTAAATTTTTCGTCGAGGTAGCGGGTCTCCAAGCGTTTGTCGATACGCCACTCCTCCACTTCGGCCACCAGCGCCACCCCCTCGTTCATGGTGATGGCCAAGGGCTGGGCGCCGCCCATGCCGCCGAGGCCAGCGGTTACGTTGAGGGTGCCTTTTAAACTACCGCCGAAATGCTTGGCCGCCAATGCGCTGTAGGTTTCGTATGTGCCTTGTACAATGCCTTGGCTGCCGATATAGATCCAACTGCCGGCCGTCATTTGGCCGTACATCATCAGCCCTTTTTGTTCCAGTTCGTCAAAATGCTGCCAATTGGCCCAGTTGGGCACCAGTTGGCTGTTGCTCAGCAGTACCCGGGGCGCATCTTTATGGGTTTTGAGCATGGCCACCGGCTTGCCGCTCTGGATAAGCAGGGTTTCGTCTTCTTCCAGTTGCTTCAGCGCTTTGATGATGAGGTCGAGGCTCTCGAAATTGCGGGCCGCCTTGCCCCTACCGCCATATACGATGAGGTCGTCGGGCCGCTCGGCCACTTCGGGGTCGAGGTTGTTGAGCAGCATCCGCAGTGCCGCTTCCTGCACCCAGCCCTTGCAGTGGAGTTCGGGCCCTGTGGGGGTTTTGTATTTGAGCATATCGTATCGTTGTATTGAAGTAGTCATTTCCATTATTCGTATCTGTTTTTGTTGGGGTGCTGTTTGGTTTCGAATAAAAATAATAATGTAATTACATTGCCCTTAACCCTATAGTACATTCGGTTATGACGGGTAACAAAAATTGACCTGACATTTTCCTTTGCGGCAGGCCTACCAATAGTAGGGCTGTGCTTCACTTGTTCAATGACAGTTTTCAATCGCTGTGCAAATTTTTCGGCAGATTGCATGGACCATACATCTATCAGCCAAAGCATCGTGTTTTGTACAGACAATTCAAACCTGCTTGTAGTGTTTACGATGTATGCCATTTTGCCATTCTGCTAAGAAATTCTTCTAAACTAATTACTTTACCTTCATCTGCTTCTTTGATAGCAGCTTCTAATTGCTTTTCCTGTTCAGGGGTCAGTTCGTCATGCATATCGGTTTCCAATTCTTGGTCAACCACATAAGGGGCAATCTCGTCATGCAACACATTGAGCGTTTCCTCGTCGTCGATGCTGTCGATGAGTGCGTGCAGTTTCTTTTTCAGTTCTTCTTTGGATTTCATATACGCTTTATTTTTTTTAAACCCTCGAATGTATGATTATCCCTTTTCTTGATTGACTAACTCCCTGATTGCTTCACTTGTGTATAAAGCAACCACCGGAAACTCCACTTGCTTCAATACATTAAAATGCTTGTCGTTTGATATTAAGTATCGTGCAGAGGCGGCAAAATAACAATCGCAAAATTTATTATCATCAGCGTCTTCTGGAGTCAACAACCATTTCACAAAATGCTCTACCAAAAAGACGTAAGGATGAGACAATAGAAAATCAATGATGCTCGATGCAATCGCACTATTGGTTTTCCTTTCCAGCACCTCCCAATACTCTAAAAAAATTTCATGCGACAAACACAACACCCATTCACCGCTGAGTATCTTATCAAACATCCATCGGTTAGTGCCATCCATCCTTCTTGAAAAGGGTAATGGACACATTGGCATCAATGATTACTCTAATACCTGTTGTGCTCATTTGCCCAATTGTTGTAGCTTTCTGTATCTATATTTTTTTCTGCCAAAAAATTTTCCATACCAACGGTGGCCTTGTCTGCAAAATAGTTGCTGATCATCAGCCTTATCTGCAATAAATCTCCATCCGACACATTGTTGGCATACAGTTTCAACAATTCCTTTTGCAGATTGCTAAATGTTGTGGGCATCTCTAAAACCGCCATAACCCAGATTTTCGTATAAAGTTAATCCAAATTTATTACAATACATGGCTTTGCAAAAACCCTACCGCTGCCTTCATATCCCCATGTAGCACCCGGTCGGCACTGTTGAAGGGCACCACTTCCCGAAAGGCGGTCACCAACTGCCGGATGGCCGGTGAGCTTTGTCCGCCCCGCAGCTCCAGCGCCTGGGCCGCCGTCATCAGTTCGATGGCCAGCACTTTTTCCACGTTCTCCACCACCCGTAGGCACTTTACCGCGGCATTGGCCCCCATGCTCACATGGTCTTCTTGGCCGTTGCTGCTGGGGATGGAATCCACACTGGCCGGGGTGCACAGTTGCTTGTTTTCGCTTACGATGCCCGCCGCCGTGTATTGCGGTATCATGAATCCTGAATGTAGCCCTGGATTCTTCACCAAAAAAAGCGGCAGACCCCGTTGCCCGCTGATGAGCTGATAGGTGCGCCGCTCGGCAATACTACCGATTTCGCTGAGGGCGATGGACAAAAAGTCCAAGGAAAGGGCCAGGGGCTCACCATGGAAATTGCCGCCGCTGAGGATCAGGTCGTCATCTGGGAAAATATTGGGGTTATCGGTCACCGAGTTCATCTCTTGCACAAACACCTGGCGTATATGGGACATGCTGTCTTTGACGGCCCCATGCACCTGCGGCACGCAACGAAATGAATAAGGGTCTTGCACCTGCTCTTTGGGGGCGGCCGCCAGTTCGCTGCCTTTGAGCCATTGCCGCAGCCGGGCCGCCGTGGCCACCTGCCCTTTGTGCGGCCGCAGCGCATGTATCTGCTGATGCAGCGCATCAACGGTGCAGCCAAACCCGTCAAAAGACATAGCGGCGATGGCATCGGCCCAATCTAACAGCCGCTCGGCCTGCACCAAACAATACAGCCCATAGGCCGTCATAAACTGCGTGCCGTTGATAAGGGCCAACCCTTCCTTGCTTTGCAGGGCAATGGGCTGCCAGCCCAACTGTTGCAGCACCTCCCCTGCCGGTTTCTTTTCGCCTTTATGCCGTACCTCGCCCAAGCCTATCAGGGGCAGGCTCAGGTGGCTCAACGGGGCCAAATCGCCACTGGCGCCCAAAGAGCCCTGCGTATAAACCACCGGCAGCACATCGTTGTTGTACATGTCCATCAACCGCTTGACCGTGTCTATCTGTACTCCGCTATTGCCATAGCCCAGCGATTTGATCTTGAGCATCAGCATCAGCTTCACCACCGGTGCGGGCACTTCCTCGCCCATACCACAGGCGTGCGACTGCAACAGGTTGTATTGCAACTGCTCCACTTCGCCGCGGCTGATGGTTACGTTTTGCAAATAACCAAAACCCGTATTGATACCATAGTAGGTACCCCCGCCATCCTCCATCTTCCGGTTGAGGTAGGTTCTACACGCCATGATTTTCTCATGCGCATCAAACGTGATGGATACCCACTGGTCAAATTCCAAGAGGTTTTTCACCTGTTGAAAGGTAAGGGGGCTTTTGTCAAGGGGCAGATAATTATAACTCATACCGACAATCTTTTTTGAGCAATCGTTTAAAAAAAAGAATTACCTTCAAAAGTAATAAAAAACCCTTGGGTATGGGATTATTGGCGTTGGCATTGGCCCCGGGCATCGGTATTTGCTTGTTTATCTACTACAAAGACCGTTATCGGCGGGAACCTGCCGGACTTTTGTTGTGGGCCTTTGTGCTGGGCGTGTTCAGTACTTTGCCCGCCTTGGTGGTGCAGATGGCCGTGGGCAAAAACCCCGAAACGCTGAGCGGTATGGCAGGCGTTGCCTTCTTCGCCTTCGTGGTCGTAAGCCTCAGCGAAGAACTGAGCAAGTTTTTGATGCTGCGGCTTTTTCTGTTCAACCGGCGGGCCTTCGACGATCCTTTTGATGGCATTGTGTATGCCGTAATGGTGGGCATGGGCTTTGCCACGCTAGAAAATGTGCTGTACGTTACCCAATACGGCATGGCCACGGGTATCCTTCGCATGTTTTTATCGGTGCCGGCACATGGTACTTTTGCCGTTTTGATGGGCTATTTTACCGGTTTGGCAAAGTTTAACCCGCATAAAAGGGCCGTTTACCTCGTGCTGGCCGTCCTGCTACCGGTACTGTTCCATGGCGCTTATGATTTTTTCCTGTTCCTGCCCGGCAACGGTGGACAAATCGTGGGGGCCCTCGTATCGTTTGTACTGGCCGTTTATCTCTCTTTCAAAGCCATCCGCCGCAAACAGCAGTTGGCCCAACTGCATGCCTTGGAAAATGGATATTGATAGGGCAAGGCGAAGCCGCGGCAGCCGATCGGGTACCCACCATCATCCTCCGCCCGAGCCCCACATCCCTTACTCTTGCCAGGCATTGTTTTCAAAATGCGTGTCGGGCAGTACTTTCTCCGGATCGATCACCACTTTCTTCAACCGCTCGGTAGTAGGCAGCTTTACCTGAAATTCCACGGCATTGTTCCATATCTCCACCGGCAGTTTGATCACCCCTTTCTGGCCGCCCACCGTTTCGTAGGCCAAGGTAACCGGCATGGCCATCCTATCCATGTTTACGATGGTAACGATAGCCCCCTTGGCCGCATTTTTTTCTTCGTATTCTATCTTGGCAATGGATTGATCGAGCCGATAATTTTCGATGAACCAGCCACGCCAAAACCAGCTTAGGTTTTCGCCTGCCGCATTCTCCATCGTGCGGAAAAAATCCCAGGGCGTGGGATGCTTGTAGGCCCAGTTGCGGATATAGGTGCGAAAGGCAAAGTCGAACCGCTCGGGCCCCAACACCTCGTTGCGCAGCAATTCCAGGGCTTTGCCCGGCTTTCTGTACAACATGTTGCCGATATTGCGTTCCTTCATGGCATCGGGCGTACTGAAAATGGGTTCACTGTCGTCGGAAAAAACATAATAGGCAATCAGTTCCATGTCATCCGGTTTGGTCTTGTACTCCCCATTGTTGAAATCGTCATCGGCCAGCGAGTTGATGAACGTATTGAACCCTTCGTCCATCCAGCCATAATACCGCTCGTTGCTGCCTACTATCATGGGAAACCAGGTGTGTCCAAACTCGTGGTCGGTTACGCTAAACAATGCTTCGCCCTTGGCTTCATTACCACAAAAAACGATACCGGGATATTCCATACCGCCCACGTTGCTGGCCACGTTCACTGCACAGGGATAGGGGTATTCGAACCAACGCTTGCTGTAATTTTCCACGCTGCCCTTGGTATATTCGGTAGAACGGCCCCAAGCGGCCTTGCTTTTGCTTTCGGTAGGATACACGCTCATGGCCAGGGCCGTTTTGCCGCTGGGCAGGTTGATGCGGGCTGCATCCCATATAAATGCCCGGGAAGAGGCCCAGGCCACGTCGCGGCTGTTGGTCATCTTAAACCTCCAGGTGAGTTGGCCGTTGGCCTTGATTGGCAGTTGCTGTACTTCTTCGGCGGTGCGTATCATCACCGTTTGATCGCTTATGCGGGCGGCTTCCAACCGCTGCCGTTGCACGGGGCTGAGGACTTCGGATGGGTTTTGCAGTTCGCCGCTACACACCACAACATGGTTGGACGGTGCGGTGATGGCCACTTCAAAATCGCCATAGCCCAAGTAAAACTCACTGGGCCCCAGATAGGGATCGGTATTCCAGCCGCGGATATCATCAAACACGCAGAGCCGGGGATACCAATGCGCCACGGCATACATATTGCCCTGCGATGTATTGAGGATACCGCTGCGGTCGGCCCCGTACTCGGGCATCACAAAGCTGTACTCGATTTGAAACTGCACGGTACTGCCGCCCGGTGCCATGGGCTGGGGCAAACGCAACTGCATCCGGGTGTCGTTGATGACATAATCTGCCGGGGCATTATTTTTACTGTATTTGACCGACTTTATTTTGTAGCCGCCGTCAAAACCGCTTTTGGCATCGCCATACCGGCTGTTTTCGCCATACGGCATACGGGCCTGTCCCCGGCTGTTTTGCGTAAACAGGTTTTGATCCAACTGCAGCCAAAGATAGGGCAGCGACTGGGGGCTGTTGTTTTTGTAGGTAATGGTAACAACCCCCGTTATCCGGTTGGCCGCTTCGTCTAAAGTGGCCGCAATCTTGTAATCGGTTCTATTTTGCCAATAGGCTGGGCCCGGTTCGCCGTTGGCGGCACGGGTAGGGGTGGCGCCAATGGGGTAAAACAGGGGCGAAAACAGTTTGTATGGATCGTAAGTGGACAAGCTGCCGGAGGCGGTAAGCTGGGCATGGGAACCTATTGTACAGAGGCTTGCAAGGGCCAAGGCCATGAATTGATAGAACATGCTTCTTTTTGGGCTGTAAGATAAATAAATTCGATAGCCCACCAATACCCGGCAATGGGTAGGTTTTGTTATTCCCACTTTTTTAACAAATCCTTGGCCTCTTGCTTTACCAAACCATCGTCTTCGGTTTTGTTGGCCAGCGGCAGCAGGGCTTTCAGCAGTGCGATGGCCTTGTCTTTTTCGTCCTTGCGCTTATAGGCCTTGGCCAGTTCCAGGTAATTGAGCACAAAAGCGGGGTCTAGCGCCCGGGCCTTTTCGTAGGCGGCGATGCTTTCTTTTAAGGAGGCGGAGGGCACGCCGCCAAAAAAAACCTTGGCCGCGGCCCTTTCGATACCACTAAGGTTGCTCACTTCGTAATGCCATTTGCCCAGCACATGCCAAGCCTTGAAGTTATTGGGGTCATATTGAATGGCCAATTCGGCATACCGCTTGATTTCTTTGGCAGCCGCAATCTTTTCCTTACCGCTCTTGCTGAGCGCTACCCTACCCATGGCAATGGCCATCACACAGTTGGCATCGCTGTGGACGGGACTGATTTTAAGCGCCGTTTCGGCGTAAATCTTAGCGGCATTGTAATAATCGTACATTGCCTGTTTGGTGGCCTGGCGCTTGCCGATGCGGCTGCAGAGCTCGCTGCACTTGGTAAGGGCCTGCATATTGGCAGGCTGCACCTTCAGCACCTCTTTAAACTTGTGAAAAGCCGCCAATTCGTTGGGGATACGCTCTAGCCGCTCGGCCTCCTTTATCAAAGCCATCACATCTTGCGCCATGGCCCCCGCCATCGTGCAACATATTGCTAAAATAGTGAATAGATAACGCATAGCTGTATATCGTATTTTGCGTTTTGTTATTGTGATGACAATACAAATGGGCTGAACGTTGGGTGGGGCAAAAAGATTGCTTTCCCTATCAACCGATACAGGTAACCCCCACCGTCCCTTGAAACTGTTGTACCGGCACGTTGAGCTTGGTTATTTTGACCGTTACCTGCCGGATGCGGCTGTCTGATGCACGGATGACCTGACAGGTTTGCTGGGCCACCGTTTCCAATAGACGACGGGGCTGGGCCATTTGCTGCTTGACCAATTCGTACACCGCTACATAGTTGATGGTATCGGCCAGCGTTTGGGCCGGTGCCGCCGTAAAAGCCACGTCCACGTTTACTTCAAACTCATTGCCCAGCACACGCTCCGCTTCGTACACCCCGTGGTAGGCAAAGAAGCGGAGTGCGCCCAAATGTATGTATTGCAGGGCATCCATATCAATGTAAGCCCTTTTCGCCCAAGTAGCGTTCGGCGTCCAGCGCAGCCATACAGCCGCTGCCCGCCGCCGTTACGGCCTGACGATAGATTTTGTCCTGTACGTCGCCCGAGGCAAACACGCCTTCCACATTGGTTTTGGACGTACCCGGTATGGTTTTGATATAACCCGCCTCGTCCATGTCGAGCCATCCTTTAAAGATACCGCTGTTGGGTTGGTGACCAATGGCCACAAAAAAAGCGCTCACCGCCAAATCGGTCGTGGTGCCGGTTTGGTTGTTTTTGATACGCACCCCTTCCACTTTTTTATCGCCCAGCACCTCTTCGGTTTCGCTGTGCCAGTATAGCTTGATATTGGCCGTGTTCAGCACCCTTTCCTGCATCACTTTGCTGGCCCGCATTTCGCCCCGGCGCACGATCATGTGTACGGTGGTACACAGCTTGCTCAGGTACAACGCCTCTTCGGCCGCGGTATCGCCCGCCCCCACGATGGCCACTTCCTTGCCCTTGAAGAAAAAACCATCGCACACGGCACAGGCACTCACGCCATAGCCGTTCAGCCGCTGCTCGCTTTCCAGCCCCAGCCATTTGGCCGAAGCACCGGTGGCAATGATCACGCTGTCGGCCTCGATCCATTTTTCCTCGTCGATCTGCACCCGGTGTACCGGGCCGGTAAAATCCACTTGGGTGGCCAATCCATACCGGATATCGGCCCCCATCCGGGCCGCCTGTTTTTCAAAATGCACCATCATTTCGGGGCCTTGCACGCCATCGGCATAGCCGGGGTAGTTTTCCACTTCGGTGGTGATGGTGAGCTGGCCGCCCGGCTGGATGCCTTGGTACAGCACGGGGTGCAGGTTGGCCCTGCTGGCATAAATGGCAGCCGTATAGCCCGCAGGCCCGCTGCCGATGATCAAACAATGTACTTTTTCTACTCCGTTCGTGTCCATCTTGTTCGATAATTATCTATTTTTGCAAAAATTTTAAATCAGTCAATTAACGAAATTAAGATACTTATGAGAGCTGTTAAAAAAATTCTTTTTCCGCTATTCGCCATCTTAACCCTGATAGGCTGCCAAAAGGAACTGTCGGAAGAAAACGGGCGAACACCCAATACCACCCCAACCATTGATTCGGCTTGGTATGTGGGCACTTCACAATTTATCAATTATGACACCTTGGGCAATGTTATTGATACAGTGACAGAACATTATCAATACGATTCCGCTAAAATCAAACTGACTATTATTACTGCCAGTCCAAGCTCTTCACCCGATTCTGTAACCAAGACTTTTTATTACAATGCGGATGGAAATATTTTATCGTATGAATTGAATAACAACTCGGCACCTAGTCCGTTAGATATTCTATCCTTAACTTTCAATTATACCGGTACAGATATCTCCCGCATTGTATATACTTACCGAAACGGTTACACCGGCACTATTCAGGTAACCACACAGCCCACAGCCACAGGCAAAACGATCATTACATACGATACCATTACCCCTAGCTTTTTCCCCCCTCCTTATCGGAGATATACCAAAAACATTTTGAACTTGAACCAAAGGGGAGACATTGAATCAGGACAAGCTATCAGCGTAAACTCTGACTTAATTGTTGCTGGTGCATTTCGATTGGACACTGTATTTTTAAACTTTCAATATGATGCCACCACTGGTAATCTAAGAAATTACAAATCATTCCTACGATATTTAGATACAGTTTATGGGATTGGTCGCTTTGAACAATATAATTTTGACAGTATTAGCTATATATCTCGTGACACCAGAGGCATTGAACTATACAATACTCATAAAAAATTATTCAGTAATGCTTTCTTGACTGATGATAATGAATTTTTCTTAAGCAATCCATCCATCACTTCTTTTTACAATACGAATCTCTATTCTAATGGCGGAGGTTCTGCAATCGTTTATCGTTTCCCCCCTATTTCAGCAACAAGAGTCCTGAATCAAGACAACCCTACTGCGAATAATGTTGTTTATGTGTCAAATTATCAACTTACTTTTGACAATAATAACCGACTGACAAAAATGGTATATCCTAAATACTTTACAGCCAAAGGAGGCAAATCCGAAGCTAGCTACACCTACATCAAAACCCGCAAATAACTATTTGGGGATGATCAACGTTTTGAACCAGGCCGCATAGCCGCAAAAGGCGCCCAACGCGCCATTGCTCACATTGCCGATGACCTTGTTGGGCTGCGCAAAGGGGTTGCCGATGCTTTGATAGGCAAATTCCCACGTATTCCAAAAGGTAAAGGTCGGTTTATCGATATTGCAGAGCTTTAAGGTGATGGTGTCGCCCCGCCGAAAGTAATTGTCTTCATAAGAAATAGGGTTGTTGCGGTCCACCCCCGGATCCACCCGCAATTGGTAAGGCGAGCCGTCGATCACCGCATCGTCGAACACAGAAGCCTCGCCCGGCAAAAACGGCCCCCGGTTTTTACGGGTAAAATAGCGCACATAGTTGCCCAAGCCCGGCGGGTCAACGCCCCGTACAATGGCCACCACCTTGCTGGTATCGGGGTTTTGCGGTGCCCGCTCCCACCATAAACTGTCGGGAAACTTGGTGAGCAGCGGAATGGTGGTTTGGGCCTTATATTCCTTACCCTCGGCCTTGATGGTGAGTTGGTAGGCCCGGTTGAACTGTCCTACAAAAGCTGTGGCCAAATTGGCACTGTCGATGGAATAATAATAGAGGGTGATGCCCGGCACGGGACTGGTGCTGTATTCCTTGAGGCGGTGGGTAAGGGTGCCGTTGCTGAGGGTAACTTCTGCGTTGCGTACAAAGGAGTTGGAGAGAACCACAGGGTCTATCTTGCCAAAAAAATCGAGGCTCTTGCTCAATACCACCACCGGCGGCTGTCCGTTTTCGATCTGGCCATCCACCACCAACGTGGCGGGAGCGTTCTTCAAATCGAAGTCCACATTTTTTTCGCAGGCCGAAAGCAGCCATACCGCTGTTAATAGTACGAACAAATACTTCATATTGCAAAAGTAGGCCAAAGCGGGGAAAGGTAGATTTTTTGCCACGGTACGCCTTCGGTATATACAGCAACACAGTTTTGGAGGCTTTCGTTTTGCCATCCGCCGTACAATGGGTAACGATGGCCGTTTTCTTCCCCCAACCCTCCGCATGCGTCTGCGGTGCCGTGGTGTCCGAGCAAGCATACGGTGGCAAGGATAAAAAACAAGTGGCTGCCTCACAGCCCAATCACCGCCCGCAACTCCTGCTCAAATTCCTTGGCCGTGAAGGGCTGTTCGTAAAACCGCCGCTCGCCCCGTGCTTTATGTACGATCAGCGTGGCAGGGATGGCGCCGCTCCATTTGGGGTCTATCTGTGGGCAAAAATAGTCGGCATCGGTTTCGTTGAGCCACCACACAGGCACCGCAAAGCGGCTCTTTTTTACAAACTGGCGGAGGCGCAGGGGATAATATTGCTTCACATCTAGGCTCACCAATAGCAGCTTTACCCTTTGCCCGGCGTACCGGCGGGTGATGCG
This sequence comes from Ottelia alismoides, assembly GCA_037367405.1. Classification (NCBI taxonomy): domain Eukaryota; kingdom Viridiplantae; phylum Streptophyta; class Magnoliopsida; order Alismatales; family Hydrocharitaceae; genus Ottelia; species Ottelia alismoides. The sequence continues at coordinate 269,154 of JAZKJV010003733.1, read as the reverse complement.
CTGCATGAAGGGGATTTCCTCGATACAAGGCTTGCAGAAAGTGGCCCAAAAATTTACCACCAACACCGAATCGGATGCGGCGATGTACTGCGCCAGGTCGGCCATTTTTATAGCGGGTATGTGCTGAGACTTGGCCATTGCAACGCCACAGCTTAACAACAGGGCCAATACCCATTTTTGGATGCGCATAAACTTGGTTTTGATGGCAAGTTATACCATTTGGACTTTAAACCCAGATTACGCAGTAGGAATCGTTATGAGAGCCGAAAGTCCAATAAAGACGGGTATTCCCGCAAGATTTTTCTTCGAAAGCGTAGTAATACCTACGGTAAGAAGAAAAATCGAAGAAATGCCCGTGTTGGCAGGAGTTTCGGGTCGCAATAGATTTTATATTGCGTAATCTGGGTTCAATTTACACTCATCTCACGCTGGCATAATGCCGATATACATTGCGCTACAGCCAAGGGCAAGAGGGTGATTTTGATGTCTCGTCGGTATTAGCGATATGCGTTTAAAACCATTGCCCTACCATCATTGCAGGTACCGCCTGTACAGCGCCCCCGCCCGCCCTAGCTGCCAAACCAACCCGCTTTGCCCGGCTATTGGCCATATACAACCGCAGCCACCAAAATTTGAGGGGCATATTTCAAATCTTCGCTTCCCGGTTACTACCTGCTCCTTTAAGCAGCTTGCCGGGTTGCTGTTTTCCGCCGCCGCTTGCACACAAGGCGGCGGAAGCCTACCTGATTGGGCTTTTGTACGGCTGTAAACGCAGCCTCCGTAATGCTACACCGCCCCGCTACGGTTGCTTGGCCCATCGCTGCAAAGATGTTGAAACGCACCCAATTTGAACAGGTTCCTTTTTTTTCCGTTTTTTGATTTATTTTAGCTGCCAAGCCATCCGCTTTTGGATAGGCCTTATCCATTAACCAGCCTAGTGTTGATATGAAAAAGTTGTTAGTACTCCTTTTATTGTTGCTGCCCAGTTTTTGCGGGGCCCTTTCGGTTTATCAAGTGGTGTATAAATTTGCCGGCGACGACAAAACGGTTTATGAGGCCTTCCTGGTGCGCAACGATGCCAATGGCGGCTTTATCCGGGTGCGCTACCAAAACAACCAGCAACAATACTGTTTGGTGAACATGGATTTTACGGAGGAATACCGCGACAACGAGCAATACCTCTTGTTCAAGGGCAGCGATCCTGTTTTTATGCGGGGAGAGGGCAGCTATAACCCCGATTTTTTTTGGTTCAAAAAAAACAGCAGTACCAACAAATACAACACCCACTCCGTTTCTTCGCCCGGCTCGGACGGCAAATTCACCTTTGGTTCCATTACCACTTTTAAATTGTTGGACATGGGGAAACTATCGAAGGAATATGTGGAACGATTTTTTGACGAATCGGAGGATTTCTACCAAAACCTGTTTACCGAAACCGAGATATACGATGACACGTATGACCAACGGCCCACCCTGCACCTGGTACTGGTGGCCGATACTTGGGACAGAACCATTGGGCGCTCCTGCCAAGAGGAAGAGGGCCGGGTTTATGAATACTTTGAGCAAATTGCCCAGCAGTCGGATATGTTGTTCGAGGCCGAGGTGATCAAAGATGGCGATTTTGACAAGCCCAACGTGCTGGCAGCCCTCAATAGGTTAAAACCGGGGCCCAATGATGCCATGGTGTTCTATTACAGCGGCCATGGGTTTAGGTTTAACAATGATACGGACCCCTACCCCCGCATCGACCTGCGCCTGAACGACTTTGCCGATTTGCAGAACAATTCGATCAGCTTGAGCACCGTGTACAATACCCTTAAAACCAAAAAAGCTCGCCTAAGCCTGGTATTGGGCGACTGTTGCAATTCCTACGCCGGGCTGCCCCGCTTTTTATCGGGCGGCTTCGGCAACATGGACAGGAGCCTCAACAGCCTTTCCTCCAAAAACTGCAAGCAGCTCTTTTTACAAACCAAGGGCAATATCATAGCCACCGCTGCCACCCAAGGCCAATACGCCCTGTGCAACAACGGGCCAGGGGGCGGCGGCCTCTTTACCAAGGCATTTTTGGGGGCCCTCGACTATCAGTTGAGCGCCTTTAACAACCAGCCCAGTTGGAACGCCTTACTGTCGAAGACCCGCAGCCAAACGGAAACCTACAGTACCAATGCCCGCTGCGAGGCATCGGTATGCACCCACAACCCTATCTTTTTTGTGGACGGCAGTAGCCTCCCAACCGTATTGCCCACGCCCCAAGCGGCCAAACCCCGGGCCAATATAGAGAGGCTATGGGTAGAACACAACCAAACCGAAGATGGCAAAGCCGGGATGCGCATCCATGTTAAATTCAACATTTACCATTATAAAAGCACCAAGGGATATGCCATTGCCTATTTTTACGACAAGGAGGGCAACCCGCTGAAAGATTTCAACCAACGGTTCCATACCGTCAGCGGCCATGTGTCGGCCAGCGAGGAATTTACCCCGGGCTACGACAATACCGTGTACAACGACCTCCAGATTTTTATGCCTTACGATGAGCTGCACCTTGCCAAGGGCCGGTTCGACCTGAAGCTGAAGGTAGAGGTACACCGCAGCGATTTGTCGGATGGCTACACCCTGGCCGTGTCCAAATGGGAATCGTTTTACTACAGCGATCATTAGCGTGCCGAGGCATTAACCCTTTTTTTGCGCTTTGCTCATTTCCGGCTAATTTTACGCCCGAATTTTAGGGCCTGTCCCCGCATTGGGGGCCAAGCGCAGCACATCATCTAAAAAAACAAAGCATTATGGCATACGACGTAGTAGTTTTAGGCAGTGGACCAGGCGGTTACCCAGCGGCCATCCGGGCATCCCAACTGGGCAAAAAAGTGGCAATCATAGAAAAGGAAAGTCTTGGCGGCATCTGTCTTAACTGGGGCTGTATCCCCACCAAGGCCCTGTTGAAGAGCGCACAAGTATATGAATATACCAAGCACGCCGCCGACTATGGTATCAATATCAGCGGTGCCAGCCACGATTTTGGCGGTGTGATCAAGCGCAGCCGAGGCGTGGCCGATAAAATGAGCAAGGGCGTTACCTATTTGATGAAGAAAAACAAGATAGACGTGATCATGGGCAACGGCAAACTGGTGGCCAAGAACAAGATAGAGGTAACCGCGGCCGATGGCAGCAAACAAACGGTGGAGGCGGCCAACATCGTGATCGCCACTGGCGGCAGGGCCCGTCAATTGCCCAGCCTACCCATCGATGGTCAAAAAATCATCGGTTACCGCGAAGCCATGGTACTGCCCAGCCAACCCAAGAGTATGATTGTGGTGGGCAGCGGTGCCATCGGCGTAGAATTTGCCTATTTCTACAACAGTATGGGCACCAAGGTAACCATCGTGGAGTTCATGCCCCGCATCGTACCGGTGGAAGATGAAGACATTAGCAAAGAACTGGAGAAGCAATATAAAAAGCAGGGTATCGAAATCATGACCAATGCCGAGGTAACCAGTGTGGATACCAGCGGCACGGGCGTGAAGGCCAAGGTAAAAACCCAAGCCGGCGAAACAACGCTGGAAGCCGACTTGGTGCTGAGTGCCGTAGGCGTAGTGGCCAATATCGAAGGGATCGGCTTGGAAGAGCTGGGCGTAAAAACCGAAAAGGGCAAGATTGTGGTGGATGCCAACCAGCAAACCAGCGTACCGGGCATCTATGCCATTGGCGACTGTACCCCGGGCCAAGCCCTGGCGCATGTGGCCAGTAAGGAGGGCATCAATGCCGCCGAACACATTGCCGGCCACCATCCCGAGGCCATCGACTACAACAATATCCCCGGCTGCACCTATTGCACCCCCGAGATCGCCAGCGTAGGCTATACCGAAAAGGCGGCCAAGGAAGCCGGCTATGAAGTGAAGGTGGGCAAGTTCCCCTTCATGGCCAGTGGCAAGGCCAGCGCCGCCGGTGCCACCGAAGGCTTTGTAAAAGTGATTTACGATGCCAAATACGGTGAGTTTTTGGGCTGCCACATGATCGGCAGCAATGTGACCGAAATGATCGCCGAAGCGGTAACCGCCCGTAAGCTGGAAACCACGGCGCATGAGATACTCAATGCCGTTCACCCTCACCCCACCATGAGCGAGGCGATGAAAGAGGCAACGGCCGTGGCGTATGGCGAGGCCATCGATATTTAAGTGGACACAACATTATAGGGAGAGCCGTCCGATTGGATGGCTCTTTTTTTGTGCAACGCCAGGATCTTATATATTGAACCCAGCTTGAGCAGTTGGATTGGCGACGAAGGTTTCAAATACAATAGAGGAATGGGTTGCAGGTTATACCAATTGTAATTATAAAATAGCCCAAAGCTATTTTATAATTTTACAATGTTTAATGCCGATATAACAAATTAATAGTACAATAAGGCGAAGCCGAGATTGGACTATATAATTTGTATAATCGGTATTACACCAACTCAACTTGAACAGCATACCGATAGGTCGCTTTTCAAGTCGGCATTGGCTATGCCGCCAAGAAAATACCATCGTATCGTTCTTTTGTCTAAGCGGTACAATTTTTAGGCTGAAGCAATGGTCAACCATCTTGAAACCAAAAAATAGCCCGCCCCGGCGACGGTACCGGGATGCTGCAAGCGGCCCATGAGCAGCCGTTGGAAGCCGCCATAAACTGCAACTGCAAGAGCTGGGGTAAGACCACTTTCGGCAACATCCGATTGGAATAAAATTACAGATGAATAGAATAATTGTTTCCCGAAACCTTCCTGAACTTTTAAAACAGCTTTCGGGAACACCCGAAACCTTCCCGAACTTTTAAAACTGCTTTCGGGAACATCCGCTTGGAATAAAATTCCATAGGGGTAGAATAATTGTTTCCCGAAAGGTTCTTTAACTTTTAAAACAGCTTTCGGGAACGTCCGAAACCTTCCCCGGCGGAACGGAGGGCTTATTTATAGCAGCCGCTTGTAATAATTTTACAGCAGGACGAAATCGTGCTTTCCCGCCGGGCCGATGGTGGTTGGGCGTAAACCCTGCCCAATCGAGGGGCTTTGGGGAACAGCCGGAACACCCACCCTGGCGCAGCCAGGTTGCTTGGCTGGCCCCGCTTGCCGGGGGTTGCCTTGTAAGCTGGGTTAGATTAGTAACAAGGGGCAGCAGGATGGAGTCCTGCGCAGGGGGGGGCGCCAGGGACTTGACCAAAATTGAAAGCCCGCTTGAAGACTTGAACTTATAAAAGGTGCGGCAATACCCCCCTGCAAATTTGTTTAATCTATTTTGGGGGGCAAGAAGTTCGTATATTACCCTTAAAATGGGTAAATTTCGAAGTAAACTACTGTTATTTAATAATAAAAAGGTTCGTATATTTTGAGTTACCGGTAATTGTAATGGACAGTCCGTTAAATAACAGAAATGTTTAACTTTACAATAGTTCGGTAAATCCTGTAACTTCACGGCAGGCACGGTTGAGGTATTTATTGTACCGCAGTTCTTCCGGCGATTTTTTTCGTTGTCATAATAAATTGATTTTGATGAAACACAAACTTACGGATAGTGCGGGAGGCTACCGTAGGTTTAGTTTAACAAGGTATTGCCTGCGACCCCAATTGATACTATCAACCTTCCCCAGTGATCCCGCCTGACCACCATCATTCCGCCTGCTGCGCCATATCATGCGGCTATGACGGCCCACGAGCTATTTTGCGCTCAAAAATGATGCCCCATATCATACACGAACTGGCCCATGCGATGCCATCGCAACAAAGGGCCCAGTTGTTCCCGCCGCCGGGCAGTGAAGCGGAAACAATCGCTTTTCAACAATTGCAGACCCATTTTGCCGCCCAGTACGAAGCCGTTTTTCCCCATCCACTGGCCGCTAAAACCGTGGTGATCGTACCCAGCCTCACACTCGACCAAGAGATACTGGCCAAGGTTAACGGCCATGTGTTTTACGAGGAGCGCTTGTTATGCCTGCTGATGCTGCTGCGCATGCCCCGCACCCATGTCATCTATGTTACCAGTGTACCGGTTGACCCCTGCATCATCGATTATTACCTGCACCTGCTGCCCGGTATCACCGGCTATCATGCCCGCCAACGGCTGCACCTGCTCAGTTGCTTCGATGCCTCGGCCCAATCGCTCACCCAAAAAATTCTGACCCGTCCCCGGCTGATGGCCCGCCTCCAGCAGTGCATCCCCAACGGCCACCCGGCCCATATCGCCTGCTTCAACGTAACCGATCTTGAAAAAACATTGGCCGTGCGCCTGGGACTGCCCATCTATGGCTGCGACCCTGCCTTGGCACCCCTGGGCAGCAAAAGCGGCAGCCGCCAACTGTTTCGCCAGTGCGGCGTGCCCGTGCCGCCGGGCTTTGAAAACCTGCGCAACGAAACCGAAGTGGCCATGGCGTTGACCGACCTCAAAAAGGCCCACCCCACCCTGCGCAAGGCCGTGGTAAAGCTCAACGAAGGTTTTTCGGGCGACGGCAATGCCCTATTCGATTATCAGGGACTGGAGCCAACCGATGCACTGGCCCAACAGCTACAAGACCAACTGCCACAACGCCTGAAAATAGTGGCCCACCAATTGGGCTATGCCGGTTTTATGCAAAAACTATCGGCCATGCACGGCGTGGCAGAGGCATTTGTGGAAGGCGATACCGTTACCTCGCCCTCGGTTCAGTGCCGCATCAGCCCCCTCGGTCAGGTGGACGTGGTGTCCACGCACGACCAAGTGCTGGGCGGCGAATCGGGACAGGTGTTCATGGGGGCGCATTTTCCGGCACGGGCCGATTATGCCACCGAACTGGGCCACATGGGCCACACCATTGGCCAAGCCATGAAGGAACGGGGCGTGTTGGGTCGTTTTGGGGTTGACTTCATGTCGGTACGGCAAGCCGATGGCTGGCACCATTATGCCATCGAAATCAACCTGCGCAAGGGCGGCACCACACATCCTTTTTTGATGCTCCAGTTCCTCACCAACGGACAATACCATGCCAACACGGGCCGCTATACCATGCACGACGGGCAGGAGCGCTTTTACTTTGCTACCGACAACCTGCAAAACGACCGCTACAAGGGCCTTACACCGCACGACCTGATAGACATCGCCATGTGCCACGGCCTTCACTACAACGGCTCCAGCGAAGAAGGGGTCATGTTCCACCTCATCGGTGCATTGTCGCAATACGGCAAACTGGGGATGGTATGCGTGGGCAAAACGATGCAACGGGCCGAGGCGTTTTATCAACAAACGATACGGGTATTGGAGGGGGAATGCGCGGAATAGCGGCGGCGAAAGGCAAGAGGGTACCCAACAACCACGCCCCACCGTTGGCCCATCCTCCCTTTAGCCCATCGATTTCCGGGTACCTTTTTCACCTGCCGCCGCCATGGCCATGCCCGCACCGCAACCCATCGGCAATTTTGGGTAACCAAGTGGCCAGACTGTCGCATTTAAGTAAACTTTAACAAAAATACCCACTGCCCCCTATTGCACATATCGAAAAATCTCATCACATTTACACCACATTTCTAACAATCAACTCAAAAAAGTTTATGGACCCCGACCGTTCTACCTGTCCCCAAAAGCCCAGCTTGGTTTTTGCGTGGACACTGTTGCTTGTGGCAGCAGCCGCTATCAGTATGCCGTCTTGTGCCAAAAAGGACAAATGGCTCACCGTTGACCCTGCCTTTAGCCAATACATCGATGCCTATACCACGGGCACCGTTTCCAAAACCAGCAGCATCCGCATCCGGCTGGCCCAAGACGCCGCCACCACCCATACCGTGGGCGAGGCCGTCAACGAAACGCTCTTTGAATTTTCTCCGGCCGTAAAGGGCAAGGCCACTTGGATCGATGCCCGTACCATCGAGTTCAAACCCGATGCCTGGCTGAAAAGCGATCAGCAATACGAGGTGAGCTTCCGCTTGGGCAAAGTGACCAAGGTACCGGACAAATACCGCAACTTTCGCTACAACCTGCGCACGCTACGCCCCTCGTTCAAGGTAACCGGCTCGGGCCTACGCAGCAGTGGCGACAAAAATAAAATGACCTTCGGCGGCGAAATCGAAACCGCCGACGTAGAGCCGGGCGCCGCCGTGGAAAAAATCCTATCGGCCACCCAAAACGGCAGCAAATTGGCCGTGCAATGGCTGCACAACGAGGCCGCCAAAACGCACCAGTTTACCGTTGCCAATATTACCCGTGGCAGCAACGCCTCCCAACTGCAGTTGAACTTCACGGGCAGTGCCGCCGGGATGGACAACCGAGACGAGCAAACCGTGGCCGTGCCCGCCGTGGGCGACTTTAAGGTACTGAACGTGATGGCCGTGAACGAGGCCGAGCAATATGCCTCGGTACAGTTCAGCGACCCCTTGGCCATCGGGCAAGACCTCACCGGCCTGATCACCGTTAGCAACCAAGAGGCCGACCTGTCCTACACCATCAACGGCAGCGAGGTGAAAGTGTTTACCGGCGCAAGGCTCAACGGCAACTACACCGTCAATATCAACACCGGTATCAAAAACACTTGGGGCACCGCGCTGGACAAGGCTTTTACCAGCAACCTGCACTTCGAAAACCGGATGCCCTCGGTGAAAATCCATGGCCGGGGCAATATTTTGCCCAATAGCGGCCGACTGGTACTGCCCTTTGAGGCCATCAACCTCCAAGCGGTGGACATCAGCATCATCAAGATATTCGAAAACAACGTGCCGCAGTTTTTACAGGACAACGACCTCGGCGGCAACAGCGAACTGCGCCGGGTAGCCCGCCCCGTGGTGCAGCAAACCATCCGGCTAGACGATGACAAAACCCTGGACCTCCACAAAAAACAACGCTTCTCGCTAGACATCGACCGCTTTTTGAAAACAGAACCGGGTGCCGTGTATCGGGTGGTCATCGGCTTTAGGCCCCAATACTCACTGTACAACTGCGCGGCCATGGATACCACGGGCAACAAAAACGACCATGAAGAGCAAGGATACGAGCGGACAGCTTACGAAAGCAGTGGCCCATTGGACGGGGAAGACAGTTTTTGGGAGCGATACGACGATTATTATCCCTATGGCTACGATTGGGACGAGCGGGACAACCCCTGCAAAAGCTCTTACTACAACAAGGAACGCTGGGCCATGCGCAACGTCATTGCCAGCAATATCGGCCTCACCGCCAAACGGGGCAGCGACAAAAGCCTACTGGTGGCCGTGAGCAATATCCTTACCACCGAGCCTATGAACGGCATTGCCTTGCAGGTACTCGATTACCAACACCAAATCATCGCCAAGGGCCAAAGCGGCAGCGATGGTTTTGCCCATATCGAACTTAAAAAGAAACCCTGGTTGCTGATTGCCACCAACGGCACCGAAAAAGGCTACCTAAAGCTCGATGATGGCAATAGCCTGCCCCTGAGCCGGTTTGACGTGGGCGGCGAGGAAATCAAAAACGGTATCAAGGGCTTTATCTATGGCGAACGGGGCGTATGGCGGCCCGGCGATACCATGTACCTCAACTGTATCATCGAGGACAAGGCCGGTACCCTGCCCGCCGACCACCCAGTGGAGATGAGCCTATTTACCCCACAGGGCCAATTGTACAAACAGGCGGTACAAAACAGCGCCACCGGACAATTCTATAGCTTTAAAACCTTTACCGATGCCGCCGCCCCCACGGGCAACTGGCTGGCACGGGTAAAAGTGGGCGGTGCCGTGTTTGAAAAAAGGATCCGGGTGGAAACCGTGATGCCCAACCGCCTCAAAATAAATGTGGATTTTGGCAAAGAGCCGATATTGGACAACGGCAGTAGCGGCACCCTCAGCGCCCGCTGGCTGTTTGGCGCCACCGCCAAAAACCTCAAGGCCAAGGTGGACGCTTCGTTAAAGGCCCAAAAAACCGAATTTGAGCAGTTCAAGGGCTATAGCTTCGATAACCCCACCGCCGATTATGCCACGCAAGACAAGGTAATGTTTGAAGGCACCCTCGACAGCGGTGGCCGTGCCCTCATCAAACCAACTTTTGCGGCCCTCGAAAATGCTCCCGGCCTGCTTACCGCCAATCTATTGGTAAAGGTGTTTGAACCGGGCGGCAGCTTTAGCATCGACAATATCAGCGCCCGGTACAGCCCTTATGCCAGTTATGCGGGCGTTAAACTGCCCGAAGGGCAACCACCTTTTGCCTATTTGTTGGCAGGCAAAACGCATACCGTGCAACTGGCCGACGTGGACAGCCGGGGCAATGCCCTGCCGGGCAGCAGCCAACTGGAACTGCAACTGTACAAGATACAGTGGCGCTGGTGGTGGGACGACAATGGCGATAACCTCAGCAATTTTACACAAGACCAATACAATACCCTACTCAAAAAAGAAACGGTGACGCTCTCTAACGGAAAAGGACAATGGCAGTTCGGCACATCCGCCAGCGAATGGGGCCGCTACCTACTATTGGCCAAAGACCTGCGCAGCGGACATACCACCGGTCGCATTTTTTATATCGAGGATCCCTACTGGCAAACCCGTAGCGGCCAAGACGACCCCACCGCGGCCTCCATGCTCAGCTTTACGGCCAGCAAGGAAAAATACAACGTGGGCGACGAGGTTACGCTAACCATCCCCAGCAGCAAGGGCGGGCGGGCGCTGATCAGCATCGAAAACGGCAGCACCGTGGTAAAATCCTTTTGGCAAACCACCGAGCAAGGCCAAACCAAGGTGAGCTTTAAGGCCACGGCCGAGATGGCCCCCAATGTGTATGCCACGGTAAGCCTGCTGCAGCCCCATGCACAAACCCTTAACGACCTGCCCATCCGCATGTACGGCGCCTTGCCCATTCCGGTAGAAGATAAGAACACCGTACTGCACCCACAACTGGATATACCGGCCAGCATACGGCCCGAGCAACAGGCCAGTTTTAGCGTAAGCGAACAGAACGGCCGGGAGATGACCTACACGGTGGCGCTGGTGGACGAAGGCTTGCTCGACCTTACCCGTTTTAAAACACCCGACCCCCATGCGGCCTTTTATGCACGGGAGGCCTTGGGCGTAAAAAGTTTTGACCTATACGACTATGTAATCGGTGCCTGGGGCGGCGATTTGGAGCGCATCCTCACCATTGGCGGCGATGCTGCAAGCGGCCCCGTAAAGCAAAAAACGGCCAACCGCTTCAAACCGGTGGTACAGTTCCTGGGGCCCTTCCAATTGGGCAAGGGCCAGCGCAAACAACATACCATCCAACTGCCCGCCTATATCGGCTCGGTAAGGGCCATGGTAGTGGCGGCGCACAAAGGCAGCTATGGTGTTGCCGAAAAAGCCGTGGCAGTGAAAAAACCGCTGATGCTGCTGGCCACCATGCCCCGTGTACTGGGCCCCGGCGAAAGCATCCAATTGCCCGTAACCGTGTTTGCCATGGAAAACAATATCAAAAACGTGCAGTTGAGCCTACAGGCCAACCCCTATCTGGAAGTAGTGGGCAGCAATAGCCAGCAGGTGAGCTTTGCGCAAACCGGCGAGCAAATGGCCTATTTCAATGTACAGGTAAAGCCCAATGTGGGCATCGGCAAGGTGAAGCTACTGGCCAGTTCGGGCAGCGAAAAAGCCAGCTACGAAGTGGAACTGGACATCCGCAACCCCAACCCACCCATTACCAGCATTACCGACGTTACGCTAGCGGCAGGGCAAAGTTGGAACTCGGTGGTCAACCCCATCGGCGTGGCCGCCAACAGTGCGGCCGTGTTGGAAATATCCAGCGTGCCGTCGATGAACCTGCAAAAACGCTTGAACTATTTGATCGAATATCCGCATGGCTGTATCGAGCAAACCACCTCGGCCGCGTTCCCGCAATTGGTGCTGAACCAGTTGACCGACCTCACCGATGGACAGAAGACACAGGTAGAGCGCAACATAAAAGGTGCCCTCAACCGCCTGGCCAACTTGCAGCGGCCCGATGGCGGCTTTGGTTACTGGCCCGGTGCCACCGACAGCGATGAATGGGGCAGCAGCTATGCCGGTCATTTTTTGATAGAGGCGCAAAACGGCGGTTATGCGGTAAGCGAATACATGATGCAGCAATGGCGCAGTTTTCAACGCAGCAGGGCCAACAATTGGATGCCCAGTTCCAATAATTTTTATGGCGGCGACCTACAGCAGGCCTACCGCCTTTATACACTGGCCTTGGCCAAAGCAGCAGAACTGGGCGCCATGAACCGCCTAAAAGAGTTCAAATACCTGTCGCCAGAGGCCAAATGGCGGTTGGCAGCGGCCTATCAACTGGCGGGCCAAAGCAATATTGCCTTGGACTTGGTGAGTGGGCTGCCCACCGGTTTTGAGGAACGGGCCTTCCCCGGTACTACCTTCGGCAGTAGCCTGCGCGATGAGGGCATGGTATTGGAAACGCTTACGCTGATGGGCAAACGCAACAAAGCCGCCGAACTGTTGACCTCCGTAGCCGCCAAGCTGAGCCAAGACAGTTGGTACAGTACGCAAACAACGGCCTATTGCTTGGTGGCCATAGCCAAATATTGCGGCAAAAACCCTTCGGGGGCCAAGATCATCGCTGCCCTCCGCATCAATGGAAAGTCCACCGATATCAACAGCGCCGCCTATATCCGGCAGCAGCCCATCGTGTTCACCAATGGCGGCAGCAATGTATCCCTTACCAACAAGGGCGGCAATACATTGTACCTGCGGCTCGTTAATAAAGGGCAACCCTTGGCGGGCGATAGCCTACGGGTAAACAACAATCCATCGATGCTGGGCCTTACCGTGAGTTATCTAACACAGAATGGATCGCCGTTGGAGGTGGGCAAAATAGCGCAGGGCACCGACTTTATCGCCAAGGTAACGGTAAGCAATCCCGGCCGCAAAGGCTATTACAGCCAAATGGCACTGAGTCAGATTTTCCCCAGCGGCTGGGAGATACTCAATGCCCGCATGACCGGCGGCGAAGGCAGTTTCAAATCATCGCCCAATACCTATCAAGATGTGCGGGACGATCGGGTATATACCTACTTCAACATCCCTGCCGGGCAAAGCCTTACCTATTTTGTACATTTGAATGCCTCCTATCCCGGGCGCTACTTTTTGCCGGGCACTTTCTGCGAGGCCATGTACGACAATACGGTGAGTGCTGGCGTAAGCGGCAAATGGGTGGAAGTGGCGAGACAATGATGATGTAATGAAAATGTAATCCCAGATTACACAGTAGGAATCGTTATGAGAGCCGAAAGTCCAATAAAGACGGATATTCCCGCAATATTTTTCTTCAAAAGCGTAGCAATACCTACGGTAAGAAGAAAAATCGAGGAAATGCCCGTGTTTGCAGGAGTTTCGGGTCGCAATAGATTTTATATTGTGTAATCTGGGGTAATGCGTTACTGTCAAAAAAAACCAACAGGGGCAACACGATTCGTTGCCCCTGTTGGTATATTAAAAGATAGGCCATACAAGAAATGATACCGATTATACAAATTATATAGTCCAATCTCGGCTTCGCCTTATTGTACTATTAATTTGTTATATCGGCATTAACCATTGTAAAATTATAAAATAGCTTTGGGCTATTTTATAATTACAATTGGTATGACCTATGCCGTTTGCCTATTTAGCCCAGATCCCTGCCTAGTACAACATCCGTACCTTAATGCTCCCTTTCACCTCTTTCAACAGGGCCACCGCATTTTTGCTCAGGCTCTTGTCGATGTCCAGCACCACATAACCAATGGCATCGTTGGTTTTAAGGTATTGCCCCAAGATGTTGATATTGTTTTGGCTGAGCGTGGTATTGATTTCGCTGAGTACGCCCGGTACGTTTTTGTGGATGTGCAAGATACGGTGCGTACCCTCCTGCGGCGGCAGGCTGAGCGAGGGCACGGTATGGCTGCCGTTGGTAATGCCCTTTTCGAGGTAGTTGAACAGTTTGGCGCTCACATCCTCGCCAATGTTACGCTGCGCCTCCTGTGTGCTGCCGCCGATATGGGGCGTAAGCAACACATTGGGCAGGCCCTGTAAAGGCGAGACAAACCGGTCGCCGTTCTTTTCGGGTTCCCAAGGAAACACATCAATGGCTGCGCCACCGATATGCCCTTCCTTGATAGCCTTGGCCAATGCGTCCAAATCCACCACTTCGCCACGGGCATAGTTGATAAGGATGGCACCGGGCTTACAGTGCTTGAGATTGCTTTTGTTAATAAGGTTTTTGGTGCTGTCCAGTTCGGGTACGTGCAGCGTAATGATGTCGGCCCTGCCCAAAATATCCTTCAGGGTGCGGCAAGACTCGGCATTGCCCAGCGGCAATTTGGTTTCCACGTCGTAAAACAACACTTTCATCCCCAGCCCCTCGGCCAACACGCTGATCTGGCTGCCGATATTGCCATAGCCGATAATGCCCAACGTTTTGCCCCGCAGCTCGTAGCTGCCGCTGGCCTCTTTTAGCCAAACGCCTTCATGGGCCGCCCGGTTTTTGTCGATGATGCGGCGGATGAGCAGGATGCTGGCCCCGATAACCAGTTCGGCCACGCTGCGGGTGTTGCTGTACGGTGCGTTGAACACCACCACCCCATAACGGGTGGCGGCCGCCAAGTCCACCTGGTTCACGCCGATGCAAAAGCAGCCAATGGCCTGCAGTTTGGGGGCCGCCGCCAATACGGCTGCGGTTACCTGTGTCTTGCTACGGACGCCCAAGAGGTGTACATCCTTTACCGCCTTCACCAATTCGGCCTCGCTAAGGGCACCGCCCAGCTTTTTTACATTGGCATAACCGGCCTGCCGGAACCGTTCCACAGCCGCATCGCTGATGTTTTCGAGAAAAAGGATGTTGATCTTCTCCTTGGGGTAGCTCGTTATTTTTTTGTCTGCCATTGCTTTTAACGCTTATTTTGCGCAAATATATTTCTAAATATTGTATGAAACCGGCCATGCGCTTGTCAACCTTATCCAGCTTGTTGTATGCGGGCATTGTTGCCCTGCTTTTCCATGCCTGTGGCAACACCGCCGATACCGAAAAGACCGTGGGCGATGGCCCCGCCATGCTACCAGACACCGTGGCCACCCTCACGTTGCCCGTTGCCGCCCCACCCGATGCCGCCACCGTGGCCCGGCTGCAACAGGCCTGTCAAAACTTTTTCGATACCATGCTGGTGGCCAACCATTTCAACGGCGGCATGATCGTGGCCAAAAACGGCCATGTAGTATTCGAGCGCTACAATGGCACCGCCTTCCTCAACGGGTTCGATACCATCAGGGCCACCACGCCCTTTCACATCGCTTCGGTCAGCAAAACCTTTACGGCCATGGCCATCCTGCAACTGGGGCAGCAAGGCAAGCTGAACATCGACGACGAAGTGAGCCAATACCTGCCGGGCTTCAACTACCCGGGCGTTACGGTGCGTACCCTGCTCAACCACCGCAGCGGCCTGCCCAACTACATGCACTTTTTGGAGCCCATGGGCTGGAACAATACCCAATACATTAGCAACGAGGGCGTGTTGCAGTTGATGATGGCCCGCAAGGCAGAGATGGTGGATGTGGCACCGCCCAATACCCGGTTTTCGTACAACAATACCAACTATGCCCTACTGGCCCTCATCATCGAAAAAGTGAGCGGCAAAAAATACGGACAGTACCTGCAACAACAGTTTTTTAAACCGCTACAGATGCGGCATACACGGGTGTTCAACCTGGCCGATACCCTCACCGCCACCACCAGTTTCGATTGGAAGGGACGGCTCATCCCGTTTAACTTTTTGGATTCGGTATATGGCGATAAAAACGTGTACAGTACCGTGGGCGACCTGCTGATATGGGACCGTGCGCTCAATAGCGGCCTGCTGTTCAAGCCCGAAACCCTGGCACAGGCCTATGCACCGTACAGCAACGAGCGCCCGGGCATCAAAAACTATGGGCTGGGATGGCGCATGAACCTGTACCCCAACGGTAAAAAAATCATTTTCCACAACGGCTGGTGGCATGGCAACAATGCGGTGTTCATCCGGCTGTTGCAAGATTCGGCCACGATCATCCTACTGGGCAACCGCTTTTGCCGGGCCACGTACAAGGCCATCCAATTGGCCAACCTCTTTGGCGATTATGGCCTGCCCGAAGAAGAGGAAGAAGGCGAAAACAACCGGGCCGATACCGTGGCAACGACCCTGCCGCCCAACCGCGACAGCCTATTGCTGTTGCCCAAAAAAAAGATGACCAAAAAGGACTCGGCCCTACAAAAGCTATTCAAAGACAAGCACCGGGAAGCCATGGAAGAGCAGGCAAAAAAGATGCAGGATTAGTTGATGGCATCAAGCGCCCCCAACCCGGGCGGAGCCATCGCGAAATAGCTGTGCAGCAGCATCGGTTGATAGCAGGTTCGCCCAACGCAAACACTGTGGTCGATTGATGGAGGCGAAGAAAGTGCAAAAGGAGGTGGCCGTCGCCGAGTATTACCGGGGCAACCACTTCTGTAAAAGCGCCAATAGTGTCTCGGGCCGCTCAAAGCGATCGGTGGTCAAGCAAATCTCCTTAGCCCATCCATGCACTAGCCCATTATCACATTACCTTTGTGCCATGAACAGCAAACTTTCCGGCTGGAACGATACCATCGTGGCGTTGGCCACCCCGCCCGGCATCGGTGCCATTGGCGTTATCCGCTTGAGCGGTACCGCCGCCTTCCGCATCATCAACGGCCTATTCCCCGGCAAGGATTTGCAGCAACAGCCCAGCCATACCCTGCATGTGGGCCTGTTGAAAGAGGGCCAGCGGGTACTCGACGAGGCCGTGGTATCCCTGTACAAAGGCCCCAAAAGCTATACCGGCGAAGACGTGGTGGAAATCAGTTGCCATGGCAGCCCCTACATACAAGAGCAGGTGTTGCAGGCCTGTGCAAGGGCCGGTGCCCGGCTGGCCAAACCCGGCGAATTTACCCAACGGGCCTTTTTGAACGGCAAGCTAGACCTGACACAGGCCGAGGCCGTGGCCGATTTGATCGCCAGCAATACTGCGGCATCGCAAAAAACGGCCCTGCACAATATCCGCGGCGGCTTTTCGGCGGTGTTGAAACAACTGCGGGAAAACCTCATCCAGTTTTCGGCATTGATAGAACTGGAACTGGATTTTAGCCAAGAAGACGTGGAGTTTGCCGACCGCACCGCCTTCCATACGCTGATCGATGGGGCGCTGCACACCACGGGGCAGTTGATGGAATCGTTCCAATTGGGCAACGTGATCAAACAAGGCGTGAACGTGGCCATCGTGGGACGGCCCAATGCAGGCAAAAGCACCCTGCTGAATGCGCTGCTAAACGAAAACCGGGCCATCGTAAGCGATATCGCCGGCACCACAAGAGACACCATCGAAGAAGTGCTCAACATCAACGGCATCCTGTTCCGCCTCATCGACACTGCGGGCATCCGACAGCACACCAGCGACATCATCGAGAGCATGGGCATCGAAAAGAGCCTGGAAAAAGTGCGGCAGGCCGACTTGGTGCTGTACCTGTTCGACATGACGCATACGCCCCTGCCCGACCTGCTGACCGACCTGCAACAGTGGGGCATACCCGGGCGGCAATTGATTGTGTGCGGCACCAAACAAGACCTTTTTATGCCCACCGAGGCCTGGCTGGCCGAGCTAACCGGCATACGCCAACAATTTGATTTTGCGCCTTTTATCGGCATAGCCGCCCCGCAGCGCACCAATATCGAACGGCTGAAAAACGAACTGGCGGCCCGCTATACCGCCGATGCCGGGTTGCAGAGCGATACCATCGTAACCAATGCCCGGCACCATGCGGCCCTGCGGCAGGTACACCAATCGCTCACCGATATCAAAGCGGGGCTCACCCAAGGCATACCCGGCGACCTGCTGGCCCTCGACATCCGCCGTTGCCTCCACTACATCGGCGAAATCACCGGCGACATCAGCAACGAGGATGTGCTGGATTATATTTTCAGTAAGTTTTGTATCGGAAAGTAAGGGAAAATATGCCCTATCGGGATTAGCTATCGATATTTAAGCGTTTTTATACCCGTTAGGGACTCATTTATCGGAATTTACTATATTTACACCCTATCGGGATTACATTTCGGTGTGCATTGGTTTACGATGGCAACATTTATACTATATCTAAGGCGCAATGGCGATTATGCTTTTAATCTTACAAAGCATAAAAAGCAGGCTATACTTGCTAGCGAAGGTTATGCTGCCAAAGCGGGTTGCCTCAACGGGATAGAATCGGTTAGGCATTACGGAAAGATTGAAAACCAATATGAAAAAAAAACCACGTTGGACGGGTGGCATTACTTCAACCTAAAGGGAGGCAATGGTCAAACCATCGTTACCAGCAAGCTCTATGAAACAGTTTCCCAAAGGGACAAGGCCATCGCAATGGTTCAATCAATCGTTGCGGAGGCGGCGGTGGTGGATGAAACGGCGAATGAACCAGAACAGGCTTTGACCAACTGGGTAAAAGATAAAAGGAAACAATTGGGCCTCACCCAGCAACAACTGGCCGAAAAAGCGGGCGTGGGGCTGCGCTTTTTGCGGGAACTGGAGCAGGGAAAAAACACCCTGCGCATAGACAAGGTAAACCAGGTATTGAGATTGTTTGGCTACGAAGTGGGGCCGGTATTGATCAACAGAAACCATTGGCTCGATGCGGAGGGCTGAGATAAAAATACACGATACGCTGGCGGGCTGGCTCACGCAGGATGAAAATGGCTATCATTTTGCATACGACAGGGGCTATCTTGCCACCGACATGCCCCAGCCCGTTAGCAAAACCCTGCCCTTGCAAGCACATGCGTTTCACAGCAAAACCCTGTTCCCCTTTTTTGACGGGCTGATACCCGAAGGTTGGCTGCTGGACATTGCGGAAAAAAACTGGAAGCTGAACGCCCGGGACCGTATGGGCTTGCTGTTGGTCTGCTGCAAGGATTGCATCGGTGCCGTGAGTGTTCACCCCATAAACGAAGATGCGGATGCAAGTTAACCGTTGCCTATATTGTTACCAGCCGTTGGCGGAAGGGCAGGTGGACTTTCACCCGTCGTGTAGCCGCAAAATATTTGGCACCGCCACCCCGCCACTGCTAACTTTTGACGAAGCGCAGATGAACGAGTTGGCCTTGCAGGTGGTGCGCAGCCATATAACCGTAACGGGCGTACAACCCAAACTGTCGCTTGATATTGTGGGCGAAAACAAACAGGCACCCAAGCGCTTTACCATTGCGGGGCTTGGGGGCCGCTATATATTAAAACCGCCCACGGAGGATTATCCGCACTTGCCCGAGGTGGAAGACCTTACCATGCACCTTGCCGCCCTGGCCAACATCGATACCGTGCCGCATAGCCTGATACGCCTGCAATCGGGCAGCCTGGCCTATATCACCCAGCGCATCGACAGGCTAGCAAAAGGGAAACTGCACATGGAAGATATGTGCCAGTTGACCGAAAGGCTTACGGAAGACAAATACCGCAGCTCTTACGAGCAGATAGCCAAAGCCATTTTACAATATTCGGCCAATCCGGTATTGGATGTGGTGGATTTTTTTGAGCAGGTGTTGTTTTCTTTTCTCACGGGCAATGCCGATATGCACCCGAAAAAATTTTCGCTACTCCACCGGCCGGGCATCGGGTACCAATTGGCCCCGGCTTACGATATGGTGGCCACGGCATTGCTACACCCCGCCGATAAAGAAGATCTTGCCCTGACGCTGAACGGCAAAAAGAAAAAAATAAAACGGGACGATTTCATGGCCGCCTTCGCCACGGCGAAACTGCGGCCCAAGCAAGCGGACAATATCTTGGCAAAACTGGCCAAAGCGGTCCCAAGGTGGCTTGCCTTTATCAACGAGGGGTTTTTGCCCAATGCGATGAAAGCCGGTTATCAAGAACTGATTACAGAGCGGCAGCAGCGATTATACGGGTAAAAACATAAGGAGCGCAAAAATAGATCCGCTGTGTAGATGTTGTAAACCTTTCAATTATTGTTCACTTAGCTATATTTGCCAATATTTGACAGGCCAACAACACCGGTTGGGCAGTCGATTGGGGTTACCGGCCCGCCAACACAACTGGCAATCGGGATACCTACGGGCAACAAACCACCGGAAACGACAATAAAAAAGGAATATACAATACAATGATAAAAGATATCATCGAGCAAAACGAAAACACTGCACCCAACAGCAAGGAAATGGCAGCATTAAGGGCACATTTCCCCGGCTGCTTTACCGCCAACGGGGCTTTTGACCTTGAGCGTTTCAAGGCAGCCATTGCCGACAAAACCAATATTGTACAAGAAGGGTACGAACTGCGTTTTTTGGGTAAAAACTATGCCAAGTTGCTGGCCAGCACCGATACTACCACGGTGATACGGCCCAATGAGGCGCACAACAGCCTGCCCGAAAACGCCCAAAGCGAAAATATTTACATCAGTGGCGACAACTTGGACGGCCTGAAACACCTGCTGAAAAGTTACAGCAAACGCATCAAGTGCATCTATATCGACCCGCCCTACAACACCGGCTCGGACGGCTTTGTGTATTTCGACAACTTCAACTACACCAGCGAATCGCTGCAGGAAAGGTTGAGTATCGGCGAAGACGAGGCCGAAAGGATATTGGAGATCACCAAAAGGGGTTCGGCCTCCCACAGTGCCTGGCTACTGTTTATGTACAGCCGGCTGCTACTGGCCAAGGATTTGCTGACCGACGACGGCGTGATCTTTATTTCGATAGACAATAACGAACAGGCCAACCTAAAACTTATTTGTGACGATGTCTTTGGGGAGGAAAATTTCATTGAAAACTTTTTGTGGACGAAAACCTCAACACCACCCTCTTTATCAACCAAATCAAGGAAAACCCATGAATATGTATTATGTTATGAGAGATACCGAAATGAATACAAATATAATGGCGATATGCTTGCAGGAGGAGATCAACCACTGCTTAACTCAGATAATGCATCAAAGACATTAACTTTTCCTAAAGAAAAAATCATATTCAATAAAAATAGATTTCCGGACGGTAAATACTTCCCGCAAAAACCTGACCGAGTTGCTCTAAAGAATGAGATATTCATAACCGATGGCATACCAGATAGAGATGTAATACTCGAAGGCCCATTTAAATGGACTGAAGGAAATCTCAAAAAAGAAATAGAAGCAGGGACATCTTTTATAATTAAATCTGAACTTCTTGCCATCAGATTTATCAATACGAAAGAAGGATATAAGAGACCAAAAAATTATATTCATGAAAATATTATTCATTCGGTCATAAACAAAGAAAATCAAAATGTAGGGACAAACGAGATTGCCAGTTCTGAGATTGAAGCGCTTTTTGAAAACAGAGTTTTTGATTTTACCAAACCGACCTCACTGATTGCTTATTTAATCAATTTTATCGTTCAGGATGAAGATATCATCCTCGACTTCTTTTCCGGCTCCGCCACCACGGCCCATGCGGTAATGCAATTGAATGCCGAAAACGGGGGCAATCGTAAATTCATTGCCGTGCAGTTGCCAGAAATATTGAACCCGCAAAACCCCTCGCAAAAAGCGGCCCATGATTTCCTGCAACAAAACAACCTCCCCTCCACTTTGGACTATATCGGCATCGAACGCATCAAGCGGGCCGCCGCCAACATCAGGGCAGGGCAGCAGCAAAAGCTGCAAGACCAAGCCGGGGATTTGTTCAAGGACGAGGCACCGCCCCAACTCGACTTGGGGTTCAGGCACTATGTGCTTGACGAGCCCAACCAAAACACCTTGGACAAGCTGTACAATTTTGACGGGGCCGCCCTGTTGGTAGATTCTTCCATATTGGACGATTTTGGCAAGCCCACCGTATTGGCCACCTGGCTCAATGCCGATGGATACGGCCTTACCGCTCAAGCAGCGCCCATCGACCTGGCGGGCTACACGGCCTACCATTGCCAAAAGCACCTGTACCTGATTGATACCGGTTTTACGCTCGACAGCATGAAGGCCCTGCTGGGCAAATACGATGGCGAAGGCCATTTCAACCCAGATAACCTAGTATTGTTCGGCTACAGCTTCCCTCATTGGAGCATAGCCGAAATGATAGAAAAAAACCTCCGCATCCTCAATGATGAGGAAAAAAACTTGAAAATAAACTTCACCGTTAGGTATTGACAGCCATGGAACTGATTTTAAAAAATGACCTGCCCCACCAAATCAAAGCATATACGGCCATTGCCGATGTGCTGGGGCCCGATTTGATACAAAAGAACAAATGGTATTACCAAAACCCTGACTTAGTGCTCGACAGGCATACCCTGATGGCCAATATCGCCCAGGTACAGCGAGACAATGGTATCCCTGCCGAGTACAAGGCGCTCAACGAAATTGGCAGCTACCTCAACTTGGATATCAAGATGGAGACCGGCACCGGCAAAACCTATGTTTATACCGCCGCCATGTTTGAACTGCACAAGCGTTACGGCATCAACAAGTTTATCGTGGTGGTGCCCACGCTGGCCATCAAGGCCGGTGCCAAACAGTTTATGGAAGATGGTTATACCAAACGCCACTTCAAAGACCACTGCGGTTATGGAACGGAACTGGACCTATTGGTACTGGAGGCCAGCAAAAAGAAAAAGGGCAAAACTTATTTCCCCATCGTGGTAAGGGAATTTATAACCGGCAGCAGCCAAAATACCAATAAAATATACGTATTGCTCACCAATATGAACCTGTTGGGCGGCACGTCGAAAATATTGACCGATAGCTACGATTACGATGCCGCTGGTTTTTATAAACCCATTGAAGGCATAAAGGCCACCCGGCCCTTTGTGATCATCGACGAGCCGCACCGCTTTAGCAAAACACAAAAGGCTTACGAGTTCATCGAAAAAAACATTTGCCCCCAGGCCATCATCCGTTTGGGCGCCACCTTTCCTGAAATTCAGATGGGAAAGGGAAAAGGCAAGGTAAAACGTAAAGATTACCACAACCTGCTGTACGACCTCAATTCTTTTCAGGCATTCAACCAAAACCTCATCAAGGGCATTGCCAAAGAACACTTTGAGCCCCCTACCCAAAAGCAGGACAAGGTAAAGATCGTGGAAGTGAAAAGCAAAACGGCCGCCCGCTTCTTACTGACACAAAAAGACGGCCCCTCCAAATCCTTTGTACTGAAAAAGGGCGACAGCTTGGGCATGATTGCACCGGCCTTGGAAGGCATTGTGATAGACGGTATTACCAATAGTATGGTTGAACTATCGAACGGTCAAACAAAATCCACGGGCGAGGAGTTCAGCACCGACATCTATTCTAGCTCCTACCAAGAAAGCATGATACGGCTGGCATTGGAGCGGCACTTTGAAACGGAACGTGCCAATTTTGCCCGGAACAATAAGATAAAGACCTTGGCGCTTTTTTTTATAGACGATATCGATTCGTACCGCACAAAGGAGGGGCAGGAAAAACAGCCTTATCTAAAAGAAAGTTTTGAACGGTTACTGGCAGAAAAAATAACGTCCACCATCCCCCTGCTTACGGCACAGGAATCGTTGTACAAGGAATACCTATTGGCTTCGCAAGCGGATTTGAACGCTACCCATGCGGGTTATTTTGCGCAAGACAACAGCAGCTCAGACGAAGCGATAGCGCAAGAAGTACAAGAGATTTTATACGAAAAGAAAAAACTGCTTTCCATCAAAAACGAACATGGCCAATTCAACACCCGGCGGTTTTTGTTTTCCAAATGGACCTTGAAAGAGGGCTGGGACAATCCCAACGTATTTACCATAGCCAAGTTGCGCAGCAGCGGTAGCGAAAACAGTAAGATACAGGAAGTAGGCAGGGGCCTGCGTTTGCCGGTGGATGAGTTTGGCAACCGCATCTCCAACGAGGCTTTTATGCTCAACTACGTTATTGATTTTACGGAGGCAGATTTTGCTGATAAACTCATTGCGGAGATCAATGCGGATTTACCGCAGGGCTTTGTTATAAGTGATGAAAAGATCGCCGAAGTGGCAACCATTCGGAATATGGATGCCGACGAATTGTTCATTGCGCTGTTGACCCAAAAATACATTGACCGCAACAAGCACATCAAGGTTGAAAACAGCATCCGGTTTTTTGAGGAGTATCCTGAGTTTACCATCGGGGTGCAACCGGGCAAAGTGGAAGACCGCAATAAACGGGCCGAGCGTAAAATAAAAATCAGAAAAGACGTTTACGATGAGCTGAAAACACTTTGGGAAGAAATCAATCGCAAGTATATCCTGCATTACGAACGAGTAGAAGAAGACAATTTTCTTTTTAACGAGTTGTTGGTATTGTTCAACAACGGCGTTTTTGCCGATACCTACATGACCAGCAAGAGGGAACAACTCAACACATCGGGCACAAGGGCCACCATGGCGGAAGAGGCAGGGGTTCAGTTTAAAATCAACAAGCCATTGGCATATCATGAATTTCTAAAACGTATCAACCGGTCAACCAATTTGCCGATACATTTACTGCATACAGTATTGGTGGAATATGCCAAAACACACCAAGTAAACCCTGCCCGTATAAACGAGCAGAGCGTGGCGAACTTTGTAGCATTGTTTCAAACATGGAAGGCCGAAAAATTATCGGGACGCTTTAGCTATTCCAAGGCCAACCTACCATTAAAAGCCACTAAGCTCACTTATACCGATGGTACACCAAAGGCTGAAATACCACAAGGGGTCATCGGCACCAAATTTATCAGCGGTACGCCATCGGCCAAATATTTGTATGATGTGTATGCCTTCGACTCGCCCTTGGAAAAGGAAAACCTGTTGGTGGATGGCATACAGGAAATTGTTGTGTATGGAAAAATCCCCAAAGGCAGTATAGCCATACCTACCATCGCTGGCCAATCGTACAGCCCCGATTTTATGTATTTGGTAAAAAAAGACAACGGGGAAAAAGTGTTGAACCTAGTGGTAGAAACCAAGGGAGTGGAAAATCAAATAGATTTGAGGGGTATGGAGCAGGTCAAAATCGACTGTGCCAAGGTTTTCTTTGATCAATTGACCATTGATGGCTACAAGGTTGAATTTAAAACACAACTGAACAACAAAAAAATAAGGCAACTCATCGATGAAGTGTTACAGTAAAAAGGAAAAAGCGGTATCCGCCGGGTTATCTCGCTTTGCCCCACTGGCCCTTTGGGCCAAGGGCCTGTTGCTTGCGCTGCTGCTGCCCAGCGCTGCCGGGGCACAACTGCCGCAAGTGTCCACCGGCAGCCTGGTACGCCATGCCGATATGCCCTCGGCCTTCGTAACGCCCCGGCATGTGGATGTATGGCTGCCGCCCGGCTACTCGCCCCAACGCCGCTACGCCGTTCTGTACATGCACGATGGACAGATGCTGTACGACAGTGCCACCACCTGGAACAAACAGGCCTGGGAGGTGGACGAGATATTGGGCCGCTTGATACTAAGCCAACAGGTACAGCCCACCATCGTGGTAGGCGTTTGGAACAGTGGCCCCGGCCGACACGCCGACTATTTTCCGCAAAAGGCTTGGCAAGGCCTTACCCAAGCAGAGCAGCTACAGGTAAGCCAGGTGCTGGAACAGCGGGGCCGCAGCCAGGGCCGCTTTGCCCCCGTATCGGACAACTACCTCCGCTTTTTGGTATCCGAACTAAAGCCCTTCATCGATTCGGCCTATTCCACTTATCCCGACAGGCGGCATACCTTTATTGCGGGCAGTAGCATGGGCGGTTTGATTTCCATGTACGCCATTTGCCAATATCCACAGGTGTTTGGCGGTGCCGCCTGCCTCAGCACCCACTGGCCGGGCATTTACTCGCTCGCCAACAACCCCGTGCCCGGTGCCTTGCTGCACTACCTACGGCAACACCTGCCCCGCCCTGGCCACCACCGGCTTTACTTTGACCATGGCAACCAAACCCTCGACTCGCTATACCCTCCGGTGCAGCAAAAAGCCGATGCCATTATCCGCCGCAAAGGCTTTACCGCCGCCCACTGGCGCTCCCGTTTTTTCCCCGGCGACGACCACAGCGAAAGGGCCTGGCGGCAACGGCTGCCCGGCATACTGCGCTGGCTGATGAGGCCATAAAAACAACGGGCAACGCTTGCCCGTTGCCCGTAATGGATAATACCAATTGTAATTATAAAATAGCCCAAAGCTATTTTATAATTTTACAATGGTTAATGCCGATATAACAAATTAATAGTACAATAAGGCGAAGCCGAGATTGGACTATATAATTTGTATAATCGGTATAAGCTACTTGTAACGGTGCGGTATTGCCCATCACCACCACCGGCTCGTTCCATCAAAAAAAGCCCAACCTGTTCTTGTCATAAGAAATCAACATATTCTTTGCCTGCCGGTAATGGTTGAGCATCATTTTGTGCGTTTCCCTACCGATACCCGATTTTTTATAGCCGCCAAAGGGCGCATGTGCCGGATAGGCGTGATAGCAATTGACCCATACCCGCCCAGCTTGTACGGCCCGAGACACTTCGTAAGCCTTGTGCATGTCGCGGGTCCACACACCGGCACCCAAGCCAAAACTGGTATCGTTGGCAAGGGCGATGGCCTCGGCCTGGTCTTTAAAAGTAGCGATGCAGACCACCGGGCCAAATATTTCTTCCTGAAATACCCGCATTTTGTTGTGGCCCTTCAACAGGGTGGGCTTGATATAATACCCGCCCGACAGGCCATCGTTGTAGGCCGCGCCGCCACCGCACAGCACCTCGGCCCCTTCTTCGCGGCCCAATTCGATATAACCCAATATCTTATGGTATTGCTCTTCGCTGGCCTGTGCGCCCATCATCGTTGCCGGATCGAGGGGATGGCCCAACTTGACCGCCTCTACCCGCTCTATCAGCCGCTCGATAAAGGCATCGGCAATGCGCTCTTCCACCAACAACCGGGATGGGCAGGTACACACTTCGCCCTGGTTGAGCGCAAACATGGCCGCCCCCTCCAGGCACTTGTCAAAAAACGCATCATCGGCCGCCATCACGTCGCTGAAAAAGATATTGGGCGACTTGCCGCCCAGCTCCAACGTGATGGGAATGACATTTTTGGCGGCATATTGCATGATAAGTTGACCGGTAGTGGTTTCTCCGGTAAAGGCAATCTTGTTGATGCGGGGGCTACTGGCCAATGGCTTGCCCGCTTCTATGCCAAAGCCGTTCACGATATTCACCACGCCGGGCGGCAGAAGGTCTTGCACCAGTTCGGCCCAAACCAATATGCCCACCGGGGTTTGCTCGGCGGGCTTCAGCACCACGCAGTTACCCGCCGCCAGTGCCGGTGCCAGCTTCCAAGCGGCCATCAACAAGGGGAAATTCCAAGGGATGATTTGGCCCACCACGCCCAAAGGCTCGTGCACGATCAGCGATAGGGTTTTGCTGTCCAGCTCGGCGGCGCTGCCTTCCTCGGCCCGGATCACGCCCGCAAAATACCGGAAATGGTCAATGGCCAGGGGCAGGTCGGCCGCCCTTGTCTCCCGAATGGGCTTGCCATTGTCCCAGGTCTCCACCCTTGCCAGCAACTCCAGGTTGGCCTCCATGCGGTCGGCTATCTTTAACAACAGGTTGCTGCGCTCGGCGGCCGAAGTGTGGTTCCATTGGGGCGCAGCGGCCCAAGCGGCATCCAGCGCCTTTTCGATGTCGGCCTCGGTTCCACGGGCCACCTGTGTAAAAACGCGGCCATCCACCGGCGAGAGAGAGTCGAAGTAGTCACCACCCGCCGGGGGTACCCATTGCCCACCGATAAAGTGGTCGTATTGCGTTTTGAAGGTGGGCGGAGCAAGCTGAATACTGTTTACCGTAATTGTACTCATAATCGTTTTTTTAAATGAAACAAAGCGCCAAGTAACAAAATCAAGGGGCTTGCCGTTAGTACAATCCTACCTGCCGATAGCACAAAACTGCCAACCTATTGTATTTTTCTGCCGGGCGTGTTACTTTTCTGCTTTTTGTTTGCAAAACAGGTATATTTATGATGAAAATGTAACGATATGCTTCAGGTTAAGGAACAGGCCCTCTTGCACCGGCGGTTAGAAAACCATGTGGAAAACCGCACCAGCTACACATTGCAGCACGCCGAACTGAATTTGTTCGAAACGCACCAAATGGCCACCAGCATCCTGCTCAGCTTTCCCGACCCCGTTTTGGCCAGTATGCTCATGGGCAAAAAAGTGATGCACCTCTCCAATATCCCCGCATTTGACTTTCTGCCCGGCGAATCCGTCATCATGCCTTCCAACGAAGTGATGTGTATCGATTTCCCCGAAGCGAGCCTATCAACCCCCACCAAATGCCTGGCCCTGCGGTTTGAACAAGACAAGCTCCAAGACACCGTTGACCGCCTCAACAGCATGGGCCCGCGTCAAGATGGAAAGGCCTGGCAGCTTAGCGACTATAACTTCCATTTTACCAACGACATCGCCATCAACCAAATCATCCAACGGCTCATTTTCCTGTTTACCGAAAACCACCCTTCCAAAGACCTGTTCTGCAATATGATGGTACAGGAACTGCTGATACGCATCCTGCAAATGGAAAACAAGCATACCGCCATTGCCCGCAGTGCTACCCGTGCCAACAGCGACCGCTTCAGCTATATCATCGGTTTTATCCGCCAGCACATTACCCACGATATCACGGTAAGCCTGCTGAGCGAAAAAGCCAACATGAGCGAATCTAACTTTTACCGCAGCTTTAAGTACGAAATGGGCATCACCCCCAATGATTTTGTGATAGAAGAGCGCCTAAAAGTGGCCGAAAGTGCCCTTAAAAACCCCTTGCTGAGCATCAAAGAGGCGTACATGAGCAGCGGTTTCAACAGTTTTTCGTACTTCTGCCGCATTTTTAAGAAAAAACACGGCGTTTCCCCCACGGCCTATCGAGAAAAATTTTTGTTGTGCCAACCGTCGCCCCCTTTTGCCCATGCTTGACACAGACCCTGCCGGGCTGGCTGGCCCAGCAACATTCCCATACCCGTAGAAACACCTGTTTTTTTCCACCGCTTTTAAGCCATTGGGCCCGGCCGTCTTTCCGGTCGGCAGCAGACAGCAATAGACAAAATCGCTCTTTAGATAGGCGGGGCAAGTATTGCAACGTAGATGAACCGCCGCAAACCGGTGGGTTTGAACAGGATTGCGCCCCTGGCAAAACGTCCAACATAACGCCCTGCCAGCCCTCATAACTTAAATATAATTATACAAAAGACGAAATTTTATTACCTTTAACTGTTCTTTAACGGACAATCAAAAAACCTTAACTATAATTATCAAACAAAACTGCATGAGAAAGTTTCTCAAACTGGCTCTACCCGTCATTTTATTGACGCTTACCCAGCAATTTTCCAAAGCGCAAACAACGTTGGTACCGGGCGACATTGCCTTTACGGGGTATCAAAGCTTTGGTGTCGGTGGCTCTACGGATGAGTTTTCGTTCGTTCTGTTGCGGAACGTGACCACTGGTACGGTCATCAACTTCACCGATAACGGTTGGTTGAGTACCAATGTGTTCCGTACCGGCGAAACCACGATTACCTGGACGAGTAGCGCGGCGCTTACCCAGGGTACGGAAATCAAAATCACTGGCACCACTGCCACCTTGGTGGGCGGTGGCAGTGCCGGTACGGTTTCCGGCTCGGCCTTGTCGCTTTCGGGCAATGGCGATCAGATCTTGGCCTATCAGGGTTCATCCTTAACGCCCACTTTCATCACGGCCATCCACATGAACGTTTACAGTACCACCAACAGCGACCCGGTAACCACTACGGCGGGGGCTTGGGATGGCACTGCCAACACCGTCAACGCCTCGGCCTTGCCCACGGGCCTTGTCACGGGCACCACGGCCATCTGGATCGGTACAGAGGGGGATGTGACCTCGGAAAGGGACAATGCCAGGTTTGTCTGTGCCGGCGACCTTTCCACTGTTGCCAGTATCAAAGGCCTCATTTTTAACCGAGCCAATTGGACTACCTCCGACGGCGACCCATCGGGCTTTACGCTGCCCACCGGTTGCTCGTATATAACAACCGTGGCAGCGCCCGTGATCGGTACCCAACCCAGCGGTGCCAACGTTTGTACGGGTGCCACTGCCACCTTTCTCATCAATGCCACCGGTGCCACTGCTTTCCAATGGCAGGTGGACAATGGATCCGGATTTACCAACATCAGCAATGATGCCATTTACAGCGGTGCCACCACCAGTTCGTTGGTCGTTGCCTCCATACCCGCCAGCTTCAACGGTAATCAATACCGCTGCGTGGCTTCCAACGGAGGCGGTGCCACCAACTCCAATGCGGTAACGCTTACTGTAAATGCGTTGCCCACGGCGCCCAGCTTACTGGCCAAATTGCCCAACACGCCCACCGTGGCCGATGGCACACCCATTAGCGCCACTTTTAATGCGGGCAGCGGCGGCACAGGCTGTTCGGACGATTACCGTTATACCACCAATGGCGGGGCCTCTTACTTGCCCTACACGCCCGGTAGCAACATCTCCACTACCGGTTTTGCGGCCAGCACAGGCGTGGTAACCATCGAAGGCCGCCGGGCCAACTGCTCGGCTGGCTGCTCCGGCAATTATGTGGCACTGGCCACTTGGGTGGTAACACCCCTCCCCGCCGCGGCCACCACGCTCAATGCGGGCGATATTGCTTTCTCCAGCTATGCAGCCGCCACCGATGAGTTTTCTTTCGTGTTGTTAAGGAACATAGGGCCCGGCACGGCCATCAACTTTACCAATAATGGCTGGCTCAGTACCAATGCACTCCGCACGGGCGAAGAAACCGTAACCTGGTTAAGCAATGCCGCTTACGGTGCCGGTACCGAAATCAGGATCAGCGGGTTAACGGCCACGCTCCAGAACGGCGGCAGTGCCGGTACGGTTAGCGGTACGGCCATCACGCTCAATGTCAGCGGCGACCAGATACTGGCCTATCGCGGTTCTTCGGCCTCACCCACCTTTATTTCGGCCATCCACATGAACGTGCTTAGCACATCGGCGGGCGATGCCGTAAACACTACCGCCGCCGCTTGGGATGGCACGGCCAACTCGGTTAATGCCAGCGCCCTGCCCACGGGCCTTACCACCGGTGTCAATGCAATATGGATCGGTACCCAAGGCGTACCTGCCTCCGAGTTCGACAATTCGAGGTACGGCAATTGCGCAGGGCCGGGCACTTTGGGAGCCATTTCCGTTTTGCGGGCCGCGTTGAACAACCAAACCAACTGGATCAGCAACAACAACAGTCCCACACCGGGCTTTACCATACCCACCGGCTGTAATTATTTGGGTATAGGCGTACCGCCCAATATCACCACCCAACCCGTTGCCAGCAATGCCTGTGCGGGCAGCAATACCAGCTTTACGGTAATTGCTACGGGTGCCACTACTTATCAATGGCAGGTGAACACGGGCAGCGGATTTGCCAATATAACGGATGACGCTGTATATGGAGGATCGGCAACCGCCAACCTAAGCCTTACCGCGGTGCCCTTCACCTTTAACGGCTACCAATACCGTTGCATCGTTTCCAACGGAACCGGATCGGTTACTTCCAACGAAGTAACGCTAACGGTTTCGGTATTGCCCACTGCCCCCAGCTTGGCATCCAAAACGCCGGCCGCCACCAACGTGGCCGATGGCTCACCGGTAAGCGCCACGTTCAATGCGGGCAGCGGCGGCAGCGGCTGTTCGGATGATTTCCGTTACACCACCGATGGCGGGGCCACCTATCTTCCCTATACCCCTGGCACCAATATCGGCACCACCGGTTTGGCTGCAAGCGGCGGCTGGGTGTTCATCGAAGGCCGCAGGGCCAACTGCTCGTCGGGTTGTCAAGGTACCTACACCGTACTGGCCAGTTGGTATGTAACCCCCTTGCCCGCAGCGGCCACCACGCTCAACGCAGGGGATATCGCCTTTAGCGGCTATACCTCCACTACTGCCAACAGCGATTTTTCTTTTGTGCTGCTGCGCAACGTAGGAGCCGGCACCACCATCAACTTTACCGACAATGGCTGGCTGAGCACCAATGTGTTCCGCACGGGCGAGAACACCGTTACTTGGACGGCCCCCGCCGGTGGATTGACCGCTGGTACAGAAATTACCATTGCGGCCCTTACTGCCACCAGAGCGGGCGGCGGTGCGGCCGGCACCGTAACCGGTACAGCCTTGAACCTGTCGCAAATAGGCGATCAGATACTGGCCTACCGTGGTACATCGTCAGCGCCCACCTTTATCAGCGCCATCCACATGAACGTATATAGCACTACCAATGGCGACCCGGTAACCACTACCGCCGCCGCTTGGGACGGCACGGCCAATGCGGCCAGCGCCAGTGCCCTGCCCACCGGCCTCACCACCGGTGTAAATGCTATCTGGATAGGCACACAGGGCGTACCGGCCTCTGAATTTATGAACGCCCGGTACGGCAATTGCAATGCGCCCGGTATCGCAGGCCCCTTCACCGGTTTGCGTGCGGCATTGAACAACCAAGCCAACTGGATCAGCAACAATAACACACCGCCCGGGTTTAGCCTGCCCGCCGATTGTAACTACTTCGGACTGCGGGCTCCCACCCTTAGCGTCAACGCAACGCTCGGTGCCTTTACCGCTTGTGCTGGCACGGCCTCAACCGAACAAAACTTTACGGTTTCGGGTAGCAGCCTCACAGGCAATGTCACCATCACGGCCCCGGCCCCTTACGAGGTATCCACTACTTCGGGCAGCGGCTTTGGCAGTGTGGTTACGCTCACCCCAACGGCCGGTACACTGGCCAATACCACTGTTTACGTGCGGCTCAACAGTGCCAGTGCCGGTTCGCCCGCAGGCAACATCACCGTTGCCACGCTTGGTGTAGCCACCACAAACGTGGCCGTTACCGGTACGGTAAGCACACCGCCCACCACTGCCAATGCGGGTATCGACTCCACCCTTTGCAGTTTGGCCATCACCTTGTATGGCAATACGCCCACCGTGGGCACCGGTGCATGGACTCAGATAACCGGCCCGGGCACCACCACCTTCGGCGATGCCACACAGGCCAACAGCACGGCTACGGTATCGGTACAAGGCGCTTATACCTATCGCTGGGCTATCACCAATGCGGGATGCCCTGCTTCGGCCGATACAGTAGCCATCACATTTGCCGCCGTACCCACGGTTGCCAATGCAGGTGCCAACCGCGGCCTCTGCCAACCCAGTTCAGCACTGAACATGGCGGGCAATACACCCGCTGTTGGAACAGGCACATGGACACAAATTAGCGGCCCTATTACGGCCAGCATCACCAATGCCAACAACCCTGTTACCAGCGTAACCGGTATGACGGCTACAGGCACTTATACTTTTGTATGGACGATTGCCAACGCACCCTGTCCTGCCACAACGGATACCATGACGGTAACCGTAGCTTCGGTACCTGCCGGCTTTAGCATTGTTGGTGCCACTACCTGCCAAGGCGATACAGTAACCCTTACGGGGCCGTCTGTTGCCAACGTAACCTATACGTGGCAGCGCAGCCTCTCGGGCATTACGAATTCTTATACCACCTTTGGCGGCAATGCCCAAACACAGCAAGTGACCACATCGGGCAATTACCAGTTGGTGATCAGCAATGCGGCTGGTTGTTCGGCTTCGGATACCGCTGTGGTGCATATAGCCGATTACAGGTTTACCGGCTCATTGGCTGTGGGCGATCCTTCGCAAACAGGCCGTATCAACCGGTTGGCCCAAACAAGTGTATGCCCCGGCCCCAAAACCTTCCCCGGTATGTTTGTAACCACTGGTAGCAGGCTGTTCGACGCTTACAATATCACCAATGTGCGCCCGGTACCTGTTTGCGCCACCGTTGGCATTGCCAGTGGCTGCGGTGTGAACATGTTCAATGTGGCATACAGCGGCACGTTCAACCCTGCCGATCCTTCGCAGAACTACTTGGGCGACCCCGGTTCTTCTTTCCCCTCGTCGGGCTTTATGGAAGTAACAATCCCCGCCAATGGTACCATTGTGTTAGTAGTGCATGAAGTGAACCCGGGCACCGGCTGTACCAATTACACGCTTACGGTAGATGTGCCCCGCGACCCGGCCAGCATCACGGTATCGCCCACACCGCCCATTTGCAGCGGCGGCCCGGTTACATTGACCGGTGCGGTGGCAAACAGCTATGCGTGGACACCCGGCGGTGCCACTACACAGGCCATCACGGTAAACCCCACCGCTACCACCCAATTCAATATTGCCTATGGCTATGGCAACGTGGGTTGTACCCGCCTCGACTCGGCCAATGTGGTGATAGGCAGTTCGGTTTCCACGGCTTTTGCCGGCAATGATACCGCTGTCTGCGGCTCCATTATTACTTTGGCCGCCAACACTCCCGTTGTAGGCAACGGAACTTGGACACAGGCTAGCGGTGGCCCCGGCACCATCACTTTTGGCAATGCCAACAGCCCCAACAGCACGGCTACCGCTTCGGCAACCGGTATCTATAAATTGTACTGGACCATTACAGCCGGTGCGCCCTGCCCAGGCACTTCGGTGGATAGCGTACTGGTGAATTTTACCGCATCGCCCACGGTGGCCAATGCGGGCAACGATATCACCGCTTGCGTTCTGCCCGGCAGCACTACCCTCACCGCCAATACACCCACCGTAGGAACGGGTGCTTGGACACAGGTAGCGGGCCCGGTAAGTGCAAATATCATTTCGCCCGCTTCGGCTACCACTACGATCACGGGTCTCACCACAGCGGGTACTTATACCTTCCGCTGGACAATCAGCAATGCTCCTTGTCCGGTTAGCTTTGATGAAGTGGATGTAGTGGTGAACACCAACCCGGCTATACCCACTATTACCGGCGGCGGCACTTTCTGCCCCAGCGGTACCACTTTGTCAACCCCCGTGAACCCCAACCTCACTTATCAATGGGGCAGAAGCTTCTTGACGGCTCCGTTTACCAATATCGGCACCAATGCTACACAGGCGATAACGGTTTCGGGCAACTACCAACTTACGGTTACCAACCAGTTTGGTTGCAGTGCCACTGCCAACACCGTGGTGAACGTGGCCGATTATGTGTTTAACGGTTCGCTTACGGGTACCGATGCGCAACAAACCGGCCGCCTCAACCGCTTTGCAAACATAAGCGTGTGCGCATCGCCCAAATCATGTCCCAATACCTTTACCACAACTGGCTCTAGGGCCTTCGACAGTTATACCATCACCAATCCACGCAATGTGCCGGTTTGTGCCACCATCGGCCTCAACTCCGGTTGCGGCACAGCGGTATTCTCCGTAGCATACAGCGGCAGCTTCAACCCCACCTCACTTTGTACCAACTACTTGGCCGATCCGGGTTCATCACCCGCTAGCAGTATCTTCTATGAAGCTACGATCCCTGCCAACGGTACCATCGTAGTGGTAGTACATGAAGTGAACCCCGGCCAAGGTTGTGCCAACTATACCCTTACCGTGGATTTGCCCAGGGATCTATCGCCCATTGCGGCAGCCCCGCCCACTGTTAGCTGTGCCGGCACGGCCACTCTAACGGCCCCGGTTGCCAACAGTTACGCCTGGACGCCAGGCGGCGCCACTACCCAGTCTATCACCACACCGCCCCTGTTTGCCAACACCCAATACAACGTGAGCTTGGGCTATGGCAACAATGGCTGTACACGGCAAGATTCGGTAACAGTGGCCGTAACCAGCGCCCCTCCCACCATCACTTGCCCCGGCAACATCAGCCTCAGCAATACTACGGGTCAGTGTGGCAGAGCGGTAACTTATGCCACAACGGTTGGCGGCTCCCCTGCCCCAGCCCTTACTTATACCTTTACCGGTGCTACTACTGGTAGCGGCAGCGGCAACGGAAGTGGTGCTACCTTCAACGTAGGCATCACCACCGTAACCGTAACGGCCACCAATGCCTGCGGCAGCGTGAACTGCTCGTTTACCGTGACCATCAACGACAACGAGGCCCCCATTGTAACGGTCGGCACCATCGCCAGTTGCTACCCCACGGTGGCAGCGGCACAAGCAGCAGCTTTGGCGGCCACTTCGGCCACCGACAACTGCCCCGGCACATTGACCGAAACGGCCTCTACCGTAGGTACTTGCAGCGCGGTGATTACCGTTACCACCTCGGATGCAGTGGGTAATAGTGTCTCTGTTACCTACAATACCCGGATCGACAATACACCGCCTACCGTAACGGTTGGCACCATCGGCGGTTGCTACCCCACGGTGGCAGCGGCACAAGCAGCAGCTTTAGCGGCCACTTCGGCCACCGACAACTGCCCCGGCACATTGATCGAAACGGCCTCTACCGTAGGTACTTGCAGCGCGGTGATTACCGTTACCACCACCGACGGTTGCGGCAACAGCACCTCGGTTACCTACAATACCCGGATCGACAATACACCGCCTACCGTAACGGCTGGCACCATCGGCAGTTGCTACCCCACGGCGGCAGCGGCAGAAGCAGCGGCACTGGCGGCCACCTCGGCCACCGACAACTGCCCCGGCACATTGATCGAAACGGCCTCTACCGTAGGTACTTGCAGCGCGGTGATTACCGTTACCACCACCGACGGTTGTGGCAACAGCACCTCGGTTACCTACAATACCCGGATCGATAATACACCGCCTACCGTAACGGTTGGCACCATCGGCAGTTGCTACCCCACGGCGGCAGCGGCAGAAGCAGCGGCACTGGCGGCCACCTCGGCTACCGACAACTGCCCCGGCACATTGATCGAAACGGCCTCTACCGTAGGTACTTGCAGCGCGGTGATTACCGTTACCACCACCGACGGTTGCGGCAACAGCACCTCGGTTACCTACAATACCCGGATCGACAATACACCGCCTGCTTTAACTTGTCCTACGGCGATAACAGTATGTGGACCTACGGCGGTACCGGCTGCGGACATCAGCACCGTTACCAACGTAACCGATAACTGTCCCGGCGCCATTGTGGTGACCCACCAAGGCGATGTGGTAAACGGCTTCTCTTTGACGGTACCATATACCATTACCCGCACATACAGGGCCACCGATGGCTGCGGCAACTTTACAGAGTGTACGCAAACCATTACCGTGAACCCCGTACCGGTAGTGGATGTAGTGGGCAACCAAGTGCTGTGCAATACGTTTAGCACCACGGCGGTGAACTTTACCAGTGCGGTAAGCGGTACCACTTTTGCATGGACAAACGACAATACCACTATCGGATTGGCGGCCAGTGGTAATGGCAACATTCCTAGCTTTACGGCCACCAACACGGGCAACGCACCGGTAACGGCCACCATTTCGGTGATTGCAACGGCCAACGGTTGCCCCGGCCCCGTGCGCACCTTCACCATCACGGTGAACCCCACGCCCACGGTGAGCTTTGTAAGCAGCCAAATAGTGTGCAACAACGAACCCTCCACCTTGGTAAGCTTTAGCGGTGCGGTGAGCGGTACCACCTACAACTGGACCAACAGTAACGCATCCATCGGCTTGGCGGCCAGCGGCAGCGGTAACATCGCCAGCTTTACGGCCATCAATACCGGTGTGATCCCCGTTACTGCCGTACTCACGGTAACACCTGTTGCCAACGGCTGTACAGGTGCCTCCAGAACTTTCACCATCACGGTGAACCCCACGCCTACCGTCAATGCAGTGGCCAACCAAGTAGTGTGCAACGGATTGCCCACCACCGCCATCACATTTACGGGTGCGGTCAACAGCAGTACACTGGCCTTTAACTGGACCAACAGTAACCCATCCATCGGCTTGGCGGCCAACGGAGTAGGCAACATCGCCAGCTTCAACGCCATCAATACGGGCAATGTACCGGTAACGGCCACCATTACCGTAACGCCTACCGCCGATGGTTGTACCGGAGCCTCCAGGACGTTCACGATTACCGTGAACCCCACCCCCACGGTGAACGCAGTGGCCAACCAAACACTGTGCAACGGTGCGCCGACCACGGCCATCAACTTTACCGGGGCAGTAAGCGGCACCACCTACAGTTGGACAAACAGTACACCGTCTATTGGCATCCCAGCCAGTGGTACGGGTAATATTGCCAGCTTCAATGCCATCAATACGGGCAATGCGCCCATAACGGCCACCATTACCGTAACGCCCAGCGCCAACGGTTGTACCGGAGCCTCCAGAACATTCACCATTACCGTGAACCCCACGCCCACGGTGAATGCGGTGCCCAACCAAACCTTGTGCAACGGCATACAAACGGTGCCCATCAACTTTACCGGTGCGGTATCGGGTACCACCTATAGCTGGACGAACAACAACGCTACGATTGGCCTTGCAGCCAATGGATCGGGCAATATCCCCGGCTTTACTGCCATCAACACGGGCAGCACACCGGTAACGGCCACCATTACCGTAACGCCCAGTGCCAATGGCTGTACCGGCAATGCTATCAGCTTCACCATTACCGTGAACCCCACGCCGGTAGTTACCTTGGCGCCACTGGCGGCCATTTGCGGCAATGCACCCGCCTTCACACTAACGGGCGGCAGTCCAGCAGGCAGCGGAGGTATCTATTTTGTAAACGGTGTACCGCAAACCAGTTTCAACCCGGCCAATTATACGCCCGGCGTACAAACGGTGCTGTACCAGTTCACCAACCAGTTTGGTTGTGCCAACACAGCGGTACAAAACATCACGGTACATCCGATTCCGGTAACCGGCTTTACGGTCAATAGCAATGCCCAGTGTTTCTTGAACAACCAGTTTGTGTTCACGAACACCAGTACCGGTGCGGCCACCTATCTGTGGAACTTTGGTGATGCCACCACTTCTACGGCGGTGAATCCCACCAAGTCTTATGCGGCGGCAGGCACCTACACGGTAACGCTCACATCCACCAGCGTCAATGGTTGCGTAACTACCTTTAGCAGAACGATGACGGTTCATCCCCAACCTGCCAAACCATTCGTTGTACCAGAATTTGGCAACGGCATCTTCAGCAGTGTGGAAGAAAACAGCTATACTTGGTACCGCGACGGTGTATTGATACCGGGTAGCAACAATCGCTATTTCTATCCGCAAGTGGCAGGATTCTATCAGGTGCAGGTAACTACACGGTTTGGTTGCAGCACCCGCAGCGATAGCCTGTACTACATACCGGAAAGGTTCCGTACCGCAGGACTGGATAGGCAGTTTGCCTTTGTTTATCCCATCCCTGCCAAAGACGATGTGATTAATGTACATTTCAACATTGCTACCAGAAGCCAGGTACAGTTTACCCTGTACACGGCCAGCGGCCAGATGTTGCTCAATGGCGTGATACCAATAGGCACCCGCAATTATCAAATAGACGTAAGGCGCTATCCGAGTGCGGCCTACGTATTGCGGTTGACCGATGTTGACAACATGGTTAGAGGTATCATAATCCCGATGGCACGATAAACCCATCAGGTAATCATAAAAAAGCCAACCCAATTGGGTTGGCTTTTTTTATTGCCATAGTACCCGGATATTGCCATAAATAGGTTGCGATAATTGGGGCGGAATTTCCAGTAACTCCGTAGGGCAGGATGTACCCGACCAACGGAGCCGATACCGACCCTAGTTGCACAATAGTGCGATCATTCCTGAACTGTTCCAAAATAGGTAGGCATGCTATCTCCAATAGTTGACCCAATTCATCCCAAATTTTGCAGTTGGATAAAACGCTATGAAAAAATGTTATACCAATTGTAATTATAAAATAGCCAAAAGCTATTTTATAATTTTACAATGGTTAATGCCGATATAACAAATTAATAGTACAATAAGGCGAAGCCGAGATTGGACTATATAATTTGTATAATCGGTATTATTTTGGGATGAGCGATTATCACCTTACTAAACTGATAATCAATGCCTAATTCTATAGAAATCCAACTGCTTTGCAGTAGAAATAATAGCAAATTCGGTCAAGATGACTTGAAAATACCTACTGCAAAATTTCTGTTCATATATATGCTTGGTATAAGCTCCCCCTCGAAAAAAGCCCCGACGTATTGTCGAGGCTTGGGTGGAGAAAACCGGCGAAATATCGAATTTTTAAGTAGAGGTATTATTTTTTTGGGAGGCTTTTTAACCCGTATTTTTTGCAGTTGGGTTCGTAGCGAAAGACAAAAATCCAATAAAGACGGGCGTTTAAGCAGATTTTTTGGACGAAATCATAGTGAACTATGCTGAGGTCAAAAAATCAAGTAATACCAATTGTAATTATAAAATAGCCCAAAGCTATTTTATAATTTTACAATGGTTAATGCCGATATAACAAATTAATAGTACAATAAGGCGAAGCCGAGATTGGACTATATAATTTGTATAATCGGTATAAATGCTCGTGTTTGCAGGAGTTTAGTCTTGCAGCCGAACATCAATTGCAAAATCTGGGTTTAATTAGCCAACCCTCATATAATTAAGCATCGCTGCGATTCATTGGGGCCACCCTTATACTTGGTCAATGCTTTAACGAAAAGAAAAACCTGGTTTTAAGAGACCCCCTATGGTGATTGTTAGGCCGGAACCTTCCGGTCCAACTCCCTCTCCCATACTCTGTGCCTGGCTATGGCATTGATGAAGGATTTTATGTTGCCATCATTTATAACGCCTTGATCTTTCTTCACTTCGGTTGCTTTCATGAATGCATCCGTATTTACATCCAATCCAATTGCTTTACAATGTTTGTATTGCTCATTTACGAAATGAATGGCTTCGGGTACTTTAGCCAAGGCAGCAGCATGTTGGGCGTTGCCACAAATATATACTGCATCAAACAGAACAGATGCGGTATTAAAATAGGTTTGATCAACAGGGATACCGCTAACATTACCCAGCTTTTCCGCAATTACTTTTGTTTTACCGCCACTGGCCGCGATGGCTGCTTTTATTTTTTTAACCGAAGCAGCTTCCACGCCATTGGTTGTAAGCAAGGCTATACAACGGGTTTTGATAGTATCAAATTTTTGGTTAGCCATACTAAGCGCTTTTGATTGGGCAATGGGCGGTTCTTTTTTGGCAGACTGATAATCTTTCTGTACGCCATCGGCAGGTTTTTGATGATTGATTACCTCCATCACTTTGGTTGGTTTTGGCAACCCTAGTTGATCAGCTACAAACTGGGCCATTTCCATATCCACATTGGTAAGCGTGTTCACAATGCGCTGGCGAATTTCCGTAACCTTCAACTTGGACAATTCAAATGCCAACGCATCCTTCAGGTGCTTTTTTTCTGGCTCACTTTGGCTGTTATAAAACATTTTTGCTTGGCTGTAGTGGTCAAAGAAACTTTTGCTTCTTGCCCTTATTATATCGCCCTCTACTTTTTTATTATAAGTAACATACCCTCCCTCTACGGCTCTCGCCTGAAAAGGGCAGCCCCCACCAATGGTGCTTGGCGAATAAACTGCTTTCCCTTTAGGAACATGCGTTTGCATTAATCCATCCCGGTGATTGTTATGCGCAGCGGCAATAGGACGGTTAATGGGCAATTGTGAAAAATTATGTGTACCCAAACGATGTATGTGCGTGTCGGTATAAGATAAAATCCTGCCTTGTAGCAAAGGGTCATTTGTAAAATCGATGCCCGGCACCAAGTTACCAGGATTGAATGCCACCTGCTCTGTTTCGGCAAAAAAGTTGTCGGGGTTTTTGTTCAAGGTCATTTTTCCGATGATTTCAACTGGCACCAATTCTTCCGGTATCAGTTTAGTTGGATCTAGCAAGTCAAAATCAAACGCATGCTCGTCTTTTTCTGCAACAATCTGAACGCCCAGTTCCCATTCGGGAAAATTGCCTTCCTCAATGGCTTCCCATAAATCCTGCCTATGGAAATCAGAATTTTTACCTGAAATCCTTTGCGACTCGTCCCAACAAAACGAATGTACGCCGAGCAAGGGCTTCCAATGAAACTTTACAAAATGTGACTCCCCTTTATCATTTACCAGCCTGAATGTATGTACGCCAAAACCTTCCATCATACGTAAACTGCGGGGGATACCGCGGTCACTCATTGCCCACATGATCATGTGGGTAGATTCAGGCGACAAGGAAATAAAATCCCAGAATGTATCATGTGCCGAAGCTGCCTGTGGCATTTCATTATCCGCTTCTGGTTTCACGCTATGAACAAGATCGGGAAATTTCATGGAATCCTGAATGAAAAAAACAGGCATGTTATTACCTACCAAATCATAATTGCCCTCCGTTGTATAAAATTTTACGGCAAAGCCACGCACATCCCGAGGCGTGTCTGTACTCCCCCTAAAACCTTGTACTGTCGAAAACCGTAAAAACACGGGTGTCTCAATAGAGATGTCGTTCAAAAAAGCGGCTCGGGTATATTTTTTCATGGACTTGTACAGCTTAAACACGCCGTGCGCCGCACTTCCCCGAGCATGTACAACCCTTTCGGGTATTCGCTCCCTGTCGAAATGTTGTATTTTTTCACGGAAAATAAAGTCCTGTAACAATGTAGGCCCCCTGTCACCTGCTTTGAGCGTATTGTGGTCATCATTAATGGGCACGCCTAAATCGGTCGTCATCCTTTTATTTGTACCATCAACAAAATTTCCTGACAAGTCCTTGATTTTTTCGCTTTCCTTTTGGACGTTTTTTTTTGCCTTAGCCATAACTGATAGTTTTAATTATTAAAAAAATTACAAAAAACGATAGTCTATGATATGTCGCAATATCCGTTTAATGCAGTGAAGGCATATAAGAGGGCTAAGTTGATTGTACTGATTAAAGGTTTAAACAAATGTATTGAAAAATTAGCGAAGTAATGATTTTAAATGTAATGCCTGATTAAAATCATTCAATGGACTACCTATACCCATAAAGTCCGCAACTTCGTTGTATTTTTTGCAGCAAAGTATGCAACATCCGTCCCGCCTAAAGCCAGCTTTTGCTCAACAATTGTTTGTAGGTAATCGCCGCAATAAAATGTACACAGGCCCGTAAGTTCCCCTTTTGCTATTCGTTTTTTCCAGATTGACCAATTTTGATTACTTTCATATATGCAACCACTTATCACATTTACGAAAAAGGGTTTATTCTGCGAACAAGGCAATTTTTTTATTGATCCTTGGCAGCGGGTTGATTTTGCCATTATTACTCATGGGCATAGTGACCACGCCAAAGCGGGACATGCCAATTACCTCTGCCATACATTAACGAAACCTATACTTGAGGCCCGTTTAGGCGAACACCGCTATCAAACCTTGGAATGGAACGATCCCATACATATCAATGGTGTAAGAGTTTCGCTGCATCCGGCTGGCCATATTATCGGATCGTCACAAATACGTATTGAGTATAACGATGAAGTATGGGTATTTACGGGAGATTATAAAACGGAAGATGACAAAATAAGTGGTGCGTATGAGCCTATACGATGCCACACTTTTATAACAGAAAGTACTTTTGGGTTGCCGATATATAAATGGAAGCCCCAACAACAGATTTATGACGATCTTAAAAATTGGGTACTCCAAAATAAGCAGGAAGGATACAACTCTGTACTGATTGCATATAGCTTAGGCAAAGCACAACGTGTATTGGATGCCTTGAAAGGAATAACCGATGTAGTGTATGCTCACGGGGCAATATACAATATGCAACAAGTCTTAGGGCAAATGGGATATGACTTTATAGAAGTAAGAAAAGTAACACCCGAAACCAGTAAACAGGCATTGA
The DNA here is from genome assembly GCA_037367405.1 of Ottelia alismoides. Taxonomy (NCBI): domain Eukaryota; kingdom Viridiplantae; phylum Streptophyta; class Magnoliopsida; order Alismatales; family Hydrocharitaceae; genus Ottelia; species Ottelia alismoides. The sequence continues at coordinate 225,464 of JAZKJV010003733.1, read as the reverse complement.
AAAATGCGGTTGTATTAGCTCCTCCTAGTGCGGATGGGACGCCCTGGATGAAAAAGTTTTCACCACGGCGTTTGGGGATTTGCAGCGGATGGATGCAGGTAAGGGGCAATGTACGTCGCCGCAACGCCGACAAGGGTTTTGCACTAAGCGACCACTGCGATTGGGATGGATTATTGAACAGTGTTAAAGCCACTGGTGCCGAAAAAGTGTATGTAACGCATGGATTTCAAAGCACTTTCAGCAAATTCCTTAATGAAAACGGCATACATGCAGAGGAAGTGATAACTCAATATGGCGAAGAGGATGACCCAAGTGTTCAGGAGAAGGAGAATCATATCGCTGTTGACAATTAAGGGTAAATTATGGATATATGACGATACAAAAAGGGCTTCTGCAATTGTAGTTCATCAATCAAATTTATATGCGCTATTTTTCTGAATTAATAGATACATTGAACACCACTACCAAAACAAACGAAAAGCTAAAAGCGTTGGAAAACTATTTTCAAAAAGCCAATAGCAGGGACAAAGTTTGGGTTATTGCATTGTTCACAGGTCGGAGACCAAAAAGAACTGTTTCTTCCACTCTGTTGAAGACATGGTGTGCCGAATTCTGTAATATTCCATTTTGGCTGTTGGATGAGTGTTATCATACAGTAGGTGATTTGAGCGAAACCATTGCCCTGTTGATCAGCGCACATTATATACCCGACCGGCAGCCCGCCGAGAATACATTGTACCACTATATTGAAAGTTTTCAGCAGTTAGAAAAAGCCACGGAAGAGGAAAAAAAACAATTCATGTTACAAGGGTGGACGGAATTGCAAACTACCACCGAACGTTTTATTTTCAATAAATTGCTGAGCGGTTCTTTTCGCATTGGTGTTTCGCAACAATTAATCGTACAGTCGCTGGCAAAAATTACCCATATTGATGCTGCGGTAATAGCACACCGGATAAGCGGAAAATGGGATGCAGCTAAGATTACTTTTGAGCAACTGCTTTCGGACGAAGGCACTATTGCGGATGATTCCAAACCATACCCTTTCTACTTGGCCTACCCCTTAGAAGAGGACATTGAAACACTGGGCAATATCCATGAGTGGCAAGCTGAATGGAAATGGGATGGTATCCGCGGACAAGTAATTAAGCGGAACAATCAATTTTTCGTTTGGAGCAGAGGCGAAGAACTGATGACAGATAAATTTCCTGAATACGATTCGTTAAAAGATTTATTGCCAAATGGTGTTGTATTAGACGGTGAAATAATCGTTGCCAACGAAAATCAACCGCTTCCATTTGCTTTGATGCAAACAAGAATAGGTCGAAAAAACATTACAAAAAAAATATTGCAGGAGGCGCCAGTGAGTTTTTTTGTTTATGACATTTTGGAGTACGAGGGCAATGACTGTCGTAATATGATGTTGTATCAAAGAAGGGCTATTGTAGAATCGATTGTCAAAAAAGTCAATCATAAATGTCTGCAGCTATCGCCTGTTATACAATCCAACAACTGGAATGACCTTGTAGCCATCAGGGGCCGTAGCCGTGAACATTATGCAGAAGGCTTGATGCTAAAAAGAAAAGAGAGCGTGTACCAAACAGGCCGCCGGAGAGGTGACTGGTGGAAATGGAAAATAGATGCCCTTACAATTGACGCAGTAATGATATATGCGCAAAAAGGAAGCGGCAGGAGAAGCAACTTATATACCGATTATACATTTGCAGTAAAAGATGGAGATGGATTGGTTCCTTTTGCAAAGGCATACAGCGGTCTAACCGATAAAGAGATCGCAAAAGTTGACAGTTTTGTAAAACGCAATAGTCTTGAGAAGTTTGGCCCCGTTAGAACAGTTAAACCGGAATTGGTATTTGAACTGGCTTTTGAAGGCATAGCATCCAGCAAACGACATAAAAGTGGGGTAGCCTTGCGTTTTCCTCGGATAGCTAGGTGGCGCACTGATAAAAAAGCAGATGAAATAAATACCTTGGAAGATTTAAAAAAAATGTTAGAATTATATGGCAGATAGGTATTACAGGTAATGGTTTCGCTTATCTTACAAACGCTTCACGGTACCGTTTCGCTTCGGGGCTTGTAATAATTTGCTATTGGATAACGCCCCATTTGCAGGCTATATAATATTTGATTTTAACGACTACATATAAATGATACAATGTATATTAATTTTTAAACTGTTGTATTTTAATTCACTATCTAATACGTTTAAACGAGTATATGAGAGTATGAAATTTTCCTATAAACTAAAACATCACAATTATGAAAATTTTGACTACTTTAGCTAATGGCGCAATGGTAGGCTGACTGGGTAGCCAAGTATGGAAGCAGGGGCGTTTTGGCTTACTAGGTAATATTATTGTCGGCCTGCTTGGAAATTTTGTAGGACATGGGTTATTAGGCAATAAGTGGGATACTGGTGTGGTAGGGGCCATTTTAACAGGTGCATTAGGTGCCGTACCCATGCTTGCTATTCTTAATATAAGAACGGGTAAAAAACAAATTAATATATTTTAAATAGAGAAGCAGCGGTATAATTAGGCATCTTCTGCTTCAATAAAAAGACCAATATGTTTGATGATATTTTTCAAATGAGTGATGTGTACAAAGTGATAGCATCATTGATAGCCGGAGTGATCTTGGGCCTGGAAAGAGAGTTGAAAGATAAAACAGCAGGGTTCAGAACCATTGGGATTATTTGCATAAGCTCTACCTTATTTACACTCATCGGAGATAGAATCGGTTTTGATAGTGGCAACAGAACACAAATGGCTGCTTATGTAGTAAGCGGTGTAGGGTTTATTGGTGCTGGGGCAATTTTTAAAGATGGATTTTCAATTTCGGGGCTAACTACCGCCAGTCTGGTGTGGTTAGGAGCAGCAATTGGCGTGAGCATCGGCTTTGGCGAATATTTTAGTGCGTTGATTTTTTTGGTGAGCTCCAGCCTCATAGTGATAGTTATTCCGTATTTTATGAACCGATTACTTCCTTCTTTATCCACGATGCAGATTGACATAACCTGGCTAAATGATAATGTTCATAAAATTGCAAATTTTGAAAAAGAAATAGGCGAGCACTCGAATAATTTTTCGTATAAAAAAATCTCCACACAAAATGACAAAAAATTTATTAGTTATCAGGTGGTTGTTAAAAACAATAAAAAAGCAGAATTATTTGCCTTGTTGAACAACCATACAGATATAGAAGAATACACTATATCATACGCATAACTGAACGGGTTTTAAGATACAGCTTGGCATTTATGTTTGAATTATTAGAGGGCGACGCTAAAAACCTCCACTTTATAACAATTCAAAGAACAAAACCCTAGGCAGTACTGCATTGCAGGATTGTGAGTCATCGAAAATTAGATTTGCTAGAGATGCCTTAAATTTATTTGCATAGAAACTCGCCTTCATATTGCCGATGGCAATAACGCAAAATTTTTGCAACAACTTTTGCCAATACCACGCTATTCGTGTTTATACCATCTTTAAATCAGGTATTCACCTCTTTTGTCCAATGTGCTTTCATTTTGAATGACAGATGCTTTGCCTGTGCACTCGATAAAAGCATATACTCGTTTGAAATGTTAACGTAACGTTCGTGCTTGTATTGATACGATTTACTTGGGTGGCTTTTTTCAAACCAGAAAACCATGCGGCTCCACCATAATCATCTCACTTGTCTTTGCCTATCGGTCTGCTCAGCAATCGTCCATGGCTTTCAATAGCAATAATTAAGCAGACCTCCAATTTGCGCAACAAGTGTTACAGATTCTTTTGGTGTATTTTGCCATGCTATTGGTTTAAAGGTTACCGCCCGAACCTGTAATAGTAACTCAGTTCATTTGCTTTGTTTTGCAATAACTGGGGAATAATTTTCATACCCTGCGATGAAAACGTGATCCCATTCCCGCCAAAACCCAAGCACCAGATACAATTTTTGAACTCAGGGCTTTCGCCAATGTAAGGAAGTCCATCTTTAGTAATCCCGAATACCCCTCCCCAACTAATGTCTTCCACAAAATCAATATTAGGCATCATTTTTCTTAATTTTTTTTGCAAGGTGATAGATTTCTTTTCTTTTATTTTCTGTTGCTGTATGGTGTCTTTAAAGTCATCGTCTTCACCACCGACTAAAATTCTCCCATCGTCCGTCATCCGCACATATAGGTATGGATCTCCAGTATCCCATATAAGGGTATCTTTTAATTTTTTGGGAATGGTTACATGCTGCTCACTGGCAGTAGCATACGTATAAATGAGTTGTGCAATTTTTTCTTTAAGCAGGAGTGTACTTTCAAATCCGTTACAAAATACTATTTTTTTACACTTTATGCTATGGCCGGATGCTGTGGTGATGACAGGCTGGCGCCCTTTGGTATCAAAATTTTTAATTTCGGTTTGGTCATATACCTGCATACCCTTTTTTACATTCATGGCTATCAATTCATGGGCTAGCTTGTAAGCATCCACGCTGGCGGCTGTAGTACTGTAAATGGCCCCATGGCCCATAACCCCGTATTCTTTTTTAAGCTGACTGGGCGTTAACCATTTTACACCCAACTTATATTTCTTGCGCAATTCGAACTCTTTCAATAAATCCTTCGCAGCAGTTTTGCTATGGGCCACGTACAAGCTTTTTTTCATAGCAAAACCACAATCGATTTTATATTTTTTAACCAATTTATGCAAATCGTGGATGGCCGTAATACCTTCTTTGTAACACAGGGCAGCCCCTTCCTCACCGATTTTTTCGGACAATTCAAAAAGTTTCTCGTCAATTTCGTATTGGAGCATACTGGTCGTAGCACTGGTACTTCCTTGACCAATATCGCGGCGGTCAATTATTGTAACCTTATACCCATTTTCAATCAAGGCGTTGCTGATCAATGCGCCGGTTATGCCTCCCCCTACTACCACTATTTCGGTAGTAATATTCTGTTTCAACATGGGATAGGTATAAACCAATCCATTCTTTAATAACCAAAACGATTCGAAGGTCCTTAAACGCATGATTTTTAAAATTTATATTTACCAAACAATTGCTCAATCAAAATATCTTACTGTCACGCTGTTTGCCAACGATCAAAAGTATCAATCAAGCGAACTAGTTGCCTCGATATCTAATCGCCCAATTACGCAGGCCGTGTACATCCTCTAGGGCCTTTGCAAAAAAATCCAACTTCCCTGCCCAAGAAAGGAATAGTAGGTGAGGTCAAACAAAAAAAGATTTTCGAGATTGTCTCAATTTATATCCAATTTTCCTTCTACCCCTCCATCATCCCCTTTTTGACCAGTTATGGCCATAAAACTCATTTTTAAAAAACTGACGATTTTACCATCCTTTGTGTCCCAGTAATCGGAGTCGATGGGAGCAACTTTTATAATCGAAACAGTGGGATCATTTTTACCGTCAAACCAGGCATTGGCAAAATTTGTCCAATATTTTTCAATGGTGGCTTTGTCCGTATGAATGGATGCCTCGCCGCTTATTGCGAGGAATTCATAGGAACTGCTGTTATGAAAAAACAGTTCTACTCTTTTATCCTCTGCAATTTCTTTATTCTTATTGCTTTCGGTAGAACTTATGAACCATAGGTTGCCTTTGTCATCTACTTCTTGCAGTGCCATGGGTCGGGTTGTGTGGGGAAATCGTTGTACAAGGGTGCTAAAAAAGCAATTCCTGGACTTTTCGGCCAATTCTTTTAATTTAAGGATGGCTTCTTCGCCTCGCAAATTTTCCTTCGGCGATTGATTGTCAGAATGCATAAGATTTGTTGAGTATAACGTTGTTGGTAATAACAAAAAGCTAATCTGCCTCGTCTTCCAAATGGTCAATTTCCGCTTGCTGAGACTTTAACGTTGCCTGTTGAGAAGTTAACAATTGGCGGACTTCAGCACTCATTTCGGCATCGCCTGCCAAAGCCATGTCGTAAGCCTTCTGTGCAGCTTCTTCACCGTATAGGCAATGCTCCAGCACGTCTTCGCGGTCTTTACCGGAAAAGGCCGATTTTATATCCATCCATGCCCTGTAAATCTTCCCTGAAATAGTAGTTCCCTGTACCACCTCTCCGCCCAAAGCAAGTATTCGGCTACTTAATGCTTCCTTATGTTCAATGCTGGTTTGTATCATTTTTTGAAAAACGCCCTTTAGGTCAGCATTTTTGTGTTGGACATCTTCCAATGCTTTTTCATAACCCTTTATACGATCGTTATGTATTTCAACCAAATCGTTCAACTCCTCAACTAATGGAGGGTTTATCAATTTTCCGTTTGTCATAATTTTCCCTGTTTAATTTATTTTCGTTGTGATTAAAATAACTAATTAGCAGGAAAAAGGTTAATGGGGGATTTACTTCAATAGCAATATTTTATCAGACAAATAACACCTACATCCATCCTCTACATCTTGGAAAAGATATAATGACACCTGAAAAAACTCAACTTCGTATTACTAAATAGATATGCTATGATTAAGTAAGACGGTAAATCGAACGATTTGGTTGCAAAAAAGCAGGAAAAAAAATTCCAGCTAAAAATGATGCTGCTAAAGACCTGTCATAATTGTTTGAAGATGGATTGAAAGATATTTATTGGACTGAAAAAAAACTTTATACCAAGGCGTTACCAAAAATGCTCACAAATGCTAGCGACAGCAAACGCGGCGTCTGTTTAAACCCAGATTACGCAATAGAAAATCTATTGCGACCCGAAACTCCTGCAAACACGGGCATTTCCTCGATTTTTCTTCTTACCGTAGGTATTACTACGCTTCCGAAGAAAAATCTTGCGGGAATACCCGTCTTTATTGGACTTTCGGCTCTCATAACGATTCCTACTGCGTAATCTGGGTTAAAATGCACTCTATGGATTACCGATGCCCTTTTTGGGCTGTCTCACCTCAAGCAGGATTTCGCTCAAAATTGGCTGTAGGCAATCGCATCAATAAAATGTAAACAGGCCCGGAGCCCCTGCCGCTGGGTAGCTGGAGGCGCCCAACCAACGGCGCTGATACCGACCGAACTTATACAATAGTGCAATCATTCCTGAGCGCATCCAAAGTAGATCGGCATTATACCACAAACAGTGTGACTAATTGATATATATGATTGGTATAAACTCCCTCAAAAAAGAAAAAGCCCCGACTTTTTGTCGAGGCTTGGTGGGAGCTACTGGGGTCGAACCAGTGACCCTCTGCTTGTAAGGCAGATGCTCTAAACCAACTGAGCTAAGCTCCCTTTTGAAGGGATTGCAAAGATAAGGTGTTATTTTTTTTTACAAAATATTTTTTGAAATAATTTTTGTTGTCTTGTGCCGTATCCTACAAATCCTCCGGTACGCGAACATTGGTACGGGCACGGAAGAAATCGGATGGATATTTTTTTATGTACCGCCATAGGATGCCCAAAAATTCGGGATAGTCGTGTAAGCGTATGCCCCTGCTTTTAACTGCTACGAAAAACGCCAGGCCAAAACTTACGGCAAAGTTCAGGAAGCCTATACCGCCCACTCCTATCAATACATACAACAGCTCTTTGAACGACACGGCATGGTCTAAACCCAAGAAACCGATGGCCGTATTGGCTGCCGAAATGGTAATATGCCGGATATCGAAGGGCAACCCGAAAATCTTCCCGAAAAAGCCTGCCATCCCCAAAAAAAAGCCCAACGCGATGTTGCCCACCAAGGCCCCTAGATTGTTTTCTACATAGCGTACTATCTTATACTGCCATTTTTCGCTGAACGTATTTTTAAAAGACGGCTGGTTGCGCAAGCGCTCGGGTATTTTACCGTACACCACATGATTTTCCACATACCCTGCTATCAGCCCGCTCAAAAACAGGAAGAAACCGGTAAAACAGGCATAAATCCATGCAAGGCTGTGAAAAGGCTTTTGGTCGTTGAGCAATTGCTGTGCGGCGGCACCTTCTGCCAAAAGCGTGCCCGTGGCCCCAAAGAACAGCCATGCCAACAAGTACGTAAGTGGGAACACCACCAGTAGATTGCCGGCAAAGGAGGCCAGTTGGGTGCGGCTTACCTTGGCCACCGTAATGGCCAAGCTGCGCAGATCGGGCTGCCCCCCATACTTTTTGGCATCGAAGGAACTGGCCATGTTATTGGCCGTGTAAGCAGGTTGCTTGGTGGCCAACGTAGAACCGGTGTCTTGTATCAATATAAAGCCCAAAGAATAATTGGTACTATACAAAAAGCCCTGCCAAAAGGGTGCCAGCTTCAGCTTACCCAACAGGCTTTTAATGATGGCGATAAAGGATATGATTATACCGCCGCCCATGGCGCTCCTAAACATGCGCCAAAACTCCTTCCGGGTGGTGGTGATATACTTTTCGCCGGTACGGCCCCCATGTTCCGCTATCTGATAGGCAAGGTAGCCCGTGTTCTCGTTGATGAACTCCCACAGTGAATTTTTTCGGTTTTCATTACGTACCACCGTATGAAAATAATTCACAAAGCGTTCCGTATTGAACGTGTTATCCTTGTCCAATACATCCAAGATGATGAACATCCGCTCTATCTGTTGCTTCAAACGGGTCAGGATAAAGGTTTGCGCCAAACTGGTACCCGTTTCCCTACGCTGCTCCCGTATCCATAGGATACGCTGGTTGCAATTGTGCAGCATCTCGGCAATATTGTCCAGCAACAACCGCTGATCGGAGGCGATGGATACATCATCTACCGTATCCAGGTACCGGTTTACCAATCGGCTCTGTTCGTAAAAAGGATAAATCGATTCGTCAAAATCATCATACCGGTCGGTCATCTCCTTTTCCAATCCCAACGTGGTAATGCGATGGCTCAAGATTTTCAATGCCTGCTTGAGCTGTTGGATAAGGCCAGACTCGGTAAGGTTGACCTGTATGCCCAGTATCTCAAAAAACTGTACCCAAAGGCTCTTGTCAACGCCCTCCACCCAAAAATGGTCGTGCGACTTATAAAACACCTTATTGATCACATAAAGGAAATCATCGGGCTTTTGCAAGGCAGGCAGTATCTTGTGCTTGAGCTTGCCCTGCAGCTCCTGTACAAAACCCCGGCTGCTCAACACCCCGCTTTCGGTCAGTGCATGGAGGATATGGGTATGTAAAAATTGCGACAGCAATGCCTTGCGCAAAGAAAACAACATGCTTTTATCTTGTCCCAATTGATACAGCAGGGCCTTGAACTTCAGCTCGGCCTGTGCAATGTTGCGGGAGCGGTCGGGACGGATTTTTTTTACCAGCTCGGTCAGGTAATCGATGCTGCGGCTGGCCGTGTGCAAAGGGAGTACCACCGCCTGCCGTTGGACTGGCGGTTTGGATTCCTCCCTTTTTTTATTGCTCAATAGGCCCATGACATATACTTTATTCCATGACGTTCGCCGTCATATACATGACAATAATAATGCCTGAAATGTTGCAAGGACGGCGTATATTGAAAAACTTCCACTAAATTTGTGGGGTGATCGTATGGCAAATAACGCAAATATAGCTACGTCCACCGATGTTCATTTTGAAACGGATGTGCTCACCACTACCGGCGAGCAGTGTCAGTTGATTGTTTGGAACGACGAGGTGAACACTTTTGAATGGGTTATCGAAACCTTGATAGATGTGTGTCATCACCAACAGGAGCAGGCCGAACAGTGTGCCATGATCATCCATACCAAGGGCAAATATGCCGTAAAGGAAGGCAGCTACGAAGAGCTAAAACCCATGTGCGACGCTATTACCGAACGGGGCATTGGGGCTACCATAGAAACGGTGACCGCCTGACCCTCCATCGCCCCCGGTTGGGGCCATCGATCCCCTGTTACCGTTTTGTTACCGATCATCGATAGGTGCTTGTACGTTTTGAAGCCTACATTTTCCCAAACATGCTTTCATCCCAGCCTTGCAGTTGCCGTTCTACGGCGGTTTCCAACTGTTGGATATGGGCAGCTTTCAGCATCCCGGTACTGTCACCGGAACGGGCTATTTTTTGACCTCAACATAGTTTATACCGATTATACAAATTATATAGTCCAATCTCGGCTTCGCCTTATTGTACTATTAATTTGTTATATCGGCATTAACCATTGTAAAATTATAAAATAGCTTTGGGCTATTTTATAATTACAATTGGTATTACTTTTTCTTCGGTCCAATATACCTGCAACCCACTCCTCTATCGGGTTTGAAACGCTCCTAACGAACCCAACGGCAAAAGCTGGGTGCAACGCAACAAGGCAGCCACAACGGACTGCCCACATCGCCCCTGCAACCAACCTTGTTAGGGCGTTTCCTTATTGGCCTCCCCCGGCTCAACCGCTGGCTGCCTACCCGCCTTGCGCCGCTGAAGGGCCTCCCGCCGCATTTGCAGGGCCTTCTGCCGCTGCTCTGGCGTGAGCAGGCTATCCATGTCCGCCCGCCGCTGCCGGGCCAATTGGCGCAGCGCTTTTCTCTTTTCCTCGAGGGTTAAACTGGTGTCGGCCTCAATCTCCTGTTTTTCCGCCTTGACGGTTTGGGCCGCCTGCTTTAGCTTTTTCTGCTGCTCCTTGGTAAGCGCCAACTGCCGGCGAACCTCCTTTTTGTTAACGCCCCCGTTGTCCATGGCGGGCATGGCCATCGAATCGGCGGCCGGCCTAGGCTTGGCCACCCTGCGCACCTGGGCCGTACTCACCAACACCGTCAACACGGTCAATACAATCGTCCATATCGCTTTTTGCATCTGGTTTGTTTGTTGTAGATACATGGACGGTACAACGGGGCAAAGGTTTAACCCAGATTTTGCAGTTCGATAAAACGCTATGAAAAAATGTCATTTTGGGATGAGCGATTATCACCTTAATAAACTGATAATCAATGCCTAATTCTATAGAAATCCAACTGCTTTGCAGTAGAAAATAATATCAAATTCGGTCAAGATGACTTGAAAATATCTACTGCAATATTTGGGTTTAACCGACCCGCTGCGTACAACCCGGCAAGCCCGCTATGCCCTTACCCAACACTACTTGCCCACATCCCAACAAATAGGCTGCCCGTACAATATCTTTCGTGCGGTAAAACATGGGCCGTACTTGTTTCAAACCAGATTGGGCCGTTGAAAGAAATGCTGTTGTGGCTTCCAACAGCCATACGGGAGCCACTTTCAGCATCCTGCTGCCGTTATCGGTACACGCTATTTTTGACCTCACGCCCACCACTATTTCTTCAGCCAAACAATCACCCCCCACCCGCCCCTGCATCGCATTTGAAACCCTCACCACGAGGCCCCTTGCAAAAGATGGGTTCAATCAAAAGAGGTCGGCAATGCTGCCGACCTCTTTGTATCCAATAGGATGAACGCTTACCGCAAAAAGAGCATCTCCCTGTATTTGGGCAGCAGCCAGTGGGCATCGTCCACCAACAGTTCCAGCTTGTCCACATGGTAGCGGATCACATCGAAGTACTGGCCCTTCACCTTGTCGCAGTAGGCGATGGCCCGCTCCCTGGTATCGGCTATCTTGTTGGCCGTTTTGCGTTCCTCGATCATTTTTTCCACACTGTCGCTCATCACGGCAATGTGCTCGCTGATGCGCTCCAATATCTGCTTTTGATTGGCGTAAGCATTTTCGCCCAAACCAGCCTCTTTCAACCCCTTGATATTGTTGATGAGGATGTTTTGGTACTTCACCGCCGATGGCAGGATGTATGTAGTGGCCAGTTCGCCCATTACCCTGGCCTCAATCTGTACCTTTTTGATATAGTCTTCCAGCATGATTTCGTGGCGGGCCTCCAACTCGGCATGGGTATAGATGGCATTGCCCTCAAACAGGTGCTTGGCTTTTTCGGCCACATAGGCATCCAATGCCACGGGCGTGGTTTTAACGTTGGGCAAGCCCCGCCGCTCGGCCTCTTGCTCCCAGGCGTCGCTGTAACCATCGCCTTCAAACAATACGCTCTTGCTATCCACGATATAGCGCTGTATCACCTGCATCAGGGCGATTTCTTTTTTCTCGCCTTTTTCTATCAGGGCATCCACGTCTTTTTTAAATTGCTTCAATGTTTCGGCCACAATGGTGTTCAGTACCGTCATGGCACCGGCACAGTTGGCGCTGGAGCCTACCGCCCTAAACTCGAACTTGTTGCCGGTAAAGGCGAAGGGCGAGGTGCGGTTGCGGTCGGTATTGTCCAGCATCAGCTCGGGAATGCTTTTGTGGATATCCAATTTCAAAATGGCTTCGTCCTGTTCGTCGAACTTGCCGCCCACACGGGTTTCTACCTGCCCCAGCACATCGGAAAGGTATTTGCCGATAAAAATGGAGATGATGGCCGGCGGCGCTTCGTTGGCGCCCAAACGGTGGTCGTTGCCGGCAGAGGCGATAGAGGCCCGCAGCAGTTCGGCATAATCGTGCACCGCCTTGATGGTGTTCACAAAAAACGTCAGGAACATCAGGTTGGTCTTGGGCGTTTTGCCCGGTGCCAACAGGTTTACGCCGGTATCGGTGGCAATGCTCCAGTTGTTGTGCTTACCGCTGCCGTTGATACCCGCAAAAGGCTTTTCGTGCAGCAACACTTTCAGGTTGTGCCGCTTGGCCACCCTTGTCATTACGTCCATCAACAGGGTATTGTGGTCCACGGCCAAGTTGGCCTCTTCAAAGATGGGGGCACACTCAAACTGTGCCGGGGCCACTTCGTTGTGGCGGGTACGCAGGGGTATGCCCAGTTTATAGCTCTCCTCTTCAAAATCACGCATAAAGGCATACACCCGCTCGGGGATGCTGCCAAAATAATGGTCTTCCAATTGCTGGCCCTTGGCAGGCGAGTGGCCAAACACGGTACGGCCCGTCAATACCAAGTCGGGACGGGCATTGGCCAAACTGGCATCCACCACAAAATATTCTTGCTCCCACCCCAGGGTAGCCGTTACCTTGCTCACATTCTTGTCGAAGTACTGGCAAACGTCCACCGCCGCCTTGTCCAGTGCCACCAATGCTTTCAGCAGGGGCGTTTTGGCATCCAGCGACTCGCCGGTATATGACACGAAGATGGTGGGGATACAAAGCGTTTTGCCTTGGCCGATCTCCATGATGAAGGCGGGTGAAGAGGGGTCCCAGGCCGTATAGCCACGGGCCTCAAAAGTGGCCCGCAGGCCGCCGCTGGGGAAAGAGGAGGCATCGGGTTCTTGCTGGATCAGCGCACCGCCATCAAACTCCTCAATGGGCGTACCATCGCCCTTGAGCGTAAAGAAAGAATCGTGCTTTTCGGCAGACAGGCCGGTGAGCGGCTGGAACCAGTGCGTAAAGTGCGTTACGCCCTTGCTCTCGGCCCAGGCCCGCACGCCATTGGCGATTTGGTTGCCCATGGCCCTATCGATCTTCTTACCGCCCCTGATGGATGCCACCAAGCTCTTGTAAGCCTCATCGCTTAAAAACTGGCGGGCCACCTTTAAAGTAAACACATTTTCGTTGAAAATAGAGGTGATCTTAGACGATCCGGCCACCTTTACCTCGGTGGGGTTGTTGGATAAATTATCTAAAGCCGTGAATCTTAAAGAAGACATTTTTTTTGAATTTAAGTCGCAAAAAAACCAAAAAAACAGCTCAAAAACAAAAAAAGTTTGCCACAAAAAGCAATATATCCAACCATATCGGCCAAAAATAATATATATTTATTTATTTAATTTAAGGCTACGGGCCAATCGTGCCCAATCGATACCGGCCAGTAGGGGCGTGAGCAGCAGGGGCAAAAAAAGACTTCGGTAGCGCAGGAGGGCCCCCAAATTGTTGACGATATAACCGATGCTGAGCAGGTTGGCCAGTGCAAACAATATCCCAAACAGGAGGAAGGCTTGGCCCTGTGCATCGGGTCGCCGCCAGTGTCCCCAGCCGATAAACAGTAGCAAGGCCAACTGGTAGGCCAACAGCTCGGCCGCGATGGGCAACAGAAAGGCGCTGCTACGGTCGGCCAGGTGCGGGCGGAAAAAAACATGCGCCAGGGCCTGTGGGGCATTTTGCAAAAAAGAAACAGGCGTGGGCCTCAAAGTGTCTAAGGGTATCCGGGTGGTGGCTTCGGTAGCCAGCAAAAAGTAGCCCTGTTTTTCCGCCAGCCGGGCAGGCAGGTCAAGCGAGGGCGACAGGTAACGGGCCAAAAAAAACAAGACCAGCCCTATCCAATAAACCCCCGCAAACACCCGCCAAGGGCGCCAGCCGCTACATATTATCCAGCCATAGGCAACCAGAGCGGGCAATAGCGATAAAAACACCAGGTTGCGCAGCAAAAACAACAAGGCCAGCGCCGATAACAAGCCCAAGGCCCGCCGTAGGCCCAAACTGCCAGTAACATGCCATCGGTACATGGCCCAACCTACCCACCCCATGCAGGCCAACACCATGCCGTCTTTGTGTACGCTTGATGAAAACAGCAGCAGCGAGGGCAACAAAAAGCAGCCAATCAGTACAGGCCAACGCTTGCCCGGGTACAACTGTATAAATACCCTAAAAAAGGCCACTTGCCCCAAAAAAGCGATGACATTGAAAAAAACGCTGTTGATATAATAATTGCCCTGGCTAAAAATGCTGCAGATCGAGATAAACTTGATTACCAAGTTGGTTTTCAAGTCGTTCCAATAGGAATTGGTAGAATCGAGTAGGCCACCGTAGCGATCGACATAGCCAGAGCTGAACAGGTTGGTGAAATATGTTTGGGGGTCGTTGAGCAGCAATTGGTATTCTTGCCACCCCCAACTATTCTGTTGCCAATAATCGGAGGTGGAGTAGCGCAGCGAGGCCCATCCTAATACAAAACCGGCGGCCGCTTTTATCAAAAAAAGCCCCGTTAGCACCCCACGGGAAAGGCCGGTCTTTTTGACAAAGCCTATACGGGGCAATAGCCAACAAAACAACAGCAGATATGGTATCACCATCCAATTACTCAAAACAAATCGCTTTTGGATGCGGGAAGATAATTAAAATATCAAGAGCCGGTATCCGTAGCCGACGGCCGATGCCACTTTCGCCCCACCGGCCCCGGTGCTACCAACACCTTGTAGCCATGGCCACACCCGGCCATTTTGTGGTAGAAAATGGCACCTGCCCTTGTTGATAACAGGTATTTATTGACTGGGATACACTACTTACCCCCGTAGGTTGTACTTTTGCACTTCTCTCACACATCAGCAATGGAAATAACAGTTAAAACGGCCGAGCAATTGCGGTTAACGGCCGCCGAATTTGAATTGATACAACAGAAACTGGGCCGTATGCCCAATTTCAACGAACTGTGTGCCTTCAGTGGCATGTGGAGCGAACATTGTAGTTACAAAAACTCCATCCAATGGCTCAAGACCCTGCCACGGGAGGGCCAAAAGATGTTGGTAAAGGCGGGCGAAGAAAATGCGGGCCTGATGGACATTGGCGACGGCTATGGCGTGGTGTTCAAAATCGAGAGCCATAACCACCCTTCGGCCATCGAGCCCTTTCAAGGGGCCGCCACGGGTGTGGGCGGTATCCACCGCGACATCTTTACCATGGGTGCCCGGCCTATCGCGGCGCTCAACTCCCTGCGCTTTGGCCACCTTACCGAGGCCAAAACCCAACACCTGCTGGGCGGTGTGGTAAGGGGCATCGGCCATTATGGCAACTGCTTTGGCGTGCCTACGGTAGGCGGCGAAATTTATTTTGAGGGATGCTACCATACCAACCCATTGGTGAACGCCATGAGCGTGGGTATTGTAAAAAACGGCGAAACCATCTCTGCCACTGCCAGCGGCGTGGGCAACCCCGTGTTTTTTGTGGGCTCGGCCACCGGCAAGGACGGTATCGGCGGTGCCTCTTTTGCCTCGGCCGACATAACCAGCGAAAGCGTACAGGAACTACCGGCCGTACAGGTGGGCGATCCTTTTCAAGAAAAAAAACTGTTGGAAGCCTGTTTGGAAGTGATCAAAACAGGGGCCGTGGTGGGCATGCAAGACATGGGCGCCGCAGGGATCATTTGCAGTACCGCCGAAATGAGCGCCAAGGGCAACGTGGGGATGCGCATCGACCTCGATAAAGTGCCTACACGGCAAACAGGCATGAAAACCTGGGAACTGCTGCTGAGCGAAAGCCAAGAGCGGATGTTGCTGGTGGCCGAAAAAGGCAAGGAGCATTTGGTGATGGAAGTGTTTGAAAAGTGGGACTTGCCCTGTAGCAATATCGGCGAGGTGACCGACGACGGTATCTTGAACTTTTACATGCACGGCCAATTGGAGGCCAGTATCCCGGCGCACGAACTGGTGCTGGGCGGCGGTGCCCCCCAATACGAACGGGCCTACAAGGAACCCGCTTATTTTGAACAAATCAAAGCATTTGATGCCACCGGCATAGCCGTGCCCACCGATTTAAAGGCCGTGGCCGAGCAATTGGTGCAGATACCCAATATTGCCAGCAAGCGATGGGTATATGTACAGTACGACAGTATGGTAGGCGCAGGCAATACCAGTACCAACGCCCCGTCGGATGCGGCGGTCGTGCTGGCCACGCCCTCCCCCAAGGCACTGGCCATTACCACCGACTGCAACAGCCGCTACGTATATGCCGACCCCCATAAAGGGGCCATGATTGCCGTGGCCGAAGCGGCCCGCAACATCGTATGCAGCGGCGGCCAACCACTGGGCGTCACCAACTGTCTCAACTTTGGCAACCCCTACGACCCCGAAGTATATTATCAGTTTGTACAGGCCATCAAGGGCATGGGCGAGGCTTGTAGGCTATTCGACACACCGGTTACCGGCGGCAATGTGAGCTTTTACAACCAACATCCCGAAGGGGCCGTTTATCCCACCCCCACTATCGGCATGGTGGGCCTGTTGGAAAGCCCGGCCCACAAAATGACGATGTTCTTTAAAACGGCGGGCGACGCCATCTACCTTATCGGCCAAAGCCGCAACGATATCCATTCGTCCGAGTACCTGCACAAAATAGTGGGCGTAGAGTTTTCGCCTGCCCCCCATTTTGACCTGACCGAAGAATTTGCGCTGCACCGCACCGTGGAGCAGTTGATTGCCCAAGGATACATCAATGCAGCACACGACGTGAGCGAGGGCGGTTTGTTCATCGCCCTGGCAGAGTCGGGCTTTTACCGCAGCCTTGGGTTTGCCATCCAAACCCATGCCACGCTGCGCAAGGATGCGTTTTTATTTGGCGAGGCGCAAAGCCGGGTAGTGGTAACCGCTAGCGCCGATAAGGCAGGGGCGCTGGAAGGCTGGCTACAATCGACCGGTGCTGCCTTTGAAAAGCTGGGCACCGTAACCGAAGGCGGTATCAGCGTGGACGGCGAAAACTGGGGCGGCATCACCGACTGGCAGGAAAAATACGATCATGCCATCGGCCTGTTGCTACAGGGCGAAAGCGGCGCATTGTCATAACCATCAAAAAATTGTATGAGCGAATCCCTTAACAACTTGCAAGCATCCCCCAACGGCCCGGCCATCGTTGTTACCGGTGCCGCCGGGTTTATCGGCAGTTGCTTGGTCAGCCGCCTCAACCAATGGGGCCATACCCACCTGATATTGGTGGACGATTTTACCAAAACGGCCAAAACCCCCAACCTACTGGGCAAACAGTATTGGGTACAAGTGGAACGCGAAGATTTTTTTGCCTGGCTGGGAAGGGAAAAGCCCTTGGTGGAATTTGTGTTTCACCTGGGTGCCCGAACGGATACCACCGAGTTCAATTACGCTATACACCAACACCTCAACGTGGAGTATTCGCAACAGGTGTGGAATTACTGCACCATCAACAATATACCGCTGGTGTATGCCTCTTCGGCCGCTACCTATGGCGATGGCAACAAGGGCTATAGCGATGCCGACAACGCATTGATAGAACAGTTAACACCGCTGAACCCGTATGGCGTTTCTAAAAACGAGTTCGACAAATGGGTATTGCACCAAGAAGACCATCCGCCTTTTTGGGCAGGGTTGAAATTCTTTAACGTATATGGCCCCAACGAATACCACAAGGGCCGCATGGCCAGCGTGATTTTCCATTCGTTTAACCAAATCAAACAAAATGGGCTGGTAAAACTCTTCCGATCCCACAAAGCGGGTTTTACCGATGGCGAGCAGTTGAGGGATTTTGTATATGTAAAAGACGTGGTGGAGGTATGTGGTTGGTTGATGCAACAACAGCCCGCTTCGGGCATCTACAACCTGGGCACCGGGCAGGCCCGCAGTTTTAACGATTTGGTGAAAGCCACTTTTGCCGGTCTAAATCTGATGCCACAGATTGAATACATCGACATGCCGGAGGATATACGCGACAAATACCAATATTTTACCGAGGCCACGATGGATAAATTGAAAACGGCCGGTTATACCCAACCTTTTTACAGCCTTGAGGAAGGCGTGGGCGATTATGTGACCCAGTACCTGACAGGGCAATCTTACTATTAAGGAATGGCGAGGCTGTTGTAACTGTGTGCTGTTGGGATTGCCGCAGCCCCTTGCCGATGCCCACGACTGCCATGGAGGGCCGATGGCACTATCTTTGAACAAGTGCGCCCGCCGAGTTGCCGTGTCCATGCCCCGTTGGGGTTAGTGGCAACAAGCGCCATGGCGGATACCTTATACCAATTGTAATTATAAAATAGCCCAAAGCTATTTTATAATTTTACAATGGTTAATGCCGATATAACAAATTAATAGTACAATAAGGCGAAGCCGAGATTGGACTATATAATTTGTATAATCGGTATTATCAACAAAGTCATCTCCACCGTCCATCTCTATACTAATAGACCGACCCGGTTGACAGATCCAACTGCAGCGGCACCAACTCGTTGCTCCTCACATAATTGTTCAGTGCCGACAACAAGGAAAGCACCAAGCCGCCGAACACATCCACGGCATCGGTTTGAAGAAAAAAGCCGTTGGTGTTAAGATTGATGGTACCCACAATCACTTCCGTTACAAAAGTACCGTCTGGGCGCAGCCCATTGCTTTTGAGCAAGCGAGGGGCCGCCACTTCAAACGCCTGGCCAATGGGTACAAGCGGGTGGAAGTGTTTGGCCAAGCGGATATGGTATTGCTGGCCATCGCTGTAGCCCCAAACATGGTTGGTAAGGCTGGTATCCAATGTGGGCGCTACTATTACGTCTTGCCGTTTCCCTTCGTCCACCTCAAAATCAACGGCGGTAAGCCGGTTATTGACAAAGTCGCTATACGTGAGGTAGAGGCCCTTACCGGCCTGTGGGGCCGTCAAAATGGGATACTTGAATTTAGTGGCTATTTGTTGCTGCAAGTCCTGCCAAGAAATGGCGGGCCCGCTAGGCTGCCTTGTGCTAAGGGCCGTATCGGCCTTGGCCAACAGGCTTGCCAGGCCATCCCGCAAGAGTGGTCGGTAGTTATGCACTATCCATCCTTCCTTTTCAAAAACGTTAACGGGCCCCAATGGCAGTAGCAGCCCGTTTTGTCTTTTAAAGCAGTCAGCTACAATATGGCAATAAGAATGGGTAACCTTGGGGTCTTCTTTATAATAGCGCTCCGACAGCCAGAAGCGGTGCAACACCAGTACCAGTGAATCTTTGGCCTGTGATTGGGGCACAAAAAATGGGGCGTGGTGTTGGGCCAGATAGTCGGCACAATTGGGCGCCAACACCATTTGGTGAAATTTTTGGTAGCTGCCAAAGCGGGCAAAACCCACTTTGGAATTATCGGGCCGGGCATCTAAAAAAGCACAATGCACAAAGTGACTGGCCAATACCTGTTTCTTTTTCACTGTGCCTATTTCCACCTCCAACTTGGCAAAGGAAGCGGGGTCAAAACTGCCTTCTTTCAAACGCTGCCTACCCCCAGGGCCCCCTTGGGCCAAGGCATCCGGTACCATCATGGTAACCAAGGCAATCCACCCCACCGTAAGCATACTATTAATTTTCATATAAGTCGATTGTTTTAATTCGTTACTTTTGGCACATAACAACAAAGCGTATTATGCGCTTTGTGCAAGATAAGCAATAATGCAATGGAACAAAACCCCTCAATAGCCATCATTGGTGGCGGCAACCTTGGCACCGCCATTGCCGAAGGTTTAATCAAAAGCCGGTTTGCCAAGGCGGCCGACCTTACGGTAACCCGCCGCAACACAACTGCCCTGCAAGGTTTGGCGGCCAAGGGTGTCAACATCCTATCCGACAACAGGGCCGCGGTAAAAAATGCGCAAGTGGTGATATTGGCCGTAAAGCCCTTTCAGGTAAAAGACGTATTGGAAGGGATCAGGACCGCCCTTACGCCCAAGCACCTGCTTATATCGGTGATCACCGGCGTATTGTTGGCCGATATGCAAGAGATGGTAAAAAAGCAGTTGCCACTTTTCCGGGCCATGCCCAACACGGCCATTGCCATACAGGAAAGCATGACCTGTATCAGCTATGCCCATGCCAATGCGGCGCAGGTACAGTATGTAAACGAGTTGTTTGCCACGGTGGGCCAAGTGGTTACCATCGACGAAAAGCTGATGAATGCCGCCACGGTGTTGGGGGCCTGTGGCACGGCCTATGCCATGCGGTACATCCGGGCCAACATACAGGGCGGTATCGAAATAGGTTTTGATGCCAAAACGGCCAGCCTCATCGCCGCACAAACGGTAAAAGGTGCCGCGGAACTGCTGCTGCAAAAGGGCAGCCATCCCGAACAGGAAATCGACAAGGTGACCACGCCCAAGGGCTGCACCATTGCCGGCCTCAACGAAATGGAACACCAAGGGTTTAGCTCTTCGTTGATAAAAGGCATTGCCACCAGTTATTACAAGATCGCCAAGGATTGAGCAGTCAATTCTTCACAATCATAAACTCCACCCGCCTGTTCAACTGTCGGCCATCATCGGTATCGTTGGTGGCCACGGGTTTGGTTTCGCCGTAGCCTTTGGAGCTGATGCGGGCGGCATCAATGCCCTTCGACAATATATATTCCCGTACCGAGCGGGCCCTGTTATCGCTCAGCGTAATGTTATACGCATCGGAACCACGGCTATCGGTATGGGCGCTCATTTCAATTTCCACCTTGGGGTAGTCTTTCAAAAAACCCACTACCCTGTCCAGTTCCACAAACGATTCGGGCCGCAGGTCGTATTTGTCAAAATCAAAAAACACGTTGTTCAGGCGAAACACCTGCCCTACTTCAATCGGCACCAGGTAGAGGTCTTTGTGTATTTCCTTATAGCCCGCCTTCACCAAGGAATCGAGGTTGAGGTTTTCGGAAATGGCAAAAAATTTGTCTGCCGAAGCCCGGATGCTGTAATTTTTATCGTAAGGCAGCACCATTTTAAAAGCGCCGTCTTCGGGGCTGGAGATACCTGTGCCGACCTCGGTTCCATCGGGCAGGGTTTGATAGACCAGGGTAGCCTCCAACGGTTGTTTGGTCTTGGCATGGTAAACGTTGCCGCTCACCAGTACCACCGGGTTGGGCCGCTCCCTTTCCAGCAGTTTTACCCTTACGATGTCGCTGCCGCCAAAAGCCCCATCGCTGGTGGTAAGATAGGCATATTCGCCGCCCGCATCCAAGGTAAAAAAAGCCTCCGCCCCTTCGGTATTGATAGGGCTGCCCAGGTTCACGGGGTCGCTCCATTTCTGCCAGCTATCGTCTAGCCGCCTGGCCATCCAAATATCGTTTTGTCCTAGGCCACCGGGGCGGTCGCTGCTAAAATACAGCGTTTTGCCATCGGCCGCCACAAAGGGGCTCATTTCGTTGTAATCGGGCAGGTTTATCTTTTTGCCCAGGCTTTTGGGCACCGACCAAATATCGTTGCCTTCGGCAAAGCTCACGTAGAGGTCATTGTTGAAACTGCCTTTTTTGTCGGTCATGTAAAATAGGAGGGTCTTACCGTCTTGGCCCATCGAAGCCCCCATCTGTGGGGTGAGGCCAAATTTTTCAAAGCCACGGATGCGCAACATTTCGGGAGCCGTCCAGCCGCCCTCCACCTTGTGTATCATGCTCAGCCCCATGCCCGCATATTGTCCATCCCGGTAAGCCCCTTTGAGCAGGATGGTGTTGAGGTCGGGCGAAATCCAATAAACGGCATTGTAGTGCGAGGCATTGGCCGCAGCCCCCAAGTGCCGGGCAGCCCCCCAAACACCGTTGCTGTCGCGGGTGGCCAGCCAAATGTCCTGCGAGTTGGGCAGTATATTGGCATGTACGTTGTCGGGATGGTTTTGACGGATGAAAAACAGCATATTGCCGTCTGCCGACACCACCGGCCGCAGTTCGGGATAGGCCGAGTTGACCTGTTCGCCCAGGTTTTCCAATTTCACAACCGTGGTGGCCTTGATGGCTTTTTCCTGCTGCTCCACCCACTTGCTCGCCGTATCTTGCGAGGGCTGGGCGTAGGCCATACAACCCAAGCCCCACCATGTGATAACCGTGTAAATTTTTTTCATGCGATAAAAGAGGTTAGGGGTATAACGAAAAAAAGGGGGCAGAATTGCATGATTGGGTCATGCGAAAACAGGAAAAAATCGCAGAAAAACAGGCTTGGCCGAGAGGCATACCCGTTGGGCCAATGACCGGGGCCAAAAAACGAGCCACGGCAAACCCGAAAGCCCCTCACAGTAACATACGCCCTTTCATGATTTCCATTAACCCGGCTTTGTAGGCCTCGCCAATCATGATTTCATCGGCCAGGTTTTTCAGCTTGATCCGATTGCCCTCTATCTTGTGCGACTGCTCCATATTTGATAAAAAAAGTCCCCCGAAACCCCTTATACCGATTATACAAATTATATAGTCCAATCTCGGCTTCGCCTTATTGTACTATTAATTTGTTATATCGGCATTAACCATTGTAAAATTATAAAATAGCTTTGGGCTATTTTATAATTACAATTGGTATTACTTCGCCATGCTACCGAACTGCCTTTCCATCAAAATCACGAACAACAATATGTGGCAACATTCAAGAATAGAATCAAGTGATTACAGCTGGCAAGGCCAGAGCCTTTATCGGGTAAAATTTTTGGTGAGATTCGATTTGATACCATTACAGATGTCTGGTGCCGTTGTGTGGTCATTACCCGGCTAGTACAGCCAGTTAGCAAGCTCCAGTCGGCCTACCTTGGAACAGGGGTAAGCCCCATAAAAAAAGCCGCCCAAAAAGAGCGGCTTTGCAAAATATATTACGGTCATTTAGCGCCTGTTGCCACCACCTCCTTCGCGGGGCTGTTGCTCCGGCTTGGGCATCAACGCCTTGCGGCTCAGCTTAAACTTGCCGGTGCGCTGGTCGATGTCCACCAGTTTCACCTTTACCTTGTCGCCTTCTTTAAATACGCCGTCCATGGTTTCCAATCGCTTCCAACTAATCTCGCTGATGTGCAGCAACCCTTCCTTCTTGGGCAAGAACTCTACAAACGCACCAAACTCTTTGATGCCTTTTACCACACCCTCGTATTCTTTGCCAATTTCGGGGGTAGCGGTAAGGCTTTGTACCCAGGCCACGGCCCTGTCCATACCGTCTTGGTTGGCGCAGAAAATACTTACCTCGCCGGTGTTGCCCACTTCCTCGATATTGATGGTGGTGCCGGTTTCTCGTTGTATCTCTTGTATCACCTTGCCTTGTGGCCCTATCACCGCACCGATAAATTCTTTGTCGATGATAATCTTCACCATGCGGGGCGCATGTGGTTTCACATCGTCCCTGTGCGCTGGCATACATTCATACATGGCATCCAAAATATGTAGGCGGCCCTCCTTGGCTTGGGCCAATGCTGGCGCATCACGTCCATACTCAATCCGTCCACCTTAATATCCATCTGTACACCGCAAATGCCATCACGGGTACCCGTTACCTTGAAGTCCATATCGCCCAAGTGGTCTTCGTCGCCCAAGATATCGGTAAGGATGGCAAAATTGTCGCCCTTGGTGATCAGGCCCATGGCCACGCCGCTCACATGCTTGGGCAATGGCACGCCCGCATCCCATCAGAGCCAGCGATCCGGCACATACGGTGGCCATAGAGGACGAACCGTTGCTCTCCAAAATATCGCTTACCACCCTTACGGTATAGGCATAGTCGTTACCGGGCATCATTTGCTTCAGCGAGCGCATGGCCAGGTTGCCGTGCCCTACTTCGCGGCGGCTTTGGCCACGCATCATTTTTACCTCGCCGGTACTGAAGGGGGGGAAGTTGTAGTGTAAATAAAATTTCGATTCCACCGACTTGGCGGCACTTTCTACCAACAGGTCGTCGAGCGGTGTACCAAAGGTTACCGTGGTGAGCGACTGTGTTTCGCCGCGTGTAAACAGCGAGGAGCCGTGGGGCGAAGGGAGGGGACTTACCTCCATGTACAGGGGGCGCACGGTGGTAAGGTCGCGGCCATCGAGGCGCTTGCGCTCGTTGAGGATCATGTCGCGTACCACATGGTATTGCAATTCGCCAAAATAATGGCCAATCAACGCCTTGTCTTCATCGGGCAGTTCCTCTCCCAAGAAAGTGGTCAGTTCCTCTTTCAGGGCATCAAAGGCATCGCTGCGCTCGTGCTTGGCGGAGGCAGAAGCCGCAATAGCGTGCATCTTATCTTTACAAAACTCGTTGATCTTGGTTTCCAGGGCCTCGTTGCGGTAGGGTTTGGTATATTCCCGCTTGGCGGTTATGCCCACTTTGTCGCGCAATTGCTCTTGTGCCTTTACCTGGATGCGGATGGCATCGTGGGCCAGCTCCAGCGCCTTCACCAAGTCTTCTTCTTGGCATTCCTTGGCCTCGCCTTCCACCATCATGATATTTTTATCGGTGGCGGCAATGATAAATTCGAGGTCGCTTTTTTCGAGTTCGCTACGGGTGGGGTTGATAATGAATTGGCCATCCACACGGCCCACCCTTACTTCGCTGATGATTTCCTTGATGGGGATATCCGAAACGGCCAGCGCCGCCGAAGCTGCCAAGCAGGCCAACGAATCGGGCATGATCTGCGGATCGGAAGATACCAGCGTTACCAATACCTGTACATCGCAAAAATAATCTTCGGGGAAGAGGGGACGCAGGGCACGGTCGATCAAGCGGCTGGTGAGCACTTCATAATCGTTGAGGCGGGCCTCCCTTTTAAAGAAAGAACCGGGGATGCGGCCGGCAGCGGCAAACTTTTCTTGGTAATCTACCGATAGCGGAAAAAAAGATTGGCCTTCCTTGGGTTCTTTGTTGGCCACCACGGTGGCCAAGATGATGCAATCGCCTTGGCGAACGGTTACGGCCCCATCGGCCTGACGGGCCAGTTTGCCCGTTTCGATGGTAACCATGCGGTCGCCGCCTATATCAAAAGTAATTGATTGAGGTTTTAAAAAAGACATAATAATAAAAGTTGAGTACCGGCAACCAAAAGGGCAAGCATCGCCGGCAGGTTAAAAAATGATGGTGGTAAAACGAACAATTCCCAACCGTTGAAAAAACAAGTTGGGAATGGTCTGTATTACATACTGTTGGAATAATTATTTACGCAAACCTAATTTCTCGATCAGGGCCCTGTATCCGGTAAGGTCGTGCTTGCTCAGGTAAGTAAGCAGGCGTTTGCGCTTGCCCACCATCTGCATCAGGCCGCGCTGGCTGGAGAAATCTTTTTTGTTGGTCTTTAAGTGAGCGGAAATATGATTGATCCGCTCGGTGAGCATGGCCACCTGTCCTTCGATGGAACCGGTATTGGTGGCTTTTCCGCCAAATTCAGCAAAAATGCTGGCTTTTCGTTCGATTGTTAAATGAGACATTTCTGTTTTTTTTGTGGCACCCGTATGGCACCATTTTCACTTTTTTCTTTATTTCGGCTGCAAAGGTAACAAAAAAGCGTCCAACCGAGCAATTTTTTTTGGCTACGGGGCCAGATGGCGAAGCCCGGTCTTCCGAGCGCCGTAGCAAGGTGCTGGGGCATGGCACCCAAGGCGGGGTTCGCTTACCCGGTGCAAGGAGGGGGCGGCCTACCAGCCACATCGGACCTTCCCCCGGCAGGTAGCCTCCGCCTTACTTCATATCCTTTAGGTTCACCGCATATAAAATGCAGAAAACCAGCCCGACAATACCGCTGACCACCGACATGCCGATGCCCAGCAGGTTGTTGCCAAAGAGGAAAAAAGGCACGGCAATGCCCACCAAGGTACCCGCCAGATAGAGGAAAAAACCTTTTTTACGGAGGTTCCACATCATGATCGCCCCTCCCAAACACAAAAGTGCCGCCACGATATGGCCAAGGCTCATCTTTTTGATATTGTCTGCCGTAAAGGCCGAGCCCATGCCTTCCAACATTTTTTTGGCAAATGCCTCGCCCTCCTTTTTGTTCACAGAATCTTGGGCCGACAGGGGCTTTTGGTCTTCCTGCTTCTCTTCGATGTCCGCCTGCGCCTGTCGGGTGACGATCTTTGCCTCCTGCGCAGCCTTGTCGGCGGTAAAATAGCCGTACACACCGTTGCCCAGCAACCCATAGCCGCTACCGATGAAGGTAAGGATGCAAAGAACCGTGATAAAAGTAGTCCTTGTTTTGGGGGGATCCATGAAATCGTCCAGCACTACGTTCATACTATTTTCTTTTGTAGCAAAGCTAATAAAGAACGGGGGCTTGTATATTTTTTTTCTTTTGATGGGCAAAAATGTAATATTTGCGCTTGGATGGAGTACCGCTTTGCCATAATCGGCTGTGGCAGGATTGCCGGCCGACACGCCCAGGAAATTGCCCGCAGGGGCAGGGTGGTGGCCGTGTGCGATGTGGTGCCGGAGCGGGCCGATGCCCTGGCGGCCCAGTATGGGGCAAGGGCCTATTACGACCATGCCACCCTGCTGGCCAACGAAGCGGGCCTTGATGTGGTCAGCATCTGCACGCCCAACGGGCTGCATGCGCCACAAAGCCTGTTGGCCTTGCAAACGGGCCATCATGTGCTGTGCGAAAAGCCCCTTTGCCTAAGCGTACAAGAAGGCAACGCCATGATAGCGGCGGCCCGGGCGGCCCAAAAAAAACTGTTCGTGGTCAAATCCTCCCGCTACAACCCCGCCGTGGCGGCCCTAAAAAAGTTGTTCGATGAGGGACGGATGGGCCAAGTATATAGCTTTCAGCTCAATTGCGTGTGGAACCGGCCCGTGGCCTACTATCTCAACCCCGATGGCCATCGAGGCTGGCGGGGCACTGCCGAACTCGATGGCGGTACCCTGTTTACCCAGTTCAGCCATTACACCGATGTGCTGCTGTGGCTGTTGGGCGATGTGGCTTCGGTAGCGGGCTTCCGCTCCAATGTGGCCCATGGCAACGCAATCGACTTTGAGGATACCGGTGCCGTTGCCATAGCCCTACAAAATGGCGCCATCGGCACCCTGCACTACACGGTAAACGCCGTTGACCACAACCAAGAGGTGTCGTTGGGTATCGTAACCGAAAAAGCCACGGTAAAACTGGGCGGCCCCTATCTTAACGAGCTGCTGTACCAACAACCCACCTTGATCGACCCGGCCACGCTGGCGGCGGGCAATGCGGCCAACGACTACGGGTTCTACAAGGGCTCGATGAGCAACCACGACAAGGTATATGCCAACCTGGTGGCGGCCCTCAACGGCCAAGGGGGCGACTTCACCGATGGGGAAAGCGCCCTGAAAACGGTGGCCTTTATCGAAATGATCTATCAACAGATAAAACTATAACCCGGCTTTGAAGCGACTCATTTTACGGTTACCAACGGACTCAACCACGACCAGCGGATGATACGCATCTGTACCACGCTGGCCGAGGCGGGCTACAAGGTAACGCTGGTGGGCTGTCGGCTTCCGGGTTCGGCCCCGCTGGCACAACGGCCCTTTGGCCAAAAAAGGCTGTTTTGCCCCTTTAAAAAAGGCCCTTTCTTTTATGCCTTTGCCAATATCCGTCTGTTTTTTTACCTATTGCTCAAACCCTGCGACGTACTGTGCTGCATCGATCTGGATACGATGTTGCCGGTGTATGCGGTGGCAGGCTGCGGCGCAAAAAAATAGTATATGATGCGCACGAATATTTTTCACAGCAAAAAGAAGTGGTTAGCAGGCCACGGGTATATCGGGTATGGCACTGGATCGAGAGAACCCTGGTGCCCCGCATCCCCCTCGGTTACACCGTAAGCCACAGTATCGCTGCGGCCTTTGCGGCAAAATATGGTGTTGGCTATGAAGTGATCATGAACTGTACCGTGCTGCAACCGCTGCCCAACGTGCTGCCGCAACCCGGCCAACGGTTGCTTGTACCAAGGAGCCGTCAACGAGGCGCGGGGGCTGGAGACCTGATACCGGCCATGCGCTGGATAGAGGCCCAATTATACATTTACGGAGATGGCAATTTCATGGAACCCTGCCGCCAATTGATACGGCAACACGGGCTGGAACAAAAGGTTTTTTTGATGGGCCAAGTGCTGCCCGAACAACTGTCGGCCATCACGGCCTCGGCCAGTATCGGCCTCAATTTGGTAGAAAACAATGGGCTGAACCAGTATTTTTCGCTGGCCAATAAATTTTTCGACTACCTGCACCAAGCCCTTCCGCAGATAAGCATGGATTATCCCGAATACCGCCGTATCAACGACCGGTTTGAAGTGGCCCTACTTATCACAGATGTGAGTGAACAAAATGTAGCAAATGCCGTTAATCATTTGTTGATGGACACGGCCAGTTACCGGCATCTACAGCGCAACTGCCTCCAAGCCAGGGAAATATATTGCTGGCAAAACGAAGCGGCCAAGTTGTTAACGTTCTATCAGCAATTGTAAGCGCTCAATAATAAACCAACGTTATTCAAACGTATTTACACATAGTAACCCATGATGTTCCTTGGCCGGCCGATTTTTGGCGGGGTCATGGATCTCTTTTACAAGATCAAGCACTTGCACCAAATGGGTGTGAGGATTTATTTACATTGCTTTACGCACAACCGCTCTCCCCAGCCCGAACTGAATAAGTATTGCGAGGAAGTGCATTACTATGTGCGCAAACGAAACTGGTCGGGCTTCTCGTTCCGCATCCCCTTTATTGCCCATTCGAGGGCCAGCCACGAACTGGTAACCCGCCTTAACCAAGACAGGCACCCCATTTTGCTGGAGGGCATCCATTGCACTTATCACCTGTTTACCGGCGAGCTCAAAGACCGTCCCATTTTGGTGCGGCTACACAACGTCGAGTTTGAGTACTACCGCCATTTGGCCCAACAGGAGCGCAACCTCCTCAAAAAAGCCTACTTTGCCCACGAAAGCATGCTGCTGCATCGCTACGAACAGGCCCTTGCCAACAAGGCGATCTTTTTAACGGTGAGCCAGGTGGACGAACAAGTGTATCAACGGCAATTGGGCGCCGAAAGGGTGTATTTTTTACCGGTGTTTACGCCGCATACCATGGCCTCGTGCAAAGAAGGGCTTGGCAATTACTGCTTGTACCACGGTAACTTATCGGTCAACGAAAATGCCCGGGCCGCCGAATGGCTGTTGAAAGAAGTATTCAGCCAAACCAACGTGCCGTTGGTGATAGCGGGCAAAAACCCTTCGGCCAAATTGAAGCGGCTGGCGCACCGGCAACAACATACCTGCTTGGTGACCAATCCTGCCGATGCGGAACTGCAGGACTTGATTGCACGGGCCCAAGTGAACATCTTGCCCTCTTTCAACAATACGGGGGTAAAACTGAAACTGATCAATGCCGTGTTCAACGGCAGACATTGTTTGGTAAACGAGGCGGCGGTAAAGGGCAGCGGTTTGGCAGCCTACTGCCAAGTGGCCGATGAACCGATGGACTTTGTTAAAGCCGTAAAGCAACTGTACCTAGAACCCTTTCCGTTTGAAGCCATCGAAGACCGGCAGGGTGCTTTGGAGCGGATCTACAACAACCGGGCCAATGCCGAAAAACTTATCAGCCTTCTACGCTAGCATTGTCCAACACCCTGTTCATCTCCGTTTTGATGGTACGGGCCGGATATTTGGCAATTACCCGGTAGTCGTGCGTGGCCATTACGATGCTGGTATTGTAGTCGCGGCTGATTTGGAACAGCAGTTGCATGATTTCGTCCGAGGTTTCGGGGTCGAGGTTGCCGGTGGGTTCATCGGCCAAGATGAGCTTGGGCGAGTTGAGCAAGGCACGGGCAATGTCCACCCGCTGTTGCTCGCCACCGCTCAGCTCAAACGGCATTTTAAAGCCCTTGGTTTTAGCCCCACCTTATCCAGCACATCGGCTATCTTTTCGTCCATCAGCTTCTCGTCTTTCCAGCCAGTGGCCTTCAATACAAATTTCAGGTTGTTGTTCACGTCCCTATCGGTCAGCAGTTGAAAATCCTGAAACACCACGCCCAGGTTGCGGCGCAAAAAGGGAACGGTTTTCCAATTTACCTCTTTTAGGTTGTACCCCACCACGGTACCCTCGCCTTCCCGCAGGGGCAAATCGCCGTACATGGTTTTGAGCAAACTGCTTTTGCCCGTGCCGGTTTTGCCCACCAAATAAACAAACTCCCCCTTTTCGATGGAGATGTTTACATTTTGCAATACCAAGCTCTGCGCCTGATAAATGTTCGCATTTTTTAACTGTATGACTGCTTGAACCATTGTAGCCGATTGATTATTTTGTTGAATATGCCTTGTAGCCATTTGTCGTGAACCGAGTGGCTGTCCGTAAACAAAGATGGCAAATTTACCGCTTGCCTAGCCCAAGCCCAAAAAAATCTCCCCCCAAAATGTTAAAATTGTGAATAACTAAAAAAATAGTTGCTTAACTAAAACATTAGTCTTATATTTGATGCTCAATTGGGAAGGATGAAAAATTTGACAAAGGCGGAAGAGCAGATCATGCAGGTGCTTTGGCGGCTGGACAAGGCTTTTTTACGGGAAATATTGGAAGAATTGCCCGACCCCAAGCCCCACAACAATACCGTGGCCACCATCATCAAAATATTGGTGGAGAAAGAGTTTGTGGGCGTTACGGTTTTTGGGCGGATGCACCAGTACCATCCCTTGGTAAGCAAGGACGCGTACAGCAAAAGCAGCATGAAAAATTTGGTGAAGGGCTATTTTGACGGTTCGTTCAGCAATGCCGTTTCGTTTATGGTAAAAGAGAACAGCCTGAGCGTGGAAGATTTGGAAATATTGTTGAAACAGTTAAAGAAGCGGTAGCCTAGTAGCCGAGGGCTTGGGCATCCCATTTGGCCAGTAGGCCACAGGGGGCTTATTTATTAAATGTGTAAAAATGAGTGCTATGCTGTTAACAGGATGGTATCTATTGAAGGTGGTGGCCTGTTCGGCCATTTTAACCGGCTATTACTGGTTGATGTTGCGCAACAAACTGTATCACCAGTACAACCGTTTTTTCTTGATGGCCTCGGTGGTGCTGTCGTTGACATTGCCCCTGTTGACCATCCATATACCGCGCTATGTGGAGGCCCCTCAGCCAAGCGCCATCCCCCTGTTGCAGACCGTTGAGCTAGAAGCGCCACTGCCGGTGGACACGGTGGCCACGATGCCCAGCGGCAATGGCTTTGAGTGGCGATGGTTGCCCATTGTCGGGTATGCGTTGGTATCGCTGGTGATGCTGGTGCTGTTCATTCGGGTATTATGGTACATCCGTTCGCTCATTTATAAATACAAGGGGCAGATCGTAGAACGATTTTTCTTTGTGAACACCACTGAAAAAAATACGCCTTTTTCATTTTTCAACTATATTTTTTGGAACGAGGGCATTGATTTGGAGAGCCCCGCAGGAAGGCAGATTTTCCGGCACGAAGTGGCGCATGTACAGGAAAGGCACAGCCATGACAAGCTGTTTATGAACCTGTTGCTCATCGTGTTTTGGAGCAACCCCTTTTTCTGGCTCATTCGCAAGGAACTGGGCATGATACATGAATTTATCGCCGACAAACGGGCCGTAGAGGACAACGATACCGCCAGTTTTGCCGCCATGATACTACAGGCGGCCTATCCACAGCACCGGTTCGATATGGTCAATCCATTTTTTTATTCCCCCATCAAAAGAAGATTACTCATGTTAACAAAAAAGCAAAGCCCCCAAGTGTCCTATCTCAGTCGCATACTGGTGCTACCCTTGGCCGTACTGGTGTTTGCCGCCTTCACCTTTAAAGCAAAGACCATTTACGCAATGCCCAGCCCGGCCCTCACCGATGTGGCGCCGCTGTTTACCGTGGTACTGGATGCGGGCCATGGCGGTGCGGATGCCGGTGCCTACGGCCCACAGGGCGAAAGGGAGAAAGACCTTGCACTGGCCATCGTGCAGCAAGTGCAGCGGCTCAACCCATCGCCCAACATCCGCTATGTGCTGAGCCGCCCCAGCGATGTGCAACTGTTGCCCATCGACCGGGTACAGTTTTGCAAAGATCAGCAGGCCGACTTGTTTATTTCGCTGCACTTGGATGCGGCACAGCAGGATACCAAAGCCCCAAGCGGCCTACGGGTATTGGTGGGCAAAGCGGGCGCTGCCCACGGGGCCGCCAGCAAACTATTGGCCGCCAGCCTGATCCAACATTTTCAACGCAATTACGGCTTAACGGTTAGCCCCTACCCCATCCAACCGAGGCAGGGAGTGATGGTGCTAGACCGCAACCATTGCCCAAGCGTACTGATAGAGGCGGGCTTTATGAGCAACCCCCAAGATGTGGCTTATCTAAAACCGAGGCGGCCCAAAAGGCCATTGCCCAAAATATCATGGCCGCCGTTAACAACTATCGGTTGAGCCAGGTTCCGACCGTTGCTCCATCCAAGGGCAGACCGCCACCATCGATACCCTGCCGACCCCAAAAACCACGGCCCCGGCCAAAGCCCTCGCCACGGATGGTGCGGTAAACGATTTGGACAGCGTGGGCGACTATCGCATCAGTGCCAGTGAAGATGCACCCCTAAGCAGGTTAGCGGCCGGGCGGCCGGTCAATGGCTTGTCGGTTGGCGCCGCCACGCTCCAGGGCGTTACCGCCCCTACGTATCCCCTGATTGTGGTCAACGGGCAAGTGGTGGGCAATACACAAGCGGCCCTCGCACAGATAGACGTGAACATTATCCGGGAAATCAACGTACTGAAGGCGGCAAGCGGCGTGAAGCAATATGGCGATCAGGCACGACACGGCGTGATAGAGGTGATCACCAAGGAGGCGCCCCCAACTGCACCGGTTTTGGTAAGCGGTACAAAACAAAAACCAATGGCAGAGGTGCCGGTACAGGTAATACCCGAAGTGGTGGCCATTGGCTACAAAAACCCCCAAACAGCCAAAAACACTAGCACTGCCATCGTTTCAACTGAACCTGCCGACGTAGTGGTAAAGGGATACAGAAAAACCAATGCGGTCAATACCCAACAAGAGAACCAGGTTGCCGAAAACGCTACCGACAAGTTTGACGGTACGGCCATTAATACTGGCCCTAATGGGGCATGCCGGGTGGCCAGGGGGCTTGGGCCAAACACCTGCAACAAAAACTCAACACTTCCATTGCCGTAAAGGAGGGATGGGCCAAAGGGGTGTATAAAGTGCTTATCCAGTTTGTAACAGATGAGGCTGGTCATATCTCTGATGTAAAGGCATTGAATTATCAAGAGACAAAAATGGCCCAGCATTGTATTGATATTGTAAAAAGCGGCCCGCAATGGGAACCCGCCGTACAGGGTGGCCGCAAGGTAAAAACCTACAGGCAGCAGCCCATTACATTTGTGATAGAATAATCAGCCCCTCAGTATTTTCAACTTTAGTCAACCCGGTGATTGGGCCATAGGTTTCTTTTATCCTAATCTAAGGTCATCAAAACCGATACCCTTGCCTTTAGTCGGCATCAGGCACATTTTACAAAAAAAAATCATGACAATAAAAAGTATCCTTCTTTCAGCGATAGCCAGCGGGCTTTATTGGGCGGCGCTCGGCCAAACCGATTTAACCCATGCCGAGCTTACCTACGTTGAAACCACCAGTTTTGTGAACAAAGCAGACAAACAGATTATCCGTACCGTGCAGCACATCTATCACCTGTCGCCCGACTTTTTGAAGACAACACAGTACATGAACAAAAACATGACCTATACTTACCTGCACGACCTCAACAAACGCCAGACGACCGTGTATTTGAACAACGGCGAAAAGTTTTATCGAACAACCGAAAAATATGCCCCCATCGTTTTTAACATTGGCAAGTATCGCTTGCACAAGCCATCCGTCCAACTGCTCGGCGATACCCTTACCATCGCCGGATATGCTTGCAAAAAAGCCTTGTTGACTTTTTCTATCGAGGGCAAGCAAGCAACCATGCAAATGTGGTATTGCCCGGATATCCGCCTTGCCACGCATCTGGTAGATTATCCTTTTACGGAACTGCCGGGCATCCCGGTAAAGTTTAGCTTCATAAGCAAGCCTGAGATGAGTTTTGAAACGGCCGATATAGATGTAGATTGCCAATTTGTTTTGCAAAACCTGAATCCTCGGCCCAACGGCAATGTGGTAGTGGAAAACAGTGAGCGGTATGTCGCAATGGACGAATCCCAAAAAGGCAATATTATTTTTGAAATGATGCTCGCCCCATCACCGGGCCCAATAAAGTCCAACAGGGGCAAGGCCATCACGGAAACCGTACAAGGAAAGGACGGCATTACGGTATCAACCATCCGGTACACGCCCTTTGCGGTGGGCGATACCATTGCCCCTTTTGAAGGCATGGATATCCACCTCCAAAAAGTGTCGCATCAACACTATGCCGATCGGCTATTGGTAATCAACTTTTGGTTTACCCGCTGTGGGCCTTGTATCCAAGAAATGCCCTATTTAAACAAGGTACAGGCTTTGTACAAGAACAAGCCCGTTTCTTTCATCAGCATTACCTACGACAACAAGAATGAAGTGGAGGATTTTTTGGCCAAAAGGCCCTTTACCTTCCGTCCGATAGTGGATGCACAGCACCTCATCGACCAGTTCAATGTGTCAACCTACCCTTTGACCATTATCGTTGACAAAAACCGGGTGGTTCGCTTTGTAAAAGTGGGCGAGCTAAAGAAGGGGCTGGAAAAGACAATTGACAGATTGCTTTAGCGAAACAGACAGTACAGCCAATGCCGGTGAATTTGCACCAAGGTCCGTTTTTATTCCAACCCATCACCCTATCACCGCCGTTGAAACAACGCGGTGGCTTACCTTTCACGGATGTGATTGCCGACCGTTGGTTTTTGAGCAAAATATGGCGGATTTTGTAGCGCTGGGCTAAGGGCCTGTACCGCCTCAAGCGAGATTTCGCTGGAAATTGGCTATCGGTAATCGCATCCATAAAATGTAAACAGGTGTACCCTGCGGCAAGGGACTTGATTGGCCCACCTGCGATGGGCAGGCTTTAAAGCCGTCCAAAAATGTATTTTTCGGTAAAATGGCGATTATGCGTACACCAGGGTTTCGCCCGGTAGCTCAATCACCAGTTCTTTGGCGGTGTTGGCCTCTACCCGACCAATGATCTGTGCCTCGATGTTGAGCGCTTGGGCGGCGGCTATCATGGTATCGGCATCGGCCGCCTCGCAGTAGATTTCGAGCCGACAGCCCATATTGAACACCTCGTACATCTCTCGGTGGGCGGCCCCGCTGTTCTGCTGGATGATCTGGAACACCGGCGGCGGGGCAAACAGGTTGTTCTTTACGATACGCAGGGGACTGGGCAGGTATTTGAGGCATTTGGTTTGTCCGCCCCCGCTACAATGGATCAGACCATGAATTTTGTCGAAATGGTTTTGCAGCAAGGGTTTTAGCACTGGGGCATACGTTCGGGTGGGGCTCAGCAGCAATTGTCCAATGGTAAGGCCGGGTAGTGCCTCGCAGGGGTCGGTCAACCGGTGGCGCCCGATGTACACCACTTCATCCGGCAGGTTATTGTCGTAGCTTTCTTTGTACGCTATCGAATAGGCTTTTTGCAGCACATCGTGGCGGGCGCTGGTCAATCCATTGCTCCCCAGTCCGCTGTTGTAGGCCGTTTCGTAACTGGCCTGTCCAAAGCTGGCCAGCCCAACGATCACATCGCCGGGCCGGATGCGTTGATTGGTCACGATGTTGGCCTTGGGCCAGCGGCAGGTCATGGTGCCGTTCACCGCCACGGTACGCACCACATCGCCCACATCGGCCGTTTCGCCGCCCAGGTAATGGATGTTTACCCCGTACCCGTTGAGCGTATCGAACAGTTGTTGGGAGCCGTTGATGATTTCGGACAATATCTGGCCGGTGATAAGGTGCTTGTTGCGGTCGATGGTGGAATTGAACACGATACGGTCGTATATGCCCACACAGAGCAGGTCATCCAGGTTCATCACGATGGCATCCTGGGCAATGCCCCGCCAAACGGATAGGTCGCCGGTTTCTTTCCAATACAAATAGGCCAAGATGCTCTTGGTACCGGCCCCGTCTGCATGCATCACGTTCACCATGGCGGGGTCGCCGCCAAGGAAATCCGGGTAAATTTTGCAGAAAGCATGGGCAAACAATCCTTGATCCAATTGCCCAACGGCGGCATGGACTTCTTCTTTTTGCGCCGACACGCCCCTTTTGGAGTATAATGACATGAAACGGTTTTAGGCTGCAAAAATAATTCTTCGCCGTTCAATAACCATTTCTCGAATCTCATTTAGTTTTGCACCACTTTTCAATGCAACTGCATACCCATATCAACCAACTGCCCGCTTTTAACAAGGCGGTGGTAACCATTGGTACTTTTGATGGCGTACACAGGGGGCACCAGCAAATCCTTGCGCAGTTAAAGACCGAGGCCCAGTCCATTGGTGGCGAAACGGTGATCATCACTTTCGATCCCCACCCCCGGTTGGTGGTTTCGGCCGGCCATGCTACGGTACACCTCCTCACCACATTGGCAGAAAAAGAGCAACTGCTGCGGCTTATGGCATCGATCACCTGGTGGTGGTACCCTTTACGGAGCGTTTTCCAGCCTTTCGCCGCAGCCTACATCAGCGAGTTCTTGGTGCGCCAGTTCAAACCGCATACCGTTATCATCGGCTACGACCACCGCTTTGGCCGCGACCGGCTTGGGCGATTACCAATTGTTGGAGGGTTTGGCACCGCAATACCATTTTACGGTAAAGGAGATACCCCCGCATGTATTGCACCATGTTACCATCAGCAGTACGGCTATCCGGCAAGCGCTGCTACAGGGCAATTGCGCTACGGCCAACGAACTTTTGGGCCATGCTTATTTTTTTTCGGGCTTGGTAACCAAGGGCAATCAATTGGGCCGCACCATCGGCTACCCAACGGCCAACCTATCGGTGCAGGCTCCCCACAAGCTCATCCCCGGCAACGGGGTATATGCCGTGAGTGCCACGCTCGACAACACGGTTTGGCACAATGGCATGATGAACATTGGCACCCGGCCCACGGTGGACGGCACCCAACGCATGGTGGAAGTAAACCTCTTTGATTTTAAACGGGAAATTTATGACGAAACGATAACCGTACAGGTAAAGCAACGGCTGCGCAGCGAAACCAAGTTCAGCGGGCTGGAAGCGTTGAAAGCGCAGTTGGCGTTGGACAAAGCGGCTGCGGAAACGGCTTGGCCCACTGGCAGGCACAAATAGCCTTGCCGTACTGGGCCTATATCTTGCTACAGCATCATTTTTACCACCATTTCTTTCAGCAAACTGGCATCCGGTGTACCCACACTGCCCACGCCGATACTGCGCAGGTTATATTCGTGCAGCAACAACAACGCCTGTTCTACCCGCCAAACGAGTAGTTGCGGGCAATGAGTTGGTAATCTTTCAAAAATAGGGATTGATGCCCATGGCGGCCGCCACGGTTTTGTCGTCTTTCCCTGAAGGCAAACAACATGTAGGCTTTGCTGAAAATGTTGTACAGGGCGGGCAGCACCATCTGGATGGGGGCGGCCTTGGGATTGCCCTCAAAATAGCCGATGATTTTGATGGCCTTGGGCAGGTCTTTTTTGCCAAGGCATCTTGCAGTTCAAATACGTTGTACTCCTTGCTTACGCCCACGTATTTTTCAATATCATCTTCGGTAATGAGTTTTTCGCCGCCTAGGTTCAGCAGCAGCTTGTCCACCTCGTTGGCAATACGGCTCAGGTCGTTGCCAATATGGTCCACCAACAGCATCAGTGCCTTTTGGCAATCTTGGTAGCACGAGAGGCCACCAGCTCGCTGGTCATTCGGGGCAATTTGCTGTCGTATATCTTTTTAGAGGTAACACCACGGCGCTCTTTTCACAGCTGGCCAATCCGGTGCGGCCGTCGAGGGTCTTTTTCCTTATAGCTCACCACAAAAACGGTGAACCAAGCGGGCTTTCGATGTACGCCTCCAGCTTGTCGATGTCCTTCATCTGCTGCGCCTCTTTTAGCAACACCACCTGCCGTTCGGCAAACATGGGTAACGCCTACAAGCATTTACCACGGCGCTCCATCGGCATCCTTGCCATAGAACACGGTAAGGTTAAAGCCGGCCTCGCTTTCGCTAAGGATGTGGTGCTCGGCATAGTTGACCACTACGTCGATATAATAATCCTCCTCCCCTTCTAACCAATAAACGGGCTTGAATTGCTTTTTACTCCAGTCTGCTATGATTTTATCGGCCGCCATGGCCAAAGATAAAGGTTCCGGCCGATTGCCGCCCGTTTTTGGGAATGCGCTATGGGCTTAGTTTTCAGCGGCAATCGGCACCAACAATATATTGCTGGGCTATCCGTTTTATATCCACAACTGCGGCAGTTTGGCATGGTTTTGGAAAAATTGAGGGACAGATACGATATTGAGTGATAAAAGAAGTGCGGATACACAAAATCTACTTTATATTTTTAACAACAAATTGTTAGGTTTATGGCATACGAGAATTTTCCATCCGAATCGGGATCGGTGCAAGCCCCTCCCAAAGGTAACAAACCCAATCTACGGGGCATTGCTCACCGGCGGCCTACTGGTGGCCCTGCTGGCACTTGGGGATACATCATTTACGACAAGAACAAAAACAAGGAGACGTTTCAGCAGCAACAGGCCGCAGCTAGACAACAGTACCGCCATGCGGGAGCAGTTGCAGCGCGACTTGGACAATGCCACACTCCGCTTTGACGAACTGAAAACGGACAACGCCAAAAAAGACAGCTCGATGATAGCCAAAGACAGGGAGATTGCGGAGAAGAAGAGCCGCATCCAGGCGCTGCTGTCGAAGGTGAATGCCACACAGTCCGAACTGGCCGAGGCCCGCACACTGATCCGCTCACTGAATGATGACATTGATGGCTACAAGGCACAGATTGAACAATTGAAGGGCGAAAACCTGGCGCTGACACAAGAAAAAGAGGTGATTACACAGGACAGGGATCGGGTAAGAAGGGAGTTCTGACTCTGCACAAGTAAACTATGCGGCCTCACAAGCGGCCCTGAAAAAAGAGAAGAAGATAGAAAAATGTGGCCTCTACCCTCAATGCCTCAAATTTTAGCATCCGGGGCATCGATGAAAGAAGGAAAGGGAAGGAAAGGGAAAAATCGAAGGCCAAGAAAGTGGATAAGTTAAGGGTGGCTTTCGACTTGGACGAGAACAGGATGTCGCCCTCCGGCAACAAGGATATTTATGTTTGCATCACCGGCCCCGATGGTAACCCCATTGCGGTGGAAGCCTCTCGGCTCGGGCAAATTCAATACCCGTGATGGCCAAGAGAAACTGTACACCCAAAGGCTGGATGTGATTTATACGCAGGGCCAACGCCAAAACTGTTAACATCGATTGGAAACAAGAGAATTTTCAAAAAGGCAATTACACAATCGAAGTATATCACAATGGCTTTAAAATTGGCCAAGGTACCAAGAGTTTCAGCTAAGCAATTAATCACTCCATATATCACACGGGCTTTCTTCGGAGAGCCCGTTTTTAGTGGCCATGGCTCAACCCCTGATCGTGCGGCTGGATTTGTTGCGAGGGTTTAAAATGCAGTACAGGATTGGGTTTCAGGTTATTGGGGGCTGCATACCTACGGAATTGTTTTGAGGTCAAACCATAGTCTGTTGCAGTGGCACTACCGATACCTGAAAGATGCCCCTGCACAGCAATGGAAAGCAACAACAAGTCAACTGCAAAATTGGGGTTCAAGCATCGGTAGCGGTTTGCGCCGCTGTGGCGCTAGCGGCCGTTTTGCTGCCCTTGGGCTTGTCGAGAAACAGCATTTTGAGGGCCATGACAATCATGAACACGGCAAAAATTTTTTAACGGTATCCTGTGGCAGGCGCAGCGCCACTTTGCTGCCCAGATAGCTGCCCAGCAAAAACCCAATGGCCAGCAGGCCCACCACCTTAAAATCTACATGCCCTTGTTTGTAATATTGTAGCACGCCCAGGATGCCCACCGGCAACATGATAAGGCCAAGCGAGGTGCCTTGGGCCGTTTTTTGGCTAAAGCCCAGCAGATATACCAGTGCCGGCACAATGATAAGGCCGCCGCCCACACCTACCATACCGCCCAACATACCGGCAGCGATGCCCACCAGCACTACGATCAATTCTGTTTGCATATCCGTATTTTTAATTGCTTGCCTCATTTTGCAAATTTGGATTGGTACAGGCCAATGGCACTGTTGATGATTTCCATGGCCTTTTCCTTCGACTGAAATTCGTCGATGGCCACTTGTTTGTTTTCTAACACCTTGTACTGCTCAAAATAATTTTTCAAAATCGAGAGCAAGGGGGGCGGCAGTTCACTCATTTGTTGGATATAGTTTACGGTGGGGTCTTTGGCTGCCACGGCAATGATCTTGTCGTCGGGCACACCGGTATCGATCATCTGCATATTGCCGATCACGTTGGCCTGTACCAGGCAGAGCGATTGGATGCTTTCACTGCACAGCACCAGTATATCCAAGGGGTCGCCGTCCTCGCCCAACGTTTGCGGTATAAAACCGTAGTTGATGGGATAATGGAACGAGGAAAATACCACCCTATCCAATTTCAGCAGTCCTGTTTTTTTATCTATTTCGTATTTGGCCCGGGAGCCCTGTGGGATTTCTATCAGGGCATTCACCACTTCGGGTGCCTTATCGCCATAATGGGCGCCATGCCAAGGATGCAATACATACATATCGGTTCAATTGATCAGTTTAAAACTTACCCAAGCTGCGGCTATGCCCGCCACCACACTAAGGGTGATATAGCCTATGCAAAGCCAGTAACGGCCCTGCTGAAGCAGTTGTAGGTTTTCGGCGGCAAAGGCAGAGAATGTGGTAAAGCCTCCGCAAACGCCCGTTGTGAGCAACAGCTTCCAGGTATGGGCAAACGATGGTTTTTGAGCGAAATGGCCAGTACCAGCCCTATCACCGCACTGCCCGCCACATTTACCAGCAAGGTGGCCCACGGAAAGGCAGCAGGCCCCATGGCCAGCGATAGGCCATACCGGAGCATCGACCCAACTGCCCCGCCCAAAGCGACCACTAAAAAATTACTCAGCATGGCGGCTAATTACTCCTTGTTGTCGGCAAAGGTATATTGTATGTCCACCAACCATTGGCCGTTTTGCCGCACCAGTTTCAAGCGGTTGTTCTCGGTCGTTTTATAGCTGTTGCCATACTGTACAAACGTCAACGAGTCCTTCACCTCCCGCTTTACCTCCTTGATGATGATGTCGGCCTTGGCGTACCCTTTTCTGTCCGCCTCCGAAAGACGTTGGTCGTGTTGCTTCAACTGTTCCATGTACTGCATATTGGTACCGGCCGAATCGGGCAGTACATATTGCACGGCTTCGTCCACGTTCATCTTGAGCGTGGCCTGTATAAAAGCCTGCGCCACTTCCGTGTCGGTAACCGGGGCTGCCGGGGCATTGTTGCCGCCACAGGCACATAAGAAGGCCGCTGAGGCCAGTAACATCATTGCTCTTTGTATCATGGTTTAAAATTAGTTATCTTTTGCAATACTATGTACAAATAAAAGCACCCTGCCGGGGCAGGGTGCTTGCAATATATTGACAACCATCAATTATTGGGCTACTTTTTCCAAAGCCTTGGCCCCCTCGCTAATAGTTTCCAGCGCTTTCTTCAATGAGTCGGCATCAACTTTTTTCAGTTCGTCCAAACCTTTTTTTATTTCGTCCATGCCCACGTTCAAGCTATCAGAGGCCTCGCCCGCTTTTTCCTTGATCTTGTCCATGTTCGACTCCATCATCCCGCTTTTGGTGAAGGCCACTTTCCAAGCACCGTCCTCCTTGCGCAGGGTAAAGTTGGTGCTTTCGTTGGATCCTTTATCTTTTACAGGAATCGTAGCTTTGTCTCCCTCTATCTTGGCCTCGCCAAACTCCATTTTCGACTTATCAAAGTCCTTGTTATCCTTATCGGGGGCCACTTTCATGGCCGTTTCCAGTAGGCTGAACATAGATTCGCTGTCCTTGGTGGCCAGTTTTTTCGCCGCAGCCAAATCCTTTTTGCCCATGGCATCAAAAAATGCTATCAGGGTAGCTTTCGGATCGCTGCTGCTGGCACCGCCACCGCAGCTTGTAACCAGTAAAGTACAGGCTGCCAGTGCAGCTACTAATAATTTCTTCATAACTATTTTTTAAAATTTGGTGACAAATGTAGCGGTATTTTTCGCTTTTGGGTAATTATTTATACACTATTTCGGTTACCTTAACGCATTGCGGATGCAAAAAAAGATCGTCCACGCCTACAAATTCAAAATGGCCGATGCGGCTGGTGCTGCAGCGGATTTGTCCTTTGCTGCCCAGCAAAAGGCAATCAAACACATATTCGGCACAATACATACGGTCGTGGGTGGTTGCGTCGAACTGCATATCAAACATCACCCCGGCACGGTAGATTTGCTGTGCCGCAGTTAGCAACCCCTGCCGGATGGACGTAGGTACCCGATACCGGTACACCCCGAGGCCTCGGTTATCGGCCGGATGGGCAAAAATGCGCAAGCTGTCGCGCCTGATCTTTTGATCGGGGTTGAACTCGCCGCCCAAGGCATGATAGACCACGCATTGGCCATTTTCGATATTGGCAATGCCGCAGTGGGAGTAGGTTTTGTTGCGGAGGTTTATCTGCCGCAGCGATTGGCTGGTAAAATCGTTACCGGTGCGAAATATCAAATCCCCAGGTTGTATCAATGGGGCAATGCTGTCGATGTACCCAATGCCTTGGTGCCATCGCATGGTATCGGCCGCGGCCATGGCAGGCTGCACTTTGCCCTTGGGCGACTGCTGGCCGCAAGAAAGCAATCCGGCTAGCAGGGATACGGTAAGTAGCAGCATGATGTGATGGCCCAAAAAGATCCGCCTGCCTTTGGGTGAAGTACCCATCGTTATTGGCTTTGCTCTTTTTCCTTTTCCCGGTCGTAAGCCTTGATGATGGCCTTTACCAAACGGTGACGCACAACGTCTTCTTCATCCAGTTCGATGTGGGCAATACCGTCTATATTGCGCAATATCTTACTGGCCCTGAACAGGCCGCTCTGTTGTTTGGGCGGCAGGTCAATTTGGGTGGGGTCGCCGGTAATGATAGCCTTGGCGTTGGGGCCGATGCGGGTAAGGAACATCTTGATCTGTAAGTCGTTGGTATTTTGTGCCTCATCCAAAATGATAAAGGCATTGTCCAACGTGCGGCCCCG
The DNA here is from genome assembly GCA_037367405.1 of Ottelia alismoides. Lineage (NCBI taxonomy): Eukaryota > Viridiplantae > Streptophyta > Magnoliopsida > Alismatales > Hydrocharitaceae > Ottelia > Ottelia alismoides. Next base: position 181,938 of record JAZKJV010003733.1, on the reverse strand, counting down.
CATATAGGCCAAGGGCGCCACTTCGATGGTACGGGTACTCATGTAATAGCCTAATTTATCGGCCGGTATCATATCGTCCAGCGCATCATACAGCGGCCGTAGGTAGGGGTCAATCTTTTCCTTGAGGTCGCCTGGCAAAAAGCCCAGGCTTTCGCCCGCTTCCACGGCCGGCCGGGTAAGGATGATTTTTTTGACCAACTTGTTTTTGAGCGCCCTTACCGCCAAGGCCACGGCCGTATAGGTTTTGCCCGTGCCGGCGGGGCCAATGGCAAATACGATATCGTTTTTGTCGGCCGCGGCCACCAGTTTTTTCTGGTTGGCCGTGCGGGCCCGCACTGTTTTTCCGTTGGGGCCAAACACCAAAACATCGTTGGGGTTGCGGTCCATGAAATGATCCACCGTTTTCTCGTCGTCGCCGCCCAATATTTGCTCAAAGTAATTTTCGCTCATGTGGCCGTTGCGCTCCAGGTACTGCACGATCAGGTCGATTTTTTCCCGGGCACCTTCAATTTGTTCGGTACTGCCGCTGAGCTTTATCTGGGTACCGCGGCTCAATATTTTCAGCAGCGGAAATTTCTTTTTCAGGATATCTAACTTACCGTTGTTGACCCCAAAAAACTCAATCGGGTTAACGGTTTCCAGGTTGATGATTGTTTCTGTCAATGCCATTCAATTTTACCTATTGTTGCCCACCGGGCAGCGCAATAGTTTGTTTATAAATCAAGTTGCCGTTAAGGGTATTTACCTTATCCATCCAATCCAAATTTACTGAATACCCGTTGAAATAACAAAAGGTTAGTTTTTCACAAATGTTGATAACCTGTTGAAGCACAGGCTGTAACCGGGGTTTGATATTATAACGGCCAATGAGCGGCGGTCGCAATGCGGCCTTCGCTTTTCGGTGTACAACTTAGGCCCCGGGCTATGGCATACAAGAACATGCCCGGTTGTACCAGTGGATAAAAAACCATGCGGGCCATCGTACTGCAACGGCCCGCATGGATGAACAAATCTTTTTTTTATCAATTGCCGCCAAAGCCACCGCTGCCGCTTTTGATGCGCTTGCTCTCGTCTTCATTGCCGCTCTTGCGCTGACGGGCCGCCTTTACCTGCTTGTTGCCAAAGCGGTAGGTAAAGTTCATGCGTAGTTGCTGGCTTTCCCAGCGCCCATTGGCATCAATAAAGTTACCAAAATTACTCACGCCTGCCCAACGCATGGTACGCAGCAGATCGGTATAGCTGAACTTGATGGTGGCGGTGTTGTTGAAAAGCTGTTTTTGTACACCGATATCCAGGCCACCGAGTGCCTTGGTTTCAAAGGTACCGCCCCAAATAGTGGGCGAACTGTAAAAACCCGACAGCTCTGCACTAAAACCATCCTTGAGCGTAAATGACTGCTGCATGAACAAGTTGGCAGAGTTTACACTGAGGTTGATGCTTTTGCCATCATCGAAGCGGGCCTTGAACCGGCTATGAAAGGCATTGATATTGGCAAAGATGCTCCACCACTTGGTAACTTGGAAAGGCAGTGCAAAATTGATGCTGTAAATATCTTGACTGGCCAAGTTTTTTTGCGTGATAAAAGCCCTTGTTTTTTCGGTGGTATCAATGATTTGGGTAGAGTAATCGCTGATATGGCTGTAGCCGATAGTGGTATTGAAACGGTACAAAAAGGTATGCGTCAGCTCGATGCTGTTGGTATATTGTGGCCGCAAAAAGGCATTGCCCTTTTGATAGGTCAATTCATCCAGTTTGTTTTCAAACGGGTTGAGGTCTTGATAACCTGGCCGGTCAATCCTTCGGCTATACGTTAGGTTAAAGGCGTGCTTTTGACTGGCATTAAAGGTAATGGCACCACTGGGGAAGAAGTCCGTATAATTCCGGGCCACCTCCTTGTCGCTTTGATTGGTGGCGCTTTCCAGCACGCCCTTGCTGTTGGTATTCTCCACCCGTAGCCCACCTTGCAGGCTCCAACGTTGGTTCAGTTGCCGGTTGTAGTTCACGTAGGCGGCGTTTACGTTCTCCGTGTAAGTAAACTGATTGCTACGGTTCATGTTCTTGATGCTTACGCCGCTCAGCAAATCAAAGAAGTCGAATGTATTGTCGGTTTTCACATTGGAGTATTTGGCACCATAGCCCAGCTTACCCTTTAACCAGGGCCTTTCATAATCAAACTTGGCCGTGTATATATTGATGTTGGTGGGGGTATTGTTGGTATAGGTTTGCTCATACAGCAAAAGTTCCGTTCCTGGCTGCAAATAGAAATTGGGTTGAAAACTGTTGGCCTTGCCCCTAAAGCGCCCATAGTCCGCATCGAGGTTAAATTCGCGGCCTGTGCTATCGGCATAGCGGTAGTTGAAGTTAAAGTTGAGGTTGCTATTATTGGTATTGATACGGTTGGTGGCCAGCAATACTTTGTCGGAAATACCTGTACTGTTAGAAGAAATCGGCGTGCGGCTCCTCGAATCAAAATAGCCGTCCCTGAAATTACCGGTGGCCACAAAACCGATGGTATTTTCTTTGTTCACGTAGATATCGATACCCGCTTTAACATTGTGGTTCCAACCACCATCGTTGTTGATGCCCCGTTGGTTAAAGATACTATCGGCCTGTACCCGGTACAGGTTCATGCTGCTCTCGTTATCGCCCCAGCCATTGCTGTAATTGCTAAACAGGTTCACCTTTTTGTTGCGGTAGTTGAGACTGAGCGAATTGTTGGTTTTGGGGGTGATGCCCACATTGAGGCCAGTGGAAAAATTACCGTTCAACCCATATTTCTTATTCTTTTTCAGGCGGATATTGATAATGCCCGCATTGCCGGAAGCATCATATTTGGCTGAGGGGTTACTGATCATCTCGATAGACTCGATGTCGGCCGAATTGATAGAGCGCAGGTAGGCCGCCAAATCCTTGTTGTCCATTTGGGTCATACGGCCGTCCACATACACCCGCACCCCGTTTTTACCCTTCATGCTGATGTTGTCGTCTTTGTCCACCACCACGCCCGGCGATTTTTGCAGCAGCTCCATGGCGTTGGAGCCCGTGGCATTGATACTGTTCTCTACATTGAATACGGTTTTGTCGGCCTTTACCTCGATCATCGGTTTTTTGTAGCTCCCGGTAACGGTTACCCCTTTCAGTTCCTTACTGGCAGTTTGCAGTCCCAAAACAGGGGCGTTAAAGTGCTGGCCTTCCACAAGGGAAAACAAAGCCGTGCTGCCCTTTTGAAATCCCGATGAACTGGCACTGATAAAATAGCTAGCCGGTTGTAGGCTGTTGATTTCGTAGCGACCTTCATTATCGGTCACCTCCGCCTTTACGAAAGCCGAATCGGCTCGATAGAGGCTGATGGTCACTTTAGCAAGCGGCTGCCCTGTGGCATCCTTTACCTGGCCCGTGACTTTGGCCCCCTTTTGTGCAAATAAAGAGAACGCCGATAGCAGTAACAAACTGCCCATCAGCAACATTTTTTGTTTCATGACTTATACTTTTTTTCGTTGGTTGAGGCATAAAGGTATCTCGACTGTTTGAGAAGGATATGGCCAAATGGGTCGAAGGGGGCTTTTATAGGATGAGTGGTCGAGCTTTGTAAGGCAAGGGGATTTTGCCGGGGGTAGCCGGCTGTTGGGCATTACAGGCACAAGCTAAGGCAACCGAAAAAATTGAAAATAAAAGGCCGTCGCATTTTACTTTTGACACAGCCTCTTGTTGCTATTTTCAACCCCTTACCGGATATACGCACAGCAGTGACACTGGGCGCTATATGATACGAGTTGTTACTTTGCCCTTTCCCATCAGCCACCTGATCAAAATAAAGGTTTTGGTTGATACACCGCCTGTACTTTCACCATCCCATTTCCCGATCAGCTATTTGCCTCCCTGCACAATTTGGTTGTCGTAAGTCATCTATGCTTTATTTATGATACCGGCATTGGTTTTCTATGGCGGCATCGTTGCGTCGCACTCTTGTACGGCATGCCTTTGAGCGGCTTTTGAGCTTTTCGTTATCTTGCCTACATCCGTGAACTTATCATCAGTGTCCGTCCAACTTGTTTTGCCGGGCAAGCATCTGGAGCATACACAAAGCGATGCGGCAAAGCACAAGTACGCTGTCCCGCTGGCTTGGCCGCATACTTGCGCCATAAGGATAATTTCTCAACCTCCGTAATGCTGTATAAATCTAAATTCTGTCGTATCGCTAATGCTGCTATACCAGGATTGTTCAGGTAATGCTGGAACTTCCGGTTTACCACTTCTACTTTTATCGTTACCCTCAAACTGTCCAGTCATTCCAACCTGATGCCGCCCATAATAGTGTAAGTGATTTCCTCCGTTATGTAGGTGATGGCTTCCGGGTTGGTGGTGTTTATTTTGCTATCCATAAAAAATATTTTTTTAACCTTATACGGTCAAAAATATACTTATCAAAGCAATTAAACAAACTCTTTACTATTTTCTTTTTGTCGCATAAGGTCAATAGATTTGCTAAAAGCCGTAAAAAACGGCTATTATTCACTCTTTAAGGCTTGTTGATTATGATTTCGTTCGGCAAAAAAATATCCATGCTCCGCAAGGAGAAGAACCTCAACCAAGGTGAACTGGCTACACAACTTAATACCTCTGTTTCTGTGATTAGCCGTTATGAACGGGATGAGATGCTGCCCTCAATTGAGATGGATAAAAAACTGGCAGCTTTGCTGGATACTACCGTAGGTTATTTATTGGGTGAGAATGAAGATAACCAGCTTTTAAAAAACCCGAAGATTTTGCAACGCTTACAGGATATACAAAAACTTTCTGATAATGAACAGGGACACATCTTTATCACTCTCGATGCACTGATAAGGGATTTTAAAAATAAAAAGGCTTATGCCTCTTAAACAACAAAGCCGCATCACTGCGGCTTTTGTTTTTATTATACATATAATCTTTTGTGAGCTACAATTTTTGACCCTTTACTTTCTTCTTCAATTCAAGCTCACCTGTCGATTCATTAAAATTTACAATGCATTCAGAGTTAAAAGCACCCTTCAAATCAAAAAGCCATCTTTGATTTGGATTATTTAGCAAAATAAATTCAACTTTCTGTAGAGGTCTAAATCCGGGGCCAGTAGAAACATGTGCTTGGCTCATCGGGTAATAACTAACTATGAGAACCTTATTTGAATATACTTCAAGGAAAAAAAATGAGCCAGTATCTTTTTCAATTACTATTTTTTTATTGATATAAACGGCCTTATCATCAAAACTCAAAACATGATTGCCAATCTTAAAACAATTCGTACTACTTGCAGTATCATAGTGAGTAAAATACTTGGATATATACTTTACTTTTTGGCTATAACTACTCATATTTATAAACAATAAAACAATCAAAAAACTAAATGCTTTCATAGGTTGCTATTTGGGAGTATAAAATGGGCTTCCTAATCCTATCGGAGTTCGGTCACCATAACTTGATGAAAAACTTGAGTCTTTTGTTACTACCCAAGGGCCTTTGTCGGCTGCACCATTTTTGCTAAAAACATAAACGTCTCCTGATTTTGTCTTTAACAGAAAAACTGCGTAGTGTTGGGTTCCTCCGGCTTCGTTTCCTTTATCAGGCAACCCATAACCAAAGTCTTCCCTATTTTTATACCCATCAGAAAAAGCGTATCGTATGACATCTCCAAACGTAGGATTTGCAGTCTGTTTAAAATTATCTTGAAGTTTTTGGTCAGCATCTAAAGGATTTCCAATAATACCGCTACCCTTGCCATCAAAATTAAAATTAACTATTCCATCTTCTGACATAGATAAAGCTGTTCCGAAACAATTGGAGTTCCAAGCCTGATTTTGATTATTTAAAAAATCATTTACCTCCCCAAGTCTGTTATCAACAGATTTTATACCCAGTTTGTCAAGAGTAGTGCCTTCTTTTATTTCAACACCATTAAGCCCTTTCTCAAGTTTCTCCTTGCTCAATCCAGTTTGCTCTGCTAAAGTTGATATATCATCTCCCTTTTCGGCAACAAAACGAACATATTTCTCCATCTTACCAGTTCCTTTCCCCTTTTTCATTATCTCTCTCTCGGCTATTTCAATTTCCCACAATCCATCTGGGTCTATGTAACGTAAAGGATTATTGTAAGCGTATCTGTACGGTGTCCATCTTCTATCTAAGTCAGCCAAAGGGTCAATTGAGTGGAAACGTCCTATCTGCGGGTCTAATATTCTAAAATTAAAATCATATAACTCTAATCCGCTTCCATCACTGAACTCAGCAGATTGAAGTTCTTTACCACTGTATTTGTAATTGTTGGTTGGAGAGTTATTGAGAACTTTAGAACTAATGCCACTCATCACCAAACCAAACGGATAATACTGCGTCTCCTCCACCAGCGGCCCCCGTGTGTGTACCACCCCGAAACAAGTTCGGGGCAAGTTTTGTATGTTATCGAAATAAACGTCCATGTTGCTTTCATTGCTGCAATACACATAAAGATAGCCATTTTTTGGCACCGCTATGTGCTGCAAATCGTTAAAATGTTGCTTCAGTTCGTTCAAGCTGCCCACCATACTGGCACCGCCGCCGGCGTATTTGAACCGCTTCCCGAATCGCTTTGCTCTCGGGACAAGCTATCCAGCAAGATATAGTTGATAAAGGCCTTGGGTTTGCTAGGAGTACCCTTCGTTTGGGTATTGCCGTAAGCCCGCAGTTGCTACAGGTGCCGTTGTTGGTGACCGGCTGGCTATAAAAACTCCGCCCCAAAATATCCACCTTGTCACCCGACATCACTTTCAACACCATCCCCAGGCCCGTTTTGGCACCGCCGCCGCCGTTCAACCGGTACAGCCTCGTGCTGTTGGCCGCCGCAAAGGCCACATCCTCCGGGTTGTTGCCGATGCCGTTGTCGTTGCCATAGGCGGGCAGCCCGCTTACCGTGCCGCCATCTACAATCTGGGCCGTGTTGACTTCATAATAGTTTTGCTCCGTGGCCAGTTTGGCCGGTTCAAGGCTCGCCACGGGGTATTTGTCCACCCGCTGCTCCTCCGTGATCACCGTCCGCATCCCGGGACTACGCCCGGGACAGGCTGTTGCCCAAGTGGTCCTTTAAAATTAAATATACTGCCAGTGTAGAGTTTCCGATTAAATCCGGACGCAGTCCGGCAAGTTTGGCAGACACAAGTGGCCCTGCGGAACACTTGCGCCAGTGGGTATTTTGGCCACTCTGTAATATGTTGACAATGCCCGGCCCCGCCGTGCCCTCCAATACCGTGGGACTGAGTGTGCCGTGAGCCGCCGTGCTGCCCGCTTACCTCTTTTTCCTATGGCCCGCTTCCTTTTTTTTAATCCGACTTTTAACGAAAGGGGGAGTCTTAATAAGTAATCGCCAGATTTTTTTATCGTCATCCCATTGAATATTATACCTATCCGCAAGTAATGATTGGGTAGAAAAATCAATACGTTGATTATTCCAATCGAAAAGCATTCTTTTCTCAAACATATATGCTAATAGATACAAATTTATATCCAATTGCGGTATTGGACAATGCTCATTTAAAAAGCGCACTAAATCAAGTACACGATATTTTTTCAAAACAGAATCGTGATGAATATCCATTCTACCTAATTGCTCATTTTTAGAAATAAAAACTGTATCAGCAAGAATTATTCTTTTATTACTCTGTAAAAAGAGCAATTCCTCCGCCTCCGCTTCGCTGTCGGAAAGCTTGTACTTTTCTTTGAAATAATTTTTAAAGCCGCCTTTAGTTGTTATCAAAAAATAAGGGTGGTCTTTTATTTGTACTTTCACAATTGCGTAAGGTAGATTGATTGAACCATTTGCTCCGAACAATAGTTTAAAATACGCCTTACTATCAAATGAATCAGGGAAATTTTGATATGCCTTTTTGTATTGGCCAATACATACCATTGACACATACATCCCACCCAGCAAAAGAATCAGCTTAATAGACATAATTTTTAATTTATTTTATACACTAAATGAACAAGTGTACCATTGGGATCCCTGTAGGGAGGCTGACTATTTGAAGCCCAGCCTAGTCCGACAAAATATGTCCTAGGTGTTCCCCCCCGTTGTGAAATAATCGCATTTTCGATTTTCGCTCGTTGGTAATCAGACCCTAGAGCATATACTGTAGTGCCATTACCCACTAAGCCGTGGTCAAGTATATTTGCATTGCCTTGCGAGTTATCATTTTTGAGCCCGGCAAAAGGAGTAACTTTGGTAATACCATTTGATACACCTTGAGGGTTTCCAACCCATTGTGAATAACTTTGTCCCAATAGTTTTCCGCCGAATTGAGCTAAACCGTCTGAGGTTCCATTATCTACATGTTTGATTGGATTTTGGGGGTCATTGGTTTTCTCTGCAAGGTTATTTTCCCTTATCAAAGCAGGGTCGGTTAGCGTATTTGAAAAGAGTGTACGTGTTGAGAAATCCCCTTGAAGGAATCCACTTCCCTGTCCCGCTTGATTATCGTCAAAAATCAAGTGGTTTCCACTACTCATCATATCATTAAACCTGGTCAATGCTTCGCCGGTTAAAGTTGTCCTCAATTCGTTCAAAGAACCCAAAACACTATTTGCCCATGTATTATTGACAAGTTGGTTGCCATTTGGATCAAAGAACCCCCAAACTTGTTGATTATTAATTGTTTGTTGTTGATAAGTGTAAGTGATATTACTCACAGATATATTATACTCCCTTCCATCCTCATCCTTAAGCAAAAGCGGATTATTGGCTACAAAATGATAGGGCGAATAAAACTCATATTTTTCAACCAACGGGTCTATCACATGCCACCTTCCAATCTGCCCATCATACATCCTCGCCCCATAATCCGTCCACTCCAATCCACTGCCATCACTAAACTCTCTGCGCTGCTCCTCCTTCCCATTGTACTTATACTTATTATCCAAACTCCCCGCCGCTTTACTGCTTATCCCCGCCATCGTCAACCCAAACGGATAATACTGCGTCTCCTCCACCAGCGGCCCCCGTGTGTGTACCACCCCGAAACAAGTTCGGGGCAAGTTTTGTATGTTATCGAAATAAACGTCCATGTTGCTTCCATTGCTGCAATAGATGTAAATATAACCATTTTTCGGCACTGATACATTTTGCAGGATGTGCGTTTTATCGCCCCCCGTTGCCGCACCGTTCACCGGGTCGTACCCGCCCGACACAAATTTGAACTGCTGATCGAACAAGGTATAACACAGGCCCGGCTTTACGTTGTTGTTGCCGCTTGGGACACCGTGGGCCACCGCAGGGTTGGCCCCCACTGGTTGGAGGCCGCCCCAAAAAGGCGTTGATTAAATCGATGGCCGTGAGGGGATTGTTGCCCTCAATCACAGTCCAGTTCCTCACAGCCCTTGATGCACTCGCCAGCGTATTTCAAACAGATCCATTCCACCTTTTTTGAAAGAAAAATTTCGGGCCTGAACTTATAGTTAAAATTCAACCTTTCTTTCTGCCCCAGATTCCTCACCCTGATTTCCAAAGACAAACTATCGCTAAAGCTGAACCGAACACGGTGTATGAACCCAGGCTTTTGCATTGCTGGAGTAGCTTTCCTGTACTTATGTTTCAAATCTTTAAAAAAAAGGTTTCCCGGCCTGTTTACATACCTTTTAAAATCCATTTTCATCAACTTCGCATAGACAATACTGTCCATGCCACCAATCTTATGCTGCCCTTTCGCTTGTAGAAAAGATGTGCATACCATGATTGTCAAAACCCATAATGTACTTTTCATTAATGCTTAATTTAAAAGTTATTGCCGCTATTGTTTCTTCTCGTCCTTTTTATCCGGCGGCTTCGGCAATACCTGAGCAAAATTGGTTTTCTCCCGGATTGGTTGTTTGATAGAACCCAATGCCTGATTCGCTGCCATCGCCCACAACGGCAAGGGTCGCATTAAATTCTTGCTGCTGGGCATTTGCCGGTATAGTTTTGTACATACTTGTCCCTACCTTTTTGTTCATTGAGCCTACTTAGGAATGCGGATGCCTTTTGGGGGTCAAGGATTACTAGGGCAAATCTTTTGTCACCCGCCTCGACCATTACGGTATATCCCTCAGTAGCGGCATTGCCCTTGAAACTTCCGAAGACATCATCATCGGAATGGGCAACGCCTTTAAGTCCATCTGTATATGGGTGTGTATGTAGTGTACCTACTTGTTTTTCCCCTTTTTGTAATGATTCGGGGTTCATATCCCGGCCCATAACCCCATTTGGATCCGCATCATCCGTTACGAACGCCCTCGATTTCTGCATTGCGCCGGGTCTGAAGCCGCCATCGGCTTTTTCCACGATGTTGAAGCCGTGTTCGGAAACTTGGTTGGGGGGATTGCCGCCGGGGTTGGGCCTACTGCTGCTGTTCCATGCGGTGTTGGCCGCATCATTTATTGCAGTGGCGATGTTGTTGAGGCGCTTGACCGGGTCTTCCGGGCCGTCCCCGTTCTTATCTATAAACCTGATGGGGTTGTTGGCGGCATAAACATAGGGCGATTGCAATGTGTATTTTTCGGCAAGCCTGTCCATGTTGAAGAACCTAGCGGTTTGGGCATCATAGTTCCTGGGGCCATAATCGTACCAGCCGACATCAAAATCGTTCTGCAGCTCCTTGCCGTTGTATTGATATTTATTGGGTTGGCGGCCGTATGCCTTGGAACTGATACCTTGTTGGATAAGCCCAAACGGATAATACTGCGTCTCCTCCACCAACGCCCCCCGTGTGTGTACCAATTGTATGTTATCAAAATACACGTCCATGTTGCTTTCATTACTGCAATACACATAAAGATAGCCATTTTTTGACACCGCTATGTGCTGCAAATCGTTAAAATGTTGCTTCAGTTCGTTCAAGCTGCCCACCATGCTGGCACCGCCACCGGCGTATTTGAACTGTTTCCCGAATCGCTTTGCTCTCGGGACAAGCTATCCAGCAAGATATAGTTGATAAAGGCCTTGGGTTTGCTAGGATTACCCGTCGCTTGGGTATTTTGGCCACTCTGTAATATGTTGACAATGCCCGGCCCCGCCGTGCCCTCCAATACCATGGGCGTAAGCGCCCCGTGCGCACCGGTACTGCCCGCCGCGTGGGGCTGCCGATAAAGGCCGCCAAGATATTGGACGCCGTAAGCCCGCAGTCGCCGCAGGTGCCGTTGTTGGTGACCGGCTGGCTATAAAAACTCCGCCCAAAATATCCACCTTGTCACCCGACATCACTTTCAACACCATCCCCAGGCCCGTTTTGGCACCACTGCCACCGTTCAACCGGTACAGCCTCGTGCTGTTGGCCGCCGCAAAGGCCGCATCCTCCGGGTTGTTGCCGATGCCGTTGTCGTTGCCATAGGCGGGCAGCCCGCTTACCGTGCCGCCATCTACAATCTGGGCCGTGTTGACTTCATAATAGTTTTGCTCCGTGGCCAGTTTGGCCGGTTCAAGGCTCGCCACGGGGTATTTGTCCACCCGCTGCTCCTCCGTGATCACCGTCCGCACGTTGCCCAAGTGGTCCTTTAAAAAATAATCGAATACCATATCGGTCAACTGTCCGCCCGTCATCACAGGTCTAATCCGCCCCTCCTCGTGGCCCAGCAACTGCAATGCGCCGTCTTCATATACAAAGCCACCGATATACTCGGTCACCTTGTCGGGCTTGCCCGTTTCCTTCACCGTCTTTTTCAGCTTGTTGCCTCCGGCATCATATACATATTCTATGCTGCCCTTATGCCCCCCACTTGTTGGGGGTTGCCCTTTACCGATATCGCCCGTGGTAGGTTCAGGTGGTTGTACGCTATGCCGGCCGTATTGGCCAAAGCCCCCTCCATGCCCTTGTTCCGGTCGATGGTCAGGTTGCCGTTGTCGTCATACGCATAGTCCGTGGCCGTTTTGGCGGCCGCATCGTACTTAAAGTCGCCCAGCTTGCTCGTATTGTCGTTGCTACCGTCGGTCACCTGCCGCAACCGGTTGCTGCCCGGGAAATAGGTATAGGTCAACTGGTCGATATAGTTACTGCCTGCTCCCGGTTTCCAGCCATATTGGCTCATCGCCAGGATATTGCCGTTCTGGTCGTAGCTCAAACCTTCCACCGTATAGTTGATCCCGGCGGTTTTGTTAAAGCTGCCCCCCGTGAGTTGATTGAAGTTGGCAAAGGTGAGCCGGTTGGCCCGGTCGTAACTGAAATCGTACCGCCGCACTTCGCCGTCGCCCTTGGCTTTCCAAAGGGTGCTATTGATATTGCCGTTGAACTGCTGAGGCGTGTTGCACCGCATTTTTTTCTTTTGGGGCGTGCCCACGGCCAATCGTGTTTGGGGCAGTACATTTGAACCGCCTTGGCCGGGGCCGGGCTGCGTTGGGGTACGCTGCGCTCCCGCCCCGCCACTGCGGGCGTGGCTGCCGCTTGGGGCGGCACCCGTTGCATCCCTCACGCTGCCGTGCCGCCCCTCGGCATCGGGCAAAAAAATATAGGCCATGCGGCAAACGGTCGAAAGGTGCCGGTACCGCCATCGGCCCGCCCGTACCGCACCAATAAACAAAGAACGATCGATCCTCAACGGGCTGGATGGGCAACAACACCCAGCATGCCGCTGGGCAGACATCTGGAACACGCAGAGGGGACACCTAGGGCAAAAGTATGCCACGCTGCGGGGGCAGGGCACCACCACATAGTTGTGGTCCCTAAAAAAATGTGGATGCCTGCCAGCATCGGGAACACTCCCTATTTAATGATAACTCCAATCATACGTTATGAAATTATCCCATTTATCTGTTATCATCAGATAGCCCTTATAATTGTATTTGTCCATCCTAAAAAAAATTTCATCATACCCATCATTATCAAAGTCTCCGCTATCCAAATATTTCAACCCATAGTCAACATAAGAAACTTTAGATTTATTCACCAAAAAAAATGAACCGGGCGTTTCTTTTGTTTGGCTAATTACATGCTTCTCCGTGTTGCCCAAAAAAAATGACGAATCAGCATTGAAAGGGATTTTTTCTTTATAGCAAAACATATTTAAGTTAACGTCAGCATCAATGAGATAGCAATCTTTGGCTATGATTAAAACACGATTTACGGCCTTTATAATTCCATCAGTTGGGCTGCCAATATTGCCAAGATTTAATTTCTTGGCTGTTTCTAGCAAATAGGTAATTACCAATAGGCTATCATCCTTATTTGGCTTTCGGTACCTAGGGGTATTTTTTTGAGAGCCGCGCAAAGAATTGCTAATCAGTAACGGTCTGTAACATTTTTCGCCCCCCATCCCTGCAAATTCATAAGATTTACGTCCAATTTTTGGAATTTGATTACAGTTAGACTTGGATGGATACCAAAAATAAGGTCTCCGATTAGGGGGAGTATCAATTTTGGAGACAACCGTCCCTACTTTTTTTCCTTTAAAATAGACATTAAAATTTTCTCTCTTTGCATAAGATGGAGCTTCAAAGATGCCCCATGCATTATTGTTTTTACAAAAAAGCATCGTTGCAATACATGAATTATTTTTATCAGGCTTAAAATCCGTAAAGTTATCCTCAATGGTTCCCACAACAATTTTACCGGACTGTCCAAAAACAACGTGTGAGATAATAAGAGTGCCAAAAAAAAGTTTCAAAAAATGTATCATATTTTATTTTAAAGGATAATTTAAAAGAGGGTTTACTTGTCCAAGTCAATAATGTTTTTTTGCACCCAAATCGACCTTGGTATTTGCATTGCCCTTTATCTCTACCGTTACATTTAGTTTAGGTATTCGGTTACCCCCTACTATTTGAAAGAAAATTACGGCACGGTTTATAATCCCTATACAACCATCTGTATTGGGTGTAGATGTGCCATAGCCTACAGGATGTATTAGTATTGCATATCTACCACCATTTGCCTGACTTGGAATGCCAATACTCTTGTCGGGTATCAAGGGGATTTTAAAATAAGTACCCTGTTTATCGGTGTATATTACACTTTTATTGTCCGTATAGGGTTTACCCGTGGTCCATTTGCCGTTCGGAAGTAGCCCATTCCCCCCGGCACCGCTTATTGCGGGGAACTCATCAACAGTGGCAGATTTGCCGTTATCAAAATGTGCATTCACAGACAGTGTCCCTACCCCCTTTTGTCTGGTTTTGCCACCCGATGTTACGTCTTTTGCATCGCCCGTAAACGATATCGAAAGCCCGGTTTGCTTGGCGATATAGTCCCCGCCCGTAGATTTTTCCAAGTCGGTCAGGCTTTTTTCAAGTCCGGTCATAAAACTGTTCGCTACATCTTGATTCTCCCAATCAGCATCTTTATATGTGTCATTACCGTACATGGAGTTATAAGTATTGGCATCAACCATCATTCTGGTCAATCCCCCTTTATTATTGATTGTATTGAGGTAGTTGCCATCCATGTCATACAATTCGGAAGTATCCCCCAAGATATCATTAAACAATATTGGATTGTTGTGGGAGAAAATGTATGGGCTTTCTATGTCAATCGCTTTGGGATCGATTTGCCAAAAACCTGCCCAACTGCTGGTCGTAGGTCCGGTAAAAGCTTTCCAGCCAGTTCAGGTCAAGGCTTTTGTTCTCCTCATAACCGTTGAATTTCTTTTTATTCTCTAAAGTTGTTGCAGCCCTAGAACTGATACCTTGCATGGTTAGCCCAAAGGGATAATACTGCGTCTCCTCCACCAGCGGCCCCCGTGTGTGTACCACCCCGAAACAAGTTCGGGGCAAGTTTTGTATGTTATCGAAATAAACGTCCATGTTGCTTTCATTGCTGCAATACACATAAAGATAGCCATTTTTTGGCACCGCTATGTGCTGCAAATCGTTAAAATGTTGCTTCAGTTCGTTCAAGCTGCCCACCATACTGGCACCGCCGCCGGCGTATTTGAACCGCTTCCCGAATCGCTTTGCTCTCGGGACTGGCTATCCAGCAAGATATAGTTGATAAAGGCCTTGGGTTGCTAGGATTACCCGTCGCTTGGGTATTTTGGCCACTCTGTAATATGTTGACAATGCCCGGCCCCGCCGTGCCCTCCATACCATGAATTGACACTACTTTATCTTGTTGCTGCGTTGCACAGCACAATCGGACGCTTGCGCCAAAGAATAGCTTGTTACAACCTTGCGCCAATAGGCGACCATCTTCGCATTTTTCAGCCAATGGGTCTAGTTGTCTCCAACGCCCTTTTTGTGGGTCATACATACGATTAGAAAAATTGTATAACTCTAACCCACTGCCATCCGTAAATTCTTTTGATCGTAATTCTTGTCCTGCGTATTGATACTTATTAGTTAGGCCTGTCTGCCGCTTTAGAAGAGATTCCCTCAGCTCGCATGCCGAAGGGACAATACAGCTTCCTCATTACAATATATTCAGTGCTGTCAATCCAATTTTATATCCTAAATCCTTAAACACTGCCTGCATAAACAAATAGATTTTTTTTAAGTACTCAAATGAATGATTTTCTTGTAACGTTGCCAACATAAAACCATCCATACTTATATATTCAACCCATTTGCTTGGAGAAGAATTAGTAATAATCAAACATTGCTTCTTATGCGAGCTAACTGTAGTCTTACACTCACTTCTAAGAAATCCATCTATCTGGGTAACATTAGCTTTCAGGCAATCAAAACTATACTTTTGAGTTGTACATAAGCAACCCGAATATAGAAGAGAATCTTCCGTCATTACGCAAAATTCAATCCTATTGAGTGAGTCAATAGAAATGTAATATCCAATTTTTTGATTAGAATAACTTAAAAAATCAATGAGCATGATTTCACGACACCCCTCTTTCCCTTTTCTTGTTCGCTCATACATATTGCTTATAAGCCCACTTTCAGTAAAGTAAAGAGGTTTAAATGGCCATTTTTCTATTATGCAATTTTGCGAAAAAACAATAGACCTAAACAAAACAAAGATTAATATTAGTAAAAATCTATTTGTCAGGCTCTTGCAATCCATGTTCTGCATAAATGTTAAATTTTGTATTAAGATAATATTCTCTTGTACGAGGAGGTACCAGCTTATCTAAGTTGCCCAAATCCGGCACATTCATTGGTGGAGCATTTGATTTTATAAACGGTTTTACTCACTGTGCCCCCATAGTAGGTGGCACTAATTTGCAAACCCTTGTAATTTTGATTTGAGGATTGAATCAGCTCACCTAAAACTATATTCTCAATATGCGAGGCACCTAATTCACTTGTATTATTATAGTTAACAAGCTGTTTTGTATTTGCGTTTATTGCAGCTGTGGTTTGATTAATATCCATTCCAAATTTTATATCAGGTCTCCCGGGATAGCCGGGTCCAAATTATTTGACTTCCTGAACGCATGTCCAGTTTCATGTGCAACTTGGCCAATAGTACTAAATTTTTCATTTACTGCCTGATTGGGGTCTTTACCGTGAATAGATATTCGCATGTCGTAGCCTTTATCTGTTTTGTTGGTTACACCCCCGCTGCTCGAATTTGTAGCAACATATTTAAATGTTATGCTATCTTTTTTGAATCCATTGTACATTGCTCTAAATGATTCAGAATTTCTGCGCATGTCCCGTATTTCTCGCTTAAACTGTCTAAACTCTTTTCTGCTTACACCTTCGCCGCGTTCGTACTCCACAACATCACCCAAGATATCAATTCCACTAATTGGGTTATCATTCATAGCAGCGTAAGGACTAATGGCAAGTCCGATGCGGGTTGGGGTCTATTTGCCACCCCTCTGCGGGTCATGGGTGCGATAAAAAGCCTCATAGGTATTTAAATCAAAAACAGTATTATGTTCATATCCTTGATATTTCTTTTGTTCTCCAACCTACCTGCCGCCCTTGAGGAAAGCCCCCCCATCACCAACCCAAAAGGATAATACTGCGTCTCCTCCAACAACGGCCCCCGTGTGTGTACCAATTGTATGTTATCGAAATAAACGTCCATGTTGCTTTCATTACTGCAATACACATAAAGATAGCCATTTTTTGACACCGCTATGTGCTGCAAATCGTTAAAATGTTGCTTCAGTTCGTTCAAGCTGCCCACCATACTGGCACCGCCACCGGCGTATTTGAACTGTTCATCCAGCAAGATATAGTTGATAAAGGCCTTGGTTTGCTAGGATTACCCGTCCTTGGGTATTTTGGCCACTCTGTAATATGTTGACAATGCCCGGCCCCGCCGTGCCCTCCAATACCATGGGCGTAAGCGCACCGTGCGCACCGGTACTGCCCGCCGCCGTGGGGCTGCCGATAAAGGCCGCCAAGATATTGGCCGCCGTAAGCCCGCAGTCGCCGCAGGTGCCGTTGTTGGTGACCGGCTGGCTAAAAAACTCCGCCCAAAATATCCACCTTGTCACCCGACATCACTTTCAACACCATCCCCAGGCCCGTTTTGGCACCGCCGCCGCCGTTCAACCGGTACAGCCTCGTGCTGTTGGCCGCCGCAAAGCCCGCATCCTCCGGGTTGTTGCCGATACCGTTGTCGTTGCCATAGGCGGGCAGCCCGCTTACCGTGCCGCCATCTACAATTTGGGCCGAGTTGACTTCATAATAGTTTTGCTCCGTGGCCAGTTTGGCCGGTTTCAAGGCTCGCCACGGGGTATTTTGTCCACCCGCTGCTCCTCCGTGATCACCGTCCGCACGTTGCCCAAGTGGTCCTTTAAAAAATAATCGAATACCATATCGGTCAACTGTCCGCCCGTCATCACAGGTCTAATCCGCCCTCCTCGTGGCCCAGCAACTGCAAATGCGCCGTCTTCATATACAAAGCCCCGATATACTCGGTCACCTTGTCGGGCTTGCCCGTTTCCTTCACCGTCTTTTTCAGCTTGTTGCCACCGGCATCATATACATATTCTATGCTGCCCCTCATGCCCCCACTTGTTGGGGGTTGCCCTTTACCGATATCGCCCGTGGTAGGTTCAGGTGGTTGTACGCTATGCCGGCCGTATGGCCGAAGCCCCCTCCATGCCCTTTTTCGGTCGATGGTCAGGTTGCCGTTGTCGTCATACGCATAGTCCGTGGCCGTTTTGGATGCCGCATCGTACTTAAAGTCGCCCAGCTTGCTCGTATTGTCGTTGCTACCGTCGGTCACCTGCCGCAACCGGTTGCTGCCCGGGAAATAGGTATAGGTCAACTGGTCGATATAGTTACTGCCTGCTCCCGGTTTCCAGCCATATTGGCTCATCGCCAGGATATTGCCGTTCTGGTCGTAGCTCAAACCTTCCACCGTATAGTTGATCCCGGCGGTTTTGTTAAAGCTGCCCCCCGTGAGTTGATTGAAGTTGGCAAAGGTGAGCCGGTTGGCCCGGTCGTAACTGAAATCGTACCGCCGCACTTCGCCGTCGCCCTTGGCTTTCCAAAGGGTGCTATTGATATTGCCGTTATGCTGCAGCCCCGCAAAACTTTGCCCCGGGAAGGCCGCCGCCTGTTTGTCGTAGGCCAGTTCAAAACCAAAATAGTTATTGGAAAGGCCCTTGATATAATCCCTGTTGGCCCCCAGCATCCAGCCTCGGATATTGTAGTCATACGCTAGGGTTTCTAGCCCATTGACCATGGCAGGGCCACCGGGAGCCAGCGTCTTCTTCTTTAATTGTCCCAATTCATTGTATTCATGCCGCACCGTGGTTTTTTCCTGCCCTGCAAAACTGCCGCTGCCTACTTGTTTCTTCAGTTCCAACAGCCGTCCCGCATGGTCGTACACCTGTTTGGTGAGCACCGTTACCGGCGTGGCCGTGGCATTGCGCTGGTGCTGTTGGTGTGTCCGTATGGCCTTGCCGCTGAAATCGTATTGCGTGGTGGCGATATCGGTGCCACCGCTGAGGTTTTTGCTTTGTACCTGTACCGCCCGGCCCTTGTCGTCGTAGAAGGTAACCGTGTACAAATAGGTTGGGGTGGCGGCACCGTCCAGCACTTTTGCCATGGTCCAAGTGGGCAGGCCCTTTACCGCCGTGGTGGCGGTGATGGGTTGTGCATACAACGGGGCAGTATTGTAATTGGTGACAAAATTTGCAGTTGTAATGGGAGCCGTTGCCAGCGTACCCGTCAACCCGCTGGCCGTGGGCAGCGTGGCATACGTATCGTAACCGGTTTGGGTGAGCAGTTCGTAACCGCCGGTGGGCGTGGCAGTGGAAGCAAAGGGATAATCCGTTGTGGAGGCCAATGCGGCGGCTTGGTGTTGCGCATGGGTCAGCCCGCTCTGCCAAAGCCCGGTCTGTACCAATCGGTTTAATCCGTCGTAGTGCATCACCAGCCATTTTCCATCGTTACGCATATTGGCATCCTGTGTCATCACCAGCCTGTCCCGGTTGTCATATACCATTCGTACCTCGCCCGCGCCCGGCACCTTCTTCACGGCCATACGCCCCTCGTCGTCGTAGCGGTACTGGAAGCACTGTTCGTCCCGCAGCACGGCGGCCCCATCGGGCGTGTTGGCAAAGTTCCAGCCGTTGCTATTGAGCAATAACACAGCCCTTGGCTGTATCACAAAACGCAACCGGTTAAAATCGTCATACACATAGTAGGTACAGAGCCATGCTCCGTGGTGTCCGTTAGGGGCTATGCCGGCCGCTTGTACCTTTTTCAGCACCACCAAGCCCTCTTTATTCTTGTATTCTATCACACGGGCGTTACGTTCATCGATCGTTACGTTCTTGTACAGTTCGCCCGTGGCGTAGGCACCGGGGCTTTGCGGCAAATCGCCCGGCCCATCACCCACCGTCCATATCCGCACGGCATCCACCGTTGCGTCGTTCAATTGGTACTGTTGCTGAACGCCCCTGCCGTTGCCCGCCCAACTGTTGCCGGGCGGCATGGCCTTCACCGGCCGGTTCAGCGGGCTGGGCTCAAACTCCGTTTGCCCATAAAAAAAGGTTTCGCCCTGTGGCCCGAACTGGGCGGCATTGAAGGCCTGTTGTTGGCCAAACGCATCGTATTTGAATTGCCCATCGGCGGCATTGGTACCCTGTTGCACATAGGGCAAGAATTGATGCGCCTCCCTGCCCAAGGCATCATATACCTTAGCGGCTACCATATCCTTTTTCAAGGGGGTGGATTGCCAACTCACGGTCTGTATCGGCCTGCCCAGCCCATCGAAGTATTGGGTGGTCCTTTTCACTTCCTCCACCGTGCGGTTGGCCGATAGCACGTCCATCGGATCGGTATAGGGGGCCGACGGCTCCAATACCTTCACGCTGTTGATCGGTATGCCCGGCACATAGTTGGCCGGTTGATAGGGCTGTTGCGCAAGGGCTTGGACGCCCGTCAAGATGGCCGCCAATACCGTTAGATGGGTGATCGTTTTTTTCATTGAAATCGCTTTTCGGGTCACTGATTATTGATGACTGATTATTAATGATTGGTTACCAATACCTTTTTTTTCTGTTTGTACAGCAAAAACTCCGCTGGCTGCAGCAGGGGCCGGTACAGGCTGTCGCGGCTCCGCTCGATGGCCTGCAGCGCAGCGCCCAACTGTGCCGGACCGTTCGCATGTTGCTGCCGGGCCTGTTGCTTTTGGCCGTGCAGTTGCAGGTTCACTTGATAGATGCCCGCCCGTTGCGCCTCCGTCAGCCCCAAGCTGTCCTTCATCTTGGCGGCAATCTTCTGCGCCAGTTCCACGGCGGGGGCGGGGGTGGCCGTCTGTGCGGTAGCTCCCAGCAAAAGCCAACAGGCCATTATTGTCAATACTGTCTTTTTTTTCATATCCATTTTTTTATAAGTCAAGGGCAAAACAAATAGCGGCGGAGCTGTAGCCAGTAACATTGGCACTCCAACTGCCGTCGCTGAACTCATAGTGGTAGGTATATTCGTACTGTCCTACTGCCAGGTTATAAAAGCAACTGGTATATACCTGTATGCCGGTTTCGCACACCCCATTGATACATTTTTGGTGGATGGCCGTACAGTTGGGGCAGGGCGCATTGTTGCTACAGGTGCCGTTGGCATTGGCATGGGCTTGTCCTAGGGCATTCAGGTGGGCAAGGGCATTGGCATCCGCATCGGCCTGGCTGATGGCGCTACTGAACATGCCAGCCGCCACCGTGTAGGTCACCGATCCTCCGGTTTGGCCCGCCGGGCAGTTGTTGCGGACGAACACCTGCGATAGGGCAATGTTTTGATATAGGCCGCATTCTTCGGGCTGGCCGTTGTAACGATAACATATTTTTTTCACCACTTGGCCATCTTTGTTGATAACGGTGGATAAACGGCCAAAATAGTCATATTGATAAAAAAGACTGTTGCCGTTAGGGTCGGTTGCACTAGCCATACCTACTGAGGGATTGTAAGTGTAAGTGGTCACCAATGCAGCACTACCCTCCAATCCGGTACGTATTTTATGGGTTTCAGCCCTGATCTGCGCCGGGGTGGCCATCGGATTGTCCAACAGTACTTGGTTCACCATGGCACTCGCCGTGGCATAGCTGGCACCTTTTATCTCGGCCACGGGATAGGTTTTGTTGTAGCCCCACAGATACGTATGCAGCACGTCGTTCTCCTTGCGCTGTTCCAGCACGTTGCCCACGCCATCATAAGCGTTGATGCGGGCTTTTATTTGTAAAGGGTTGTTGCGTGCTGCAGTTTGTATGGTACTGGGCAACCATTGATCGGAGCCAAAAAGCGCATAGTCGGTACGTTGGGTAAACAACAGGTTCCCATTGCGGTACTCTTTTTTCTCCACGGTTTCTGCCAGCCGGTTTTGGGCTACCAGTGCCTGTAGCGCCGTGGTATTGGCTCCGGGCATTAAGGCCTGTTGCCAAGGGTAGCGCAATACCGTTTCCGTATTTTCCGTACCGCTGGCATTGAACCAGGTGGTTGTTTTGGTGGTTAAAAAATACTGCGGGTCGGTTTCAAAAAATTGCCGCTGTACCAAGGTGCTGCCCCCGGTGCCATAGTCCGTTTGCTTGCTTTCCGTCTTGGCAATCCAGCCGGTCTGTGGATGGTATATTTGGGGTTTGTACATCAAATGGGGCGGCATCTGGAACTGGGTGCCCTCTAGCCCAAACTCAATTTGGCCCAGCTTGATGGACTTTAACAGCGGTTCGTCCAAGATGGTCGTTTGCACACCGAACACATGCTCGGTTTGCGATACCGGCGTATAGGCACCGCCCTCGTATTTCAATACCTCCTGCTTGGTAAGCATGCCCCGTTGCCATTCGTTGCTATTCATGGGCGTATAGGGATGGCCCACCGGGTCGGGGTCGCCCACGATGGAATAGTGGTAAACCGTTTTGCCCGCCGTACCGTTGTCGTCCACCAGTTCCTCCACCCGCTCATACCCTACCGTGGCACCCTGCGTATAGGCCAGCGGCAGGTTGCTGGTGGAAGAACGCACCAACATACTGGTAGTGATATAGCTGTCATCAAACAACGGATCGTTAGACCGTACGAACTTCTTGTGTATGGCGAGATGGTCATATTTGGGCTTGGTGAGTAGCCTACCCGAAGGGCTGCCATTGGCCTTTATATACCGATACAACTTTCTAACCGTACCGCCCGCCCCATCGGCATGGGTAATCGATTTTACCCGGAGACCACCGGCCCAATTGTTCGCCACCCGGTTTTTCCAACTCAGCAAGAAACTAAAAGGATCCGTCAGCGGGCATCCATTGGCGGGAGATTCCCATTGCACCTGATAGCTGCCCGTGGCGAGGGTCAACGATGTTTCCTGCGCCCCGGTACCGCTGCCCAGCGTAAATGTGGCCGAGGCCAATACCGTATTGCCCATGGCATCCCGCAGCGTAAACTTGAGCCAACAGCCTGGATCGGAAAAAGAGTGTGGGAAACCCTGCAAGGCAAACCGGAACTTGATGGGCCTGTTTTCATCGTTGACTACATTAAACGATTGCCAAGGCTGCAGCTCCATGCCGTTGAGGGAGGCATTGGCGGCTACGGGATTGTAAAAAACCACATCGCCCTGCTCGTGATTTTCCAATTCAAACTCGCTGTACCCACCCGTGGGATAGATGATCTTTTTGAGTGTGCCGGCCAGTGCAGGAGTTGGGCTACAGCCCCGGTTACCGCCTTCCAGTTCGGTGCCGGTAAGGCTGTTGAAATGGGCAGGCACCAACATATCGTTAACGGCCCCATTGTGGTAGCCCCAATGGTCTTGCGCCTTGGAGTCTCGGGCCACCTGTATGGGATGGTACTCAAAAGTATGGGCGCTGTGCAACTGTCCGGTAACCGGATGGAGCGTTTGTACGGCCTGTAGCGTGAGCCGCTTGGTTTCATCGGAAGTAAAACCACCATTGGCCGGCAAGGGGCAGGTGGTATAGGTGCCGGGCTGCCCGTTATAGCCATATTCCAGCCTGTACTGCTTCACCGTTTGCCCGGCACTGCTCATCACCGTGAGTGTACGCAATGCTCGGTCGCCCATATAATCGCACCGATAATTGCTGCCTGCCTCATAGCCCAGCAAAATACGGGTGCCGCTCCGGGTGTTGATTTCCTGTAGTTTTTTTCCCCGTAGTTCGATGGCGGAAAATTGGTCCAATTGGTCGGGCATTTGGTTGCCCATGGAAGCCCCTGTTTCGTTATCGTGGTATTTGATTTCACCACTGCGCTGCCGATACTGCAAGGTGTTGGCATTGTATTGATAACTGGCCAGTTGTACCCCGTTGGGGGCTTTTACCGAAGTGATGTGCCAGGCGCTCACATAAGCCTTGGTGGGAAAGAAACTTCCGCCGCCCGTAAACAGCGTTTTGGTATATTCTTGCTCCCTGAACAGATAGACCATACCATCCGTATTGGTTATTTTCCATTGCACGATATTGCCATAACTGTCCAGGTCGTCCAAGGCTCCGGTAGTATATTCTATCTTGATACGTGTTTGTGGCACTTGATGGACAGCGCCGTTTTTGTCAAGAAAAAATTTGCCCGATAGGCCGTTGAAATTGAAATAAAACAAATCGGCTTCGCTATCGTAGGCACCCTTGGTGATATTCTCGGCATTGACCGGATTGTTGAGGTCAAAAATATCTTGTGGTAGGGGTGGCAAGGCCAGCCAACCTCTTTCGGGCTGGTCATCTGGCAATCCCCGTGGGGTACGGCTTACTGAGCCCGAGGCTGCCCCGCCCAGCGACCAACCTTGGCCGGTACTGGGGGCAATCTCTTCTACCCTTACGCCGCCTGCATGGTAGTTGAGCGAAAGGGCCAGGTTAAAACCACCCACCTGTTCGTTCCACAAGGGTACACTGATACTGGGTGTACCGGTATAGGTACCCACGGGAATTTCCCCAAACTTACCCAGCGCCGCCACATCGGGCGAGGGCGGTACCACTTTTAAGTTCAATAATTCCCTACTGGGCTGCCCACTCGTGGGTTGTGCCTTTGCCGCCAGAAAGCCCATCAGGGCAAGGGATACGGCCATTGTTTTCATCATCTGCATAGTTTTCATACACTCTGTTGTGTTTACCTACTGCTATTATATGGTATCATGGCACCAATTGCGCCATTGAAAATATCCTGTTTAAAATTCAATATGCCTTGGCCAAAAAGCCAAATAATTGAATAGTGATGGTCATTCGTTGGACGTTGGGTGCTTGCGGAAACGGATAACCGTTAGCAAACTTGATGCAATAAAATTAGGAAGTTTTCATATACTGAACAAAAAATTTAGTTTTTTTTGGGGGGGAATATTACGATGGCCTTCAAAATTGCCGTTCGATGGCAGACAGTTATTGTACAAGGTACAGGACAGACAAGGCCGAGATAGGGCCATACAGTCATTGGTTTCGCAAAGGCGGTTCTTGCCATCGAGGCCAGAACCGCTATGGGCTGCTGCTGTCCTTGCAGGGACAATCACAATGGGTGGGGGCTGCTGGGCTCAGCCCAAAAAGAAAGCCACACCCAAGGGCGTGGCTTTCCGTGCAGTGACGCACTTTTTGCTCTGTACTATTTTATTCCTTTACGACTGAAAGCGTTTTGATTTCATCGCCAGTTTTTACTTTGAATTGGTAAGTACCAGCAGCCATGGCTGCCATATTGATACGCTTCACATTCAGGCCATTTACACCTTGAATCTGCATTTGCTGTACCTGCTTACCAGCAGCATCTATAATCACCAATGAGATGGGCTCGTTCTTTGTCAAGTCAATACTCAAAACCGCCACATCCTTTACGGGATTGGGGTAAACACCTATCGCAAAGCCTTTACTGTTTAAACGAATGCTGCGAATTTCGCTATATACAAACTGTCCGTCCTTATCGATTTGCTTGATGCGGTAATAGATAACGCCAGATGAAGTACGTAGGGCGCTTAAATTGGCATCCGTCAGGGTATAAGTATTGGCAGAAAGACCGTTGTTTTTAGGGCTTACGGTTGCGAACTTACTAAACTCAACGCCATTAAAGCTCCGCTCTATCTCGTAACGGTCGGTAATAGGGCTTTCGTTTTCTACAGCCCAGTTCAACAAGCCATCGTTATCCCTTTTGGTTGCGCTAAAACCATTGAATTTTACTGGAACAGGCACGTTTGATAAAGGGAGAACATGATCGCCTGTACCAGCATTGTAGGAAAAACTGGGGCCAAAGAAAGCAGGAGCGCCTGGATTAGCAGTGGCATCCATTGCTATGTTGAGCCTGTCTGTAATCGCAATGTAGGAAGGCACATACGTGTCATTATGAACCAACTCGAAATTCACAGTAGTTGGTGGCACCCCCAATAGAGGTACCCTGAATACTTCATAAGAAACACCCGCTGTAAAAGTTCTAGGTAATCCCGCATTGGGTACAAAATTAGTACCACCTGTCAACCATTGAAAGCGAGCTATGGTTAAACCGGGATAATTACCGAACTCGTTCGTACCCTTTAAAGTGAACGTAGCACCTGGAAAATCGGCACCTGTAACAGGCGTACCGAATGAAAACTGTGCCTCGGACGTTTGAGGGTAACGCACACAAAACTCAATATTCTGAAATTCGCGGCCCGCAGTAATGACAATATCGCCACCGGCAGGGCGAGGCCTTACACTAAAAATCAGATTATTGCCTGAATTAGTAATATTCCCCTCGAAGTACTGGGAAAAACTTTGCAAAGTACCCAGTGTTAAAATGATTATTGATAAATATTTTTTCATCGCTCGATTTTTAATTGTTGTATTTGGTTAAAATATAGGTTGGGTAATGAGTGCCAAAGAGCCAATAATGCCAATTAGCCTTGTATAATCGTTCACAGCCGCAGGGCCCGATGCCCGTACCGTACCGTCCATGCTTACATCTGAGCGAGAATATACATTGCTCAACAAGGTCAAAGAACCTAAGGTACCCAATAGACGGGTGGCATCATTCACCGCCGCGGGACCGGAGGCCCTTATAAAACGGTCAACGATGGTGTTGCCACCATAGAGTCCAAATACACCCGTTGACAAAGTAGCTTCTGCTGGATTGGCTACACTGGGATTACCTGTGTAGGCATTGGCAACGTTATTGGTAAAATTATATGGCAAAGCCGTTGTTTTGGCCAATGCGATAGCAGGGAAAGCTGAGCGTACTCCCAAATGGTTTCTATGACGAATGGATATATAATAGTTGCCTGAGGCAAAACCGGCAAAATTAACAGGCGATACACCATCTGTTTCGACCACATCGCCATCCCTTTGCAACAGTACTGCCTTTGTAGAAATGATTGAACTATCAACACCTGAGTGCAATTGCAAAAACAACCAATCCACAATCGCATCGTTACCAGCGGGTGCTCCTGAACCTACGATGGCCGCAGTAGTAGTTTCTCCACCACCGCTACCTAAAGGTGTAAATCCTGCAATAGTATCATAGGGGCTGATGGTAGGAATAAGGTTGGCTGTGCGTAATCCATCGTTCATCACACCAGTACCCGTATTGTAAGCACCTTGCAAAAACACTTTGGGAGTTACCAACAAGGGGCTCAACACCGGCCTTGTACCTACGGCAAACACCCCCAGCGAGTTAATGCCCGTGCGGGTATATGTGTAGGGATCGGCACCGGCAGCGGCACCTGTTTGGCTATTCAGCAGGTCCCAACCCTGTGTAGGGCCTGGCGTAGGTATATAATAAGAGATACCGCCCCTGGCTCGGTTGAAACCGGCCAACTCATCGCTGCCGCTCCAAGTGGTGGTAAGACTGAGGTTGCTGCCACCGGCAGTAGCCTCGCTGATGTCCCAACTGGCATCGGCCACCTCCTTGGTAAAGGCCGTGCCCGTGCTTCCGGCGCTCAGCACGTTGGCCAAGCACCTTACGCCAATATCATCTGTTGTACCGCTGTTGCTAACGGTAACGGGGTTGTAAGTTGTGGTAGAATTGCCCACCGGATAGGTGAAAGCCGTTGCAGCCAAACCTTGTTTTACCAACCGGCCCGTACCGTTGGTTACCAAGAAACGGCTGCTGTTGGCACCGGTTATCGTAGTGGAGGCACCCAGGATAACATCAAAATTGCCCTGTTGTACCCTACCATTGGTAAATAACAAATCGGTCCCCACACGGGCATTCCCCGTAAGGGTTACGTTGGACGGATTGTCCACTTCCAAGTTGGGAACTGTGAACCCGTTCATGTTTACATTTTGGTTGGCCGATCCCTTCAAGATCACTTTGCCTGCACCCGTGATGTCGGCACTGCTCACAATATCACCTTGAACGGTTACCGTGCCGCCAGTTTGGATGTTGAAAGTGGTACCACTGCTGATAAACAATTGCCCATAAGAGCTGCTTGCAACCAGCAGGGCAACTGCCAGTCCCGGAATACGTATTGTTTTATGCATCGTACAAATTTTTCAGTTTTGTATTAATAATTGTAAAAATAGTGGTTTTATCGTCAATAACAACCAGTTGATTTAGTAAATGGCAGGTTTTATTTCTAAAACGGTCGAATCCCTGTCATTTTCAACCCCTCAAGTTGTAAAATTAGAGGAAAAACCCCGATTGCTCAATACCACAAAAGGGTTATACCCCAACAAAAACGTTGCCAATGACCGTTCTATTTTGCGAAAGGCCTCAAATTATTTACAAGTAAGTTTTTTTTCCCCGAAATTTGCACAACTTAACAATCAGGTAATACATGGCAATCGAAGTAAAAGTGCCTACAGTAGGCGAAAGTATCAACGAAGTGACCTTGGTAAAATGGCTCAAAAAGGACGGCGAATGGGCCGACCGGGACGAGGTGATAGCGGAATTGGAGAGCGAAAAGGCCACTTTTGAGATCAATGCAGAGCAGGCCGGTGCCATCACCGTGATTGCTGCCGAGGGGGATACCCTCAAAATCGGCGATGTGGTGTGTACCATCGATACATCGGCGGCCCGGCCCGAGACGGCCCCCGCCCCGCCCCCTATTGCCCCGGCCAAAACACCGGCCCCGCCAACACCGGCGGCCGCCCCTGCCCCCGCACAGGAGGTAAAAGCCACCCCCGTGGCCGCCGCCATCATGGCCGATAAAAAAATCGATACCAAAACCGTAGTGCCCAGCGGCAGCAACGGCAAAATACTCAAGCAGGACGTACTGGAGGCCCTCAGCCACCCCGGCCGCACACCCGGCGCCGCCTTCAGCCGCGAAAACAGGCCCGAAAAGATGAGCAACCTCCGCAAAACCGTCAGCCGCCGGTTGGTGGAGGCCAAAAATACCACGGCCATGCTCACCACTTTCAACGAGGTGGACATGAGCGCCATCATGGACATCCGGGCCAAGCACAAGGACAAGTTCAAGGAACTGCACGGGGTAAACCTGGGCTTTATGAGCTTTTTCACCAAGGCCTGCTGCTATGCCCTGCAAGAATGGAAGGCGGTGAACGCCTATATCGATGGCGAAAACATCGTTTACCACGATTACTGCGATATTTCTATCGCCGTGAGCGCCCCCAAGGGCCTGGTAGTACCGGTTATCCGCAACGCCGAAAGCCTTGGGATGGCCGAAATAGAGGCCAAAGTGGCCGAACTGGCCGCCAAGGCCCGCGACAACAAATTGACGCTGGAGGAAATGCAGGGCGGCACTTTTACCATTACCAACGGTGGCGTTTTCGGCAGCCTGATGAGTACCCCCATCATCAACATCCCACAGAGCGCCATTTTGGGCATGCACAAGATTCAGGAGAGACCCGTGGCCCTCAACGGCCAAGTGGTCATCCGCCCCATGATGTACGTGGCCCTCAGCTACGATCACCGCATCATCGACGGACGGGAATCGGTGAGCTTCTTGGTTCGGGTAAAAGAACTGCTCGAGAACCCGGCCCTCCTACTTTTCGGCAAAGACCCTGTAAAGGCACTGCTGGAACTGTAGTTTTTTTGGAACCCGGCCGGGATGCATAGCCGAATATCGTTGGCGCCCGCCTGTCGGCAAAGACAGGTTGCGCACTTGTACGGCAGCAACCAATGCAGCCACTCATCGTGTCATGATTTATCTATCCCATCTCAACACAGCAGCAACCATACTGGGTGCCTATGATGGCAGCCTACCCTTTCACCATTACAGCAAACGGTTTTTTGCGGCACATAAAAAATATGGCAGCAAAGACCGCAAACAAATCGCACAACTTTGCTACCAGTATTTCCGGGTTGCCCATGCCCCCGTGGCTACCGACCTCTCCGAAAGGGTATTGCTCGGTATTTTTTTATGCCAACAACAGCCCGCAGCCCTGCTGCAACATTTTCGACCAGATTGGAACGCACGCATACAGTTGCCCATCAAGGCCAAATTGGATTGGTTGGGCCTCCAGCCCACCAGCCTTTTCCCTTTTGGGGAGGCCCTTAGCGCCGCAGTTAACAAAGAGGCATTCGCCCAGTCATTGTTGGCCCAGCCCTTGCTGTTCCTGCGCTTGCGGCCCGGTCATGAAAAAACAGTAGCCCAGCAATTGACCGCCGCCAACATCTCTTTTACCGCCCTCAACGAGCATTGCTTGGCACTGCCCAACACTGCCAAGGCCGATGCCGCCATCGCCCTCAACCGTACCGCCGTGGTACAGGATTACAGCTCGCAACAGGTAGGTCATTTTTTTGCCCAACACCTCTCGCCGGAAAAAAAATGGCGGATATGGGATTGCTGTGCGGCCAGCGGTGGCAAGTCGATATTGCTGTACGATACCTTGCAAGGCCATTGCCAGCTATCGGTGTCGGATATACGCCCCAGTATTTTGCAGAACCTGCGCCAACGTTTTGCCGAAGCTGGTCTCAGGGGTTATCAACAGTTTGTGGCCGATCTTTCCAAAACAACACCCCGCCACAACGGCAGCTTCGATACCCTCATCTGCGACGTGCCTTGTAGCGGCAGCGGCACATGGGCCCGCACCCCCGAACAATGCTGCTTCTTTACCGCCGACCAAATTGGCCATTACGCCCAATTACAACGGCAAATCGTGGCCAATGCCCTGCCCCTGCTGCAACCCGGTGGCCTTCTCTTTTATATCACCTGCTCGGTTTTTGCACAAGAGAACGAGGGTAACGTGGACTGGCTACAACAACAAGCCGGGCTGCAACTGCTGCAACGGCAACTGCTGCCCGGCTGGGACAAAAAAGCCGATAGCCTATTTGTGGCGGTGTTAAAAAAATAAAGCCGGGCAAAGGGCCCGGCTCTTATCATTGCGCAATGATCATTTACTTCAATTCCGCCAACAGGTCGGTAGCCATTTTTACATAATCATCGTTCTTGGCCTTTTCCGCAAACTCCTTGCAAGCCGTGGCCGCTGCCTTGGCGCCCGCATTGTCGCCCAGCTTTTTGTGGATACGGGCTTTGAGCAAGTGCATCCAAAAAGCCTCCTTGTTGGTTTCCAGAGCCTTGTTTACCCAAGCAAGTGCCTGATTCAAGTCCTTGCCATTATCGTAATAATAGCTGGCGGCATTGAAATAAGGCTTGTTGTCCTTATTCATCACATTGTCTATCTGCGCCATTACCTTGGCTTCGCTGTTGGTGGTTACGGCAAACTGCACCAACGTGTTTTCCCACATCATTTGAATGTTGCAACTGCTTCCCGTAAGGTCGGCAAAGTTGATGGTGAACGTTTCTACACTGAAGGGCAACTTTACCACGGGTGCCTCAACCCTTACCACATCGTTCTCTTGCTTGTAGGCCGAAGGTTGGTTCACGTTCACGTCTTTGGAGATAATGATGGTCCATTTTCCTGCATCGGGTATGGTAAGCAAGCCGTATTTGCCCGCCTTCACTTCCTTGCCACCAATGCTCACATCATCGCTGAAAGTAAGGGTGGTAGCCGCATTGGCACCGGTACGCCATACCTTGCCAAATGGTGCCAAATCGACCCCTACCTTACGGCCTTTTTTGCTGGGGCGACTATAATTCAACTCAATAGAGCCTACACCAAAGTTTTGCTTCACCACTTGTGTGGGCGAAGGTTGTGGTGTGGTCAGTTGCTGTGCGTTGGCCGTAGCGGTCGCCATCAATAGGCCCGCAGCCAAAAACATTTGTCTCATGTTAAAATGATTTAAGCCGCAAAACTAACAAAACAAAGTCCCCCTGCGAAATCTGTTTAGCCCCCATCATTACCGCTCATCACAATCTCCCCTTGCCGCTTATGAACCCATGAATCTGTTGCCAAAAACTTCCCCGGTTAAAGGACAACAGAGCACTAATTCCATAACCGAACAAACAGATACCCTGTCGGGCTACGATACAACGCAATACCAATTTTAAAGACGCATCGGTATTTCGCTCACAATCCTCTTGGCCACCGATGGCAGCCCTATCAATATGGGCGCCAACCATATATCCGGCAACCTATCGATGCCCGGCGCCATCTATAAGCTGCTACCAACCAAAACCGCTACTGTACAGCAGTTCAAGAATTGCGACACTGTTATAACGGTTACCTACCAGATACCGCAGAGCGGATTGCGCTATTTCGAGTTTTACGATTAGCTTTGCCAACCAATGAATACAGGCGTTCAAATATCGGCCCGGCAACAACAGATTGTAAAAGCCTATATCAAGGCCCTCGACAGCCATATCGCAGACCTAAAGTTGGGCAAAATAAACAAAGCGCTGGAAATAGGCGACTTTGCCGCTTTGCTACATGTGCACCCCATTCACCTGAGCAATACCGTTAAAGCCGTCACGGGCCATTCCACCTGCCATCATTACGAAAACCGCCTGTTGCAAGCGGCCAAAGAACTGTTGTTGGAAACCGATAGCCCCATTGGCCAAATTGCCCTACAACTGACCTACGACCCTAGCAACTTTACCAAATTCTTCAAGGCATATACCGGCCTCACCCCCAAACAGTTCCGCCAGCAAAATATGTAAAAACTGAAGTGCTCACCATTTTTACTGAAGTGCTCACCATTTTGTCAAAGGGGGCCTGACTAGCTTTGTGGCATAAAAAAAAACAATGACAGGAAGCAACAAAATAGCCTTGGTTACCGGCGGTAGCCGTGGGCTGGGCAAAGACATGGCCCTCCGTTTGGCCAAAGCAGGCAACGACGTGATCATCACTTATGCCAGCCACGCAACGGCAGCGGCAGAAACCGTGGCAGCCATCACCGAAATGGGGCAAAAAGCACTGGCACTGCAACTGGAGCTGACAACGGACAGCCCTGCCGGTTTTGTACAAACCCTTTCGGCCAATTTGCAAAACCATTTTGGCACCACCCGTTTCGATTATTTGGTCAACAATGCCGGCATGGGCGCCACGGTGCCCTTTGCCGAAGTGACAGCGGAACTGTTCAGCGATTTTTTGAACGTACACTACAAAGGCGTGTATTTCCTCACCCAACAATGCCTGCCCCTGCTAAACGATGGGGGCCGCATCATCAACATCTCCAGCGGCACCACCCGCTTTTGCGTGCCCGGCTATTCGGTGTATGCCAGCATGAAAGGCGCCGTGGAGGTATTGACCAAATATTTGGCCAAGGAGTTGGGCGGACGGGGCATTACAGCCAATGTGGTAGCACCTGGCCCCATCGAAACCGATTTTAACAACGCAGCCATCCGAAGCAATCCTCCGATGAAGCACTTTTTGAGCAGTCTATCACCGTTGGGCAGGGTGGGCAATGCCAACGATATTGGTGGCGTAGTAGCCTTTTTGTGCAGCGATGCCGCCCAATGGATCAATGGCCAGCGGATTGAAGTAAGCGGCGGCATCAATGTATGACAACGGGCAAGCCTCCCTTCACAAAGCCCGCCGTAGCGTGTATGGCCGGGCTTTGCTGTTGGTAGCACCATCATAAGATACTACTACAAACGCTTGTCGCAACTAGCCTAACACCTATTAAATGGCCAACTGCTAGGTTGCTTACGTAACGCATTATCCGCAATAGCCTATCCGTTTTCACAAAAAAGATATGTAACACCAGCTACCGATTGGATTGTTCAAATTATGGTGGCAGCAAATGAAACCATAGTGTAACCTACCTCGTAGGGTAATGATATTCATTACTTTATTGAGAATATGAAAATAGTACAAACATATTGGTCGCTTCCTTCTCAAATGGATACAAGCAGTGGTGTTAACAATCGCAATCAAGGCGGCTGGTTATCAGCAAAGCTACATGCCATGAGCTGGGCCTTTAGCTGCCTAAAGTTCAAGCAGTTTTACCCAGATGTAACTTTATACACCGATGCCAAAGGCAACGAATGGCTGATTGACCAACTACAATTGCCCTATACCGATGTGAAGCAAGAATTGGATGCCTTGAACCACTACAACCCGCTTTTATGGGCATTACCCAAAATCTATACCTACGCCCAACAAACGAGCCCCTTTATCCACGCAGATGGTGATGTATATATCTGGTCGGCCTTTAAAGACGAGTTTGTACGGCACCCATTATTGGTACAAAATCTTGAAGTAGATTTTGAATACTATAAAGAGCCGCTGCAACAAATCGCCAACGTATTGCCGAATATACCCGCTGCAATCAAACGGGTAATTGCAAACATGGGCCATGCTCCACTGGTAAGCATCAACGCCGGCATCATAGGTGGGCAAGACTGTGCATTTTTTAAAGATTTCGCAAAACAGGTATTCGATTTTGTTGATCAAAATATCCCCTTTCCTAGCGGGTTCTCTCTTGGTAACTTCAATATCATTTTTGAACAATTGTATTTTATTGAACTGGCCAAACAACAAGGTCTATCGCCGGTAGGTTTGTTTGAAGATGTGGGCGAAAATTCCGCTGAACTGATCAAATTCAATATAACTCCCCTTGTCAACCAGTACGTTCACACCATTGGGGTGGCCAAAAAAAACCTCGTTGCCTGTGGGCAATTGGACTTACGGCTCAAATATGAATTTCCGAAAATGCACCAGCACATCACTAACCTATACAAAGAAGAGGCTGTTGTACATCATTTTACTGACAATACTGGTATGCACAAACGCACATTGGAGCAGATATTCCCCCATACTTCTTTTCTATTAACAAAATACAACATACCCGTTGCCAAACTTAACTTTAACGACTACTGTAGATGGATAGAGGAATTGTATTTTCAACACGAACAGGAACCGGCCTATAAGCTCATCAGCGATATTTACCAAATAGAAAAGGCAGACTACCTCCTTCACCATACTTACATAGACCAGCAGCATAGGCTAGCTTATGCACAACAAAAGATAGATACTGCAAATAAGTATCTTTATACGCTTACGTCCGAAACATTTTTGCAACTGCGCTTTACAATAGATACGGATGTATGCCAATTGGCTTACCTCTCGTACCAGTATGACGAGCCGTTAACAGCAACTTATCTACAAAAAATTGTACAGCAAGGCATTTCCTTGCGAGCAGCACCCACCATACAAATATTGGCCATTGCGTTCAATACAAAGCAACTGTTGAATACAAAATGGCTCACCGGCTGGAATATATTATTCCAATACTTCGACGACAACATCCTTAGCGGGGCTGAACTGATTGAAATAATCAGACAAAACAAAACCGATTTCCGGTTTAATGAAGCTACGATTGAAAAGGACATACTCAATTTTATTACAACTGGTTTATATTATTACTCCTACCTGAAAATAGTGGGTGAAACGGACTAAAAGTATTTACTGCCGATCACAGTAATGGGAGTATTGTAATGTATGCCCGGCTGTTAGTACAACAGTTGAAAGAAGATTACATCAAATCAAACGATAATTAAATGAAACAAAAGATGAACAGGCAATCTACAACGGTTGCCATGGAATTGGATGCAACAGCCATGGAGGCTATTATTGGAGGAAGCATTTGTAACGCTTATGCAGGCGGATGCGGCTTCTTGGCAGTTTACTCATTTGTAAATCCTTTTGCCGCGCCACTAGCATTTGGGATATGCGGCCTAGCTGCCTATTGCTCTTTTAGGTAATACGTGGCATTGGCTTCAACAAAATTTATTATGTATAAAAAAACAGAAAATCATGAAACGAAAATTTCAAAATGTGTCGATTCCACAGCAGGTCAATGTATTGAATGCCGCTGAAATGGAATCTATTATTGGAGGCAGCTTTTGTAGCTCTTCAACATATTCTTTTATCAGCGGAGCCTGCTTTGCGGGCGTTATCTTTTTTGGTGCCGCTGGCGGCATCGGCTGCGCCGGCGCTCAATTAGGCTATGCCGTTTACTGCAGTTCTAGATAATACGGCATAGCTGATAAAGGCAATGCCATGCCAACACCATATCTACGCATCAAATACGCCGTTAAAATCGATGGATGGTGATGTTGTGCGCAAAAGATATTTCAAATGGCATGGCATTCCTTTTATCTGCTGCACCAGTGCGGCCACATTGCCTCGTTTGTGCCATATTCATTTTTACACGGCATAACCAGCCAGCACTTTCAGGTTGGTAGCTGTATCAATTGTTGTTCACTACAATCATTCTATCAATTCAACTTGTATGTACATAGCCTTGCTGCAAATCAAAAAGAAATATTACTTCCTTCTTATTTCGTTCTTCCTGATTCTTATCCACTACATTACCCAGTTGTGCTTCTATACGGAGTCGGTTTACTTCAATACGTTTGCCGATACCATGCGGGCAGAAAGGATTGCTGAAATAATGAACACAAGGGAAAATTACCAGTTATTAGGGATTGTTCTGCTGCCGCTGATGTTGATAGTAAAGGTACTGTATAATACCTTTTTTATTACCACCGCCACACTCTTGAGCCGCCACCGGTATAGCTTTGCGGGCAATTTTGATGTATGCCTCAAAGCGGAGCTGACATTTGTGGCCATGCTACTGGTAAAAATGATTTGTCTATTTACGTTTAAGGAAGTAACCGTAATGAACGATATAAACTTTATACCCGGCTCCGTATTTAATTTATTCACGCCATCATCGGTACCCCAATGGACGGTTTACCCACTGCAAACCTTCAATATTTGGGAGGTATTGTATTGCTATGTAGGCACTGCCTTGTATGCAAAAAAATACAATATTTCATTGAACAAAGCAGCCTCAATTTTTTGCGCACCCTACATCATCGGGCTGCTGATTTTGATGATGACTTTTTCTTTTATCACTCTTCAACTCAGTTAATATGAAACGTAGCATTATTTTCTTTAGTACAGTCGCGGTAGTCCTGTTATTTACAGGCTTCATAGGTTATCAAACATACCGCACCTACCAATTGAAGCAGCAGGCACAGGCACTCATTAGCAGGATGCCCGCCCTACCCTTTCGATTTACCAAACCGATCGATACGCTGTCGGCCCAGCCCACCCTCATCAATTACTTTGCGCCCGAATGTGAGCATTGTCAATACATGGCCAAGGAAATCGTTGCCCATGGCAGTGAGTTGCAAGCCGCTCGTATCATCATGGTTACACCGGCCAAAGCGTCGGACGCACTCGATTTTGCCAAATCCTTCGGACTAGATTCTATCCCAAACATTACCATAGCCACCGACGAGGACTTTGTATTTTTTAGGTATTTTGGCTCGGCCATGATCCCTTCTTTTTATGTTTACAATGAGCGCAGGGAACTGGTAAAAAAATTTTTGGGCGAAACCAAAATTGACAATTTAATCAAAACCCTCCATGCGCAGAACTAAGTACCCGGTTGTATTGCAACAAGATGAAACGGATTGTGGCGTTGCCTGCCTCTTATCGGTCATCCGTTTTTATGGGGGTAACCATTCGTTGGAAACATTGCGCCGCATGAGCGGCACTCAAACGGGTGGCACTTCGTTATTAGGGCTTCACCAAAGCGCCGGTGAGCTTGGGTTTGATGCAACCGGCACCCAACTTAGCATGGAATGTTTGCTGCAACAGGAAACACCTTGCATCTTACACGTTTTGGTAGATGGCCATGCCCTGCACTATGTGGTATTTTATGGATGCACACAACGCCACGGCAAAACCGTATTCATCATAGGCGATCCCGCCAAGGGACTGTGCCATTTAACGGAAGCTGCCTTGGCAGAGATATGGCAATCAAAAATTGCCTTATTGCTTACGCCCAACAGTGCTTTTCAAACAGTTAAGGCCGTTCAAAAAGTAAAATGGCAGTGGATCCGCAATTTTATCCGTGAGGACATGCCCACTCTTTCCATAGCCGTGGCGCTGGGCATCGCTATTGCCATCTTGGGTATCACCATGGCCATTTTCTCGCAACGGCTGGTGGACGATATTCTCCCCCGCAAAGACTTTTCTAAATTCTATATCAGCATCGCCATGGTATTGGTATTGTTGCTGATAAAAGAAGGGCTGTCGGTGATACGGCAATTTTTCCTGTTGCGGCAATCACGGGACTTCAATATCCGCATAGCCGATTTCTTTTACAACCATTTGTTGCGGTTGCCCAAACCCTTTTTCGATTCCCGAAAAATAGGCGAACTCACGTCTCGCCTCAATGATACAGGACGCATACAGCGTGTGATCAGTCAGTTGGCTGGCAGCGCAATCATCGACAGCTTGGAGGCCCTGTTTTCCATCGGCTTTCTGTTTTCCTATTCTTGGGAAATCGGATTGAGCAGCTTGCTGTTCATCCCGCTGTTCTATCTGCTCATCTATTGGCACAACAAACAAATCATTGCCGGGCAACAATCGGTAATGACCGGCTATGCTTTTACAGAAGGCAATTATATTTCCACCTTGCATGGCATAGATGCAATAAAAAACCACCACAAGGAAGCCGTGTTTGCACAATCCAACAAAGCCATCTATCAAAAATATCAAGACCACCTATTTTCGCTTGGCAAAGTCAATATTCGTTTGTCATGGATGGCCAATACCGTTGGCGTGCTTTTCTTGATAGCCCTGCTTTTTTTTGCTGGCGATCAAGTACTGGCCGGCCACATGAAATCTGGTCAACTGGTTGCCGTACTCGGCATTTGCACCAGCCTGTTGCCCAGCATTGCCCACCTTGCCATGGTATCCATACCG
Source organism: Ottelia alismoides (assembly GCA_037367405.1). Taxonomy (NCBI): domain Eukaryota; kingdom Viridiplantae; phylum Streptophyta; class Magnoliopsida; order Alismatales; family Hydrocharitaceae; genus Ottelia; species Ottelia alismoides. Next base: position 143,648 of record JAZKJV010003733.1, on the reverse strand, counting down.
CTACATGAAGCCAAAATCGCTTTCGACCGGATGTTCGACTTCACGTCGATGGCGGTAGAATCCAAGGCGGCACCCGATGCCATCTCCGCTTTTGAGTCATTGCAAGTCCAAGCGCTGTCGTTCAGGTTTCCGGGTAGGCAAAAACTATTGCAAGACATTTCTTTTGAAGTTAAAAAAGGCGAGATGGTTGCACTGGTAGGCGAAAACGGTTGTGGCAAAAGCACCATTTTGCAAATACTGCAAAAGCATTACACCGCTGCGGCTGGCAATATCTTGGTGAACGAACACTGCGCATTTCACCTTATCAACTTAACGGCTTGGCGCAGTTTGGTGAGCGTGGTACCGCAACAAGTACACATCTTCAATACCACCATACTGGAGAATATCGCTTTTGAAGAGGCAGGAACCCAAACCGAAAAAGTGCTGGCTTTTTTGCATAGACATGGGTTTGACAAATTTTTCAACCGCTTGCCGCAATCTTATGCAACCCTTGTGGGAGAGGAAGGTATCAACTTATCGGGCGGACAAAAGCAACTGATTGGCCTGGCCCGTGCGCTGTACCAACAGCCGCAACTCCTTTTGCTAGATGAGGCCACTGCCGCCATGGACCGGGATACCGAACACTTTGTATTGCACCTGTTGGATGAATTGAAGCCCTCCATGGGTATCATTTTCATTACCCACCGCATGCACATCCTCAAATCTTTTTGTCAACGGATTTATATCCTCGAAAATGGAACGATTACCCACCGGGGACACCACAACGAGTTGCTGCAGGCTAAAAATCTCTACAGCGCCTATTGGGCCGATTTGAATTGACTGGAATTGCGCGGTAAGAATAACAAAATTGGGAGCGGTTAGATGCCTAAACGAATACCGTGTACTAGCATTTGCCTACCAACCCAACAATAGAGAGATGAGTGGCTTAACCAATGGGAATGGTGGAATAGGCTAAGTGTACCGCCCAAGCATCTTACTTTTCCGATAAAAGTTACTCTCTCAATAGTTGGAACTCCGCAAGTACGGCATCTTTGGCGGCATTAGTCCGTTCGATGACAATGCTGATATAAACAGATTTCTCCCTTTCTCCAGTTTCGCTATTGACGACAATGATTTCTTCATCGTATTTCACAAATGCAGCATCCGCATTGGCTTCTTCGTACCAGCGATTAAAAACAGCAGCCCGTTTGGCCTCTTTTTTTATCTTCATCATCGCAATGAAATACCAAGATGGCATCAGTGCCTTTTTCAATAAAAAGTTTCTAATCACCCACAGTAGTGTATTCTTGATTGTATGGTCTAGCGGCCACGCCTTTTCTTCGTCCGGTGGTAATTTACTCAACCCAAAAAAGTAACCTTTTTTTGTCAAAAAAGCCTCTTCGGATAATTTATGTATATTCTATCGCAGGATAAAATATATACGATAAGTAATACCGATTATACAAATTATATAGTCCAATCTCGGCTTCGCCTTATTGTACTATTAATTTGTTATATCGGCATTAACCATTGTAAAATTATAAAATAGCTTTGGGCTATTTTATAATTACAATTGGTATAACATGACTTTTAGCTTTAAACCCAGATTACGCAGTAGGAATCGTTATGAGAGCCGAAAGTTCAATAAAGACGGGTATTCCCGCAAGATTTTTCTTCGAAGGCGTAGTAATACCTAAGGCAAGAAGAAAAATCGAGGAAATGCCCGTGTTTGCAGGAGTTTCGGGTCGCAATAGATTTTCTATTGCGTAATCTGGGTTAAAATATGCCGCAGTAATATTATCGTGTTCCTCAAATAGATAGGAGTAAAAATCGGTGTCGGAAAAAACATTATCCGGTAGCAGTGTCGAAGTTTACTTTTAAGGTAGGTAATTTACTGCCGGGTAGGGCAAAATGCTTTTTGACTTGATTCCTTTTATCTTGTAAAGATTTTAAAAAACCAACGGCTTTTGTGTTGGAACTTGCTATGACAGTTTTTTGTTTCACTTGTGATGCAAATTTTGCAAGAAAAAAAATACAAAAAATCATTTTCATGATTTATCAATCAATTGATTATCAGTTACTTAACCACATATCCTCTGCCTACAAAACCTTTTTTCATCATCTTACCATCCCTGTTTTAAAACTATTTCACCAACCCATTATGCCATTAAAATGGCTAGCCGTAAGCAAAGGAACTGCTACGTCTTTTGCATTGCACGCCCGCCGTCCCCGACAAGCCAACCCCAACAATTTAAGCACATTGTCTAATCGGCTCATTAACGAATCGGCTAATTTTCACAACTTGTCCCGCCAAAGACGTCGATCATGCCATTTTCTCATTTTCACATTGCCATTTTTTCCCTAACTTTATAAAATAATTTAAAAAGTAGCTTTTAGCCAACAACCCCACAGTTATGATAGATGCATTGGAACGGATACCCGTCAAGATTTTCCCCACCCCCGCCGAGGGATCGGCCGCCGTGGCCCGTATAATTGCCGACTTGATCCGACAAAAAGAGGCCATGGGCCAGCGGTGTGTGATTGGCCTGGCCACTGGCTCCACCCCCAAAACGCTGTATGCCGAACTGGTACGCATGCACCGGGAAGAGGGGTTGAGCTTTAAAAACGTGGTGACCTTTAACCTCGACCAATATTATCCCATGGAGCGGGATGCCTTGCAGAGCTATCATTATTTCATGCGCAAAAACCTGTTTGAACAAACCGACATCGACCCTGCCAACTATTATTTGCCCGATGGCATGGTGCCCAAGGACAAAGTAAAGGAGCATTGTGTGGATTATGAGAACAAAATCGAGCAGGCGGGCGGGCTCGATATACAGATACTGGGCATCGGCACCAACGGTCATATCGGCTTTAACGAACCGGGCAGCGGCATCTACACCAAAACCCGGCTGATAGCGCTGGACAACAGTACCCGCCTGGCCAACAGCTACGAATTTGGCAACATGAGCGAAGTGCCCCGCATGGCCATCACCATGGGCATCAGCACCATCCTGAAAGCCAAAAAAATCATCTTGATGGCCTGGGGCCAAACCAAGGCGGGCGTGATACAAAAGGCCGTGGAAGCAGACGATACCGAGGACATACCCGCCTCGCTGCTGCAAAACCACGACGACTGCACATTTGTGATAGACGAAACGGCCGCCAATGAACTTACCCGCTTCAAAAGCCCCTGGCTCACCGGCGAATGCGAATGGACGCCCCCAATGATCAAGCGGGCGGTTATCAACATGGCGCTCAAGCTGGGCAAACCCGTGCTGAGCCTCACCAACAACGACTACAACGACCACGGCCTGAGCGACCTACTGGTGGAAAAGGGCGATGCCTACGAAATCAATCTGCAAGTGTATTACCAACTCCGCGACAGTATCACCGGATGGCCAGGCGGCAAACCCAACGTGCACAACCCCCATCACCCCGAACGCAGCGAGCCCTTCCCCAAAAAAGTGGTGCTGTTCTCACCCCACCCCGATGACGACATCATCAGCATGGGCGGTACTTTTATGCGATTGCACGACCAAGGCCATGAAGTGCATGTGGCCTACCAAACCAGCGGCAACATTGCCGTAACCGATGAGTTTGTGACCCGCTTTATCGACTTTGCCGTGGGCTTTGAAAACATGTTTGACATTGACGAAACCAAGAGCCGTAAAATATTGGCAGATGCCACGACCTTTTTGAAAACCAAAAAATCGAGCGACAAGGATAGTCCCGAAATAAGGGCCATCAAAGGGCTGATACGACGCTGTGAGGCCAAGGCCACCTGCCGCTATGTGGGACTGGGCGATGCACAGATCCATTTTCAAAACCTGCCCTTTTACGAAACCGGCACCATCGAAAAAAACCCCATGGGCGAGGCGGACGTACTGCTGACGATGGAACTGCTGAACCGCATACAACCGCAACAGGTGTATTGTGCGGGCGACTTTGCCGACCCCCACGGTACACACAAAGTGTGTTTTGACGTGGTGGTGGAGGCCCTGAAAAGGTTGAAAGCCGAAAGTTTACGGCTAAAAGCTGGGCAAACGCATTGGATAGACAACTGCTGGCTATGGCTGTACAAGGGCGCATGGCAAGAGTGGGACATCACCGAGATTGAAATGGCCATCCCCATGAGCCCCGACCAAGTGGTGAAAAAACGCAACGGCATCTTTATCCATCAATCGCAAAAGGACAGTGTGCCCTTCCAAGGCAGCGACAGCCGGGAGTTTTGGCAACGGGCCGAAGAACGCAACGCCCATACGGCCAAACTGTATGCGCAATTGGGCTTGACGCAGTACGCGGCGATGGAGGCTTTTGTAAAATGGCAATACTAAAATAAAAAGATACAGGGCAGCGGGCCCCAACTTTGTTGGGTGGGCGCATGAACGGCGAAGTACCATCCACCACATTAGCCCCACCCGCCGATAGGCAGGTGCGATTGCCCCATTGCCAATACCTGACCCGTCTTCCGGCTGCCCCTACTTCCACAAGCGGCTGTATATATCCTTTCATTCGCTATCTTGCGGCAGCGGAACGGAAAATCCCGTAACCGTACAAATATAAATGGACATAACAACCATCAATACGTTAGGTGCGCTGAAAAAGAGCGGATACGCAAGCAAAGGCATCAAAGACGAGATTCGCGACAACTTGATTGCCCAATTACAGGCCAAGCAAAATCCCTTCCCCGGTATTTTGGGCTATGAGGATACCGTAATACCCGATACCGAACGAGCCTTGCTGAGCCGTCACAACATCCTCTTCTTGGGCCTCCGCGGACAGGCCAAAACCCGTATGGCCCGGCAAATGACCGACCTGCTCGACGAGTATATCCCCATCGTTTCGGGCAGCGATATCAATGACGATCCTTTGCAACCCATCAGTAGGTATGCGTTGGATTTGATAGCCGCAAAAGGCGACGACACGCCCATCGATTGGCTCCACCGCAGCCAACGCTATGGCGAAAAACTGGCCACCCCCGATGTAAGCGTGGCAGACCTCATCGGCGATATCGACCCCATCAAGGCGGCCAACCTCAAACTGAGCTTTGCCGACGAGCGGGTGCTGCACTATGGCATCATCCCCCGTAGCAACCGCTGCATCTTTGTCATCAACGAACTGCCCGATTTGCAGGCCCGCATACAGGTATCGCTGTTCAATATCCTAGAAGAAGGCGACCTCCAGATACGGGGCTTCAAGCTGCGGCTGCCGCTGGACATCTTATTTATATTTACCGCCAACCCCGAAGACTATACCAACCGGGGCAGCATCGTAACGCCTTTAAAAGACAGGATCCAAAGCCAGATACTCACCCACTACCCCAAAAATATCGATACCTCGCTGGCCATTACCGAACAAGAGGCCGACATTAACGCAGCACAACAGCAAAAGGTAGGCGTGAGTGATCTGGTAAAAAGGTTGATAGAGCAAGTGGCCTTTGAAGCCCGTGGCAGCGAACTGGTGGACAAGAAAAGCGGCGTATCTGCCCGGCTTACCATTGCCGCTTACGAAAACGCTGTGAGCGCCGCCGAGCGCAGGGCCATTATCAACGCCGAAGGGCAAACGCAGGTATGGCTCAGCGACCTGGTGGGCATCATCCCTTCCATTACGGGTAAGATAGAACTGGTATATGAAGGCGAACAGGAAGGGCCCTACCAAGTGGCCTTCAACCTGTTGGAGCGGGCCATCCGCAGCCAGTTTGCCGAATATTTCCCCAACCCCGATACGTTCAAAAAACGCAAGGTCAAGGGCGATGCGCCCGAAGACAACCCCTACAAGGCCATCACCCGATGGTTTGATGCGGGCAATACCCTCAACGTGTTTTTTGAAACCAAGGACGAAGACAAAATACAGTTGCTGTACAAAGTGGACGGCTTGTACGCCTTGGTGAAAAAATATTACCAAACCGCCACCGAAGCAGAAAACGCCCTGTTGATGGAATTTGTACTGCACGGCTTGGCAACCCATTCGCTCATCAGCAAAAAAGTACTGGAAGGCAAAATCGAGTTCAAAGACCTGATGGGCAGTATGCTAAACCTTGGTGGAGCGGCGGCAGAGGAGGAGGATTATGATTTTTAAAAAGGGTTTCCGCCCTTGAGGCCACGCAGTTGAAAGGCAAGGACTGCTTTACGCAATGGCGGCAATCGACCCCTGGACAGGATGCGCCATCAAGCCATCAATCACATCGTTCGCCCCGCCACCAGCGGCCAACGATGTGATTGATTTTACAAAACAAAAACAAAATCAGTGGAGCAGTGCCGCAAAAAACGGAATCGCTTTGCTTCAAACGCACAGCGGTTTAGCCTATACGCTCCTTAGGACTGGATTGCTTACGAACCTGGCCAACTTTATACAGCCCAACACTTCGATGGGTTATATCAACACAAATGGGAAAGGAAAAAGACGATGCCGTCGATAGAGCAGTAAGTGGGCAAAAAAATCACGGATCATTATAACTGCCATACTTATTAATAGAAATCCTATTAAACGAGGATAATCCCCCCACCCGACAGGGAAAAACAGCCTATCCAACTTACGGGATTCCCCTCGGGGCAACGATGGTTGCTATGCAATCTTACACTTTATCATTTTGCCCAACCAGGGTTTAACAAAACATTAACATTTGGTGCCGTACCGCCCCCCTCCTACCGCCTAATGGCCCCTTTACCCTCTATACAAAAAACGCAGTATCACTTTGCTGACAAATATTTTACAAAACAAAATCAGCCTACCTCCTGTTAAACAATCAACGGACGAATCAACGCCGTTATCAAAAAACAGGTATTCACTAAAACAAAGACAATGAAAGTAAAACAAATCTTTATCGGCACGTTGGCGCTGGGATTATTGACCGCGTCTTGTAACCAAGCCGCAGACAAGGCGAAAGAAGAAGTACAAAAGGCCACTGGCCAGGCCAATGAAAAAGTACAAAAAGTAATAAATGATTTAGGTCTTGTATATGTGGAGGAAGGGGCACAAGACGTCATCACCTACGATGAGGTGAACGCTGCTCAACAAGCCTGGTGCGATGCCTTGGTAAAAATTGGCCAACTAAAAGAAGAAGGTGGCGACTACAAGGCATTTGCAGAAAAAGTATTGTCCGATGCTTACAATTACGATAACGGTAAAGTATTTTTTAAACCCACATTGGCTTTTGGTGACCAAACGTTTAGGAACGACAAAAAGGGTGCACTGGCCTACTTCATTGGCGGCGACCCCGATTACCCCAACGACAAGGGTTTTGCATTGACACCTTGGGTGAAGGCCCGGTACGACAATGCAGGCCCCAAAAACGAGGGCATACAAATCTACGGCAGTGTAGCCATTACCATGGGCAATGTTTGGGTAACGGGAAAGGACGGCAAAGAGGTGATGGTGGACAAGACATGGGTGTTCAAAAAAGGAAAGGACGGCAAGCTGAGGATCATTGTACACAAATCGGCGTTGCCCTATGCACCGCCTGGTAAATAAGGATTAAGCACAAGCACGGAGGTTGTTCCACAGATTGGGGCAGCCTCTTTTTTTAACCCAGATTACGCAATAGAAAGTCTATTGCGTAATCTGGGTTAAATTAGATAATTGGGGCAACACAAGCGCATTCACTTTACCCAAAATCGTTACTTTCACCATGTTTTATAACCATTGCATTGCCGTTACAACACGTAATACCAATTGTAATTATAAAATAGCCCAAAGCTATTTTATAATTTTACAATGGTTAATGCCGATATAACAAATTAATAGTACAATAAGGCGAAGCCGAGATTGGACTATATAATTTGTATAATCGGTATAACCCTTGCCATAAGGTACAATCCAACTGCGTATGTTGCAAAAAAAAGAATTTATGCAGGCCGTTCAACAAGCCATCGACTTAGCACTCTTTGACCATCGGCCCTTTGATGACAAAAAAGCTATTGCCGCCCTCAAGCATTTTTATGCAGAATTTGAACTGCCGCCACCGGTACGTTTTTATGTGTATGATAATATCACTGCCGTGATAGAGCAGTTCGCCGATTGGTCGGTGGGCATTTCCGGCGCCCCAACCGCTTGGGACTGGAACTTCCCCATGACCAACCCGGGTGCTTTTTGGCTCTACATTGTGGTGAAAGACCGGTTTCATTTGGGCTTTCAGCGAAAAGGCCCCGGCCTCTTTACCATCCAAGCCACCGCCCACAACGCCGGCGAACAAGAGGTGCCCAAAGCATTGTTGGAGCAAATGTGGACTGAACTGGCCATGCTGCCGGGCATTGAGACCTATCAGCGGCTATTGGAAGCCGATAGTAGCCTATTGTTGGAGGATGAAACGGTATATACCTTTTTGCAGAACCTACTGGACGACGACTCACCTGAATCGCCGGATGAGGTGTTTTTTCTCGGCAGCGATTTCAAACTGGTGTACGAAGTGGCCGCCTGCAATTACCTGGCCCAGCACCACGACATCAAAAGAAATACCGGCTATCTCCAATGCCTCAATGATATGCTGGCCCATTGTGGTACCGTATTGGCTTTTAACGAAGTAGCCGTGCTTTGCAAAAAAGTCAACTACCGACTGTTGCCTCATCTGTTCCCACCCAACGAATAACGCTATCTTTGACCGTGAATAAATCCATCGATATGCGTCTTCATCCCACTATCTCAACGGTAATTGGTTGGCTGATAGGCTTGGTTTTGGTGGCCGCCGGTATCATTAACCTTGGCTGGGGCAACGACCAAGGCCTGGGCATTGGCCTATTGATACTCTCGTGTGCATTCTTTCCCCCGAGCGCAGCTTGGTTGCAACGCAAAACTGGCTTAACAGTTCCGTGGTGGGCCAAGTTGGCCTTGTTGCTCTTGCTGGCTTGGGTAACGCTGGGCGTGGGCGAGCTGTTGCCCAAGATCGGACTGATGTTGAAAGAGATATGATAATACCCGTGGCGGGAAACAGGCGGTGTTCCATCATCGTTGCCCACATCGATTGATAGCGGTATCAAAACGTCCGTGGCGCCCACTTAGGGCAATCAGCGGTCACCGATCTGAAAACGTATTGTCCTACCGCTTGTTGCCCTGAAAGGACAATAAAGGGTTAGCCCCTTTGCCCTGACTGGCCATTAAGGTGCGTATCAAATTTTCGCCTGATGCGAAATCGGTTGGGTAATACCTTTTGCCTCCGCCTCGATATGGCCGTATAAAAAAGCCGCTATAAAAGGCCGTTTCGAGGAGCGATAAAAGCGACCATTTGAAATACACCCACCAGCATCGCAACAAATAAAATCCATACACTTACGGCAAATACCCAGTCCGTGCCATTCATTCGATCGCCCCTATCGATTTTCTTTTTATATGCTTACATAGCGCCTGTGTAACAGTCCTTCCATGGATTACCCATGCCACTCACTTTGGGGGCTGTCCCACCTCTAGCGGGCTTTTGTTCAAAAATTGGCCACAAATAATCGCATCAATAAAATGTAAACAGGCTCTTACAAATACCCACACAGAAGCGCAATTCGGAAACAATCGTTTGCCAAGATTGCCTCTTCGGCATGATTGAAAAGCGCTATCTAGGGAAGTGTTGCGTTCGACCGTGACAACAACCGTCCATACCGGCCAGCCAATAATGAACCCCTCGGCCCTGTATCGTATCAGCACAACGGGCCCTGAAAGAGCGGGCAAATCAACTTATTATATTCACCTCCCGCTGCAATACAACGCCAAATTTATTTGCCACGCCTTGTACAATCCTTTCGCTCAGCGCATATATCTCACCGCCCGTAGCCTGCCCATAATTTACCAATACCAGTGCTTGCTTGGCATGGCAACCCGCATCGCCCTGGCGGTAGCCCTTCCAGCTTTGCCCTTCCGCCGGGCCGCAATGTTCTATCAGCCAGCCTGCCGCCAGCTTCGTTTGCCCATCGTCCTGCGGATAGCCCACCATATCGGGATAACGGGCCTTCAACGCCTGATACTGCGCCCCAGCCACTATGGGGTTTTTAAAAAAACTGCCCGCATTGCCCAGCTCCGCAGGATTGGGCAATTTGCTGCTGCGGATGGCAATCACGGCATCGGAAACGGCACGGATACTCAGATCCTGTACCCCCATCGCTTCCAACTGCTGGGCAATGGCCCCATAAGAAATGTTGAAGCGGGGCCGCTTGTGCAAACGGAAGGTTACATCCACAATCACAAACTGATTGCGCAAGCGTTGTTTGAACACACTTTCCCGATAGCCGAAGGCACAGTCGGTGGCCGAAAACACGACCGGTTGCCGTTCTTGGATATGATAAGCCGTGAGTTGATGAAACACATCCTTGATTTCTACCCCATACGCCCCGATGTTTTGCATGGGCGAGGCGCCCACGTTGCCCGGTATCAGCGATAGGTTTTCCACTCCGGCCCAACCTTGGGCAATGCAGTACAACACAAAGCCATGCCAGTTTTCCCCGGCACCGGCCTTTACATACACATACGCTTCGTCCTCCGCCACTTTTTCAATGCCCATCAGTTCGTTCTTCAGCACCAACCCGTCCACATCTTGGGTAAACAGGATATTGCTGCCACCGCCCAACACCAACAAAGGGTGATGGCTATGCTGTAATAAGTTGGCCAATTCCGCCACCGAAGTAACCTGTGCAAAATACCGGGCCTTGGCTTCGATTCCGAACGTGTTATAAGTACGCAGTGATATATTTTCTTGCAACATGTATTGGGTTGTTGATGGTTGGTTCACAAACGGCAGTTGGCGGCAAGCACATAACGGACAAGCAGATGCAATCGATAACCGCAACATCCTCCCTTCCTTTGCCCATGCGCAACACTTATTCCTTGCAGTACCCCATTAAACCTCTTGCATCAGTCGCATTTTTGCTTGTTGCCATCCCCTTTAATTGCCCCAACGAATTGGTCAACAGGCTCTCCCAAAAAGCGCAAAAGGTGAATGATGAATGCGGGCAATTACGCATTGCTGGCCATCGGTGGCCCCGCCGTTTCAAAACCTTGGGACAAATATAATACCGATTATACAAATTATATAGTCCAATCTCGGCTTCGCCTTATTGTACTATTAATTTGTTATATCGGCATTAACCATTGTAAAATTATAAAATAGCTTTGGGCTATTTTATAATTACAATTGGTATAACTACAAAGCAACGAATGCGGATATACCATACCAGTAAAAGGCCGCCCCTATTGGAACGGCCTTTTATACCTCCTCCATACCCTTGTCCACCGTTCGGTCACTGCACGGCAATCTGCTTGGCTGCAGCGGACGGTTCCGTTTGTTGGCGGGGCAGTGTGATGTGCAACACCCCGTCTTCGTACTTGGCCGCTATCTTATCCTTTAGCACTTCGTTGGGCAAGGTAAAGCTGCGCCTAAAGGAAGTGTAGCTGTACTCCTTGCGGGTAAACTTCTTGTCCTTTTCTTCCTTGCTTTCCTCTTTTTGGCTACTGATGGTGAGCATATTACCCTCCACGCCGATGGCAAAGTCGTCTTTCCGCATACCCGGTACCGCCATCGACACCTGATAGCTGTCCTTGTCCTCGGCAATGTTCACGTCGGGCACCTGCCTGGTGCGGCCCACCATAGCGCCACTGTCGAACCATTCATTCCAAGGCTTGAAAAACTCATCAAAAAAAGTGGGCATTTTTTCGCCCGGCTTTGTTACCAATTGGCTTCCCATAATTACCTCCTTTTATAAATTGGTTAAACATTATTGAATCCTCTGCAAAGCTATCCCTGCACACCAGCCGGATACAACAACGTATATCAGTCAAAAAAATGAGATTGGTCAGGTCGTGCTGCCGTATCACCGGTCTTTTTCTTACTGCGGCGTTTGAAATAAAAAGTAAACAGGTACACCATCATCCTGATAAAGCCATACGCTAACCAACGGCCCAACTGGCTGAAAACATCGGTATATCGGCGGTGCGATGGCAGCTCGATGCGTGCACAATTTGTATCGATTAGGCGTTGCAACTCCTGCTCGGTTTGCGTTGCAAAAGCGGTATCCTGCACGTCTAGGTTCAGTTCCACGCTGGCATAGGCGCTTATTTGATTGATGTTGTAGGAACCCACCGTAAGCCATTTGCCGTCACACACGGCAATTTTGGCGTGCAGTACGGTGGGTTGATATTCATACAGCTCAATGTGGTGGCGCAGCATCCAGTCGTAAAGCCAGCGCTCGGCCGCCTTGGCAATCAATACATCCGAGCGGCCCGCCGTTACCACCCTTATGGCAACTCCTCTTTCGCTGGCCCGCCGCATCAAACGACGCATGAAGGGAGCGGGCAAAAAATAACTGCACATGATAGTGATATGCGACGTGGCCGTGTTCAACATCTCGGTATAGGTATTGGAAATTTCGTTTTTGCGCCATACCCAATCATTGCGCCGCATCCGCACGGCCGGGCCTTGATGCCCATTGATCAATGGCGGTGCCGTGGGACAAGGCAGGGCACCTTCGGGCAGGGAAAAACCATTCCAGGTTTTCCAGCATAGCAAGCAGAGCTGGCTCGCCACCGGCCCCTCTACCTGCAAGGCAAAATCAAGCCAGGCTGGCTTGCCCGGCAAATCGTTGTAATGGTCGGCTATGTTAACACCGCCCACCAAAGCTCGACAACCGTCTGCCACGAATATTTTGTGGTGCATCCGGCGGCCCACATAAAAGTGATTGCTTTTGAACAAGGGTTCAAAAAAGCGGAATTGGATACCCGCTTCCCGCAACGATGCGACCCAACTATCGGGCAGGCTTTGCGAGGCATAGCCGTCTGCCATCAGATAGACCGCTACGCCACGGGCCACCGCCGCCTGTAAAGCCTTGGCCACCATTTGCCCCGTAACATCGTTTTGGAGGATATAGGTGTGTAAATGGATACTGTGCCCTGCGCCGTCTATCAACCGTAACAGCGATGCAAAATAAGGCTCGCCGCCCCTTATGAGGGCCACCCGCTGCTGCAGGCCGTAGCCTGTATCCTTTTTACTGCTCCTTGCCAGCCGCATGTATTGTAATTGTGCCATAAAATTAGGCCATTTACCTACAAACGGTCAAAACAAAACCCGTAGCGCTATTGACGTTCAAAGCGACCGCTCATCGATTTTACTTTAATGCGGTACATGACCTGCTTGATACGGCCATCGTCTTGTGGCCCTTCGGCAGCCGCATGTTCGTGCAGGTGCACGGTGCTGCTGGTCATCAGGCCAAAGATACGGCCCTGCATCGCATTACGGGCCGCATCGGCCGCATCGCCTTCCAACTCCTCAAACACGCCCTCTATCACCACGCTCTGCCAATGCTGCATGTCCGTCATGCTGTCCACCTCAAAACAGACAAGTGGATTTTTACGCAATATATCCAGCTTGGTGCCCAGGTTGGTTTGTCCATAGATATATTGGCCATCGTAGGTATAGGTAACCGGCACGATGTACGGCTGCTTGCCCTTGCAACAGGCCAAGCGGCCTACTACTTGTCCACACAACACATTGTTGATTTCCGTTTGGTTCAATTCTCCCAACATAATAATTGCTTTAGGCCCAAAACTATTTCCCCGTCAGGTGCCCAACAATGACCCCCATCACAACCGATGTTGACACCGCTCATTGCGCCCGTCCATAACAAGGTCTTTCTTTGTTGCCTTTCATTGATGGTCAATCATGTAAACATAACGGTTATGACAACGCATATCGACCCCAAGCACCCGCCCCAACCGCCGAAGCTTCCGGTAGAACCCGGCGAACCACCCATGCCACAAGACGATGACCCCGAACTGGTGGCGGATGATGATCCCTTTGAAAATCCGCCCGCATACGAAGTGCCCCAGCCCGGAGAGGGGCCATGAAAGTGACGGTGGCAGGCAATCCTACAAACCGTGGCCGCTGGGTAGCAAGTTAATACACCCGTCAACTGGTGTTTGGCAATCCCATCCGCTGCCCTTTTCTTCTCCGAAAAAACACCATTGTGAAATTTGAATTTACTGGGGCTATGAAAAAGATAAATCAAGTTACTCATAGTACACAAATTGAAGGAGGAAGTCTTATTGTATTATAAGCGATGCAACAATCTCGTCCACCATGTCCTTTCGCTCCTGCGAAATATCCCCCGAAATAGCTATCATACACATGAGTATTTTACCATTCAAAACGGTAAAAAGAATTTTGTTATAGCTAGTCTGCCCAGTAATACGCACAGGTTTGTTGAATATGCATACAATGTAACGATGACCGTTGATGGTCTTTACCTCATCGCTTATCCAAGTTACCGTTGGGAGGCTTTTGAGTTCGGCAATCATCTCCTCTTTGTGCGCAATCATTTTTTCAGGTTTCGCTACCCTGTCCGTTGGGGTAATCCCTACCAAAAAACTCCTATCGGGGGTACCGTACATGGTGGCAGGCCTTCCGCTGGCACGAGGGTACATGGCGGTCAATTCTGCTTGGGAGAGCAGATTGCAAAAGTCGGGCAAGGTTATGGAAAAGTTATTGCCAAGCGGCTGAACAGTTACTTTTTTTTGTGCAATGCAGCACGCCGAAATAAACAGCAAAACGACAACAGATAGCTTTTTCATTTATTTATTTTTTAATGTTCAATTTTTGATAAATTTTTTTTCATCGTCTCTATAAGATGTTTTTCTTCTCCTAAAAAATACCATTGCAAAACTTTGATTTACTTGGGTTGTGAAAACCATAAATAAAATTGATTATACCAATAATTATTACACCTGTCGTATTTCCCTATTTGTGAAATTACTTTTCAATTAATCGACAATGAGGCATTCCAATCTATCAAAAAAATCTTCCTTGTCAAGTATTGTTTTCTCTGACATCAGTAATGCGTCTGCTATATAACTTGACTCAATTTCATCTAACTCATTGGCATCTTTAAGTTTTTCCAAATGCGCTATATCTTTTTCGCCAAAAAAATACTCAACATCCTCCGTCAGGTAAACAGGTGCACTATAACCTCTTTTTTTACCTATACTGTTTCTGTATGCAGATATTTCAGATTTTATACTATCTTTAAAAACTTCGGCCATCAAACTGCCTTGCAATAAAAGTCGAATATCACTTAATAACATTATAATTAGTTATTTATAGTCTGCCTTCAGGGCCTCCACGCAAAGGTTTACGCCCCTTAAATTTATTAGCTCTATCATAAGAGTCTTTATATGTCTTTATTGTTTTCCCATTTCCATTTTTAATTCTAACATACTCTGCCCTTGATTGCCCTGGCCCCTTTCCCGGACGCACCTCTGTAATTTTTGTAAATTTATCTCCAACTTGCTCAGTCTTAACTGATTTCTCAACTTTTGATAATTTCACATCACACGGCCCACAATTATGAACCAACACCCCCTTGCCCGACTAACCCCTAGTCTTCACTACCGTCCTCACAAATTCCATTTTCGTAATGCCAATGTTCTTGTGAGGCCGTTGTAAATCCGCCAATAAATTCAGGAGTTGTTTCATGCGGTTTTTTCGGAACAAACATGTTGCTCGCAACTGCCCAGTCATAAACACCGGTATCAATGGGGTAGCGAGTTAATACACCCGTCAACTGGTGTTTGGCAATCCCATCCGCTGCCCTTTTCTTCTCCGAAAAAACACCATTGTGAAATTTGAATTTACCGGGGCTATGAAAAAGATAAATCAAGTTACTCATAGTACACAAATTGAAGGAGGAAGTCTTATTGTATTATAAGCGATGCAACAATCTCGTCCACCATGTCCTTTCGCTCCTGCGAAATATCCCCCGAAATAGCTATCATACACATGAGTATTTTGCCATTCAAAACGGTAAAAAGAATTTTGTTATAGCTAGTCTGCCCAGTAATACGCACAGGTTTGTTGAATGTGCATACAATGTAACGATGACCGTTGATGGTCTTTACCTCATCGCTTATCCAAGTTACCGTTGGGAGGCTTTTGAGTTCGGCAATCATCTCCTCTTTGTGCGCAATCATTTTTTCCGCTTTCGCTACCCTGTCCGTTGGGGTAAAGCCTACCAAAAAACTCCTATCGGGAGTACCATACATAGTGGCAGGCCTTCCGTTGGCACGAGGGTACATGGCGGTCAATTCTGCTGGGGAGAGCAGATTGCAAAAGTCGGGCAAGGTTATGGAAAAGTTATTGCCAAGCGGCTGAACAGTTACTTTTTTTTGTGCGATGCAGCACGCCGAAATAAACAGCAAAACGACAACAGATAGCTTTTTCATTTATTTAATTGTTTTTTAAGTATCATTTATATCTTCACGCATACTTTTACTAGTGCTTAATGCTATTCATTTTTGACCTAATCCACTTACTACAGAATAATTATTGCCTCTTTACAAAATATCTCTATAAATAAATCATTTTCAAATTCCAAAAAAAAGTATCTTATTTCTTTGTCGTCATAATACTTATTAATTGGCAACAACTGTCCTCTTGCGAAATTTACAATGGTAGAAAAATCAGGATAGTTTATCAACTTCTCATTATTGATTGAATGCTCTACAACGCCTGAAAATATTACCTATAAGTTTTCTTCCTTTGTTGACTGCCCATCACTAATTCGTTCAAAGTTAAATTCAAAAACCTCCTCCGTGTAAACTATTTTTATACAATCATAACTATTATGCAAATCAATATGGCTGCTGGAAATAGCAAAATCCAAAAGTGGCACTAGCGGTTGAATAGAAGATATAAAACGATACAACATAATACTTAATTTTGCTCAAGATATTTTCTAACGATGCTCAAATCTTTTATATCTATAGAAATATATCCACATGTATAAAAATGTATGCCCATGAATATAGATGAATTTGAAAGAAATGATGTGCTTTTTTTATTTTTTGCTTCATCAATAATAATACTTATCTCAAACTAGATTCTTGTCATTAGCTGGCCTGTCAATTACATAAATATAATCGTTAGACAATACAATCAACACTTGGCTTATTTTAAATTCATTCAATATGATAACGCCATCATATTCGCAGTAGAAAAAACTTATCCATTTCTGTTTAAATTCAAACCATGAACACTTTATAATACTGCATTTATTTATACAGAACCAAATTGTATCTTTATCGTCCCACCTTAAATTTTCTTCCAAAATACTTTTTATCCTATCAATAAAACCATTATTAAAATCTATATCCCATTTAGCAATGATTTCACCCTTATTCAAATCAATCCAATGACTATCGGCAAGGCGATAATAATTATCCGCCCACTTATCAATAAAAGACTCCCATATTACGATTGACTCTTTTTCATCTAATAGAAAAACATCATCCTCTTGCTCGGAAAAAAAATCACCATACAAAGAGTCTTTTATTGACTTTGGCATATATTATTTTATTTAATTAGGTTTTTGATAAAAAATATGTCCCCCCGCTTTACCGTCTTTCCATTTTATATGCTGCAAATTATGTACAGATCTTTCTCTTGCATTCCTAACGTTGTGAACCTCGTATCCTTTCTTATACGTTTTAGTAGTATAATTTTTATACCGATTCATATTTCCCCGTGCTGCTTTTAAAACAGTTTTTGCTTCGGTAGCTGTTTTAACCGTAACATCTACCTTCCCTTTTGTTACACTAGCAACCTCAGTTATTGCCTGTTTTACATCACACGGCCCACTATTATGCACCAACACCTCCTTCCCCGATACATAATACGTATGATAATCCGCCACCTCAAAGTTATACACCAAAGTGGGCTTTATCACTGTGTTGATCCCCGTAATGGCCACCTTGTTGCCCCGGTAAGTGGCCACGCTGTCGCCCACCCGTATATCGGCCACCCGTAGCCAACGCCCAGTCACAAAAAAGGGATGGTCGCTCGTGGTATGGATGGTTTCGCTACCGATATGTACCTCATAAACCGTATCCCTTACATAACTGAACAGCCTTACCACCTGCTTCTTGCCATAGCGTTGCGTGGTATCGTTGTAGGCCCATACAATATCGCCCACCCTTATATCCTCTATCTTCTTGTAGCCGCTGTCTGTAAGTATAAGCGTACCTGCCAAAAAGCAACCGCAGGCTTTTGCCAAGGTTTTCTCTGCCACCCCCTCCGCCACCTCTTTCACCACCGTTTCCTTTACCCGTCTATCTTGGATACCAACTACTCGAAAGCATTGCCCATCCAAGTTTCACCATATTCTCCCGGATAACCAAATATCTTAAGGATAAGTTCCTCAACATATTCCTTGCACTCCTCAAACTCAGTGTCGGTAATATTCGTAACATACTCCTTTTGCCTGTACATATAAATAGGAATAAACCAAACATAACTTACAAATTCCTTACTAAAGCTATTATAGCTTTCAGTACCGAGCTTCAATAGACTCTCACATAGAACATTATACATTGTCCTATCAAAAAGTCCCTCACGTAACTGTCCTACAAAGCCTTTTTCATCCCAACTTTGTTTGATATTTTCTATTTCGACCATCATTTATAAGTGTATTGATTGTATTGCTTGTCTTGGAATAGCTTTCTCCACTAATACTTCTGCATCTTTCTTTGCCCAATTAGATAAACGCCCCCCATTATTTATGCCTTTGGTTAAAAAGACTTTATCAGACTTAACTTTATTTAAATCAATCTTAACATAACCATTTTTGCCATACTTCGTTTTTGCAATTGCCTCATTCCTGGTTGTTGAAATCCATCGCGATTCTTTCTTTCCCGCTATATGGCTTATTGCCGAATTGTTGGCTATAGGATTTCGGGCTGTCAATCCTTCTCCTTTTTTAAGGGCAGCTACATCCGCTTCAGACAGCCCTCGATATACTATATTGCTTTCCGCCACCTCTTTCACCTCTTTCTCCACCAGCTCTTCCACCACTTGCTCCACCGTTTCCTTTACCTCCTGCTCCACCAGTTCCTTGCCCACCTTCTTCCCGGCCCGTAGTATCACCCCCGCCTCCCCAAAGGTAAACACATCCAGCGCAAGGCCGCCTACCCCCATCAGTGTTTCCCCCAAATCGCCATTGTAAATACCCACCGCAATCTGCTTGATGCTGCCCACAATGGGTATATAGTCTATTGCTTCGCTGGCAAAACTCACCAATGAGCTCCAAAAACCTTGCTTCTGCGGCGGTATAACCGTTACGTTGCCGTTCTCGGTAACCCGTGGGTTGCCGTTTTCGTCCAGCAGATAGGGATCTTCCTCCTTGGTGGTATCGCTGGGCATCATGCCGCTACCGTCCGCAAACCGCACCGGGTTGTCAAACCCGTAAGCGTAGGGGCTCCAGCGGCGCATCAGTTCCGCCAAAGGGTCAGGCGAGAAAAACCGGCCCGTTTGCGGGTCGTAAAACCTCGCCCCCAAATCGTAGGCCCCCAGCCCGCTGCCATCCGTAAATTCAGCACTTTGTAATTCCTTGCCCAAAAACAGTTGGCGGTTGGCCGCCAGCGGCCCCGCCGCCTTGCTGCTGATACCCTTCATTACCAATCCGTAGGGATAATACTGCGTTTCCTCCACCAACGGCCCCGTGTAATGGTTCACGGTTAAATTATCAAAGAATACTATCTGCTTGGCAGCTACTGCTAATACACATTGTTATACATCACGATGTGGATTATTTCTATACAAAAGTGGGAAAAAATCCTGCTTATGAAGATTCCTTTGAAAATGCTCGTTCAGCAGCCATTTTGTTACACGGGCATTCCAAACACGAAGTTCGCGGCAAACCTAGTCGAGATCATTGCCATAATACTCATTATCCAATTTATGTAAGGGCATCTCTAATAACTCCTTTTTCCGATGGCTCACAATCCTGTAATACAGTGCTGTCAAGGGTTTTGCTATTTGAATTACAATGAAATGCGGTTTTTTTAGAGATGTCCGTAATCTTAAATTTACAATAGAATCGTCAAGTTCAATTACAACCCTTTCCCTTAGATTTTCAATTAGTTCTGCTTCGGGCAACTTATTAGGGTTGATTAAATCGATAGCTTCGGCTAATATTTTAGTTTCGTTTGTCTTACCCTTTTCTTGAAAATACCGGAGTATTGCAAAACAGTTTTGCCCTAATGAGTTAAAAAAATATTGATTAAGCCCACCATTATTCACTTCCATTTCAAACTCATCTGGATCGGCATGCGGTGTTGCCTTTTCAAGCTCAATACCCTTTAACGTTTGTTTTACATGAGCGTAGGTGTCAACTTTTCTTTCGCTGTTATTGCAGGAGATCACAATACCTATACTTATGCCTACTAACATTTGTTTTAATTGTGGGCATTATAGTGGCATGTGCCTCCACGTATATCAGACGCCAAGGAACTTTGTGGGACGTATAATGGGAGCCGCCGCTGTTGTGTTCGCACAGCCGCGCCAAGGGGTCGGCGGAAAAACCCTTGTAATATGAGCCGTCACGCTCGCTTTGAAGGACATAGACATAAAAGGGCATACGGATAAAATAAAAAAGGCTACCGACATTGGTAACCTTTTGCGGACTGGACGGGACTCGAACCCGTCCCCAACGCGTTGGGGATGACAGGGCGGCACCTCAACCCTTGCGGTACAGCAGATAATCCAACAATTGGTTTTTGTGGCTGTTGATGATCCCCGCAAGTTGGCCGTGGTCGTACTTCTTGATTACCTTTTCCCGGATCAGGGCACTCCGCTTAGTGGCATGTGCCTCCACGTATATCAGACGCCAAGGAACTTTGTGGGACGTATAATGGGAGCCGCCGCTGTTGTGTTCGCACAGCCGCGCCAAGGGGTCGGCGGAAAAACCCTTGTAACATGAGCCGTCACGCTCGCTTTGAAGGACATAGACATAAAAGGGCATACGGATAAAAATAAAAAAGGCTACCGACATTGGTAACCTTTTGCGGACTGGACGGGACTCGAACCCGCGACCTCCGCCGTGACAGGGCGGCATTCTAACCAACTGAACTACCAATCCTCCTCGTTAAAGGACGGCAAAGATAGGTGTTTTTATTTTTTTGTACCAAAACTTTTCTTAAAAAATGTTTCCGCTTATTTTTACACCCGCCTTGTACCATTAACAACGGCCAAGGCGAAGGAAACAATTCGATCACAACAATTGACCAATCATGCCAGAATTAAAGAACCGCCAGTTTTTGGATTTTGAACTGCCGATAAAAAGCTTGTACGAGGAAATTGAAAAACTGAAAGCCACGGCCGAGCGAAGCAAGGTGGATATGAACGATAAAGTGGTTGCCATCGAACAACGCATTGTCGAAGCCAAGCAGGAACTGACCCAGCAACTGACGCCCTGGCAAAAAGTGCAACTCAGCCGCCACCCCGACAGGCCCTACACCCTCAAATACATCGATAAGATGTGCACCAACTTTTTGGAGCTGCATGGCGACCGAAACGTAAAGGACGATATGGCCATGGTGGGCGGTTTTGCCCAACTCGACGGCGAGACCGTGATGGTGATTGGGCAACAAAAGGGCATCAACACCAAGATGCGGCAACTGCGTAATTTTGGCATGGCCAACCCCGAAGGCTATCGCAAGGCCCTGCGCCTGATGCGGCTGGCCGAAAAATTCAACAAACCCGTTATCACGCTCATCGATACGCCCGGGGCCTTTCCTGGCTTGGAGGCCGAAGAGCGGGGCCAAGGCGAGGCCATAGCCCGCAATATTTATGAAATGATCCGGCTAAAAGTACCGGTTATCTGTGTTATCATCGGCGAAGGGGCCAGCGGTGGCGCCTTGGGCATCGGCGTGGGCGACCGGATACTGATGCTGGAAAACACCTGGTACACCGTCATCTCCCCCGAAAGCTGTAGCAGCATCCTCTGGCGCAGTTGGGAAAAAAAGGAAACCGCTGCCGAACAACTGAAACTGACGGCCGACAATATGCTGGAATTTGGTTTGGTGGACGGCATCGTGCCCGAACCGCTGGGCGGCGCCCATTGGGACTATTCCGAAGCGGCCCTACTGCTAAAAAAACATCTGCTGCCGCTGTTGCATGAGCTGAAACAGATACCCGCCGACCAACGGGTACAACAACGCATCGAAAAATTTGGCAAAATGGGCTTTTGGCAAGAAGCCTGAGCGCCCTAGCGCCAGCAATGCCGACCGTTGCATCAGAAGCCCATTGCATGGATACCACTTGGGGGGTGCCATATATCGGCAATTTTGCGTAGGTTTGGGAAAAACTGCTTGTTGTGAAAACCGTATATCTATTGTTGGCACTGGTAGGATGGCAGTTTACGGCCGCCGGTCAAGTAATGGCAGACACGTCCCATTGGCAGGCGACACCCATTGATGTAGCCAAGATATATGACTCTTATATAGCGGTAAAAAAAACGCTGGTCTTTTTGGATAGTAACCGCCAGGCCAACCCCGCCAATCTGCTGCGCCAACACTTTGTACCGCTGGAAGGTTTTGGGGGCCGCAAAAATATTCCCGTTCGCTTGGTCAGCCGCCGGGCCTACCTACGGTATCAGTTTGTCAATAATGCCGATTCGGCCTTGACGGTGTATATACTGCCGGGCCAGTTGTTCAATAGCATCAAGGCTTACCAAGTACAGGGGGATAGCCTGCAACCATTACCCGATACGGCCTCGGAGGGCGGCTATACCCGCCTGACCATCGGCCCCCAAGCGCAGGTTGGCCTTATACAGGAATTGGTATTTTGTAAAAAGCCCGAAAACTACCTAAGTTCTCTGGTCATCAGCAAACGCTACCTGGTTACGTATGAAAAAGCCAGCTACCAAGATGAGATGCGGCTCCGTATTACCGGCTTTGTGCTCAGCGGCATATTGTTGATGATGATACTGTTCATGGCAGCCAATTTTTTTCTCACATGGAAAAAAGAGTTCCTTTACAATTGCCTGTATTCTGTGTGCATGTTTGGGCTCATGTTCCTCTTTCCGCTGCATAAAAATACCTACACGTCCTTTTATGCTTTTTACATCAGCTACTTCGATTTTTTCCTGCTGGTGGCAGGCACGATATTCTATATTGCTTTTACCCGGCAATTCTTAGAGACCAAGAGCCATTACCCTTTGCTGGAAAAGCTGTTCCGGCGGGGAGAGATAGGGCTGTTGATATTGCTGCTCGTATTCTCTTACGTACACTTTTTCACCGATCATTTTGGACTGGAGAATGCACTGGAAAACGGCATGAAGATAGTGACCTTGTTGTTGGGGGTGGTCTATATTTTTATAGCGCTTCGGCAGCGCAGCCGACTGATGAACTATTTGGCAGCGGGCAATGCGGTGCTCATCCTGTTCAGCCTGGTATCGTTTATGATGATACAATGGAAAGGCAAAAGCAGTTACAACACCATTTTCAAATCGGCTTATTTTTATTATAGCCTGGGCATTGTGTTGGAGATCGTGTTTTTTATGTTGGGCCTGATATACAAGAACCGGATGGAGCTGATTGCGTCCACCCAGCAACGAGAAGCCTTGAAACGGGAGGCGGAGAAAAAAGAGTTTGAGGCCCGCCTGGCAGTGATCAAGGCCCAGCAAGCAGAAAGAAACCGCATCAGTGCCGATATGCACGACGATTTGGGCTCGGGCATGACGGCCATTCGCCTCTACAGCGAGTTGGCCAAGAAAAAAGTGGATGCCACGCAGGTGCCGGAGATTGAAAAGATATCTTCTTTTTCCAATGAACTGCTCAATAAGATGAATGCCATTATCTGGACGATGAGCAGCAGCAACGACAGCCTGGGCAACCTCATTGCCTATATCCGCAGTTATGCATTGGAGTATTTTGAAGGGTCGGGGATCGACTGCCGCATCACCATGCCCGAAAATGTGGAACAGGTAGAGGTACAGGGCG
The DNA here is from genome assembly GCA_037367405.1 of Ottelia alismoides. Taxonomy (NCBI): domain Eukaryota; kingdom Viridiplantae; phylum Streptophyta; class Magnoliopsida; order Alismatales; family Hydrocharitaceae; genus Ottelia; species Ottelia alismoides. The sequence goes on along the minus strand of JAZKJV010003733.1, from coordinate 119,930 downwards.
AAAAACGGCGCAATATCTTTTTAACGGTGAAAGAAACCCTCAACAATATCGTTAAACATGCCAAGGCCACCAAGGTACACATCGAGTTTAAACCGGTAGAAAAGGGGCTGTTGCTGCTGATACACGACAATGGCATCGGTATCGATACAGACAACCTTCGGGAGTTTGGCAACGGACTCAAAAACATGAAAAAACGTATGGAAAGCAGCGACTGCGAGTTTGCCATCGAAAACAGGGACGGCACCTTGGTAAGCCTTACCTGTCGGTTATAATCCTACTTTTTGAACACCCCGGCCGCCAGGCAAAGCCAACCAGCGATAAAGGCCGTACCGCCCAGCGGGGTAATGGCACCCAGCCAAGGATATTGCGGTAGCAGGCACAATAGGTACAACGAACCGCTGAATACCAATATGCCTACCAAAAACAACCGCCCGGCCCACAACAACATTTTGCCCGGCCATTGTTGATAGAGCATGCCCACCGACAACAGGGCCAATACATGGTAAAACTGATAGCGTACCGCCGTTTCAAATACGGCGAGTTGCCCAACATCGAGTATTTTTTTGAGGCCGTGCGCCCCAAAAGCGCCCAAGCCCACGGACAGGGCGCCTAGCAGCGCAGCGGCAGTGATAAATGGTTTGTGCATGAGGCAAAGGTAGCCAATGGTATGCTGTTTTCCGCTGTCTCCGGCAATTCAAAGCCTGTCGGCCGTAGGTACAAAAATGGGGCTACGGCCCTCACGATTGGGGTTAACATAAAATTGAATTCCGCTGTCCATCGGTAAATCTTCGGCCCAATGCCATCCACCCGCTGTCAAATCACTCACAAAAAAAGCCACCTGCTCTGCGCAGATGGCCCTATCAATTATTTGCTAACCTTTTGTTACACCCTAAAGTGTGCAAATGCCTTGTTGGCATCGGCCATACGGTGTACGTCTTCTTTCTTTTTGAAGGCGGCACCTTCGCCTTTGCTGGCCGCTACGATTTCGTTGGCCAATTTTTCGGCCATGCTACGGCCATTGCGTTCGCGGCTATAGCGGATGAGCCATTTGATGCTCAATGAAATCTTCCTGTCGGGCCTTACTTCGGCAGGGATTTGGAACGTGGCACCACCGATACGGCGGCTGCGCACTTCCACGGAGGGGGTCACGTTGCTCAACGCTTTCCTCCAAATATCATAACCATTCTCACCGGTTTGTTTGCTTATCCTTTCCAAAGCATCGTAGAAAATGGTGAAAGCACCACTTTTCTTTCCTTCCCACATCAGGTTGTTGACAAAACGGGTAACCAGTTTGTCGTTGAATTTGGGATCTGGGGCTAACGGGAGCTTTTTGGCTTGAGCTTTCCTCATCGAAATATTATTTTAGAGAATGATATTATTTTTTTGCTTTTTCTTTCTTGGTACCGTATTTACTACGGCTTTGTTTGCGGTCTTTTACACCGGCGGTGTCCAAGCTGCCACGAACGATGTGGTAACGTACACCGGGCAAATCCTTTACACGACCGCCGCGGATCAACACGATGGAGTGTTCTTGGAGGTTATGGCCCTCACCGGGGATGTAGGCAATGACCTCGATCTTGTTGGTCAGGCGAACTTTGGCCACTTTGCGCAAGGCAGAGTTGGGCTTCTTGGGGGTGGTGGTATATACCCTGGTACATACGCCACGCCGCTGCGGACACTGATCCAAAGCCCTTGATTTGCTCTTGGCCTTAATGATTTCTCTTCCTTTTCTTACTAACTGTTGTATAGTAGGCATTACTGACCCTTTTTAATGATATCCCGATTTTTTCGGACGGCAAAGGTAAGGCATTCCTTTTATAAATAGAAAAATAACCGGCAAAAAATTCGATTTTTCTTGGGTTGTAGCCTCAAAAAAGCCCCTTGCCAGTTGGCAAAGGGCCGGGAAAAATACAATTTTGCCTGTTGTTCCGCTATATTTTGTACATCCACCCATGGGTATCGGGTGCCTGTCCATAGCGGATGGCGTTGAGCCGCCTTTTCAGTTCGGGGGCTGTTTGCCACTGATCCACGTTAAATTCCATCACATAATCCTTATAGCGCAGTTCTTTGATAAGGGAGATGGTAGCGGCGGTGCCCGTACCGAACACTTCGTATAGCAGTCCTGCCTTGTGGGCATCGATGATGTCGTCGATGCTCAACGGCCGCTCTTCCACGTTAAAGCCCATATCGTGCAGAAGGGCCATGGCACTGTCCCTGGTAACGCCGGCCAAGATGGTTCCGGGGCCCAGATCGGGGGTGATGGCCGTATTGCCGATGATGAAAAACACGTTCATGGTACCGCATTCCTGCACATACTTATGCTCATAAGCGTCCGTCCACAATACCTGATCGTAGCCTTTCTTTTTGGCCTGGGCCGTGGCGTACATGGCCGCCGCATAGTTGCCCGCCGCCTTGGCATAGCCTATACCGCCCGGAACCGCCCTCACGTACTGCTCTTCCACATAGATGCGCATCGGCACATTGTAGTAGGGGCCTGTGGGGCTTAATATGATCATAAACTTATAATTGTCGCTAGGCCGCACGCCGATGATATTGTCGCTGCTGAACATAAAGGGCCGGATATACAGCGAATGGTCGGCCTGGCCGGGGATCCAGCTTTTGTCTAGCTCCACCAACATCCGCATGCCCTCCATGAATATTTCTTCCGGCACTTCGGGCATCTGCATCCGCTGGGCAGATATGTTGAAACGCTTGAAATTGTCCATCGGCCTAAAGATGGAAGCATTGCCATCTGCATCCTTATAAGCCTTGATACCTTCAAAAATGGCTTGTCCATAGTGTAGGGCCGCCAAGGACGGCTCCAGCAGCAGGGGTTGATAAGGTTTGATCTCCACGGTCTTCCATTCCCCGTCTTCGTAATCCACCTCCAGCATGTGGTCGGTAAAATACTTGCCAAAAGGGATGTTCTCCAAGTTGATGTCGTTCAGCTTGCTCCGCTCGGCCTTTTGCACCTTAAAATCTGCTGTTGCAATCATTTTGTTTAATTTTACGCAAAGAAACGAATAAAAAGGCAGGGCAAAAACCCCACTCCATGAGTTTAGACAATATTCAATTACCAACAGTGGTTGTACAGGATTTGTTCAAGAAATCGTTGGTTGATTTAAAAACAACGCAACCGGTTTCGGCAAGGGATGAACAGCCCAGCATCGCCTATCTGGGGCAAAACCAGCAGGGCATCGTACTATTGGTACATGCCCCCAGCAGCTTGTACCTGCCCGATGGCGAACTGGATTTTTTAATGGGCATTTTAACGGCCTGTCGCCTTACCATGGCCGATGTGGCCTTGGTAAACCTTCACCGGCATCCAGGACTAGATTATCAGACGCTGGCAAAGGCAACCAACGCCAACAAAGTGCTGTTGTTTGGCCTAGGCCCCGATGACCTGCAACTGCCACTGGCCTTTCCACCCTATCAAATACAGCGTTACAACAACCAGGTTTATCTGGCCGCCCCGCCGCTGGACCAACTGCAGGCCGACAGGATGGAAAAGGCCAAGCTCTGGGCCTGCCTCAAACAGATTTTTTTGGTATAAAGATTTTTGCCAAGCCGGGCAATGTGCGCAAACAGGGCCTCGTTCGCCTGCCCCGTTTTGCCCGGTGCATCACTGTAGCGCCTTGTCCATCTCTTCTATAAAATCGCTTTTCATAGACGGTAAGGGCATATTGTCGTTCAATACCTTTGCCCCTCCCTGCGAAAGAAGGATATATCTGGGTATTAGCTGGATGTTGAAATAACTGGAAAAAGCCGAGCCGAAATTGTTTTTTAAAAGGTAGTGGTTTCGGTTGGCTTTCTGCTTTTTTACCTGCGAAACCCATTTTTGTTTGTCGGTATCAAACGACACGTAGATTATTTTCAACTTGTTCCCGTACTGCTGCTTGATAGAATCTACAAAAGGCATCTGTTTTTTACAGGGTATGCACCAAGTTGCCCAGCAATCGATTAAAGTGGGGGTGGTGTCGCTCAGCGCCTGCCTCAAGTACAGCGGCTTTAGGTTGGGGTCTAGGAAATTGGTTTTGGCAACCAGCTCGGCGTAGTCGATTTTGGGCCTGGCCCCCATCGTTGCGGCATATTAGACCTCTTTCATAATTCAAAGTTGTAGATAGCTGCTATTAAATTGGTTCTGAGTCCAAAGCGTTTTCTGCGGTTTCTGTACGGGGCAGCCAATATTTTAAAAATCTTAAGCTTCCTTATGACATGCTCTACCATTACCCTTTGTGAACCTATCTGATGGTTGTGGATTTTATCCTCACTGGACAAAGGCTTTTTCTTCGTTCCCTTTATGGGCTTTAAGCAATTGGCATGTATTTTTTGAATGCCCTGATAACCGCTGTCGGTAAGGCTTTGGATAGAAGGCAGTATCGCCGTCCGGCTCTCTTTGAACAACCTGAAGTCGTGCTTCCTCCCTTTGGCTATACTTGTACAAATAATCCGCTTTGTCTTTTTGTCTACCACTATTTGTGTCTTCAGTGTATGCCGTTTCTTTTTGCCGGAGTAATAGTGCCGCTGTTTTTTTTAGGTCTTTCTATCGGGCTTTCGCCCACATCGATCACCACCACCTCCCAACCCGTATCGGTATTGGTCAATTGTTTCTTGCCCGGCAAGTGGAACAATTCACTTTTGATGAGTATGTCCTCCAGTTTGCGCACTATCCTCCAGCACTGTGCCTCACTTATGCCATAGGTAACGCTGATGTGGAAAAAGGTCCTGTATTCGCGGTAGTACATCAGCATGATAAGTAATTGATTTTCAACACTTATCTTGGAGCGCCGGCCCCGTTTGTGTGAACGGGCCCGCTCCCAGTACCCGATGGCTTCGAGCATCTTGCCAAAGGTGGTGCGCTTAACGCCGACCAAGCGCTGAAACTGGCTGTCCGACAGATTGTTTACTTCTTTCCATTGCATGAAAACATAGACTGTCATTTGCCATAAAACGCTTAGGTGTTATTATCCACAGGTGTTAATTACGAATTATGAAAGAGGTCTATTCTCTTATCTTTTTGTCAACGCTGGCCTTAAACGAATTGTTTTTACACTCCCTCACGTAAACCTGGTAGCACGAGTCGAACAGCGGGTAGTCCTTGCCAATGTAGTCGGAAACCTGCGCAGTCAACAGCTTATCCCTAACAATGCCTGAGTAATGGTGTAGGATGCTTGCCATTTCGTTTGAAAGGTTGGAGTAGAAGTGGTAGGGGTTGAACTCGTTGTGTATGTAATAGGTATAGAGGGAGCCCGCTTGGATATAGGTAAAGCATTGTACGGCATAGGCCGAATCATTAAAGGACAATGTGTGTAGTTTTTCAAAAAAAACCGGGTCGATGTTCTTTTTCCTGAATTTGGTTAGGTACGAGCACATATTGCTTACATACATGGCCTTTAACTCTTCCTTTGCCACATCCTTAAACCCTGCCGTAATCAAGTTTTTTTGAAACAGGGAGTCCAGCAAGTTTTCGCCTATTTGCAACACTTTGTCGCAATTTTTTTTGAACGATTGCAGTGCGGCATTGTCGTTTATCTCCCTTTCGTTGTTTTTGCCAAAAACCATCCCTCTGGTCCTCTTGTCAAAGTAGTCAAAAAAAGTGTAGTGCCAGGCATGTTTGCCCTTTGCCGAAAGGGTATGAAAATATTTCATGTAAACGTTTTTCTTCAGGTTCTCTTGTACGTCGCCCCTTAGTTTCAGGGATATTTCAGCGCTGTCGCCGCCTTCCAAATACACGATATGGCCGTCTATGGCATCGGGAATGCGGTACAAGCCCCTTGTTACCAATGGGGCATGGATGCGGGCATTGCCCTGTTTTAAGGCTACGCTAAAGTCGGGATTGCTTTTAAGGGGGGAGCGCAGCCCTGTTTTCTGAATGGTGATTTCGGTTAGGTTGTCCGATACAACCTTGAAATTCAAAGAAATAGACCCTTCTTGGGCCATGGCGCCATGAAAACAAATCAATAAGCCCAGAAACGGCATTGTTCGATTTAGGTTTGTCATACTGTATTTTTGATTTGTTTTGAGTAAAAGGAGGAGCATTGCGCTCCCCCTTTTGAAGTCTTGTTTAGAAAACAATGGCACCTGCAACTGAACAATACAGGCAGTGTGTAGCAGCAGAACACCAGTTGGCGGCCTGTTATTGGCACCAAGCAGCGGTGCCCGTACACGAGCCGGGGCTTTGTTGCGTGTACCCGGGCGCAGCGGTGCAACTTACAGTGCAAGTCTTTCCACCCCTGAGTTGCTTCATTTCATTTTTTCCTAAAAGTCTCATAATTGGAACGTTTAAATTTCGGCCTTGGTTTTGATAAAGGTACAAAGCTCAATTATACCGATTATACAAATTATATAGTCCAATCTCGGCTTCGCCTTATTGTACTATTAATTTGTTATATCGGCATTAACCATTGTAAAATTATAAAATAGCTTTGGGCTATTTTATAATTACAATTGGTATTACCTGTAGCGTCATCCCCTTTGTTATATTGGCAATCCAGTCGAACATAATGCGCCGCAATTGCCGCACACGGGGAAATTAAGTGATGCGCTGTCCCAACGGATGGGTACAGCGACTACAATAATATTTGATACAAACCATTTTAGAGCCATAGGCAACCGCTGGGCAAATCCCCATGAGCCATCCCGGATGCAAGGGTGCTGCATCTAGGAAAATCTGCCCGAAGGGCCGAGGAAAGCCCTTTTGGGAGCTTTTTCGGGGTTAACCCTGACCAAAATGCGCTGCATTTTGCGTCAGCTCCGACGCTTCGGTCGGAGTCAGACCTGCTTGCAGCGTCCGACCGAAGGCAAATTTTGCTATTGCAAAATTTGGGATTAAGGGAACCTTGTTGCAATTTTTCACAAAAATCCGGTCCAACGCTTAAGGGATAACAAAACACGATCGTTACAAATGAGAGGCCTCACCCGCTTTTCTTAACTACCTGTTTTTTACCTTGTATTGTTTACTGTTCATTTGTACGGTCTTGTTTGACAAAATTGGATGCGAATCATTACAAATATACTAAAACTTACAAATATACATGCGGCCTGTAATTTTTTTTTCCGAGTTCCCTTCCCCGCCCACAATTGGGCTGCAACCGGTCAACCTGGAGCTTGCCTATCGGGCAGGCCGTGTATATAATACCGATTATACAAATTATATAGTCCAATCTCGGCTTCGCCTTATTGTACTATTAATTTGTTATATCGGCATTAACCATTGTAAAATTATAAAATAGCTTTGGGCTATTTTATAATTACAATTGGTATAATGTGGCGATGCCGCAACATGTATCCACTCGTCTCACCTCTGTAGGTACTTGCAGGCTTTTTCGATATGGCATTGGCTTTGAACATACCATAAAAAAGAGGATGCCGCATGGGCATCCTCTTTCCATCCTTTTGCTGGATGATTGTTATTGCTTGACGATTTTCTGGACCGATTTGCTGCCATCGGCCATCGTTACTGTTACAAGGTAGGTGCCGCTTGCCAACTGCCCAAGGCCCCCTACGGTAAACTGGTTGCTGCCGCTCACGGCTGTGTAGCTGTTTTGCAGCAATGCCCTGCCCACATTGTCGGTAACCCTTACCTGCACGGCACCTGCTTTTTCACTGTGCAGCGATACCATGATGCCGTCCACAAAGGGGTTGGGCCATGTCTTCACGCCCTTTGCCTTGCCCGCCCTAACGGCCACCACGGCCGAATAGCTAAACCTGCCGTCTATGTCGAGCGCCTTTATCCGGTAATACACCAGGTTGCCCAATGCGCTTACATCATCTTGCAGGCTGTATTGGCTGGTACCTATAAAATTGCCCGCCGCACTTTGTTCGCCGATGGCGGCAAACCCGTTGCCAGTGCTGCGCTCCACCACAAACTTGGCCGTGTTGATCTCGTTGATAGTAGTCCACCTAACATGGGCCACCGTGCCACTCAACGAAACATGGACAGCCAAGCTGCTCACGGGGATGGTAGAGGTAAAGGGGATGGTGATACTACCCGGCGTGGCATCTTCCCTGCCCGCATTGTCGATGGCCGCAAAGCGGATGACCACCGTTACCAGGCCGTCAATCGGGTCGAAGGAGATGGCCTGTGAAGGGCCTACACCATTGGTATAGGGCACCGTTACGCCGCCGCTGGGCCAAGGGGTACAGCTAGTGGCAGGCGGACAGGTGCCGCCGTTGATATAGCGCACACCATCGATGGTGATGGTATTGGTATTGCTGGGGAAGGCGGTGATGCGGATATTGTTCACCGTACCGCCATCGTAGTCCTGTGTGTTGGGGGTAGCGCCCACGTTGTTGGTTTGGAAGGCACCGGCAGGTACCGACACGTTGTTAAAGCCGCCAGGATTTAATTGGTTGGGCAGCAGGTTAAAGGCCGATTCGGGCAGGCGCTGGATGCCGAAATCGTTGTTGGCATCGTCAACCGCACCAAAGCGGGTGGCGTCCAACGCATTATAGGTACCGGTGTTGATGTCGCCGGTGGTATTGGTACTGGTGGGCGAAGTGGCGCCCCAGCCTGCGGGCAAAGCGGCCGCCGGGGGCGCACTGCCTACCGTGCCGGCCGTGGTGCTCAGTATCACCTGTAAATTGGCAAAAGAAGGCACATTGGTAAAACTATAGGTGCCGTTGGCCGCCACGGGTACCGAGGCGATCACCAAATTGGTATTGGGGTCTATCAAAATGGCGTTGAGGCCACCGGCATTGCTGCCGCTCTCCCCCGCCGTGAAGATATTGCTCAATGTGTTGTTGGCGCTGTTGTTGATGTCGTTCCACACCGTGCCGCTTACCGTACTGCCAAAGCGGATGGGCGTGGGGTCGCTCTCGCCGGCATCGTCGGCCTTAAAGTTGACTGCGCCGGCCTCCACCGAAGTGCCGTTGTCGCTGTTGTCGGTAACGGTGGTGTTGTCAAAGGCCGTACCGGTTGCCGTGGCGGTATTGCTGTAGGTGGTAGTACCGTTGGTGGCCACGCCCGCCACATCAAATGTAACGTCAACGGTGGCAAAGTTGCTGCCCGCCGTGATATTGCCCGCGCCCCCGTTGAGGTCGGCCCCATTGTACAGTGCCCCGTACAAAGTGCGGGTACCTGTGAACAGGGTATTGGTGCCCGTGCCCGTATAGCTGGCATTGAGTTGCAGGTTGGCCGGGTTGCTTACAAAAGCCGCGGTAACATTGGTGATGGGAAATCCCGGGAAGGCCCCGGTCAGGTTTTCGGTAGCCTGAAAGTTCTTGAGGATGGAGGTGCCGATATTTTCCACCCGTATGCGGTAGGTAAGGCGGTAGCGGTTGTTGTGGCCGAGGTACTGCACGGTGGTAAGCTGCTTGGCGGCGCCCACCGAGCTGAGCACTTCGGTAAGGTCGGCAAAGTTGGCAGAGGTGGGCGTGGCCAGGCAGTTTACCCTAAAACTGCCCACCAGTGCCGCCGTAGTGGGGTTGATGTTAAAGCTGCCGTCGCTGCCGTCGGAGGTACGGCTGCTGATCACCATGATATTGCCGCTGTTATAGTCCCAACTGAGGCCGTAGGTGCCGGGGCCCTGGGTGGTAAAGTTGAAGCCCACGCCCGTTGGCAGCACGTTGCCCACTTCCACCGTGGGGATGAGGGCCGTGCCGGTGATGCTTTGATAGTTGGGGATGCGGATGAGCTTTTTGCCGATGGTCATGTACATCGTGTTGTTGGGGGCCACTACCAAGTCGCCGTAAGTGGCGCTGCCCAACTGGGCCGCATAAAAGGGCGTGGTGGTGGCATCGCTGGAGCTCCAATAGTTGCCGTCGTTGTAGGGGGCCGGCATCGTACTGGCATAAGCGGCCGGGCACTGTATGTTGCCCAGCACGGTAAAGGTATTGGTGCTGGGGTTGTAGCGGGTAAGCTTAACGGTATGGATGTCGATACGGGGGAAGCTGGCCGAGAGCTGTATCACCAATGCGGTGATGGTACCGTACACGTTGCCGTCCTGCCCCACGCCCATGCGGAAGTATTCGCCGCCGGTGATGGTGGACAGGTTGGTATTGGTGGCCACGGTGCCCGTGTTGTTATATACATTGAACACGCTGGTACCGGGCGTGGTGCCCGATTTTGAATAGTACAGCTTGCCCTCGGTAGGGTCGAAAGCGGCACCGTAGGGCAGGTTGTTGTTGCCCGCCGGGATGCCGTTGGTGGTGGCGATGGTGCTGCCCAGGCAACCGGTGGTACCGTTCAAAAAACGGATCTCGTTACCGGTGGCATTGGGGTTGCCCGACAGGATGTTGAAGGAACGCCAAGCCTGGGCTTGTACCGATAGTACAGGCAGCAGCAAGGCCAGCAGCCCGAAGATGAAAATTGCTGATTGAGATTTTTTCGTTTGACCCATTTGATACATAGTTAAAGTTTAACGGAATGATTTAGATAAAAACCGATGATCCATTCGGAGAATACGTACTGGCCCTCGTTGTAAGCGAAATTTATACTTACTGGCGATTGGTACATCACAACTGCCAGTCTGCCGTTTTCTTCAATCGCCCGCTTGCATGATTTGCATTCGTTTGTTCACCCTTTCTTTTCCTATCCTACGGAAGGGAAAAGGTGAATGATGCAAGCGGCATCACATTATCTACACGTTTTCATTACAAAAGGCTATCCTTATGCGGAATGGCTGTCGATATCAGTGCTGCTGACACTTTTGTAGAGGCAAAACCTTGTTGGCTCAGTGGCTTTATCCAGCGCAAATATAGATTTAATTGCATAAAGACAAGCGAAGGCGCATTTCGAATTTTCGCAGCCGGAGGCGAAGCGAGTGGTTTTGTGCCGATATGGCATTTCCAAACTTGGGTTTGCAGCAGCGCTGAAGCTAACGCTGCCAAGCCGGTAGGCAAGGTTTGCTTGCTCTTTTTTCGACCAGTTACAAATCCCGCCCCTGGCGGCGGGAAAAAGGGAGGTCAGCAAGTGACCGAAGGGCGTAAGTGATAGCTGAACAGCGACCATTTGAAATACCCCCGGCCCCTGTGGGCCGTAACTTATTGCCAATAATTGCCCTAACTTCGCCGGGTAAAGGGCGTAAATGAACAAATTGGTTTTTGCCACCAACAATGAGCACAAGGTGGAAGAGATAAGGCTGGTACTGAGCGATTCATTCGATGTGGTTACCTTGAAAGAGGCGGGCATCCATATCGACATACCGGAGCCGCACGACACGCTGGAGGCCAATGCATCGGAAAAATCTGGCACCATCCATCGCCTAACCGGGGGCAATTGCTTCAGCGAAGACACGGGGCTGGAAGTAGAGGCCCTGGGCGGCGAGCCAGGGGTAAAGAGCGCCCGGTATGCGGGCGAAGACCGGTCTTTTGAGGCCAATATCGACAAATTGCTACAAAAGCTGGAAGGACAAACCAATCGCCGGGCCCGGTTTCGTACGGTGGTTTCGTTGATATGGGATGGCCAAGAACATTTTTTTGAAGGGATCTGCGAGGGCCAAATTGCGCTGGAACGAAGCGGCGATAAGGGTTTTGGCTATGACCCGGTTTTTGTGCCGGAAGGCGCCCCCTGTAGTTTTGCCGAAATGAGCATGGAAACCAAAAACCTATATAGCCATCGCCGCAAGGCCGTGGACAAATTAGTGTTTTTTTTACAGCAAATAGCTGATAATCAATAAAAGATTGCGACAATAAAATCGACTAAATTTTGAGTTTTGAAAGCAACCATATAGTAAGCGACAGCGACTTAATTCAGGGGTGTTTAGCCGGCAATCGTAAGATGCAAGAACTGCTGTACCACCGTTTCTCGCCCAAAATGTATGCCGTCTGCCTACGCTACAGCAACAATGCAGACGATGCTAGGGATCTTCTTCAGGAAGGCTTTATCAAAGTGTTCAAAAACTTGGAGAAGTTCCGGGGCGAGGGCTCATTTGAAGGCTGGATACGAAGGATATTCGTCAATACATCCATTGAACATTTCCGTAGGGCAACCACCCTACAGTCTGTTACAGAGGCGCACGAGAACACTTTTGAAGACAAGGAATGGAACGCATTTGACAACCTGGCAGAGAAGGATGTGATCAATATGATCCGGGATTTGAGCCCAGGCTATAAGCAGGTTTTCAATATGTACGTGGTAGAAGGGTATTCCCACAAGGAGATTGGTGAACTCCTGGGTATCAGCGAGGGCACCAGCAAATCGCAATTGGCCAGGGCCAAGATGATTTTGCAAAAGATGGTGAGGGAGCGGGCACAGTAATTTTTTAACACAGATATGGCCGCCATGCGGCAAGCAATGCAAGGCAATTGGGTAGATATGGTTTATGGACAGGAAGTGCCACCGCCAGCGGGCGTTTGGGACGCTATTGCCATGACCTTGGAGGAGGCGCAAGCCCACCCCAGTTGGCAACAGCGTGTCTATCATGCCGAGGAAATGCCCCCGGCCGAAAGCTGGCAACAGGTGGCCGCCGCGCTGGACAGGCAATCGGGCAGCGGCTGGCTGGGCCAACTCTACCATCGGGAGGAAATGCCCCCGGCTGAAAGCTGGCAACAGGTGGCCGCCACGCTGGACAGGCAATCGGGCAGCGGCTGGCTGGGCCAACTCTACCATCGGGAGGAAATGCCCCCGGCCGAAAGCTGGCAACAGGTGGCCGCCGCGCTGGACAGGCAATCGGGCAGTGGCTGGCTGGGCCAACTCTACCATCGGGAGGAAATGCCCCCGGCCGAAAGCTGGCAACAGGTGGCCGCCACGCTGGACAGGCAATCGGGCAGTGGCTGGCTGGGCCAACTCTACCATCGGGAGGAAATGCCCCCGGCCGATGCTTGGCAAATCATTTCGGCTAGTTTGGAAGAACGCCCATCCGAAACCGTCCCCTCTCGGCTGCCCGTGCGCAGGATGAACACCTTGCGGATGGCCGCCGCTGCCGCTGTTTTAGTGGCGGTAGCGGGCACTGTTTGGTGGGCCGCCAATCGCCCGTTTTCGGACAATGTTCCGCAATCGGTTGCCGTTAATGCCCCCGCTGCCAGTACGACTGCCCCGTTCCTCCGCAACGAACCGCCGTCCGAAGCATCGCCGCTCGACATGACCAGTACACCATCCATTGATCCATTGATGGACAACGAGGCCACGGCCACTCGGCGCTATCCCCGTAGCAAACCGCTGAACTCCGTCGCAATGCGCACCGTTGCCACCGGCGAGACAACGGAGTATGCCCCCGGCAACGACATGGCCTTTTTGTCCACCGATGCCGTGCTGCAAAATACCCGCAAACTGCCCAACGACAGAGGAGAAACCCTTTTGGATATCAATGGCTTGGAAGTGGCCAACAGCCAATACGTTACCATCAGCGGCCCCGATGGGCGCAGTATGCGAGTATCGGCCAAATTTACCAACCTGCTGGGCTATCTTCACGAAGGTGCCAACAACGAAGAACGCCTAGACCGTATCATCCGCGAAAGCGCTGTTTGGAAAGCCACTTTCCGCCAATGGCGAGAAAAAATGTCGCATGTCAATGCAACGCCTTCCCTCAATAATTTTATGGACGTGGTGGAGCTGGCCAAGATGTTGCAGTAGTACTCAGGTACAGCGCCCCGCTACTCCTCCGTCATTTCATGCCATCGCTTTACCAAAGGATTTAATACAAAAGCGCTGTACAACAGCGAAAAGCCGATGTTAACCCAAGCTATCAGGTAGAAATTGTTTTTGACCCAACAACTGATGGGATACCTGCGGCAGTGCAGCTCCGAGTCGTAACCTGCTACGCCCACATAATGTGCTTGATGGTAATGATCTGTCATAATGGCAGCAATGATGAGGAACAAGGCAGGCAACATGACGGCGTGCCAATTGAGCAATACACCCGTGATGGTTTTGTGTCGTCCTCGCAGCCCGACCCAACCTACCGTTGTAAACAACAGGAACAAGACGGTGAAGAGGATACCGACGCTGGATACGTCGTGGACCACTGCTGCGGTAAGGCCCAGCACGATGCACCATACCACCCCTCCGATGAGGCCGATGAGGGATACTTTTTTACTAAATCGGCGGTATGCCCATATCAATAAGCCGACCCAGAGGGTAACGTACAATAGCACCAGGCATTGCCCCCAATAATCATCGTTCCGGGCCGGGGAATGATAGTCGTCCAATGTATTGAGCGTTTGTGTCAAGTCGTCAATTCTGATAAAGTAGGGCGTATTGGAGCCGTGTGAATAATCGTGTGGATAGCTTTTGACTGTCTGAGTGATGCGGTTGTTGGGATTGCCAAATGGCAGGGCGGTCAGTTCGGAAAGATTCAAATTGTACTCGATGTTATATTTTTTGCAGACGGCCACTAACCTCTCCAAAGTAGCTTTAACGGAATCTTGCCGTTGCTGTCGTAGCCAATCGTTTACCTGCCGGTGAATGGCCGTACTGCGGAGGAATCGAGTGGTGTCGTACAGTTCGATGCTTGTGGCGCAATAGTGTTGGTAGCTAAGGGCGTTGGGTTGGCGGAGGGCCCTTTTTACCATAAAAATATTTTTATCATCATCGTCGTAATGGGAAGTGTCGCTGTAATCATAATTGGAATGGTAGGGGCGGTAGCGATCGTCTTTATAATCCTTGCAATCGTTGAGGATAAAATAATCCTCTTTTTCGATGGGCACAAAAGCCATGGCCAGGTTAACGGTGTTCACTTCTTGTACCAACGTGTTGTAAGGGGTGATACGGCGGCCCTTTACCCGTACACCATAGCCAAACGATTCAATGAAGCTGATGCTCGTTAATACGATCAACAGGATCAACCCCAACTCTTTGGCCAAGTGGCCCTTGCCCAGCCGATAAAACGATTTGAAGGCATTGTTGCGCAGGTAAAACACCAGCCAAAGTACCAAAACGGCGATGCTGCAGAGGATGGAAAAAAACAGCATTTCCTCATTGAAGACAACCCTATACTGGCTTTCCCGGAGGATTGCTGTGGTTACACTGGCATAACCGCCTACAAAAAAGCAGCCGTGCAGCAGGGCAATGATGGCCAGCATGGGCAGCACTCGGGTATTCCACAACAGAGGATGGTGGGTGAGCAGGTATTGATTGAGTTTTTTGAACATACAAGGAGGTTGATAAGTAGATGAATGAATCAGGCATCGAAAAAGCGGCGGGAGGAAGTGGAAATATCCCGTAGGTATTTCACTGGCAGGTTGGCCCCACCGATAGACTGCAACACTTGTGGCATGTTGCCCGATTCATTAAAATAGAGGATATAGACCCCTCCATTGAACGATATTTTTTGCAATCCCTGCTGGGCGAATATTGCCTGCAACTGTTCCCGTGTGGCGGCGGTTTCCAATTCTAGCACCAGCGGCAAGGGGGCCGGGGCTTCTTGCCGATCGTGCTGTTGCCACTTGGCCTTCCCTTTTTGCAAAAAAACAACCTGCTGCGACACCTTTTCTACTTCGTACAACTGTTGCGAGCTAAGGATAACGGCCATGGGCATACCGGGTGAGGCGGCCATGTATTTAAGGTCTTCCAATATAATCTGTTGTGCCAGTACGTCCAAGTTGGCCAGTGGTTCGTCCAATAACAATACCTCTGGCTTTTTCACCAAGGTGCGGGCCAATTCAAAGCGCATTTTGTAGCCAGAGGAGATGCGGCTCCAGCTATAGGCCCGAAAGGGACGCAGCCCCATGCGGGCCACGATCAGTTCGGTCCACAGGTAGTTGTCGCGCCCCTTAAAGCCATAATGGGTGGCGGCCAGTTGCAGGTTGGCCATCAGTGGGCCATACCAAGCATCGGGCCGTTGTGGGATAAAGGCCAAGCGGGCACGGGTATCATAGCGCGAAGGATTGGCCGAAGCGGGTGCCAAGTGATATTGGATGGAGCCCGAGTCGGGGGCCAGGTCGCCATACAGCAGTCGTAGCAGGGTGGTTTTGCCGTTGCCGTTTTCGCCCACGAGGCCCGTAATTTGCCCCGTGTGCAGGTCAATGTCCACGGGCTGTAGGCTAAAATTGCCCAATTGGTATTTTTTACCGATGCCCTTGGCCGAGAGCTTGAGGCCGGCAACGGGGCTGGCAATAGGTACCGAATCGATGGATTGCAGCAACCGATTTACCTGTTCGTTGAGGGCCGCTGGGCGGGCTTTGTCCGAGGCGATATGATCATCGTACCAATCGCAAAAGGCCAAGGCGTCGGCATATACCGAGGGGTGGTGCGTAGCGATCGCAGCATCCAACAAGCGCCGATGGCCCAAGTGGACATCGCCGTTGTCGAAGCAATCTTTTACTGCAGCCAAACGGGGTTCAAAAGGGGTACTCATGTGGGGGTTATTTTTTGTGCATCAAATGTAGGGGAAAGTGGGGAACAGGCATTGGGGGACACCGTTTTTTCTAGACAAAGATTGCACAGGTTGGAAATCCCGTATCAAACTACCGGATTTGTCTTCTCACAACTCAATCTATTTTCTTGTCCCTATTGCCCAACTCGCTATCGCTTCAACAACCGATGCGCTCAGCTTTCCACACTCGCCTTCTCACGCCGTTTGTCGCTTTCTATCAGGCCGTCGCGCAGCCTTACCACCCGGTGGGCATAAGCGGCAATATCCTCTTCGTGGGTAACCAGTATCACGGTGTTGCCGGCGGCATGTATGCCGTTGAATATTTCCATCACCTCTACGGAGGTTTTGGTATCGAGGTTGCCGGTGGGTTCATCGGCCAAGATAATGGAAGGGTTGTTGACCAAGGCTCGGGCAATGGCCACCCGTTGAATCTGGCCACCGCTCAGCTCGTTGGGCTTGTGGTGCCAGCGGTCGGCCAACTGCACTTTTTCCAGTACGGCCAAGGCCCTTTCATGACGCTCCTTTTTGGCCACGCCGCTGTAAATGAGGGGCAGGGCCACATTTTCGGCGGCGGTAAGGCGGGGCAACAGGTTAAACTGCTGAAATACGAACCCTATTTCTTTGTTGCGCACTTCGGCCAGGTCATTATCGACCATGCGGCTCACGTCGTGACCATTGAGGATATAGCGACCGCTGGTGGGGCTGTCGAGACAACCCAATATGTTCATCAGCGTGCTTTTACCACTGCCGCTGGGCCCCATCAACGCCACGTATTCATTTTGGTGAATATCGAGGTCGATGCCCTTCAGCACCGCCAGCGCTTGCTTGCCCATGAAATAACTTTTCTCAATTTGCCTTAATGCGATGATAACCGACATGTACCTGTTTGATTTTACGATATGCGCTGCCCGATGATACCCGTTCCTACTTTTTGATCACTTTGGGCACTTTAAAAAATTCGCCGTCGTGCAAGCGTACATTTTTCAACCCTTCCGCACGGTCACAGCTTCCCGCCACCCGATCCGGGCGAAGTATATTGGTGTTGCCCGTTACGTGCAACAGGGGTTCCACGCCGGTGGTATCCAGCTCGTTGAGCTTATCGGCAAAATGGATCATCCTTTGCAGATCGAGGCGGATGCCCTCCCTCTCGGCTTCGTTGTAGCGCAGCCGCGACAGTCGGGCTATCTTTTCCACCAGTACGTCATTTACTTCCATGCTCCAAAAATAGGCCATTTGAGGTTATGGGAAAGGAATAGTTGACGGAGGCTGGATTTGGGTTGACAGAAGGCGAGGCGCTGATCGATTCCCCTGCCCTATTGCCGCAAGCTGTTGGGTACGCATGGTGCCGCTCCGCCGTTTGGGAAGTGATTGACCGTTATATCAAATTTTCCCCTTATCTTACAACGCATAATAACTGTTATGACCATTGGCGTACTAAAGGAACCGGCCCCCGAAACCAGGGTGTCTGTGCTGCCGGAGCATATTGCTGCTTATCAAAAATGGAACGTGGGCGTTAGTGCCGAGTCTGGGGCCGGTGTGGCCGCTTTTGCGACCGATGAGGCCTATACCGCTGCCGGGGCCCAAGTGGCCAGCCGCTCGGAGGTATTGCAAAACGCCGATATCGTGTTGTCGATCCATCCACTGATGGATGCCGATTTAACACTCTTAAAACCGGGAACCTTGGTGGTGGGCGTTTACCAGCCTTTGTTTGCGCCCGGCCTGGTGCGTGCATGGGCGGCCAAGGGCATTACGATGATGAGCATGGACATGCTGCCCCGTACCACCCGTGCGCAGAGTATGGATATCCTTAGCAGCCAAGCCAATATTGCGGGTTACAAGGCCGTTTTGCTGGCGGCCAACCTATTTCCCCGTTACTTTCCGATGTTTATGACGGCGGCTGGCAGCATTGCCCCTGCCAAGGTATTGATATTGGGTGCCGGCGTGGCGGGCCTACAGGCCATTGCCACGGCCAAGCGCCTAGGGGCCGTGGTAGAAGTGTTCGATACCCGGCCCGCCGTAAAGGAAGAGGTGATGAGCCTGGGGGCCAAGTTTGTGGAGGTGGAAGGGGCGGCCGATGCCAGTCAAGCGGGGGGCTATGCGGTGGAGCAGAGCCAGGCGTTTATGGAGCGGCAAAAGGCCAAGATTGCCGAGAGCGTGGCCAAGGCCGATATCGTGATCACCACGGCGCAGATACCGGGCAAGAAAGCCCCTATCCTTATTACCACGCCTATGCTGGAACAGATGCGCAACGGCTCGGTCATCATCGACTTGGCAGCGGCCACGGGCGGCAATACCGAACAAACCCAAAACGAACAGACCGTACTGTACAAGGGGGTGAGCATCGTGGGCCATTCCCGTTTGGCTGGCACCATGCCTTACGATGCCAGCAAGTTGTACGGCAAAAACATACTCAACTTTCTGCAACTGGTGATTACCAAAGAAGGTAACCTTCAATTGAATTGGGAGGACGATTTGGTAAAGGGCTGCTGCATGGCACATGGGGGCGAAGTAACGAATGAGAGAGTGAGAGACTTGAAGGTTGAGGGCTAGAAAGACATAGATGCTATAATATTGAACAAAAGAACGATACAACATGCAGAACATATTAAACTGGCTATCGGCCAACCAACAGATCATTTACATCGTGATACTGATGGTTTTTTTGGGTATTGAAGTGATTGGCCGGGTGCCGAGTGTGCTGCACACGCCGTTGATGAGCGGTGCCAATGCCATTCACGGCGTGGTGATCATTGGGGCCATTATTGTAATGGGCAAGGCGGCCTCGGACAATTACCTGGCCCTGGTGCTGGGCTTTTTGGCGGTGGTGCTGGGCACACTGAACGTGGTGGGCGGTTTTGTGGTAACCGACCGGATGTTGGAAATGTTTAAAAACAAAAAGAAGAAAGCGGCCTAATGGCTGCGAAGGCTGTTGAGGGCCAACGCAACGGCTCAATAAAGCGAAAATGTACAAGGGAGCGTCGCCACTACGGCCCCGCAGCGATTGAACGCTGGCTACATAAAAGAAAAGATTATGGACATACAGACTGCTGTTCTTACCATTTGTTATTTGATTGCCTCGGTAACGTTTATATTGGGCCTCAAGATGCTGTCGCACCCCGAATCGGCCCGGCGGGGCAATACGGTAGCGGCCGTGGGCATGACCATTGCCATTGCGGGCACTATTTTTTTGTATCAAGATACCGAGGGCCATTATCTGCGCAACAAGGGGTTGATTTTTGCGGCCCTGGTGGTGGGTACGGTGGTGGGCGTATATGCGGCCCAAAAAGTGAAGATGACGGCCATGCCCGAAATGGTGAGCCTGTTCAACGGCATGGGCGGTGCCTGTGCCATGCTCATCGGCGTAATTGAGTTCAACGAGCAGCGCCTGTTGGCCGAGTCGGGCGGTGTGGTGCATATTTCCAAAGGCGAGATACTCATCATTACGCTGGGCCTTATTATCGGTTCGGTGTCGTTTGCGGGCAGCGTGATTGCTTGGGGCAAGCTGAATGGCCGTATCAAGGACAAGGTATTTGCCGGGCAACGCGTTATCAACTTTTTGCTATTGGCCTTGATTGCGGTGGCGGCGGCGTATTTTGTGTATAGCACGCCCGATGGCAATGGTTCCATCACTGCTGCGCAGGCCTATGTGTTGTATGGGGTGTTAACCCTGTCGCTGTTGTACGGCGTGTTTTTTGTAATGCCCATCGGCGGGGCCGATATGCCGGTGGTGATATCGCTGCTCAACTCGTTTACGGGTGTGGCGGCGGCCTGTGGCGGTTTTATGTACGATAACAAGGCCATGCTCACCGGTGGCATCTTGGTGGGTGCGGCGGGCACGTTGCTCACCATACTGATGTGCAAGGCCATGAACCGCAGTTTGCTCAATGTGATCGTGGGTGCTTTTGGCAGTGCGGCCCCCAACTCGTTGGGGGGCAATCAAGATCAAGGCAGTTACAAAGAAATCAGCCTGAGCGACAGTGCCATGGTAATGAGCTATGCCAATAAAGTGATGATAGTGCCGGGCTATGGCTTGGCCGTGGCCCAGGCACAGCATATCTGCCATGAGTTGGAAAAGATTTTGTGCGACAAGGGCGTAGAGGTGAAGTATGCCATCCACCCGGTGGCAGGCCGTATGCCGGGCCACATGAACGTGTTGTTGGCGGAGGCCGATGTGAGCTACGATAAATTAATGGAAATGGAAAACGCCAACGACGAATTTAAGACCACCGATGTGGTGTTGATATTGGGGGCCAACGATGTGGTAAACCCAGCCGCCAAAAAAGACCCGGCCTCCCCTATTTACGGTATGCCCATACTGGAAGTGGAGCTGGCCAAAACAGTCATCGTAAACAAGCGCAGTATGAAGCCCGGTTATGCCGGTATTGAAAACGATTTGTTTTTTCAGCCCAAGACCAGTATGCTGTTTGGCGATGCCAAGAAAGTACTGCAGGATTTGGTAGCGGAGATTAAGAATAGTTGACGGTTAACAGGTGTCGGACTGTTTGCCGTGGGTACGAAGACAGGTTCAATTACCTGCCCACGGCAAGTGCATAGCCTTGGTCAATCATCCGCCGCCCGTTTTAGCCTTGCCAATGTGGCCCTGTCCATGTCTAAGTAGGAAGCAATGTGTATATTGGGGCAACGCTGGATGATTTCGGGGTGCCATTGCAGGAGGAAATCGTAACGCTGTTTGGCGTTGAGGCTGCGGATGCCCAACAAGCGCTCTTCGCAAAGGGTATAATATTTTTCGGTGAGCCGCCTGCCCACAATGTTGAACTCGGGATAGGTATTGTACAATTGCTGCATCTCTTCGTAGGTAACATACAGCAAAATCGTTGGCTCGATGGCCGCTATATATTCTTTGCTGGGCACCTGTTCAAAAAACTTTTTACAGAGATGGTCACATCCCCCTCCTTCATGAACCAGTTGGTGACCTCATCGCCTTTGGCATTGATATAATAAGAACGCATGAGCCCTTGTAGGATAAATGCAATCTTTTGGCTGGTTTGGCCTTCCCGCAGGTAAATTTTCCTTTTTGTTCAGCCTTGTTTCTTTTAGCAAGGCAAGCAGGGCATCTTGCAGTCCTTCAGAGAGTGGTTGTATCTGGTGGAGGAATTGTACTACTTGCTCTTTCATGTTGGAGGGTTTTGATGGTAAAGTTACTGATTCACTAGGATAAAAAACGGGGGGCTACCAATCAGGTGTTGGTACTTTTTACTTTCTTGAACAAAAGGCCGATAAAAACCAGGGTGGCCGATGACAGCAGTGCAAATATACCGTGCGTTACCACTACCAATGTAGAAGGTTGGGCAAAAGAGGTCTGAAACAAACCAACCAACAATAGCCAAAGCAATAGGATGGCCACTACCCCCAACCACTGTATCTTTTTGCCGTTGATATTGCCCGCTGCTGGCACAAACAAGGTTAATAAGCAAAGCGGTAGCAGTAGTGTAGCAAGGCTTTCCCAACTCGGCATAGCCAAAGCCGTGTGGGCGGTCAATACTATGAAGCACATTGGGATTTCAAACTTTCCGTTATCAATGAAGACAAACAAAAAAGAGAGGGTTGTCAGCAACTTCAGCAAGTTCAACAAACGTAGTTTACTTATTGTATCCATACAAAATACTATTGTGAGTCAATTTTTGCGTATAGAAAGCTCTTTTTTATTGTTGAGCAATAACAAATATGTCTATGTGGCATCACCCACGAAACATTGGTAAAGGTTACCGTTGTTTTGAGCAAACAAGGGGTAACTATCGAGAAAAGCCATATCACGCCATCCAACATTCCCGAACCAAAGTGTCTATGAGCATGGGCTTATTTAGATACTAATCGTACCACAAATACCCTATCGAAATCCTTTGCGGCTGCACAAACAAAAAAAGGTAATAATAATCAAACTGGTGCTGCTCGTTGCCAAATGCCACTGTTTCCTGTCTATCCAAATAGTTATATTTAAATACATAGTAACTGCCCTGCACCAGCACAAAGCTGTTTATCAGCAACGCTAAGTAGTCGGCAATCCTCACCGGGTTATGCGTAGTATCGGTTGCTGTATAAATCGGGGACAAGGCATTATAAAAATTCAGCAGGTGCGAAAGACCTACATCTTGCCCCAACGGTTCAAAATTATCCAACTGATAATCGTTGGGCGTAAAGGGGCCGATGAATTTATCAAAAGATGCACCCCAAAATGCCCTCGCTGCTCCTTCATCAGCAGTTCAATCAAATCGGGTTCAGCCATTTTTTCGGGTGCTACAAACCCATAAAACTTGGCATTCATCCTTTCTCCTCCATTAAACGAGAGGGCTGCATACATACTTAATAATTTACTCATGGCCTAAATCGAATTTTATAATGTCCACTATTATTAGGAAAAATGATTTCAATTGTTGGTTCGCCTTGCGAAAATTTTCCCATTGGAAAAAATATGTGGGGATTTTTCCCTAAGCATACGCCAGCAAAACATACCCTACCAGCTTATTGTTATCCCTGTTTCCATAAAAAATCAATGAAAAGAAAAACTCATACAGCGTAAAATGGGGGTGCCGCTTTTCATGAACCGCTTGAGCGGGCCAATCAAACAAATAGCCATCCGTATAATCCTCTGCCACGTCTTGGATTTGCTTAAGAACGGTTTCAATAAACCAGTCCAACTCGCTTTTATCAATGGTTCCATACACCATCGCCCATTCCCGTAGCCTTTGTGCCGCTGTTTCCTTATACTCCATCGCCTGTATATGCTTAAAATCAGCTAGGTCAATTTTATCAATACTATAATTGGAATAATTGGCCGATGGGTCATATACCGGCGCAGGTATGATGTCCCCCACCTTTTCAGCGGGGAAATAAAAATGATACCGCTTTAGTATGTCAAAATGTGCAGCAGCCGACACCTCTTTATAAGATGTCAAGTCGCTGCTGTTATCCAACTCTACCACGGATACCGATAGCGGTAGTTGGGTGTTGAGATTGTTAAAGATGGAATAAACTTTCATAACTAATTGATAAATCTAAATTTATACACAGGAACATTATCTTTAAGAAACTCAATTGTAGGAAACTCTATACCAGTTGACGTATTTTGACCCGAAGATGTTGGAATAAATTTTACTGTAAATCCACCTGGCAAATCAAAGTAAGCTCCCAGCATTCCATTCGAAGCAGTAAATGTATGCAGACTAACACCAAGCTTATTTGCAATTTCATTAAAAAAACTCCTTGCTGCTACAGGGTCCGTGGTATATTGCAAAAAAGCTTGTTTGCTATTTGACCCTAATGCATAATCATGCACTAATTTACCCAATAACCCTCCACATTTTTCTTTTATTGTTCCAATTATAGCATAAACTGCATTCGTTGGCAATTCACTCAATTTGTCGAACGCCTTCCAAGCCTTGTTGGCCAGCTTGCCAAAATCGAACACATCGATAATCGCATCAAAAATAGCATCTCTTAGTCAAACCCTATTTGGATATATACAAAATCAGGATTATTTACAGGTACAATAATAAAACTGATAAAATGCTGCCACAAACTATACACCCAATGCCGCTTGTGCTTTTCTAAATATGCAATGTTCAACTCTCGAAACTCCTCTGCTTTGCCATTCGGGATATAAAAGTTTAGCGCTGCCAAAACAGTATTAGTATATTGCTGAGCTAAAGGCGACTGGCTATCACTAGAAGAAAACAATTGGCCAAGATATTCACTCACCCGCTGATATAGTGGAGTATTTTGCTGAAAAAAATCGTTTTCATCCAGCAAATCCAAAGAATAATTAGCATAATTATCACCCAAAAAATTCCCTTCGCCGTCAAAATTATTGGCATCAAAAGAAAAACCATTTTGCTTTAAACTGCTGAAAAGAATAGAATATCTTTCTTGCTCATCATATAATGCAACGAGCTGGCAACGAAAAATGCGGGTTTCTACCTGTAGATTCCAATCGCTAAACCGAAAGCCACTATCTGCTTTTATATTATTCATATATCAAATCTAGTTTTATATAACGTGATGTTATTTTTCAAAAATTCAATTGTTGGATACCCAACCCCTGTCGCTTGATTTATCGTTGAAGAAACTGGATAAATTTAACGCTAAAACCACCCGGCAAATCAAACACACCCCCTGTGCCACCCCCGTTGGGAGAAGTGAAGGTTGCATAGGAAACCCCAATATTGTTTGCCAATTCTTGAAAAAACGAACCCTTGTGCGCCACTATATTTTAATTTGCCCTGTATATTATTATCATGCTCAATCATACCCAATATATCCCCACACCTACTCTTTATCGTCTTCAACAGCCCATCTCCCAATACTTGCTCGGTGTAGGCTAATCATACCATACCGTCAATAAATATGCAAGTTTATCACTGACAATGAGCGCCGAGAAAAAATAATCAAAAGTATTTGCTGAGTCGTTAAGCATGGATTTATCACTGTATGATTGGTCAAATAAATAATAATTACTAGTATCAAAAACGGTAGCAGATAAAATCATTTGCACTTTAGTAAGTGGCGATATACTTATCTGCTTACTATCGAGAAGGTATGATTTAGGTATCCGTGAGTAAATATGCTGTAGCAGCAGATCTAATGAACCTTGATATAACAAATAATGTTCAGCTAAATTCTCTGAAATATCAAAAGGCCCATACTTATCTTTACTTTTTGAATACCCAATTTTAAAGCCATCGCAGGACAGAATGCCATCTAGTAAAGTTTTTAAGCCGTGCGGCCCTTCCTTTTCAATTGAAAACTCTTTTAATTCGCAGGCGATATGACCTGTACCCGTAAAAAAAGCCCTTGAAACTAATTTCATCATCATTATCCTTAAATTGTTAAGTACCCCTCAATACAATATCAGCGGCTACAACTTCTAAATGCCTTGATTGTGTAGAATAATAAATACAATAGACACATCCTGATGTAGAAGTATCCATAGCATTCTTAAAAAGTTACATTACAAACCGTAATTTATATTTTTTCCCGGTAGGAAAGACTATCTCAATACTTGGGTCCCCGCCACTGGTTGATTCCTTGTAGAAATTAAACCTTATATGATTTGGAGCATTGCCCATATCGAAATAAAATGATGTGGGTGAACTGGTTGGATTTACAGCTACGCCAATATTGGTTGCCAGTTCTCTGAAAAAACCTTCCGATTGTGATGGGGTATATTTAACCAGCCCCTGGATACTATTACCCGCTAATGTGTTATCATGCTCAATCATACCCAATATCCCACCACACCTACTCTTTATCGTTTTCAACAGCCCTTCAAATACATTCGTTGGCAATTCACTTAGTTTGTCAAACGCCTTCCATGCCTTGTTGGCCAGCTTGCCAAAGTCGAACACATCGATGATCGCATCAAAAATAGCCAAAAAAGGCACTTTTTTCTTTACAATGTTCAGCACCTCGCCCAGGGCGCTCAGCCAATTGCCGTGGCCTGCGGCATCCAACGCATCCTTGATGCTCTGCCAGTCGCCGTAGCCGGGCAGGTATTTTTTCAATACCTTCAGCCCTATCTCCGTTGCCAGTTCCTTGAACAGTTCCAGCATCCAGGGATGACCGATACCAATCACGGAGGAGGCGGCATAACCGTCCACCATTTCCAGATAATCCGGGTCGGTCATCAGGCTGTTCAGGTGCGCAACCGCTAGCTCCTGCTTGTCTTGGCTATTTAAGTCGCTATATTGCGTTTGATATACAAACTGGTGCATTTCCGCCGCCCTTGCCGGGTGCTGTTGCAGCCACATCGCCTGTTCATAGTACAGCCCCAAGGGCGTTACCAGTTCATATACCTGCTGCGATAGGCTGATGATATTCCCGCCCCCTATCACATCGCTCCCATCCGGGTTGGCATCCAGATAATTGGCCGTAAGCCCACCGCCGCCATTGTTCGCCCCCGTGCCGTTGAGTATCAGGTCTATCCAGTAGTACGTATTAAGGTCAAAGCTCACCAGTTGCGGTGGCGGCATCAGGCATATCAGACTTGCTGTGGCCATGCCCGTTGCGTCTTGCACGGGCCGCCCGTTTTCATATACCATCCAATCCCTTACCTGTCCATCGGCCGTTACCCTGCCCACCCGCTTGCGCACCTTGTCCAGCGACAGCGTGGTGACCGTGTTGCCCAGCAGTTCAAAATAATTGCCCCTGAACTGTCCGTTATCATAACCCAGATAGACCGCCTTTTGGCCAGGCTGTGTATGGCCCCGCAGCGGCACCCGCACCATTTTATACGCACTGTCTTTTTTGTAGGCCACGGCCCTGTTCCAATCCATTTGGGCAAGGTCGGCCGCCGGGGCCTGCGTTTGCACAAATTGTCGGGCTTTTTGCAAGAAGGCCGTTTTTTCGTCCAAGATGGGGCTAACCGTTTCTTTTGTACAACCGACGAGCAATAGGCTGGCCAGTGCTGTCAAGGTAATGAGTTTTATTTTCATGTTTGCACTGTTTAGGCTGCAAGTTATACGGGCGGCTTCGCAAAAAATGTGACAAAAGTCAAAAAAATGGGCCGTAGGATATTTTTTAAAAATACACAGTCCGCTGCCGCAACAGTTAGGGCACGGCGGCCGAAAAGCATTCCACCCCAACCGTATCTCACCCATTGGCTTGGGTGGATAGCGACCGATTACCGTATGGTGGTTACCACCTCTTCCGTCATTCGCAACAACACCCCTGGCCGCCGCCAAATCCATGCCCTGTTTTTGATGCTATTGCCCACCGTTACCGTGCTGCGGGGCTTTACCCGAAAACTGATGATACAGGTTTGTCCGGGTATCAATCCAATATTATTAAAAACCCAACGTAGGTTACGGCTAACCGTTGGTTGCAATTGCACTGGATGGCTGGCATATATCAATTGATAGCTTGCACTGTCCAACAAGGCATCCAAGGTATCGGTTATCAACAACGTATCCAGTACTCCGCCGCCGGGATAGGTGTAGCGGATGGTGTAGTGCATCCATTGTCCGGCCCTTACCGCACTATCGCTGAACCAGCGACCATGGTTGGCCATCTTATACCTTGCCAACTGGGCCGTATCAACGATTTGATAAATCGTATCGAAATTGTTGATCTTGTTGGTATCGCCCAACAACGGCGAAATGCTAGCCGTTTGGTAAAGGGTGTCCAACAGTGCCACCAAGGGTGTATCCGGCGTGTTGAGGGCAAAACGGATGCTGCGCCACTCCGATGGCATCAACTGTGTATATCGCCACATCAGCGAATCGCCGGCGATGCTATCCACCGGCTGGAGCGTTTGTTGTAGCGTGGTGCGGGGCTCTTTTCTAAAAACCACCCAACCACTGGCGATGGTATCCGTTCCTATATTGCCATATTGGAGCAGGTATTCCGCCGTACTGTCAACATACCATTGCCGCATCGGCACCACGGTTACTACCGCATCTTGGGCAAGCACATTGCGCCGCAACGGAAAGTCGATGGTATCATTTTCAAAATAGCCCATCATGGTATCGCTGCGGGGCGTTGGTACTGCATATCCCAATGGCGGCAAGCAGGCAATTTGGTAAATGCCCGTATCCAGCACCATCACATATTGTCCACCATGCGCCCAAGCGCCCTGCGAAAAAGTGGGCTTGGAAAACTGGAGGCGGGCGCCGCCAACCAAAGGTTCCCCGGCGTTTTGCACACCATTGCTATCGATGTCCCAAAACACTTTTCCCGCCACATAGTTTTCGCTGTTGATACGGTACAGCATAAGGTCGGTCAACGAGCTATTGCCGGTTGTATTGTTGTTGATACTTTGTGAGGAGCCGACAAAATAAAAGCGGCCGCTATCAGTCATGGCGATATTGCCCCCTTGCCATTCGTTGCGGCCACCGCCCACCGTGGTTTGCCAAATAATATTGCCCAACGAATCTACCACTACGGGCCAAATATCATAGTCCACAAAAGGGCCATAAGGATTGTTACGTACCACATTGCCGTTGATGCTACGGCTCATGCCCAGCAACAGTACCGCTTGGCTGCCCAGCATGGGCCAAAGGCTGGCCTTCATGACCACACCGGGGGCCATGATTTGCGCATGATAATCGTCCCGCGTGCCACCCAATACCTTTTGCCATACGATGATGGTATCCCGCTTCACCCTACACAGCCATAAGTCTTTGGAAAAATCATCTTCATTGCCGGTAGAACCCGTAACGTCGCCGCCATTGCCGGACACGGAGGCCAATATCACCTCCGTTGAATCGTTTAATATCGCAAGGTCAACGGGTATATCGCTTTTGAACGTACCAAAACATTTGGTATTCAATACGGTTCCATTGCTCGCCAACCTACAGCGCAGCACATCGGCATTGTCGGCCGCACCGTTGTTGCCCGCATGATAGCCGGGAAAACCAGCGGAAGTGCTTTGTACCAATACAATATGCTGCCCATTGGGCCTTGTCTTCAATTGGCGTACCACATCCAGCCCACTGCCACCGATACAACGCTGCCAAAAAATACTGCCGTTGCTGCCGTTTACAGACACTACCCACGCATCGCTGCCCCCACCGGCATAACCGCCCACATCCCCGTCTGCCGAACTGGTGTTGGCCGTAAAAAGGTATTCATTAAAAGACGGCTCCAGCAATGCCGTACCGCCATAATCGCCATAATCGTTGCCCGACCCGCCATAGTTCCGCCGCCACAAAATAGCCCCAGTACTACTGTTGAGTTTAACCAACCAAATATCGGTTCCGCCACGACTACCCGTTACGTCTCCGTTGGTAGAATTTGTTTCGGCACATATCAATACATTCCCGTCATTGGTGTGGATGGTTTTCAGCGCCCGGTCTATATCGCTGCCGCCCAAAGTGCGTTGCCATAGTAGCCCGCCCGTGGCACTGAGGCGAAAGGCCCATACATCCCCCAATCCCCGCGACACGGTGATATTGCCATTGCCGGACAGCGTATTGCCCACGATGGTGGTTTGGCCCGTGGACGCATCATACGCATAGGATACCGCCACATCGTCTTCACTGCCGCCCCAGGCACTCTGCCAACGTACTACCCCCAGAGGGCTTACCTTGGCCACCCAAATATCGCTGCCGCCCTTGGGGTTCTGGATACCGCCATCAAGAGAGCGGGTCATGCCAATCACGATCAGGTCGCCATCATTGGCCCGCTGCACAAACTGGCCCATATCAGACAAACTGCCGCCAAACGGCCGTTGAAGATCCAAGGAAATGCCCTGCCCGGTACAGCAATACTGTAGCACTAAAAAAGCCATTGCGAGTACAACTCTTAGCATACGAATAGTTTTAGGTATTTGAAAGGGAATGTACAAGATAAGCGTTTTTGGGAAGAAAAAAGATTCTTTTTCAATAGAACCCATCCTGTTTGTTGACTGGATGGGGCGGGCCGGTTTCTCAGGCATACACAGGCCGGCGATAAACCCAGATTACGCAGTAGAAAATCTATTGCGTAATCTGGGTTAAAAGAGCTTTTGCCGTTCCGGGGCTGTACATTGCAACCCGGAAGGTACAGATACAACAAAGGCCGCCCAAAAGACGGCCTTTGCAAGCGGATTTTTTACCTGCTATCTTAACGATACTCGTTAGTGGTGCCAGCCTTCGGCTTCTCCGGCTTGGGGGCGGGCTTTTTGTCCTTGTCGCTCGCCTTGGGCGCAGTGACCGGGGGCATGGCCGGTTGGCCTTCCTTTTTATCATCAGGCTTTCTTTCGGGCTTTTTGGCGGCCCCGGTGTCTTTCGGCGATACCGGCTTGATATCGCTTTCGATGGGAATATTCTCCGTGCCGCCCAAGCCTCCATCATCCTGTCCCGCTTCCATATCCGGCTCGCTCACAAAATCAACCGCATCGCCATTGCCCGCATCTTCTACATAATTGCTGCCATCGCCGCGGTTTACAATATCGGCAAAGTTTTGATCGGCATAAATCGGGTTATTGTCAATTTCGGCTGGCTTGTCAAAGTCGGTCTGCTTGCCGTAGCCCAACCCCTTATCGCCATATACTTTCTTCATAAAGTATCCCCATTTGGGCAAGGCCATATCGTTACCGCCCGATGTACCGAACAACAGGCGCAAGAAGGGGTCATCGCAACCCACCCAGGTACCCGCCAACAGCTCGGGTGTATAACCTATGAACCATCCATCGGTATTGTCGTTGGTGGTGCCGGTTTTACCTGCTTTCTTTACGGGAATACCATAACTGTTGAGCGACCGACCGGTACCGAACTCTACCACGCCTTGCATCAACTTTACCATGGTGTAGGCATCGGCCTCACTGATGACCTGCTTGGTTTCGGGTATAAATTCCTGCAACAGGTTGCCGTTTTTGTCTTCAATGCGGGCTACCAATATCGGCTGTGTATTGTAGCCCTTATTGGGGAAGATGGTATAGCTGCGCAGCATTTCCAGCATGGGTATCTGTGCAGAGCCCAGGGCAATGGAGGGATAGGGCGGTATCTTGGAACGCACCCCGTTGCTTTGGGCAAACTCGATGGTACGGTTAACCCCAATGACCTGCATAAGACGGTAGGCCGCCGCATTCTTGGAGTGGGCCAGGCAGTAGGCCATGGTGCCGCCACCGCCCACAATGGTTTTGCCGCCCAATGTAATGGCACCACCCTGAATGGGGGTTTCCGGCGTATAGCCCGCATCTTGCACCGCCAAAGTATAAAGCAGGGGCTTAAAGGTAGAGCCTACCTGCCTACTGGCCGTTACGTGGTCAAATTTGAACCATTTGAAATCGATGCCGCCCACCCAACATTTGACCGCACCCGTTTTCGGCTCCATCGCCACAAAAGAGGTCTGCATCAATTGTTTGTGGTACTTGATAGAGTCGAAGGGTGTCATTATCGTATCCATTTCCCGCTTGTTGTTCCACGCAAAAACCTTCATCGGCACTTTTTCGTAAAACGTTTTTTTGATTTCCTCGGGACTTTTGCCATCGGCTTCCAAATGCTTCCAGCGCTCGGTATATTTCATGGCGGCCTCTATCACGTTTTCGCGGCCCTTCCACATGCGTGCACCGTTGGTTTTCAAGATAGTGTTGAGCTTACGTTGTATCACCGGCATGTGTTGCACTACCGCCTCTTCGGCGTATTGCTGCATCTTTGAGTTGATGGTGGTATATATCTTGAGGCCATCGCGGTACAAATTGTATGGCTCGTTGGTTTTGGGGTTGATATGCGTTTTGCACCAAGCACGCAACGTATCGGCCAGTACCGAACGGAAATAAGGGGCAATACCTACTTCTTCGTCGATCTTTTTATACTTCGTAATCAGCGGTTTGGCCTTCAGCTTTTCCGCTTCGGCCGGGGTAAGGATATTGGCCACGGCCATTTGCCCGATCACCGTGTTGCGTCGGTTGAGCGAGGCGTCCCGATAACGGATGGGGTCGTAATTGAACCCTTTGAGCATGCCCACCAACACGGCGGCCTCCTCAATGGCAAGATCTTTGGGTTCTTTTTGGAAATAGGCCCTCGACGCATTGCGGATACCAAATAAGTTGCCCCAAGGTGCACGGTTGAGGTACAATGCGATCAACTCTTCCTTGGTAAAGTTGCGTTCTAGCTTCACCGCTACGATCCATTCTTTTATTTTATCGGGGATACGCTGCAAGACATTGCCCTTGCCCTGTTTCAAAATCATTTTGGCCAACTGCTGGGTTATGGTACTACCGCCCCCTTCTTTGCCCATTTTAAATACCGCACGGGCCAATGCCTCGCCGTCGATGCCCGAGTGCTCTTTGAAGCGCACGTCTTCCGTGGCTATCAACGCATTGATGACGTTGGGAGAAATATCGCTGTATTTTACTTCGCTGCGGTTCTCGGCGTAGTACTTGCCCATCAATTTGCCATCGCTGCTATAAATCTCGCTGGCCAAATCGGCCTCGGGGTTTTGCAGTTCCTGTATCGAAGGCATGGCGCCCAATAAACCATAGTTGGCGCCCACTATTAACAGTACCACCAAGAGGAGGCCAACAAAAAATACCCGCCATAAGATTTTTACCGAACGTTTCATCACTGATTAAGTTGTACGTTATAAAAATGCTGCAAAGATGCTGGATTGCTGCCAGTTATGGAGGCAACAAAATGTTAAATCCACCAAGCAGCAATAATAATGCCCATTTAAGAACGCCGTACCGTTAAAATTTGCCCGGATACTGCATATTCAACAATTTTTTATACCCGGCCAGGTCTTTGTTGGTTTTTAACAGTTGGAGGTTTGCTTCCGTGATAATAAAGAATGTGTATTTGGTGGGCGGCAGCCACGAAATCTCTACCGGTGCCGCTTTTTTCACCTTTTCGTAATACTGGAAGGCCTCGTCGGCATTGTTAAACTGCACATATACCAGCAATTCTTGGTTCACGTCCAACAAGTCCTTGTTGATCTCGATGGTTTGGCCATTACCAATATCACGGTGATAGCGCTGTAGGGCCGTCCGGGCCTCCCGGATATATACGGGGTCCACTTTGTCCAGCAGCATCACCAGATAGAAAGGCTCGTCCAGCGTCAGTTTAAATGCGTTATAAACAAATATGGGGGGCGTTTTTTTCACGCTGTCCTTAACGGGCGGGAGGGCCTGCACCGGCTTCGTTACCGGCGGGCTTGTTGGCTGTGGCGTGGGTTGGGGCTGTACCGGGGTCGTAACGGGTGGCTGCACCGGGGTCGTAACGGGTGGCTGCACCGGGCTTGCTGGCTCGGGCGTAGGCTTGGGTTGTGCCGGGGACGTAACCGGAGCAGGGGCCACAGGTGGAGGTGCCAGAGGCTTTACAGGGTCGTCCGATACCTTTACAGGGGCATCCTCTTCAACACGGGTTACTTGCAACGCCGTCAAATAATCCTCTATCTCCTTGCGCCGCTTCAATACGTCGATCATATTCTCCGCCTTGGGTTTCAAGGGCGATTGGGGATAAAGCGCAACAATATCTTTCAGCACCGCGGTGGCCACGCTGTCGTGCCGCTGTTTGATATGATAAACCGCCTCGATGTACAGCAGTTGGGGCGTCCAATAATTTTTGCCGTATTGGGCATCCAGCTTTTTCTTTTGCTCCAATGCCTGGGTAAAGTCGCCTTCGATAAACATCATGTAAATGGCTTCATAAGCCTTGGTGGCCTCGGGTATCTTGGCATTGCCGCTCACGGCACTTGGATTGGTGAGCATTTTGGCGGCCTTACTGGTGGCCCATTTGCCCGAGGTGAGCAGGTTTTTATAGTAGTTGGCCTTGGCAGTATTACCCAGCTTTTGGTAGCAAAAATGCAGGTTCAGGTACAGTTCGCCCTCATACAGGCTGTCGGGATAACGCTCCAAACTTTCCTCGTAGGTAATGATGGCCTCTTCATAATCTTCCAGTTCTTGTTGGTACAGTTTGCCCAATTCGAACAGGTTACTGGACAGTAGTTGATGACTGGCCGCCATTTTCTCCGGTGTCAGCGGCAGGTTGGCCTGCAAACCATCAAAGCTAATATCGCCACCGGCTGTATTGGCATCGGCCTTGCCTTGGCCCGCCGCTTTGCCGCCGGCAGCCGAAGGATCGGCATTGCCCGGCGTGGGCGAGGCCGCCTGCAGCGATGATTTGCGCCACCAATTGTCCACATTGGGCCGGTCGCCCCAATTGCGCCGAAATTCGCTGAAGCCCTTTGCCTTGAGGGAGTTGTTATAGAAATACCAGGTGCCCTTGCTGTCGTTGCCCGAAAAAAGGTCTGCCGGCTGGCTGTTGCGGTCGTTGTTAAAAGCGATGGGGCCGCTGTCGCCGAAGCTTTCCTCTTCTTTAAGGCCCCGTTGCTTGCGTAGTTGCTTCACCATTTTTTTCAAGAGCGCATCCCGTTCTGCCGGGGGCAGGGTGGCAATGCGCTGGAGGCTGTCTTCCCGCTCGATGATATCTATTTTCTCCACGATCTTTGAAAGTGCATTGCGCCGGGCTTGCAACTGGGCCAGTTTTTCGGCACCAATAGTGGTGTCGCCGGTTTGCAGGCTATCGTACCAGGCAAAGGCTTGGCGGTATTGTTTGCGCTCGTAGGCAATATCGCCCAACTGCAAAAAGGCCTTGTTCTTGTAGGCGATATTGGCCGTATTGTACCGTAGGCTTTTATAAAAATAGCCTAGGGCCGCCATCGTATCGGGCTTTTGCATCGCCACCTGGCCGGCAGAATAATAAATGATGTCGCGATAACTCTCGAACTTGTCTTTGCGGGCCATGCTCAACAGATTGTTCAGGCTGTTTTCCAACTCTTTGAGGTTGCCGCCCTGCTTGAGCATTTTGGCATCGTTCAGCCTTGCATGGATATCCATGATGGGGTTGTTGGTTCGTTTGCCAGCCTTGCCGTAATAATCAGAGGCTTTTTCAAACTGGCCGCCATGTTCGTACAGTTGCGCCAACAGAAACTCCCAGCGGGCACGGTCATCGCGGTTCTCGGCATTGGAAAGCGCTCTTTCCAGGTGTATGGCCGAGCTATCGTACATGCCTTGGCGGTAAAACCAATATGCGGCCACCTCCTCCAAGTCGGGATACAGCCGTTTGGGCAGGTTGGGATCGTTTTGCAGGGTATTGATCAGGCCGGCGGCCTCGCCATAATCTTCTTGTTCGGTAAGGGTGCGCGCCATCCATATCAACGATTCGTTGCGGCTGGGCGCCTTGCCAAAGGTTTTTTGCAAGAGGTTTCTTTTTTCGGGGTTGGCAATGCTGATGGCGTTGCCAGCGGCCGAACTGCCCGTGCCCACCACCCGGCTATCGTCCTCGCCTTTTTTGCGGGGAAAAAGGTTGTAGTTGATAAACTGAAACGTCATACTGGCCGAATCAAAATCCTTTCGCAGCAGGTAAGCCTTGCCAATCAACAGGTAGAGGTTGTCCACCCAATCGCTGCGCAGGTCGTGCAGCAGGATACCCGCCGTACATTTCAGGATGATGGAATCCAAGTCGCCCGTTTGCGAGGCCGTGTTTTCCAGCGAATAGGGATAAAAAGACAACAGCTTGGTATAGTCGTCTTGTTGCGAAATCTTGGCCCGCTCCAATACGGCAGCTAATTTATTGTTGGCATTGAAATAAAAATTGTAGCGGGTGACGTTGTTTTGCACAAACCGACGGAACATGGTGAACTTCTTGCTTTCCGTTTTTTCAGACCCCAATTTTTTGTTTTCAAATTTTTCCGGCTTTTTTTCTTTGCCCAGCAGGTCTATCGTCCATGACGGTGGTTGCGCCTGCAAGAAGGTGGCACACCCGAAGATGGACAAAACCATTGCCAATGCGATCTTTTTCCTGAACATACTATCTTTATAATCCGGTTAAATATCGGCTTTTTTTGGCAAATAGTGCCATTAATCGCCCGTGTTTTGCTAATTTTAACGTCAGTTTAATAGTTTACCTGCCAATAAGGCAACGGGCGGGCCCAAAAAGCTGCTGCCACAATTGATACAACGTGTTAAAATTAGATACAAACAGTACATTGAAGCGGTTGCGCAACCGCTATCGGCTGGTGGTGATGAACGAGGATACCTACGAGGAAGTGGTCAAGTTCAGGCTCAGCCGGGTGAGCGTATATGTGGCACTGAGCATGTTATTTGTGCTGTTGGTGGGGCTTACCGTGGCCCTCATCGTGTTCACGCCACTCAAGTATTACCTGCCGGGCGTGGGGTATGGCGATGCCAAGCAGATAAAGGAGTTCAAACTGCTGAAGATACGTACCGACTCGCTGGAGAATGCGCTGCAACTGAACCAGCGGCAGTTGGACGACATTAAGAAAGTGCTTACCGGCAAGGTCCCCAAACTGGACACGGCCCAGTTGAACCTGCCCAAAGCGGCCACCAGTACCGAATAAGGGGCCGATTGATCGTAAACCAAAATTTGACTATATGTTCGGTTCAAAATCCAAATCGTTTGACGAAAACCCCGCCGGGGGCAACAGCCTCATCGGCGCAGGTACCACTATCCTGGGCGACATCGAAAGCCAAGGCGACATCCGCATCGATGGGGTGCTGCATGGCAACCTGCGGGGCCGCGGTAAAATCCTCATCGGCCCCGAGGGCAAGGTGGAAGGCGATATCGAAGGCGAACAGGCCGACGTGCTGGGCCATATCACCGGCAAAATCAAAGTAAGCGGCCTGTTGCACCTGCGCGGCAAAGCGGTGATACAGGGCGATATATATGCCGGCAACCTGCAAGTAGAGCCTTCGGCCACTTTTAACGGGCAATGCCACATGGGGGCCAACGTGGTGGAAATGGCTACCGAGCTAGCGGCAGTTGCCCATCATTGATAACAAACATTATCTACAACGGGCCCGCCCCGGCGGGCCCTTTTTAACAATATGAGTGTACAGAAAAAATTGATGCTGCCCTTGATCTTGGTGTTCATCCTTGTCAATACCCTGCTCATCGTGTTCAAAAACCGGCTGGAGCAATGGGGCGTAAATCGGGAAGTGCTGCTGGTAGCCAACTGTTTGTTTTTTTTCCTGCATAGCCTGGTAGTGCTGTTGCAGCGCCGGGCATTGGGCCATACCAACCCCAATGTGTTTATCCGCAGCGTAATGGGCAGCGTTTTTTTGAAGATGATGCTGGTGGCCGTTGCTTTTTTGGCATACATCATGGTGATGAAAAAAGCAGTGAACAAACCGGCCATTTTTGGCTCGTTGTTCTTGTACCTGGTGTACCTGGCGGCAGAAGTGGCGGCACTGATGAAGATGAACAAGCAACAACATGGCTAAAGCACAGATGCCCTTGCATGCCCTGCAGCAATACCTGCCCGAGGGCAGTTTAGACGACGTGCTGCATTACCTGCAACTCCATCGGGTACATTTGACCATTACCCGCGACCGCAGCTCGGTATTGGGCGATTATCGGCATTCGCATTTAGGCAAAAACCACCGCATCAGCGTGAACGGCGGGCTCAACAAATATGCCTTTCTCATTACCCTTTTGCACGAACTGGCCCACCTGTTTACCTACGAACAGTATGGCAACCGGGTACAGCCACATGGGGCCGAATGGAAAAACGAGTTTAGCAAGGTGTTGGCGCAGTTTATCTTAAAAAAAGTGTTTCCGCCCGATGTAGAGAAGGCGCTATTGAATACGCTTCAAAATCCGGCGGCCAGCAGTTGCGCAGATGAAAGGTTGTTGCGGGTGCTGTACCGCTACGATAGCCGCAAAGAGGGGATGGTGCTGGTGGAGCAGTTGCCCGACGGGGCGCTGTTTGCCATCAAGGGCGGAAGGGTTTTCAGGCGGGGCCAACGAATGCGCAAACGCTTTAGGTGTACCGAACTGGCTTCGGGAAAAGATTACCTGTTCAGCCCGGTATATGAAGTGGAATGGGTACAACAGATACCCGCTCAGCCATAGATATCCAGCAGGCCATCGGGCAACGTTACATGAACCTGTCGGTTTTTGTTATCTACTTTTTGCAAAAAAGCTTCATTGATGGGTATCAGGGCCTCCCTACCCTTGTATTGGATGGTGCACAGCACTTGGTGTGGCTGCTCTATTACTTCCAAAATGGGCCCTAGGTCAGCGCCATCGTGTATCAAAGAAAAGCCCAGCAAGGAAATGGGTGCCGATTTGGCGGCCAGTTTTTTAAAGTCGGCCTCCTCCAGCCATACTTCCTTGGGCGTAAGTGGATGGGCCGCCTCTTTGTTGTCCACCCCTTCCAGCTTGAGCCACACTTCCTCTTCGTTTTTAATGCGTGTTTGCTGGATAAAATAGGGAATCAAATTGTCTTTTCCCGACTCGATAAAAATCGCCTCGAGACCCTTGAGGGACGTTTTTTTGCCCAAATTGTGCTTGAACACCAGTTCTCCCTTGAGGCCATAAGTGGCCACCAATTTACCGGCTTTGAAATATTCGGTCATGATGCAAAGATAGGGGTTCGATGGCCGGGATGCGATCAACGGAAAACGAACAACGATTCCCGGACAACGATCAATGATTACCGGTCGTCGGTTTGCGAACAAAAAAAAGCAACCCCTTCGGGGTTGCTAAAAGAACGTTAACAGAGGCGAATATCTATTCTTCTGTCGTAGTCTCTTCGCTTGCAGCCGCATCAGCAGAGTCAGACTCTACTTTGCGAACTACCGGCTGGTTGCGCTTGGCCGCTTTGGCTTTCCTGTGTTCGGCTTGGCGCTTGGCCAGATGTGCGTCATGTTCCACGGTCCACTTTGTGAACTTTTCCATTGCCGTTGCTTCATCGAACAAGCCAAGGCTCACCCCACGCAGCAAATGCTTCAGGTATAGCACACCCTTGAAGGAGAGGATACGACGAACCGTGTCGGTGGGTTGGGCACCTTTGTGCAGCCAATCCAACGCTTTTTGGCGGTCAATCTGCACGGTGGCAGGTACCGTTTGAGGGTTGTACGTTCCTAACTTCTGGATGAACTTGCCATCACGCGGAGAACGGGCATCGGCAACGACGATGAAGTAAAATGGCCTTTTTTTGGAGCCATGACGTTGCAATCTCATTTTAACCATAAAAAATAGAAATTTTTTGGTTGTGAATAAATAATAGGTTTAATCACCCCCTCGGACTATCCGAAAGGACGGCGAAGATAATAAGCGAAAAGAAAAAATCCAAAATTTTAAGAGCGATATAAAAATTTTTTACAAAGCCTCGACCTTCTAGCGCCTTCCCATGCCGGGCATACGCCCCATTGGCATCTTATTCATCATTTTCATCATACCCTTCATTTGTTCAAACTGCTTCAAAAACTGGTTCACTTCCGCAATGTCCTTACCGCTACCCTTGGCGATGCGGGCTTTTCGGCTGGGGTTGATGATATCGGGGTTGCGCCGCTCTTGAAGGGTCATGGAGTTGATCATGGCCTCTATGCCCTTGAAGGCATCATCATTGATGTCGAGGTCTTTAATTTGCTTGCCCACGCCAGGTATCATGCCCATCAAATCTTTCAGATTGCCCATCCGCTTGATTTGTTGCAACTGTGTTTTAAAATCCTCGAAATCAAACTGGTTCTTACGGATTTTCTTTTCCAGCCGGGCAGCCTCTTGCTCGTCGAACTGCTCCTGCGCCTTTTCCACCAGGCTCACGATATCGCCCATACCCAAGATACGCTGCGCCATCCGCTCGGGGTAAAACACATCCAGCGTTTCCATCTTTTCGCCACTGCTGGCAAACTTGATAGGCTTGTTTACGGTGTATTTGATAGACAGGGCCGCACCGCCACGAGTATCGCCGTCCAGCTTGGTGAGCACCACGCCGCTAAAATCCAACCGCTCGTTAAAGGCAGCCGCCGTGTTCACAGCATCTTGGCCGGTCATACTGTCCACCACAAACAATATCTCGTTGGGCTTTACGGCCTCTTTGATATTGGCCACTTCGATCATCATTGCCTCGTCCACCGCCAAGCGACCGGCAGTATCGATGATCACCACGTTTTTGTTTTTGGACCGGGCTTCCTTGATGGCGTTTTGCGCAATGGCTACGGCATCCTTGGTATCCCGTTCTGCGTAAACGTCCACGCCAATTTGGCCCCCCAATACTTCCAGTTGATCCATCGCCGCCGGGCGGTAAATATCGGCCGCCACCAGCAACGGGCTTTTGCCTTTTTTGGTTTTGAGGTAGTTGGCCAGCTTGCCGCTAAACGTGGTTTTACCGCTACCCTGCAGGCCCGCAATCAGTATCACGGCCGGGTTGCCGGTGATAGAGAAGTCGCTTTCGCTGCCGCCCATCAGCTCGGTCAATTCGTCCTGCACGATCTTTACCATCTGTTGGCCGGGGTTCACCGCCAGCAACACTTTGGCACCCAATGCCTTATCCTTCACCTTGTCGGTAAATTCCTTGGCAATCTTATAGTTCACGTCGGCATCCACCAGGGCGCGACGGATATCTTTGACTGTATTGGCGATGTTGAGCTCGGTGATACGGCCCTGGCCCTTGATGTTCTTAAAGGCGGATTCTAGTTTCTCTGCTAAATTGTTGAACATGAAAAAACTTATTTGGTCTTGTTGGATTATCTTTTTTTATCTGCTAAATGCTAAACGCCATATTCACTAACTCGGCCTGCTCCTGTGCATGTATCTTGGCATAGCCGGTGGCCGTAGAGGCGCTGGCTTGGCGGCTGATGATAGGGAAATTGATGCTCTTTACGTTCATGCGCAAAAAGGCGGCAGCGCCCATGTTGAGGGGCTCTTCCTGCACCCAGTACCATATCGCCTTGTCGTACTTTTGGTACAGTTCGTCCAATTGCTTTTGCGGCAGGGGATACAGTTGCTCCAACCGCACAATCGCCACATCGCCCCGGTTGTCTTTTTGTTGGCGCTCGGCCAAATCAAAATACATCTTGCCGCTACAAAGCAATACTTTTTTAACCGCTGCCGGGTCTTTTACAAATGTATCGTCCAACACTTCTTTAAAGCCGCCCGTGGTAAATTCGTCCACGGTGCTATAACTGCCGGGATGGCGCAGGTTGGCCTTGGGCGAAAAATTGACCAATGGTTTGCGGAAGGGCCATGCCAACTGCCGCCGCAACAGGTGGAAGAAATTGGCCGCCGTGGTTACGTTGGTGATCACCATGTTCAATTCGGCACACATCTGTAAGAAGCGTTCAAGGCGGGCACTGCTGTGTTCGGGGCCTTGGCCTTCGTAGCCGTGGGGCAACAGCATCACCACACCGTTCATGCGCTGCCACTTGGTTTCGGCCGCGGCAATAAACTGGTCAATCATCGTTTGCGCACCGTTGCAAAAATCGCCAAACTGTGCCTCCCATACCACCAACGCATTGGGGTTGGCCATGGCATAGCCATATTCAAAACCCAGCACCCCGTATTCGCTCAACAGCGAGTTGAAGATGCGGAACGGCTTTTGTCCTTTATTGAAATGATTGAGGCGGTTATGGCCTTGGTTGGTGGTTTCGTCGTATATCACCGCATGGCGATGGCTGAAAGTGCCCCGCTTCACGTCTTGACCGCTCATGCGCACCTCCATGCCCTCGGTGAGCAGGCTACTGTAAGCCAACAGTTCGCCCGTGGCCCAATCGATCTTGCTTTCGTTGGCCATCAGTTTCAACTTGTCCTGTATCAGCTTGTCCACTTTGCGCAGCGGCGTAAAGCCTTCCGGCCATTTCATCAATCCGTCAAACAGGCCCTTCAGTTCCTCTTCGGTGATGGCCGTTACCGGCGAGGCATCAAAATCCTCGGGCCGGGCACGACGCAAGCTCTTCCACCATTCCTCCGGCTTTTGGTAGGTGTAGGGCAGCGGGTTTTGCTTTACGTT
Organism: Ottelia alismoides; assembly: GCA_037367405.1. Lineage (NCBI taxonomy): Eukaryota > Viridiplantae > Streptophyta > Magnoliopsida > Alismatales > Hydrocharitaceae > Ottelia > Ottelia alismoides. The sequence continues at coordinate 78,489 of JAZKJV010003733.1, read as the reverse complement.
GTCTAACCGCTGCTGCAACTGGTTCAAAAACTGCTGCTCCATCTCCTTGGCCATCGCCTGTGCATCCGGTTCACCGTTCTGCATCAAGTATTGCGCATATACTTCCCTGGGGTTCAAATGTTTGTCGATCAGGGCGTATAATTGTGGCTGGGTAAATTTGGGTTCATCGCCTTCGTTATGGCCATGCCGCCGGTAGCACACCATGTCGATAAATATATCGCTGTTGAACTCTTGCCGGTAGCGGGTGGCAATTTCGCACACTTTTACCACAGCCTCTGCGTCATCGCCATTTACGTGCAACACCGGGGCCTGTACCATGGCCGCTACCGATGTGCAGTAATCCGCGCTGCGGGCATCATCAAAATCGGTGGTAAAACCGATTTGGTTATTGATTACAAAATGGATGGTACCGCCTGTATAGTAGCCGGGCAGGTTGCTCATCTGCAACACTTCATATACAATGCCCTGTCCTGCCACCGAGGCATCGCCGTGGATGAGAATCGGCAATATCTTATCGTAATCGCTTTGGTACAACACATCGGCCTTACTGCGGGCAAAGCCCACCACTACGGGGTTAACGGCCTCCAAGTGCGAGGGGTTGGGGCAGAGCTTGAGGTAGATATTGTTGCCGCTGGGCGTTTGTACCTCACTGCTGTAGCCGAGGTGGTACTTTACGTCGCCACTGCCCATGGTGGTGTCCGGGGTGGCGTTGCCTTCAAATTCGGAAAAGATATTGTCGTAGGTTTTGCCCATGATGTTGGCCAATATGTTGAGGCGTCCACGATGGGCCATACCGATCACCACTTCCTGCACCTGATGTTGGCTGGCGGTATCGATAATGGCGTCTAGGCCTGCGATGGTGGTTTCTCCGCCCTCGAGGCTAAACCGTTTTTGACCAATGTATTTCATGTGCAAGAACTTCTCGAACATTACGCCCTCGTTTAGTTTTTGCAGGATGCGTTTTTTTTGCGCCAAGGGCAGGGGCTGCAACAGGGTATGCTCCACCTCATGGGCCAGCCACTCGATCTTTTTCATGTCGTTGAGCGCACTGTACTCTACCCCTACATGACTGGTATAGCATTGTTGCAACCGCTCCAGTATGGCTTGCAACGTAACCTTGCCCAACCCGATAAAGCGGCCTGCCTCAAACTCGGTAGCCATGTCCGCATCGCCCAACCCAAAATGATGCAGTTCAAGATAGGCCCCCCTGTCCTTCCGCTCCCGGATCGGGTTGGTTTTGGCCACTAGATGCCCCTTTTTACGGTAGGCCTGTATCAGTTGATACACCGAAAATTCTTTGAGCAAATCAGCATCGGCTATCGACCGGCCGCCAGCCGCATGGCCGTTGTTGGCGGCCAAGTGCGAAGCGGGCGCCGCGGCACCGTGCAATACGGCAAAATCGAACCCTTCAAAAAACTTGCGCATGTCCACGTCCACACTGTTGGGGTCTTTTACAAAATCGTTGTACAAGCCCTCGATGTAGCTGGGATGAGAACTGGTGATATACTGAAAATCTTTCATGACAAAAAACCGTTATTTTTTCCGGGCGGGCGGCCTCCCAAAAAGCTCGGCAGGCAGACAACCGTCCATCAATGGCGCTGCAAATATCGGCAATAATTGCCCATTATGCTATTTTAACGTGGTGCAATTTTCGTGTCGTGCCGTTTTGCGATTATGCCACGGGTTTGCGCAATGCCAGCGCCCCCAGCACGGCACTCAGCAATACATAACCGGCAAACCAGTAAAAACCCGGCTCCAGTACGGCCTGGGTATGCTCCATGCCACGGGCGCCTAAAAAAGCCACAAAGATGCTGATGGCAAACACATCGGCCATAGCCCATTTGCCGATGGCCCTTACAAAGGCTTGCCAGCGGGCAGACGGTTGCTTGGCCAGGAGCAGGTAATAAATGGCGGCGGACTTGACAAGGGGTACCACGATACCAAATAACAAAATCAAGAAAAAGGGGAACAGGTTGCCGCTGTTGTAGAGACTGTCTAGGGTGCCCAGCACACTGCGTTTTTCGTTGAAAAGGTTGATAGTGATGATAAACTCGGCAGAAACATCGATTTTAAGCATGTCGAGCGTCCAACCAAAGTAGAGCGCCACCAGAGATGCCGTATGCAAAAACAGCAGTATGTAACGGAGCATGGGCTTTTTGCGTTAAAGAAAGGGCATAATTGGCAAACGTGCAAATCGGCGGATAGGCAAAATGATAACACACGGTTTATGGCGGATAGGCGGGTGACCGCCGAGCATTGTGGGTATCCCCGGAGTTGGGGAAATACTAAATATTTTGCCAATTATGATGAACGGTTCCGTAATTCTACGACAGACCTCGTAGCTTTGTCCTCTCATTTCGATTTCCGTACCTCGGTGTTGATAGGCGGGAAAGAAGGCTGGAAACTGGTATTTTTTAACCATTAAAGTATAGAGTCATGAACAAACAAGCAAACAATGCGCTGCGGTTGAACAAACGCACCGTGGCCTCACTCCGGCAGGTAGCGCCCTCGGAACGCCATACCACGTTGGTATTGGTGACCACTTCGGGTATAACCTCCACCATCATCTACACGCTCGACCCGCCACTGCAAGGATAGTGGTGTTGAAAGCCAAGATAATGCGCAAAGCTCCCGGAAGGGGGCTTTTTTTATGGGAATCAGTTTTATCCCAGCTTTTACAGTGGAAGTTCTATGGCGGCTTCCAACTGCTGGATATGGGCCGCTTTCAGTATCGCAGCACTGTCACTGCGACAGGCTATTTTTGACTTCAAAATAGTTTACTATTGCTTCTAAAAACAAGCTGAAACCCACTCCTCTAGGGCATTTGAAACCCTCATAACGAATCCAACTGCAAAAGCTGGGTTGATGGAGTACCAGAAGTGTTGCAGCCGTCTGCCAATACCAAGCCGACACTGCCAAAACTCCGTCGATCCATCACTTTACGTTCATGCCCCATCACTCACTCACCCGACCACCACCACATCGTCCTCTCCCAACAACTCCTTGTGTTTCAACCGACGCACCACATTGGCCACCGTGATAATATCCTGCTGGCAATGCTCCACCACATTGCTAAGGCCGCCTTGCTGATAATATGTGTCGGCCACCATGCTGCTTTCCAACTCATTTACCAACGGTGGAATGCCCAAGGTAGCTGCCAGCAGTTTTAAAGACGTGTAGTTGCGGTAATCTCCAAAGCGCCAATATTGAAAAGTATCAAATACATTAACCTCCCAAGGCTTCATGTTCTGGAAATCGAGATAAGGCGGTATATCAAGGCCATTGGCCAGCAAGCGGCGGCACAAAAAAGGGATGTCGAACTCCTTGATATTATGGCCGGCAAAGCACCATCGACGGCTGTAAGTTTCCAACTCCTTTAAAGCGGCTAGCACCGCTTTCAACAGCGTTGCTTCATCGGCCTCATAAAACGACTTGATGCGCAATTGCTGCTGGTTGCCCTCCCAACGGAAATACCCTAGGCTTACACAGATTACCCGGGCAAACTCGGCCATGATACCGGCACGCACCGGATAATAGCTGGAAGCGGTATGTTCGGGCGGTAATTGCCAGCGTACCTTTTCGGCCCACAGCGCCTGCCATTCGTCGGTCAATTGCTCAAAACTGGGCAGTTGTGGTACGGTTTGTATATCGATGAACAACAAGTTCTCTGTACGTATGTTTTGCATAACAGTGCATCTTTGGTTGAAAATACAAAGCTTTCCGCAAATAACAAAACCCTGTGGCCCAACGGGTGGGGCACAGGGCCTGTACAATCGTTGCTGGGCTTACCGCTTAAAAGGTAAGACCTACAAATACCTGAATGGATTGATTGCGCCAGCTTTGCCGGTTGTCGATGGCATTGATATTGGTAAGCCCTGCCTTGTACCGGGCGCCGATGTTGAGCAAGGGCAACTGTATCCATAACCCTCCAATGGCACTCCACTCGGCATTTTTATAAATATCCCGGTTGCTTTTGAGGCTGTCGATGGTTTGTTTCAGCAGGCCGCCATAGGCTGGGCCTACTTGCAGCTTTACCCGTTTGCTGGTACCCAAATTGACGTTGAGGAGTACCGGCACTTCTAGGTAATTGAGTTGTGCCTTTTTTTGGCTACCGTCACGAAAAAGGTCATCGTATATTTCGTTGGCTTCTTGACTAAATTCGGCCGAACTTTGCACAAAGCTGACTTCTGGCTGCAGCCCGATACGGTCGGTTAAATTAAACTGTGCGAAACCTCCTACCTGAAAATTGTACGTAAAACCGCTACTGTACGATTGGCCGTTGATTTTGTTTATGTTCACACCAGCCTTGGCCCCAAAGCGGAAGAAATTTTCACGGTCCATACTCAATTTGTTACGCTGCGCCTGTGACTGCAAGCCACTGAGCAACCATAACACCAGTGCCATCCTGATTTTTTGCATATATAAGTTTTATTAGTAAACGAAGTTATACTTATCCTTTCAATAATGATGCCATATTATCCGCGGTACTACGATCTGGCAAAAGGGCGTAGAACGGTTGCACAGACATCGTGACCGGGCCGCCACTCTTCTCGATTGGGCTGTAACCCCGTTCTGTGGTCTATCCTCATGCAGTTGACCATCGTTTACCAACGTCTCCAACGGCCGGGCACCCATACCCAGCCCCGGCGGGTATTTTTCCAGCGACCGTCTGCCCAGCGGCGGCCGGGTTGGGGCATGGCCCAATAGCCGTCTGTCCACACGTATTGGCCGCCGCGCCATACCCAATTGCCATTAACCCATACATGCCTTGGAGAGGGGCAAGCTGGCCTTACCGCAATGGCCGGTGCCGCAGGGCGTACCCGTACCACCCACTGGGCTTCGGCTGAAAATTGCAGGGCCCAAGTAAAAATGGCCACTACCATGGCTCTTTTTGTTTTTTTGCTCATACTGATTTGTATTTGAGCCTTGGACGGCTTATCGTGGCCTCGGTTTAACCCTTTGGCCTCGTTCACGATTTCCTTTTGCGAAAGACGACCTAATACCGATTATACAAATTATATAGTCCAATCTCGGCTTCGCCTTATTGTACTATTAATTTGTTATATCGGCATTAACCATTGTAAAATTATAAAATAGCTTTGGGCTATTTTATAATTACAATTGGTATAAAATCCGCTCTTGCAAAGCCGTTATAAGCCACATGGCCAATCCAACTACCAAATTTGTGTTAAGCTGGTTGCCTGTTGGGGCGTTGGCGTATAGCAAAAAAAAGCCCCCCCTTTCGGGGAGGCCTATCATTGAGCAAAAAGTGGAACTATTACTTAGTCTTAATTACACTTAATGTCAACGGTATTCCTGTCGCCGCCATTTTGTACGCAATCAGTATTGATCCTGTCTGCGCTGATACCTTCTTTTTCGCTCAGGTATGCTTTGATGGCAGCTACCCTTTTCTGGCAAACATCTGCATCTGATTTAGATGTGCCGGGGTAACCGTTTACATTAATGCTGCAATCGGGATTGGATTTCAACTTAGCAGCCACGGAAGCCAACATTGCTTTTGCATCTGCGGTGAGTGCTACGCTGTTGCCTTTGAATGATAAGCTGGGATAATCGCAAGGACACTCTTTGGTAACCACGGGATCGCCTTTGCCGATGTTTTTGCAGCACTCGGGTTCGGGACATTTGCCGATACCGTCTGCATCAACGGGTTGACACTCGGTAGGAGTGATCAATTGCTTGTCTTTGCAATCGGGCACACCGTCACCGTCTGTATCTTTTGTTACACCATGGGTATCAACTGGGCAACCAGCGGGTGTATTGGGTTCGCGATCCATTTGGTCGATAACGCCGTCTCCATCACCATCGTTCAGCACGGGCTTAGGCAGCTTCATGTGACGAGGGTTGTTCAACTCGCTGTAGGCATAATCCAGCGGATTCAGCCACCAGAGTGGTTCTACAGACTTGGCGCCCAAGTTTACATTCAAACCTATTGACAAGTAGTTGTAAGAATCGAAATCACGAGTCATAACGGCATCACCCCAAGCATGCTCTTGCCAGCGTTGGCCATCGAGCAAATCATCTTTGATGAAGGTATGACGGTCTTCTATGGCCAAGTTGATGCGCTTACCCAACCTGAAGGCAAAGCCCAAGAGGATGGTACCGGAAGGCTTCAACGTGTTCTCGCCGATTCTGGGGCGACGGGGGCCGTGGTTGTCGGCAGGGGTTTCAAATGTCTTGTCCATGCCGTTGCGCAATGTTTTCAACACGTCTCTGCGAGAGCTGTGTGTACCGCTGCTGACAGAATTGAACAGGGCTGTGTAAGGACGTCCGTTGGCATCCAATGCGTTCACCTTGGTGTTGTACAAGGTAGCACCGATACCACCACCACCATAGATGGTAAAACCAGTCTTTTGTTTGTGGAAACGAATATTGTTCAAAGTTACGATACCTTGAAGACCCAAATCTTGTACCCTTGTTTTGTAGTTGTAGTACACTTGGTCAAAACGGGTAGCACCGGGTATAGTACCTACGATGGGGCCAGCATTTGACCTTGTGGGGGCATTGTAACGGTTCCAAGCGGAGTTCTTGGCGAAATTTTGAGAAAGCAGCCAGTGCATACCTTGACCAGTTGCGTTCATGTATTGCAACCGCAGTGAAAACACATAGCCGAAGGCTTTACGCACATGGGCAGCGAAACCCAGTGTAGGGATTTTGGCAGGAAGGTCGCCGCTTACAGTGAACATACCTACCGACGCACCGATTTCCCACATGTTGCGGGGTTTTGCCGGAAAATTGTAAGAATTGTTCCAGAATTCGTTCTGTTGGGGCATACGCTTGGACGGAATCACCGCCGAGTCATATACATTGTAACTTCCCCCCATTTGGGCAAAGGTGCCCATGGAGAAGAGCAATAACAGCCCCAGAAATAGTTTGTACTTTTTGCTTGCCATAACTAAATGATTAATAGATAAATTTTCGAAATATACGTGTTGATTATTTGCAAAAATATCAATTGACTCTTAAATACCAAATTTTTTCGAATATTATTTAAGTCGTATCCCCCCTGATGACGACAACGAAACGCTATCGACTCCCCCCCGAGTTTGGTTTGCCATGAAGACTGATGGATCTTATGATTAGCTGCATGGTATGCAACAAATTTTATCAGTTAGTTCTGATGCGGTAAAGGTATTTCAATATTGGCAAACAAGCAAACATTTTGCCCAAGAAGCTACAAAATACTTTGGAAAGGGGGCATTTGTATGGTATATTGCCCTTTTTTTGGCCGTATGGAGTTTGTAAAAGAGATTATAGGTACCGAATTGGGCATTTTTGAAAAAAAATTTGCGGCCGCCGTAAAAGGTGATGTGCCAATGCTGGACCGTGTGATGCAATACATCATCAAACGCAAGGGCAAACAGATGCGGCCAATGTTCGTGTTTCTGAGCGCCAAACTCCACGGCAGCATCAACGAAAGTACCTATCGGGCGGCGGCCATGGTAGAAATCCTGCACACGGCAACCCTGGTACACGACGATGTGGTGGACGAATCGTTTGAACGCAGGGGTTTTTTCTCTATCAATGCCCTTTGGAAAAACAAGATTGCCATTTTGGTAGGCGACTATCTGTTTGCCAAGGGCCTGTTATTGTCCACCACCCACGACGATTTCAAGCACCTCCACATCCTTTCGGATGCCATCCGCCAGATGAGCGAGGGCGAGCTGCTGCAACTGGAAAAGGCCCGCAAACTGAACCTTAACGAACAGGTTTATTTTGATATCATCCGCTCCAAAACGGCCTCCCTGCTATCATCTGCCTGCGCTGCCGGGGCATGGAGCACCAGCCAAGACGAGGGCATTACCGAAAAAATGAAGTTGTTCGGCGAAAAGGCCGGCATTGCCTTCCAAATCAAGGACGACCTGTTCGATTATGGCAAGGCCAACGTGGGCAAACCCACCGGCAACGACATCAAGGAAAAAAAATTGACCTTGCCGTTGATATATACCCTCAACAAAGTAGATGCGGCCACCCGGCGTAAGCTTATTTACATCATCAAAAACCAGAACAAGGAATCGGATAAAGTGGCACAGGTAATCGAGGCCGTTATCGACAACGGCGGTATTGACTACGCCACGGAAAAGATGATTGCCCTGCGGGACGAGGCGCTGGCCATATTGGCCCAGTTTCCGCCCAGTGAGGCCCGCTCGGCCTTAGAGGGATTGGTTCGCTATGCAACCGATAGAAAGTATTAACTTTACCCCTCAATCAATTACCCCATGGCAACAAAAAAATGGAATCTGGCCCAACCCGATGGCCAAGAAGTAAAGTCCCTGCATCAATCGCTGGGCATCAATCCTACTATTTGCAAAATATTGGTCAACCGAGGCATTGCTTCCTATGAGGCGGCAAAGACTTTTTTTAGACCGCAACTGGCCCACCTGCACAGCCCTTGGTTGATGAAGGGCATGGATGTTGCGGTAGAACGCATCCTACGGGCCTTTGAACGGCGGGAAAAGATATTGGTCTTTGGCGACTATGACGTGGACGGCACCACCAGCGTGGCAATGGTATATCGTTTTTTATGTCCCGTGTACGACCCTGCCCTGCTGGAGTTTTATATACCCCACCGCTACCGCGAAGGGTACGGTATCAGTAAATTAGGGATCGACCATGCCCATCAAAACGGTTTTTCGCTCATCATCTCTTTGGACTGTGGTATCAAATCGGCCGACCTGATTGGGTATGCGGCCACGCTGGGCATCGATTTTGTGGTGTGCGACCATCACCTACCCGATGCCGTGTTGCCGCCCGCTGTGGCTATCCTCAATCCCAAACAGGCAGACTGCGCTTACCCTTATAAAGAACTTTGCGGTTGTGGCGTGGGCTTTAAACTGCTGACCGCCTTGGCCGAAAGGCTGGGATTGCCCGATGACGACCTCTGGTGCTACCTCGACTTGGTGGCCACGGCCATTGCGGCCGACATAGTGCCCATTACCGGCGAAAACAGGGTACTGGCTTGGTACGGATTGGAGCGCATCAACACCCAACCTTCCCCGGGCATTGAGGCGCTGATTGAACTGGGCGGAATCCGGGGACGCTTGAGCATCAACAATGTGGTTTTTGTAATCGCCCCTCGGGTGAATGCCGCCGGCCGTATGGACGATGCCCGCAAGGCGGTACAACTGTTTATTGAACAAGACAAGACGCGTGCGCTGGAATTGGCGGCCTTGTTGCACAACGACAATACCGACCGTAAAGAGGCCGACAGCAGCATAACCGAAGATGCCTTGGCCATGATCGCCGCCGACCCTCACTTGGCCAGTAAAAAGAGTACGGTGGTGTACCGTGAACACTGGCACAAGGGCGTGGTAGGTATCGTGGCCAGCCGGTTGATTGAGCAATATCACCGCCCTACGGTGGTGCTGACACGCAGTGGCGATGTGGTGGCAGGCAGCGCCCGCAGCGTTCCCGGCTTTAACCTGTACGAGGCTATCCATGCTTGCCGCGAACACCTGTTGGGCTATGGTGGTCATTTTGCCGCGGCCGGCCTATCGATGCTGCCCGAACAACTGGCCGCTTTTAGCCAACGATTTGAAGCGGTAGTGGCCAGTACCATACCGCCCGAACTACTGATACCCGAAATAAAAATAGATACGGAGGTACAGTTAAACGAGATAAGCCCTACCTTTTACAATATTGTCTGCCAAATGGAACCTTTTGGCCCCGAAAATATGCGCCCCGTATTCGTGGCAAGGCGAGTTACCGATAGCGGGTACAGCAAAGTGGTGAAAGCGTTGCATATACGATTGGTGATACGGCAGGGGCAAACAAATTTCACGGGCATCGGGTTCAACCTGGCAGATCGTTTTCCACTGATACAAAGCGGCCAGCCGTTTGATGTGGTCTTTACCGTGGACGAAAACGAATGGAATGGCAACAAGTCTCTTCAGTTGAAGGTATTAGACATCCGCTCATCTTGATGGCATGGCACTTGCAAAACATACGGTCACAATAAGGCGATATGAAATTGATACGGTACATACGTTATTGTTATTTCATTGCCAAGCGATGGAACCTGTCGTTGGCCTGGCATGTCATCCTACAAGAGATCAGAGGCGAGTGGAAGTATGGCATCGATACTACCGGTGCCGATAACCTGCAACACTTGGAAGCAGTTGGTGTTTCTTCACAACATGCTACTTTATACATGCCAGTGAGCTACCACCTGATGGAAGATGTTTTGGCCAAGGTTGACTTGAGCGGTTCTGGCCATTTCTTAGACATTGGCTGTGGCAAGGGAAGGGCCCTCTGTATCGCCGCCCATCATGGTTTTCAACGGGTAACAGGTATCGACTTTTCAGCCAAGCTCTGTTTGGAGGCCGAAGTTAACCTACGACGGGTTCAAAACACTTTTCCCCGACTGATTGTTAATATCATCCAACAAGATGCTTTCGATTTTCTCATCCCCACAACTGCCGATTGTATTTTTTTGTTCAACCCTTTTGACGAGGTTATCATGATAGCCGTTGTGAACAACATCCTTCAGAGCCAGCTGGTTCATCCACGGCGTGTGAGGGTTATTTACGTTAACCCACAATGTGCTCACCTGTTCCTGCAAGCGGGGTTTACGTCCATATACCATCTACAAAGAAAAGTGTATTTGGAGGTAATGGTACTTGAGAAGGGTTAATTGGTTGGGTTTCCGCCTATCGTGTATCGCTTATTGTCTATCGCCCTGCATCAAAAAACCATCTCCGGCACCTCGCCCTCCACAATCAACCTTCCGGCAGTTTTGCCAGTGATTTCCGCTACGCTCACACCGGGCGCTCTTTCCAGTAAACGAAACCCGTCGGGGGTAATATCTAGTACGGCTAAATCGCTTACGATTTTTTTAACGCAGCGCTTTCCCGTTAGCGGTAGTGTACAAGCCGGGAGCAACTTGCTCTCGCCTTTGGGGTTGGTATGCATCATGGCTACAATGATGTTTTGCGCACTGGCCACCAAATCCATCGCTCCGCCCATGCCCTTTACCATCTTGCCGGGTATTTTCCAGTTGGCGATATCTCCGGTATCACTCACTTCCATCGCCCCCAGTACGGTCAAATCTACCTTACCCGCCCGAATCATACCAAAGCTCATGGCACTATCGAAAAAGGCCGAGCCCGGTACAGTGGTGATCGTTTGCTTGCCGGCGTTGATGAGGTCGGGGTCTTCCTCTCCTTCCAATGGGAAAGGCCCCATGCCCAGCAACCCGTTTTCGCTCTGTAGCACTACATGGATACCTTGGGGAATATAATTGGCCACCAGCGTGGGTATGCCAATGCCGAGGTTTACATAAAACCCGTCTTTCAATTCTCTTGCTATCCGTTGTGCGATTTGGTTTTTATCTAATGCCATAACAGTCGTAATTAAGAATAAGGGCCGCTGCGGCCAAATGGTTTCTATGCCTTTCGTACCGTGCGCTGTTCGATGCGCTTTTGGTAGTCCACTCCTTGGAAGATACGGTGTACATAGATGCCAGGTGTGTGGATGAAGTTGGGGTCTAGTTCGCCGGCGGGCACCAGTTCTTCCACTTCTGCAATGGTAATTTTACCTGCCATGGCCATCAAGGGGTTGAAGTTGCGGGCCGTATCTTTATAAATGAGGTTGCCCTCGCTGTCGCCTTTCCATGCTTTTACAATGGCGAAATCAGCTTCAAACGCATATTCCAGCAGGTATTCTTTTCCGTTGAATAGCCGGGTTTCTTTTCCCTCCGCCACTTCGGTGCCCACACCGGCGGGGGTAAACACGGCTGGCATACCATAGCCGGCCGCCATGCAGCGGGTAGCCAACGTACCTTGCGGTATCAGCTCCACCTCTAACTCGCCACTGAGCAGTTGTCGCTCAAACTCTGCATTTTCGCCCACATAAGACGAAATCATCTTCTTTACTTGTTTTTGCTGAAGCATCAAGCCAATACCAAAATCGTCCACCCCTGCGTTGTTAGAAATGCAGGTGAGCTCTTTACAGCCTTTTTGTACCAGTGCCGCAATGCAGTTTTCGGGGATACCGCAGAGGCCAAAGCCCCCCAACATTAACACGGCACCGTCTTGAATATCGGTAGTGGCCGCCATCGCATCTTTATATACCTTGTTCATTTGTCGTTGTTGCGGAGAGGAGACGAGGGGTTATCTACACGGTTACGGGTTCGGTTCACCCTTGCCACCATTGTATCCAACATTGTCCTCATCAATTCCGGTTTTGTTTTATAGTATTCGTAACTCTTGTAATATTGTTCCCTGCTGGTCTGATGTAAACTGAAAATTTTTTTTTGCAACCGCACATTTTCGTTAAGGGCATTCTTGGTAGAGTCAACCCGGATGAACTCGCTGGCAAAAACTTCCGCCTGTAGCACGTCCCACATAACCGCCTGCATCCTGTCGGGTTTCAATATGCCCTTGGGAACATCGCCGTCGCCACATCCCTGCAGGCATACCCATAAAAAAGCCCATACCGCGAAGTTCCTCATTTCAGTTGTTCTTTGTACTCATTTGCGTTGGTGATGTCCAATCGGCTTAACAGCTCCCTGGCCCTTGCCTTGTCTTGCTGGGGTGCCTTGCTGAACAACTGAATCAGCTCCTTCGACTTGCCTTGAAAAAAAAACTGATTGATCATGGTATTGGGGTTGTCATTGTTAAAGCTGTTCATGAGGTTCAACACATTAAGGATCTCAACCCTTGCCACGGCTTCATCCTCATACAGCTTGTCGATGCCCATACGATAGTAGTTGTAATATACGTCGTGAATGATATTATAGCGGGTATTCAGCATGTTTTCCATCAACCAATAGCGGTTGCGAAGACCGTCAAAGGCCCTCCATCCGCCGATGCCTCGCCCGTCCGGCGCATTGTTCACGATATTTTGAGCTTTCTGGAAATAGACATCTCCGCCCCGTGGCGAAAAAGAAGCGTATTCGAAGCCCAATATCACATAGGCATAATAGGCAAAAATGGCCGTGAGGTTGCTGATTTGCGCATCCGATCCTGTCACCCGGTTTTCGTTGAACTCCAGCGGCTGAAACTCGATGTACTTGATGCGCACATTTTCGTCTTGAAAATTGATGATGGGCGAAAGATAGGTGCTGTTGTACACCGGTCTGGCAGCTTGTACGGTAAGGGCCGCATCATAAACATTCTGTTCTTCGGTTGGTTGTAAGTTGAGCAAAAAATTACAATCGATCCTTTCGTTGGGCAAAACTTTGTCGTTGCCCCATTTGCGATTGTTCAAAAAATTGTTCAAGGCGGCTTGCAAGGTATTGAACACGTTGCGGTTGATATTATTGCCAATGCGGTTGGTGACCACCGTTACCTTGGCCCTCAATTCTTGTGCAACTGCCGATCCGCTGATCAGGATTGCCAATGCTATTATATAAACGCTACGCATGGATTTTTTCGATTATTAATTTTACGATATCGATGGCCACGGCCTTTTTGCTTTTGGTATCAAAGGCATATTCGTTGCCCTCCTTGTCAAAAATAGTGATTTTATTACTGTCAACGCCAAACCCCGCACCGGGATCGTTGAGACTGTTCAGTACGATCATATCAGCATTTTTGGCCACCAGCTTTTGCCGGGCATACTCCTTTTCTTGATGTGTTTCCAGTGCAAAGCCCACCAATAGTTGACCGCTTTTTTTTTGCTGCCCCAAACTCAGTAGGATGTCTTTGGTTTTGGTGAGCGTTAGGGTAAGTTCGCCCTCGGCTTTCTTGATTTTTTCGGTTGCTTGGCTGATGGGCGTATAATCGGCTACGGCAGCGCTCATCACTGCTATATCGGCGTGGGGAAAAACGGGCAGGCAGGCCGCATACATTTCCTCGGCCGAGCGCACCCGCACCACATTGATACCGGCAGCAGGCTGCAACATGGATGGCCCCAGTACCAGTGTGACCGATGCGCCTTGCCGCTGTAACGCTTCGGCGATGGCCACGCCCATTTTGCCCGATGAATGGTTGCCGATAAAACGGACTGGGTCAATGGCCTCGTAGGTGGGCCCCGCCGTTACCAAGGCGTTTTTGCCTTGAAGCAGGCCTTGGTTATCCAAGAAGGTTTCTAGCCAAGCCACGATGGCCTCCGGCTCGGCCATGCGCCCCTCGCCTATGAGGCCGCTGGCCAATTCGCCATTATCAACCGGTATCAGATGGTTGCCGAAGCCTTGTAAAGTGTGCAAATTTCGTTGGGTGGTACCGTGGTGCCACATATCCTCGTCCATGGCAGGGGCCACTACTACCGGGCAGGTTGCAGAAAGGTACACCGCCAACAGCAGGTTATCGCAAAGACCGCTAGCCATTTTGGCCAGTGTATTGCAGCTAAGGGGCGCAATCAGCATCACATCTGCCCACCGACCAAGGGTTACATGGTTGGCCCAGGTATCGTCCGTAGCCAGGGCGTGTAATACCTCGTTTTTAGACAGTGTAGAAAGCGTGAGCGGGGTAACAAAAGAAGCCGCTGACGGTGTCATCAATACTTTCACCTCGGCTCCTTGCTTTACCAACAACCGTACTATCAGTGCCGCTTTGTATGCCGCAATGCTGGCCGTGACGCCCAAGAGTATTTTTTTCCCTTTCAACATAAAAAAACGACAGCTTGATTAACTGTCGTTAAAATTATAACTTCTTCGGTAAACTAATTTGTTAAATATCCGACTTGACTAGCGGAAAAGGTCTTCATCGTTGCGGCGGAAATACACCCTGTCCTCCAAAAACTCGGCGGTGGCCAGCAATGCGGGATTGGGCATGCGTTCGTAAGCCCTTGAAATCTCGATCTGCTCTTTGTTTTCATGTACTTCCTCCAAGCTGTCTGTATGGCTGGCAAATTCTTCCAGCTTGTTGTGCAGCTCTTCGCGAAGCGTAATGTTGATTTGATTGGCACGTTTGGCGATAACGGCGATAGACTCGTACAGATTGCCGGTCTTGGCCTTCATCTCCGATAACTTTTTTGGCTCCACCACATTAGTGGTGCTAGCGCTTTGCTGACGCCGTAGCTTGCTCATTTTTTATTTCTTTAATGTAGTTTTGACTCAATTTACTGTAGCTCTCCGCATCCTGCAGCAGTTGACTTTCGGGGTACCTGTCCACGAAATCTTGGTATTCGCTGATGACCCTCTCAAACCGCTCGATTTGCTTTTCGAGGATGCTCAGCTTGGCGAACTGAAAATACGACCGCACCACCAACAATTTATATTCATCGCCCTTGGATGATTCAGGATAATTGTTCATAAGGGTGGTGAATGCGATGGCGGCAGCCCTATAATGGCCGATTTTATAATACAGCGAAGCGGCCTTGTACTCTTTCAACTCCAATTTGGCCCTGCATTTGTCGATGATTTCGGTGGCATCCTTTATCCTGGATGAACCAGGGTGCGTATTGATAAAGGTTTGCATCATACCTATTGTTCGGGTGGTGGCCGCTTGTTCAAGATCAACCTTGGGCGATTGCTTATAGTAACAAAAAGCATTCATATAATCCACTTCTTCGGCTTTGGTACTGTTAGGAAACACTTCCAAAAAGCCTTTGAAGAGGTTTTCTGCCTCTCCATACATCTTCATGTTATAGTGGCAGTAGGCGAAGCGGTAATAAATGTCCTCAAATTCTTTGGTACCTTTATATACCGAAAAAAGTTCTTCGTACAGGTCTCGGGCCGGTTTGAATTTATTGGCGCTATAATACTCGTTGGCCTTTTTAAGTTTGAACTCGTAGTCCTTGCTCTTCATCACCTTGGAATACTGGTTGCAAGCGGTAAGGCTTACTGCCAGGGCAAGAGACCAAAAAAAGAATTGTAATAACTTCATAAAGGAGGGCAAAATTACGTTTTTTTTGGGCAAAGTTGGCATAAAAGACAGAGTTGGGCAAAAAAAGGTGCGTTGGGGCATGTGAAAGATTTGTTAAAATTGGTGATGCTTGGGTGTCGGCTATGGCGTAGCGCCGTTGGTAAGGGTAGAAGTGGAGAAATTAGGTAAACAAAAAAGCCCTATCCGATTTGAACGGACAGGGCTTCAATAAATATGGCAGCTACCTACTCTCCCGCATTGTTGTGCAGTACCATCGGCCATGAGGGGCTTAACTTCTCTGTTCGGTATGGGAAGAGGTGAACACCCTCGGTAAAACCACCATAAGATGATGAGTTGAAGGATTATCCTATACAATGAGCGATGAAAGGGAATGATTACTTTATCGCAGTAGAATGATGTAGAACAATCGACAACTATAATAAGATTAACATATTGGGGAAAGTTGTAAAGATCAAGTGTACTTCCTCACGTTTGTGGCGTGATTGAAATAAAAAATAAAGCTTACGGGTAATTAGTACTGCTTGGCTTTGATGTTACCACCTTTACACCTGCAGCCTATCAACGTCATAGTCTTTGACGGCCCTTAAAAGTAAACTCATCTTGAAGAAGGTTTCACGCTTAGATGCTTTCAGCGTTTATCCTTGCCGTTCGTAGCTACTCGGCACTGCACCTGGCGGCACAACCGATACACCAGCGGAACGTACGACCCGGTCCTCTCGTACTAAGGTCATGTCTTCTCAATTTACTAACGCCCATCACAGATAGGGACCGAACTGTCTTGCGACGTTCTGAACCCAGTTCACGTGCCACTTTAATCGGCGAACAGCCGAACCCTTGGGACCTTCTCCAGCCCCAGGATGTGACGAACCGACATCGAGGTGCCAAACCTCCCCGTCGATATGAGCTCTTGGGGGAGATCAGCCTGTTATCCCCAGAGTACCTTTTATCCTTTGAGCGATGGCCCTTCCATACAGAACCACCGGATCACTTTAGCCGTCTTTCGACCCTGCTCGGCTTGTCTGCCTCACAGTCAAGCTCCCTTATACTAATGCGCTCTACGTACGATTACCAACCGTACTGAGGGAACCTTTGCAAGCCTCCGTTACTTTTTAGGAGGCGACCACCCCAGTCAAACTACCCGCCATGCACTGTTTCCCGTTGGGGATTAGATTCTAAATGTTTAAAGGTTGGTATTTCAACGATGACTCCATGATGCCTGGCGACACCACTTCAAAGTCTCCCAACTATCCTACACATCAAAAATTCAAAATCAATGCAAAGCTGTAGTGAAGGTTCATGGGGTCTTTCCGTCCCGTGACGGGTAACCGGCATCTTCACCGATACTACAATTTCACCGGGCTCGTGGAGGAGACAGTGTGCAACTCATTAGACCATTCGTGCAGGTCGGAACTTACCCGACAAGGAATTTCGCTACCTTAGGACCGTTATAGTTACGGCCGCCGTTTACTGGGGCTTCAGTCAGAAGCTTTGGCTTGCGCCGAACATCCTTCCTTAACCTTCCAGCACCGGGCAGGTATCAGGCTCTATACTTCATCTTTCGATTTTGCAGGGCCCTGTGTTTTTGCTAAACAGTTGGTTGCACCATTTTACTGAGACCACGCCGAGGCGTGGTACGCTTTATCCCGAAGTTACAGCGTCAATTTGCCTAGTTCCTTCTCCACGGCTCACCCGAGCGCCTTAGAATATTCATCCCGCCCACCTGTGTCGGTTTACGGTACGGGCTGCTTTAACCACACCTTAGAGGTTTTTCTCGGAGGTTTGATTAGGGTCACTATCCACTCAGCCGAAGCTTTGCGGTACTATCAGGTTCGCCAAACCGTGCGGATTTGCCTACACAGCCTATAACTACACCCTTTAACGTTCTATTCCGTAAGAACGCGGACCTTTCACTACCCCGTCACCCCATCGAAATTAAAGCAGGTGTTGGAATATTAACCAACTTTCCATCAGCTACCCCTTTCGGGTTTGCCTAAGGACCCGACTAACCCTGATCTGATTAACATTGATCAGGAAACCTTGGGCTTACGGCGAACAGGTTTTTCACCTGTTTTATCGTTACTTATACCTACATTTTCTTTTGAAATCGCTCCAGCATCCATCGCCAGACACCTTCGCAGCAGATTTCAATGCTCCCCTACCACACCACGCTGAAAGCGTGGGTTTAGAACTTCGGTTGATAGTTTGATGCCCGATTATTTTCCGTGCAGGGTCTCTCGACCAGTGAGCTGTTACGCACTCTTTAAATGAATGGCTGCTTCCAAGCCAACATCCTGGCTGTTATAGAAACCCCACCTCGTTTGATCAACTTAACTATCTATTAGGGACCTTAGTTGCTAATCTGGGTTATTTCCCTCTCGGCCATGGACCTTATCGCCCACAGCCTCACTCCCGGAGATATCTGATAGCATTCGGAGTTTGTTAGGATTTGGTAGGCGGTGAAGCCCCCTAGTCCAATCAGTAGCTCTACCTCTATCAGACTTCTATTATCCGAGGCTGTTCCTAAAAACATTTCGGGGAGAACGAGCTATCTCTCAGTTTGATTGGCCTTTCACCCCTATCCACAGGTCATCCCAGAACTTTTCAACGTTCATGAGTTCGGTCCTCCAGTGTGTGTTACCACACCTTCAACCTGCCCATGGATAGATCACAAAGTTTCGCGTCTGCCCCCACTGACTAAACG